>OW240913.1:215693071-215849593 GCA_933207985.1 Pelobates cultripes | reverse complement strand
CCCCCATACACACACATTGCCCCACACACTGCCCCCCATACACACACATTGCCCCACACTGTGCCCCCCCATACACATACACAATCCCCATACACACACACTGTATGGACTCAGCAGTGTGTGTGTGTGAGTGTATGGACTCAGCAGTCTGTGTGTGTGTATGGACTCAGCAGTGTGTGTGTATGGACTCAGCAGTGTGTGTATGTGTGTGTGTGTGTGGACTCAGCAGTGTGTGTATGTGTGTGTGTGTGTGGACTCAGCAGTCTGTGTGTGTGTGTGTGTGTGGACTCAGCAGTTTGTGTGTGTATGGACTCAGCAGTCTGTGTGTGTATATGGACTCAGCAGTTTGTGTGTATATGGACTCAGCAGTTTGTGTGTGTATGGACTCAGCAATCTGTGTATGGACTTGGCAGTCTGTGTGTGTGCATGGACTCAGCAGTCTGTGTGTGTATATCTGTGTATGGACTCAGCAGTCTGTGTGTGTGTGTTTGTGTATAGACTCAGCAATCTGTGTGTGTGTACGGACTTAGCCGAGTCTGTGTGTGTGTATGGACTCAGCAGAGTGTGTGTGTGTATGGACTCAGCAGAGTGTGTGTGTGTATGGACTTAGCAGAGTGTGTGTGTGTGTATGGACTCAGCAGAGTCTGTGTGTGTGTGTGTGTGTGTGTGTGTGTGTGTATGGACTCAGCAGTCTGTGTGTGTGTATAGACTCAACAGTCTGTCTGTGTGTGTATGGACTCGGCAGTCTGTGTGTGTGCATGGACTCAGCAGTCTGTGTGTGTACGGACTCAGCAGAGTCTGTGTGTGTACGGACTCCGCAGTCTGTGTGTGTGTGTGTGTGTGTGTATGGACTCAGCAGAGTGTGTGTGTGTGTATGGACTCAGCAGAGTGTGTGTGTATGGACTCAGCAGTCTGTGTGTGTGTATGGACTCAGCAGTCTGTGTGTGTACGGACGCAGCAGAGTCTGTGTGTGTGTGTATGGACTCAGCAGTCTGTGTGTGCGTGGACTCAGCAGTCTGTGTGTGCGTGGACTCAGCAGTCTGTGTGTGTGTGGACTCGGCAGAGTGTGTGTTTGTGTACTCAGCAGTCTTTGTGTGTTTGTGTACTCAGCAGTCTGTGTGTGTTTGTGCACTCAGCAGTCTGTGTGTGTTTGTGTACTCAGCAGTCTGTGTGTGTGTGTGGACTCAGCAGAGTCTGTGTGTGTGTATGGACTCAGCAGAGTCTGTGGGTGTGTATGGACTCATCAGTCTGTGTGTGTTTGTGTGTATGGACTCAGCAGAGTCTGTGTGTATGTATGGACTCAGCAGGGTCTGTGTGTGTATGGACTCAGCAGAGTCTGTGTGTGTACGGACTCCGCAGTCTGTGTGTGTGTGTGTGTGTGTGTGTATGGACTCAGCAGAGTGTGTGTGTGTGTGTGTGTGGACTCAGCAGTCTGTGTGTGTGTATGGACTCCGCAGTCTATCAATAATAAAAATTCCTGTGAGTTGTTGTGTAGGAAGGGCCCCAGTGCATTGCTTTGCCCAGGGGCCCTTAACTCTGTTAAAATGGTACTGCTTGTGTGTGTCAGTGAGCTTCTATTTAGTGAGCATGTGTGTGTCAGTGAGCTTGTCTTTAGTGAACTTCTGTTTATACAAGTGAGTGTCTGTAGTAAGCTTGTGTGTGAGTCAGAGAGTTTTGTCTGTCAGTAAGCCTATTTGCGCATGTCAGTGAGATTGTGTGCTTACTGTACTATATATATATATATATATATATATATATATATTTTGACTTGTAGGAATGGCATACGTTTTTTTTCCAGGGCTGCTTTGGATTCCCAGGGATTCCCAGTTTGGCTCTGCCAGCGAGTGCACTTTACCGCTGAATAATCTGTGTGAGCTGCCGCACACTTTAGCCCTGTTACACGCGTCTGGGAGCTGCTGTTGACAGGTACTAGTAGACTAGAGATTGGGGTATATGCTCAGCTATCTGTATAATACAGATCTGTGTGTATAAAATATCCTGGGATAGTCAGTGCTTCCTGTATAGTGCTGCTCTCTGTCTTGGGATATTATACACAAACAGACCTGTATTAAACAGAGAGCAGCACTATACAGGGAGCACTGAGTGTCCCAATTTATTATACACACAACCCTGTATTATACAGAGAGCACTGACTGTCCAGGAATATTATACACAGACAGTAATTGATACCTGTGCTGCAAAATGTCCTTGGAATTTTTTTTTCTAATGTTGGCAACTATGGCACTGTATCAAGGGTAATGTGTTTGTTTTTTTAATAATCCCTGGTGGAAAATAATGAATCCTCCACCAGGTATTATTAAAAAAACAAAACACATTGTGTCGGGGGCCTGGCTTAACATGCGACAGGGACAGGGTCAAACTGTGGCGAGGGCGGGGTTAAATGTGCCTCAATACTTTTGTCACTTGCCCTCCATGTGCCCCCCCGAAAAATGAATCCTAGAGACGCCACTGACTACACCCCATGGCTATTTACTACCTAGAAAGCGTTCATATACAAGGCATACCCCTGCGTGGCTAAAGTTTTAATTGTCTATATACATAGCTATATAATCACCCCTGTTTTCTGTACTTTAATGGATTGAAACGTATTATGTTTTTTATTCATGCGTTGTTCTTTTTTTTTATTGTATATAATACTGCCTAATAAATACATTTTGTTTGAAAACATATCGCTTATTGTCCTGGTCATTTTTTTATTTTTTTATTTTTTTATTTTTTTGCCTTCTTATTATCTATAAAAAATGTTTCCTCTATTATGTAAAATATGGTCAAAATAGGGGTGTGGGGGCCAAAACATGTTCTAGTTTTCTTAAATACGCATAGGGCTTGGTTTACACTTCTTTTTTTTTTTTTTTTTTAAAGCGCTCCTATCCCCTAAAACATGCCCAAACATGTCCTGCTTGTCTGTAAATATGCATAGGGCTTGGTTTACAATGCGTATGCACTGCGTTTCTTGGTTCAGAGGGGGGCGCTCATACACAGTGGGTGCGCACACAGCGGGTGTGGTGGCGCATCAGGGGTCGTGGTTCAAAGGTTCGCGCATGCGCTGTGGTCGCTCCAACATTGGGCGTGGCAACACATGGTGTGGGTGTGGCTTCATGGTAAAGGGGCGGGGCTGGGCGCTCCATCATTGGGCGTGGCAACACAGCTGTTGAGGGCGTGGCTTTATGGGAAAAGGGGCGGGGCACCTGTCAAATTCTAGTTTGATGACTTATATAGATCCCTTCTACTCTCTAAGATCATTCTCCATATTTTTTTCAAAGACTCTGATATGATCAGTTTTGGTCTGGTATGGATAGAAGATTGATTGTGGATGTAAGGTGGTATGTTGATATTGTGTCTTGTGGTGTTGGATTTAATTTTTTATCCAGAAATTTTTTTTTAATGGTAGGTTTTCTAATGAATTTATGAAGATCAATAAATATGTCAATTTTTGTATTAGAAGAACTGGGAGCAAATTTAAAGCTGTTTTGAAGTAAAGAGATTTCATCCTTTGTTAGAACTCTTTGAGATAAATTAAACACGTTTATTTGAGTTTCGTCTGATTGTGACGTTGATGTTTTTGTATTTCTTCATCTTGTTCTCTTCTTTGTCGTCTTTTGGGGGGTGGTGATTGGACATACTCGCTCTGTTTGGTTTCCTGGTATCTTTATATCCTTGTGGTATGTTGGAGTGGTGATCTTTGAGTTCTTTATATTCCTTCTCTTTCTCTCAAAGGGATCCTTGTCCGTTTCCTCCCGTAAAAAAAGTCACCAAAAAAGATGGTGAAGAAGGTACTTCTGTATGTTGAGGTTGAGGCTGATATAATTGTTGTTGTGGTGAATTAGGTCTAGATTTCCTGAAAGTTGACTTGTGTTGAGGAGATGTGTGAGGTCAGGGTTGTGGGAATGATACCTGTTTGGATGGGTGTGTTAAATATGGTTTGTAATTGGGTGTCTTTTTGTGATGCTGTGAGACTGGTCGTTGTGGGTGGTAAGATCTAACTGAATTAGATTTGAAATTGTAGTTCTGATTTCTGTAATTACTTGATTGTGAGTAGACCAATCTCGCCACTGTGCATTGGAGGAGCCTAGTTGCCTGCCTTTTGACTATGGACCAGCATTTAAATACTTTATTTTCCTATGCAGAAAGGTCTATTCATGCATTTCTGCCTGGGCGTTCAGTAGATTCTATCTACCGAACAAACAGCCATCTATTGGCCTCCCAAGAGCCGCGGTTAGCTGGCAGGCGCCAATAATTGGCCGTCCAGAAGCCGGCGAGCGCCGCCAATTGACCGCCCAGTAGCTGCAGTTAACCGCAGCTTAATTGACTTTGCCGGGTGTCCGCGCCTATGCATACTGAACACTGGATGGCAGCAGTCTGCAGGTCACACGCGGCGGGTTCATTCATGGATTTACTGAATGAACTCATTTAACCCAGATAGCTATGCCATGGAGCCTATTCGTGTAATAAAAGACTTTGGCTCCATGGCAATTGAACTGTATGTGTGCGGCCTGAGTGCCATTCAATAAAAATGTGCGCTCAGACCTAAGTTATCTGGGGATATGTTACATGTCTGTATTTTATGTAATAAATGTAACCTTGTGTATTTTATTGTATTTTACTGCCATGTGCTTAATGGAGTTCTGTCTCTGTCCTTGGAGATAATTGGATTACTTCCCAATTATCTCCAGGATAGAGAGGAGGGATTGTGATGTCATGGTGGGAGTGTTTATCTGTGTTGTATGTTTTGATTGGATGTTCCACAAAACCCTGTGGGTGGGACTTTGTCTGTAAAATGTGTATATAAGGCCAATAAAGACACAGCTCCTGCTCCTGTTCCTACTTGACCCTCAAAACGGAGCCTTGTTGTTATAGTCGTGACTTAAATATGAATATTAAATTTAATAATTAATATATAATAATTAAGCAACAAATAACATTAATAGAGTTCGGTATTATGGTCGAATATATAATAGGAAATACACAAAACATTGTAGTATGAAATGTATATTTAATATAATTATAATAACAATTAAACAAATGCTAGCAGAATGTCAATTTACCACAATAATTACACAATACAAAACTACAACATTACTTACAAAAGGCTATAACAGTGGCTAGCTGTTACAATGGATTCATATTACTTACAAGGCCCCAGCCAAAGGGCTGGGGCTAGGTCAGAGCTGGTGCTACATGATCAGTCAGGTACAGGCAAACAGAGAGCTAGCTTCTCCTCACATCTGGGTTTTTATTCAGTGTAAGTAGGCTGGCCTGTGATGTCACTGCCAGAAGCACAGGTCTTCCTACACACTCCCCCTAATGGTGCCCCCAAAGCATTACACTAAATATGCTTTACTGACATCTAGTGGTGCGTCTAAAGCATTAAGCTCATTATGCTTTTTTTTATGACAAAAAGTCATTAATTAATAAATACCATTACAAACCACCCTTTGACTTATGTCATAAAACAAACATTATAAACCCATACATCTTGAATCTACCCTATTTTAACAGTACCTGCCCTACAACAAAACCCACCTTTTTAAGAATGATACCCATTTACCCGTAAAGTTATGACACTTTATTGCTTATTCAATTTTTTTTTTTCATTGAGCACATGCATCACCAGTTGGGAATAACCACTGAGCACATGCATTAGCAGTTGGGGAACCTTGGCCTTAAATAGGCAAATACCCACCCTTGTAATAATAGACAACTCAAACCATGTTTTATTAGATTAACCAATGATATTGTGTTCATGTGAGGATGTGTTTTGGAGCTAAATATAGTATTAGACACCACAAACTCATAACACCTATGAATCATGGCACAGACCGACTTGATTTCTGTAGCCTCTGGCTGGTCTGTGTGCCTGGAATTTTCACAAACATTAGTCCTGGAAACTGGATACTCTATTCTTCGACAGTCTCATAGAACATACGCATGGAGACAGGGATGAATGAAACAGTTCATGTGATCAAGGACTTTTGTGTGTTTGTGGTCACATTGTTTTGTTTTTTCTTTCTTTATACCATTAACCACCTTGACATAACAGTTTCCTGCTCCTGATGCATTTTGTTCCGACTCTCACCACTCTTAGCTGCAATATTTTTTCTCCTTACAGCAACAGTTGAGCATCGTGTCCAGTGCTTCTTCTTCTGCTTAAAATATCCTTGCTTGAAAGTTCTTGAATGAAAACCCAGGCAATGACGAACACAAACATAAATAATAACTGTGCCAATCATCACAAGTACCATTTGATTGTGGTGTCTTAACCATATTTTTTCCTATGGCGTTTGGATAAATACCTACACACCTCTCTTCACATCCAGATAAACACAATATCACTGCTGTATCTACCAATTTAACCCAAACACTCGTTATTACTGCTGCATTTACCAATTTAATCTAAACACTCGTTATCATTGCTGTATTTAACCAATTTAATCTAAACATTAACCAAAACAATTACATTCCTATTTACCACCCTTCTATTTAAACATGTATAGATAACCCAAAATGCCTACTTTCTCTTATCCCTCTTATTTTTTTGTTTTTTTGAACTGCAACCACTCATGCACTTTACACAGACACAAATCAAACACCTACTGGACAATGGGGTTCCTTCGTTAGAGCCCTCCCACCCCAGTTTGGTTTACACAAAAAATACCCCCTGGTCCCTATGGGTCAATCCACCCCTTTCCCAGGCAAGCATACATACATACATACATACAACAATAATAATACATAAGGGTTTCAATTGCAATACAATCACTAGAAATAAGAGAATAGTATGCACAAAATCATAGCATAGACATGTTAAATAGACAATAAAATAAAACATTCAATAGCTCATCAAAGGTCAACATTTAAACACTGGTCTCCATCTGATATTCTATCTGTGTTCCAATGTCCACCTCTGGTTTCTGCTACATCTGAAAAGGTTAGGAAACAGATCAGGATTACTTTCCTAGTCACTTATAGCGTATACTGCAAATATTTTACTTAGAACATACACATACACATACACATACACATACACATACACACCTTCAGCTTTTCATTTTATAAACAATTTGTTCAACAAGGTAACTTTCTTAATTTTCTACTCGGCTCTTAAAATAAACAATCAGCTAATAGCTGCTTTCTGCATCTTCCTTGCAATTCAGGAGTACACAACACTAAAAGTCCAATACTCAGTACCCCCTAGCCTAAATTCCCCACCCGCTACTGTAACTAAGTTTACAGCCCACGTTATGGCAGTTCACCCGCTAGGCAGATATGCTCAGTACCCCCTAGCCTAAGTTCCCCACCCGCTACTGTAACTAAGTTTACAGCCCACGTTATGGCAGTTCACCCGCTAGGCAGATATGCTCAGTACCCCCTAGCCTAAGTTCCCCACCCGCTACTGTAACTAAGTTTACAGCCCACGTTATGGCAGTTCACCCGCTAGGCAGATATGCTCAGTACCCCCTAGCCTAAGTTCCCCACCCGCTACTGTAACTAAGTTTACAGCCCACGTTATGGCAGTTCACCCGCTAGGCAGATACACAATACACCCACGTATTACTTATTTTATATTTCCTGGTCTCTCAGGGATATACAATAGCTAATCCCCTTCCCAGGGCAATATAAAACTGACACAAACTTTAAAGCAATACAGGATTTCAAATGGACTTATGAGTAACAAATTTCTAGCCAACTTAAACATGTTTAATAACTTTCCACCCTTTGGTTAAATTATAGAGGAGTGAACCACAACACCTCTTCCGCCTCTGAAAGGATATAGGTCAATATGTCTCAAAGTTCAACACTTCTGACAGCTATGAGTGACTCCCTATTAATTTCTAGCCTTTCCACGGACATGCTTGCACCTCGCGGCTAAGGGCCTGCACAACTAACCACCCTGTGATGGCAGTGGCTTTCCGCATGGGGGTGACCGCCCCCGCAAAATTATAGAGGAGCAAACATACAGCAGCCTCTTTTCCGGCTCGATTAAAGGTTCTGGGCCAATATGTCTGCAATTTAACCAGTACACTCACGTATCACTTATTGTATATTTCCTGGTCTCTCAGGAATTTCTATTAAATAGCGTATCCCCTTCCCAGGGCAATATACAACAAAAACTAGTCACCAAGGGTCTCTATGGTCATGATAGGCCACCCTACCACTAGTGTAATACGCCCTTTTTTTAAAATATATTTCCTGGTCTCTCAGAGATTTTGCCTATTCCTTTCCCAGAGCAATATATATAAACAATTACAAATAAGTTACAAAACGCTACTTATAAGTAATACAGGGTTTCAAATACAGGATAGAACTGCACAACAACTATTGTGTATGCTCCCCCTTATCCGGACACGTTTAAATACCCCCTAGCTCAGGTTCCCCACCCGCTACTGTAACTAAAATCACAGCCCACGTTATGGAGGTTCACCCGCTAGGCAGATACACCTTAATTCAAAGCATGGAAATATTAAAATCAGTTATAGATGGCTTCTAAAATAATATAAATCTTAATCTGAGCCCTTACACTTACTTTGTTAAAAATGCTAACTTGTTAAAATATTCAAACTAAATAGGACAAAGGAATTATTTTACCATTTTTTCAGTTCATTTGTTACCAGTTCCTGCATATGTCCAGTAATTCCTTAGTCCTGGATAATAAAGCTGAAAAACACTCCACAAATGGATTAGTTTAGGCAATTACATTTACAAAACAATGCAGTTTATTTTTTCTCATACAGGCAAGACTACCCACCCCCAACAAGGACAAATTCTCCCCCAGCTGTAGCTGAAAAGCATGGTCACACAGCTGTTAAAAAGGTGGTCTCTCCTTCATGAGTCAAAATCATATATATATTTATACTAATATTCTGTGTATACGCACACATAAATCTATTATTCACTGAATCTGCTTTACTAAACGTATCTTTTTCTTAACTACTAATTTAATAAATTTTGTCAAAATCTCTTTTTCAACTAGACAAATCCATGAATGCCAAACAAATGTAAATTAGTACACAAACAGGGTCAAATTTAGCAATAAAAAATGGTGAACTAGTTTAGTGAAAAGTCTTTTCCTATGCAAATGGTAGCAAACAATGAAACTAGGCCTCAACTCATTCACACCATGTGGTCAATGGTGGGTTAAAATCCACATGGTCAGACAAAAGGTAAAGTATATATATTTTTTTCTATATACAAATGACTAAAGATTGGTAACAAGCAACACAATAATTCATCACTATGTTCTACAACAAGAGATACCTTAAAAACAAATATCTAATCCCTATCTGCTATCTGCATTCATTCCATTACATATTAAATCATCATTCATTTATTCACTTCTATACAGACAGACAATTGACTCTATGTATTAAACAAAATGCATAACTTTTGTATTTTCCCTAATATTCCAGCATAATCCCATATCTTCGTCGCCAAGTGTTATAGTCGTGACTTAAATATGAATATTAAATTTAATAATTAATATATAATAATTAAGCAACAAATAACATTAATAGAGTTCGGTATTATGGTCGAATATATAATAGGAAATACACAAAACATTGTAGTATGAAATGTATATTTAATATAATTATAATAACAATTAAACAAATGCTAGCAGAATGTCAATTTACCACAATAATTACACAATACAAAACTACAACATTACTTACAAAAGGCTATAACAGTGGCTAGCTGTTACAATGGATTCATATTACTTACAAGGCCCCAGCCAAAGGGCTGGGGCTAGGTCAGAGCTGGTGCTACATGATCAGTCAGGTACAGGCAAACAGAGAGCTAGCTTCTCCTCACATCTGGGTTTTTATTCAGTGTAAGTAGGCTGGCCTGTGATGTCACTGCCAGAAGCACAGGTCTTCCTACACACTCCCCCTAATGGTGCCCCCAAAGCATTACACTAAATATGCTTTACTGACATCTAGTGGTGCGTCTAAAGCATTAAGCTCATTATGCTTTTTTTTTTATGACAAAAAGTCATTAATTAATAAATACCATTACACTTGTCTTGTTCTTGAGGGGGGATTTATTGTATGCTGTTCCAGTTCGACTGCTAGGAGTATAAACCTTTCGTATGGTTTTTCCTATTCTGCTCTTTACAGCATTTGTATGTTTGAGAGCATTCGTATGCTTCTCCGGTTCGGTGGATTGGTGTCTACAGTAGCTGCCTGCATATCTGGAAGGGAATATCTCCCTCTGTTAACCCCTTTTATGCCTGGGGGTGCCGTTACAATTGGTGGCAAGCGACGGGATGGTTCTCACAGCCCAGAAGGACAGCTACAAGGAAACACCATTTGCTGGATTTACAAATTGAGGGCAACGCATGTTTGAGTACAGCGACCCTGACAGCAGCAGGATGGAACCAGCAGTGTTATACGATGAGGGTGTCATGGACGATGGAGATGCAGTTCGTAAAGGCATCTGGTACCAGGCACTGAATGGCATAAAGCACCAGCGGGGCGAGGGACTCCCCAGTGAGGAGCAGCGACAGCAGACACGAGTAGCACTGCGGATGCCCCTCCTGGGAGAGTAGCCCCTGGAAGAATGGGTAAAGTAACTGGAGCACCGGGTATGGCAGGAGCTGTGGCTGGAGGATGCCTACCAGGCGCTCTGGTGGTGTACAGTTCAGTACACCCCCTGGACAGCCGAGCATTACAAGCCAGAGGGAGAGGAGTTTGAAAGCGCTGGTTTATTATGGGAGGCTTTTTCGGAACCTGATTTTGGGAGCTCTACAAAGACCCGGTTCCGTGACATCTTTGAGTGGAGGGAGAGTATGTACGACTGGGATGACCCTCACAAGGTGGAGCCCACCTAGTGACCCGAGAGATGGAGCTGGACTACCAACATCTGTTCCGCTCCATTGAGAAGGCACGACAGGAAAGCAGAGTGACAGACCCAGATCCAGAATCCTTTAGCTGGGACGATATTGTGGAGATTTACTGGGAGGAACCCCAGGCGGCAGGTGGAGATGGGACCAAGGTCTCTCCACCGGCTCTACAGGGATGCTGGGCGGGCGGCCCAGATCCCCAGCGGCAGTGTGAATTGAAGGGAATAGAGAGCAGCGTCTCCTTTCCCCAGCTGCAGTGTGATATGCAGGGAATAGGGAGCCCAGTCTCCATTCCCCAGCGGCAGTGTGATCTGCAGGGAATTGGGAGCCTAGTCTCCATTCCCCAGCGGTAGTGTGATCTGCAGGGAATAGGAAGACCAGTCGCCATTCCCTAGCAGCAGGGTGAGTTACAGGGGACAGAGCCAGTCGGTCCTGTCCCCCAGCAGCAGAGTGTTTTATTTGTCCTCCCTCCCCAGCAGCAGATACAGCAGGGAATAGAGAGCCCAGTCTCCTTTCCCCAGCGGCAGAGTGTCCAGCAGGGAATAGAGAGCCCACTCTCCTTTCCCCAGCAGCAGGATACTGTATTGGAAGCGGAGACAGTCGGTCTCCCTCCCCAGCGGCTGGGAGTATGTATGGGAGAGGAGCTTGTTACCCCCTCTCCCCAATGGCCGCTTAACGTACCAGCGGGAGACAGTAAGCCCCACAACCGTGCAGATGGGACCGTGGTCTCTGCACTTACAGCACAGTCGGTCCTGTCCCCCAGCAACAAGGTTGTTTAGCCAAAGGGGAGACAGTCGGTCTCCCCCCCACAGCAGCATGGTGGTTTGTCCAAAGGAGAGACAATCAGTCTCCCCCTCCAGCAGCAGGGCTGTGTATCCAAAGGGGAGACAGTCGGTCCCCCCCTCCAGCAACCAGGCTCCAACAAGGCTACGTCCGTGGTAGCACTGGTCTCTGCCCACTCAGCAACCCACCAAGGCAGCCTACCAGTCTCCCACACAGCCGTGGTGAGGCACCTGGACATGGACAAGTTCCTCCCTTACTCAGGTGTAGCAACCATGTATTGTGGGTGGGCTGTACTGCTGTTTCTGTTTTGTGGGTGGGCTGCTGGACTAACCAGGGCACTGACCGGCAGTAGGTCAGATATCCTGTTAGTCTGTTTGGAAAAGGGGAGAGATGTGATGAAACCAATCTCGCCACTGTGCATTGGAGGAGCCTGGTTGCCTGCCTGCTGCCTTTTGACTATGGACCGGCATTTAAATACTTAATTTCCTATGTAGAAAGGTCTATTCATGTATTTCTGGCCGGGCGTTCGGTAGATTCTATTTATTACACGAAGGCTCCATGGCATAGCTATCTGGGTTAAATGAGTTCATTCATTAAATCCATGAATGAACCGGCCGCGTGTGAACTGCAGACTGCTGCTATCCAGTGTTCAGTATGCGTATCCGCGGCCACCCGGCATAGTCAATTAAGCTGCGGTTAACCGCAGCTACTGGGCAGTCAATTGGCGGCGCTCGACGGCTTCTGGACGGCCAATTAACGGCGCCTGCCAGCTAACCGCGGCTCCTGGGAGGCCAATAGATTCTATCTACCGAACAAACAGCCGTCTATTGGCCTCCCAGGAGCCGCGGTTAGCTGGCAGGCGCCGTTAATTGGCCGTCCAGAAGCCGTCGAGCGCCGCCAATTGACTGCCCAGTAGCTGCGGTTAACCGCAGCTTAATTGACTATGCCGGGTGGCCGCGGATACGCATACTGAACACTGGATAGCAGCAGTCTGCAGTTCACACGCGGCCGGTTCATTCATGGATTTAATGAATGAACTCATTTAACCCAGATAGCTATGCCATGGAGCCTTCGTGTAATAAAAGATTTTGGCTCCATGGCAATTGAACTGTATGTGTGTTGTCTGAGTGCCATTCAGTAATAATGTGCGCTCAGGCCTAAGCTATCTGCGGATATGTTGCATGTCAGTATTTTATGTAATAAATGTAACCTTGTGTATTTTATTGTATTTTACTGCCATGTGCTTAATGGAGTTTTGCCTCTGTCCTTGGAGATAATTGGATTACTTCCCAATTATCTCCAGGATAGAGAGGAGGGATTGTGATGTCATGGTGGGAGTGTTTATCTGTGTTGTATGTTTTGATTGGATGTTCCACAAAACCCTGTGGGTGGGACTTTGTCTGTAAAATGTGTATATAAGGGCAATAAAGACACAGCTCAGTCTGTTCCTGCTTGACCCTCAAAACGGAGCCTTGTCTCGTTATTGAGGGGGGATTTATTGTATGCTGTTCCAGTTCGACTGCTAGGAGTATAAACCTTTCGTATGGTTTTTCCTATTCGGCTGTTTACAGCATTTGTATGTTTGAGAGTATTCGTATGCTTCTCCGGTACGGTGGATTGGTGTCTACAGTAGCTGCCTGTATATCTGGAAGGGAATATCTCCTAAACGGCTGTTAACCCCTTTTATTCCTGGGGGTGCCATTACATTGATCTCTAAGGTTGATTATGGTGATGTTGTATTAGGAGTATGTCTATGTTCTCTTCTGTTATTGAATGTGTGTTTTCTCCAATTTCTTTGTCTTTCTAAATCGTAGTCTTCTTTATCTCTCATTAGTTTCTTGTGTTTGGTCATTTTGACTTGAATTTATAGATCCTTGACTCTTCTTTCTATTCTATCCAGTATTTCTACATACATACCATCTTCTACTTCTGGAATAAATCTTTGTTTTATCTCTTGTATGTCCTTGTCCATTTGCTCTAGTTCTTTTTTCTTCTCGTTAATGAGGAATATCATGAGTAGTAGAGAACCTTTGTCTAAAAGTTGGTCCCATTTATTGGGTAGGTTGACGTCTTCTTTTTTATAGGCTAGAATTTTAAAGAGACCCACGCCTCTTGGAATTAGGTTGTTGGAGACATAGAATTCTAAGCTTGCTATGTTCCACCATAGGTGTACTTCTTTTTTAATTATTTTGCCTAATTTGTAAATGAGTGATCTTGTATCTAGAGATTTATTAGCTTCTTTAGTGTCTTGAAATTTAGTGCTTATATCTTTGATTCCTTCATTTATCATAGTGTCAAATGCATTTCTTCTATTGCTTCTGATAAAGTTGAGCTCTCTATGTAGTTCCATACTATTAACTCTGATTAGTGGAATGTGAACAGTAGATTGGAAGTTGAGATTGTAAATCTCAAGGTTAGAGTAAATAGTTTGGCTGGTTGAACCACTCAACTGGAAATATTAGGGACTCCACTAAAAATCCCCAGATTTGCAAATTAGATAAAATCTAATAGTAATCCAGGAGTTAGTTCTGAAGTGTATATGTTTACATTGATTTAAATAGATTACCACATAAGATAAAAAAACAGAAAAATTAATAATATAAGATAATTACACTAAATGGATGAATTAAGGACAGGACAGAACGGCAATACCAGCACAGAACAGCAACACTTTCTGGCACCTGCCGTAAACCTTTACTGAGCCGAACTTGGAACGCAGAAGTGGGAACGGTGACACGCACGCGGCAACCTCCAGACTTCATATCTACCGGCCGGACTGCAGGACGACCGTGCTTAACTGCCCCCACCATACAACTTACATCCAGTAACGCTCGATATACTTTACAAATTGTGAGCACTTTTATTGTATTATCCAAATAAAAAAATTTTCTAAACAGTATGCACTATGGAATATCGCGCTGTATCTTTCAGGATAATTAAACCTATAACTTAAGGTCACTTTCCATGATCTTATAGTATTTGTTTTTTTATCTTTGAAGGGTACATATATTACTACTATCAACATTTAAAGGAGACTTTTTCAATACTGTACTATAGTAATTAAGCTTTTTCAGTATACACATCCCAGCTGATCTATAACTGGAGACTACTGAAACAGCTATTTAAAGACTGTTTCAATTCATCACTGTATCTAATAGAGACTTTACACACTGAACTCAAGTGAGATACAATTGCATTGTATATATAGATAATTTGTGCACTACCAACTTAATGCTTATGCACTTTTAACTTTTTATGAGACATATTGTTTTGTATTATTATTTTTAAAGGGATACACCTTTGAACACTAATTGCAATACATCCTATTTAATTCATCAATTACTTCTGAACATTTTAACCATTTAGTGTAATTTTTTTATATTATTAATTTTTCTGTTTTTTATCTTATGTGGTAATCTATTTAAATCAATTTAAAGATATACACTTCAGAACTAACTCCTGGATTACTATTAGATTTTATGTAATACCTACCCTTTTTTATTTAAAATTTGCACTATGTTGTTTTATTTGTGTCTTTTAGATTGATCCTGACATTTACATAACGCTGACTGGTGCAGTATTTGTTTTATTGCTTTATTATCCATTTTTAAGTGTTGTGGGATACACTTTTCACTACACAACTCATTTTATATTTGTATTTTGGTAGCGCCAATACACCTTTATATCTTTATGTTTGACTTTAAGCTGACATTTAATAATTGCTATTTCTAAAATAGTCCGTTTACAGTAGTCACATACTTCATATTTAACCTTTTCAGTTCCGTTCTTTTATTCTGTAAGAATAACTCATTATGCATTTGATATGGTAGAGGGTTAGGTGTTGGGTGTCATATAAGGCCAGCAAAAATGGGGTTTATTCCCGTCATTACGGGTCATTACAGGCATTACAGGTGCATTCTATGGCCCCTTTGCATTAGTTAAATCTCAAATAACCAAAGGACAAAATGCAACAAATTAAGTGAAAGTAGAAAATGTAAGCCTTATTATTCCTACAAGTTACATACCTTGACAGACACACACACCTTGACACACACACCATGACACAGACACACACACACACAAACTCCATGACACAGATAGACACACATTACTTGACACAGACAGACACACACATACCATGACAGACACACACATACCATGACAGACACATGCACCTTAACAGACACACATACACACACACCATGACACAGACACACACACACATGACACAGACACACATTACATGACACAGACAGACACACCTTGACAGACACACACATACAATGACACACACACCATGACACAGACAGACCATGACACAAACACACACACCATGACACAGACACACACAATGACAGACACACACACATACACTCACACTGACAGACTGACATATATAATTGCTACCTGTGGGCAGACAGCTGTCTGTGCTGGATGGCCTCAGGGGGGGCTGTGCTGGCGGCCACAGGGGAAGCTGTGCTATCTCTTCTCTGCTCCCCAGCACGCAGCTTAATGAGAAGGGGCCGGAATATGACATCATATTCCGGCCCCGGTCTCATTAAGTAGCGCGTGAGGGCGGGAGAGCAGAGCCAGCACAGTTCCCCCTGTGGCCGCCATCACAGCTCCCCCTGTGGCCGCCATCACAGCTCCCCCTGTGGCCGCCAGCACTACTCCCCCGGCAGCCATCTAGCACAGAGAGCGGTCTGCCCGACGGCCCACCTGGAAATTTCCCGGTAACCCCTCTGTATATTGCCCATGTGTTTTGCAATACAGGTTTTTAAATTCCTTGTAGTCATTCCTATGTTTTGCAGCCCACACTGGCACCAGAGGAGATGCACCACATTTGACGTGTGACAGGTTACAATATCTTTAACTTCAAATTTTTTTCCCATTGTATTTTATAAGAAAAAAGTTCTAGTATCTTTAATAAATTTTGTTTATTTGCAGTTTGAACACATTTTACATGGATAAAAACCATTTTTTTTTTTGGTTAAAAGTAAAATTGGTCTTAATTGGTTTAATAAAACTTGATACTAAGTAACTTTTAATGTTTGGTTTATTTCAATGACATTATTAAGATCTGGATCTGTTTTTAAAACATGCCAAAATGTATTTATAATGTGTTTTAATATGTCTGGATCTGTTGTTATAATCTAAGATGATAGGGATACCTCTTGAGTTAAAGTCATTCTTATTTTCATTTTTCTTTTTAGGTTTATATTCTAAAAACGTGCCTGCTGCTAGACTTTCATGTATTGTATTTTGGGACTTTTTTTTATCTACCTTGCGGTGTTGACTTAGGCTTTGTGCCCAGTATATTTGTTATATTCACACTGATTATTGTCCCTAATTTTAATTGTTCAATAATACATTTTTTGATTCATTATTTTGTATCCTGTGCTGCTCAGGGCCAGATTAACATAGGTGCTGATGGAGCTGCAGCTCAAGGCCCAGGTCCATGGAATAGGCCCATTTAAAAAATGGGCCTATTACACACTACTCTTAGGTTTGCACAGCCGGTATTTGAGGCTGCCTGGCCGTGCCGGTATTGCAGTAATACCGACAATATAGATTCAGATATTTTTCTCAGTATAATGGAAATTACTCTGCAATACCAGCACCAGACAGTAGGGGTCACTGTGTGTGAAGAGAGGCAGGGATAGGAAGTTACAGCATCTCTATTCCTCTCTCTACTCACTGATCCGCGGGGGAGCAGCTACACAGCACAGAGTCCAGACAGCAGCTCCCAGCCTGCAGACACAGACTACAGCTCAGGTAAGTGAAGGATGGGGGGGAGGCAGCAGGGAGACATGGGAACACTGAGACACTAGGGGACACTGAGACACTAGGGGACACTGGGAGATCTGTGGACACAGACACTTGGGGACACTTGGAAACATGGGGAAATAGACACTAGAGGACATGGGGACGCTGAGACACATGAGAATGCTGTGAGACATAGGGACATTGGGAGACACATTGGAACATGGAGACACTAGGGACACAGTGTCTCCATGTCTCCCAGTGTCCCCATGTCTCCCAGTCAGTGTCCCCATGGCTCCCAGTGTATGTGTCCCCATGTCTCTCAGTGTCCCCATGTCTCCCAGTGTCCTCAAATGTCTCCATCAGCCCCTATGTTAATCTAGCCCTGGTTTTAACCGGTTTATGCCTTGGTCTATCTCTCTGGCAGGAAATGAAATCCTTTGATCACAAAGCATTGCTATATCTAGGAACTGACAAGTCAACATAGATTTCCACTTGCCCTTTGCTATGCCTGTAGGCAGGATTCTGGCATAAAATATAGGACTCAATCAAGTATTTTTAGATCAAAACGGTTGAGTACACATTAGTACTGTCAGGGTACCAGGTATCATAAATTTGTCATGTGTGCCAATTTTATGGGAACAAAGACAGAGACTCGGTTATAACTGAATGCCAGCCCAGATGAAACTGAACTTCTCTTGGATTTTATTTTAATTAACAAAAGAATGGATTTAACTAGGAGTTTCTACTGGCCTACTGTAAGATCATCAGGACTGATGTTTTATTTAAATCCCATTTAATTTTAAGAACTTATTCTTGCATTTGTCTATTTTGTTTTTGTATGTCCTTTTTTAATGTAATTTTAGCACTGTAATAATCTAATTCCGTCTCGGGATCTAGTGTCTGGAGTCAAGTTATCTGAAGAGACCAATTTATTTATATTTGTAATTGCATGAAACCAGGGGGCTGCACTCACCGGAACATGCATAAATAGGATGCTGCTGAGGCCAATTCATACAATACACAAGATCCAGCACACTCGCTCACCCACTAAACAACAACTTCAACGCTGAAAGATTTATTAGTTTTTAAAAACATCTAGTCTAGGGAAAAAACTAAACCCCATTATTTTTGCCTAGCTTTTAAGTTGCTGTTTACTGAATGAGCGAGTGCGCTGGATCTTGAGTATTGTATAAATTGGCCCCAGCAGCACCCCATTTATGCATGTTCATGTAAGTGCATCCCCATGGTTTCATATATATTAAGGCCTTTTTGCCTGTAATTGTGGGAGGGGCATATGACACACCCCTTCCCTACTTAAGGTACACCCCTTACCTGGCTCCATACCGTTCGAGGTCAGCGCTGCACGAGGATCCACTTCTGGTTCTCATATGGCGCCATCTTGGTTTTTCAGAAACACACGATTTTCTTCACGTGTAGCTGTGTCCAGGAATCCTCTTGAAGGTCTTTTCTGCCCGTCCAGCTCCTCGTAAACTCCAGTCTTCGTCGAAGATAACGTCCCAGGGACTTCAAAATCGTAAGTTCGATGCCTGGATTATTGCCACGGCGTTCCGTTTTCAAACGGGTCCTCACTTTACGGCTCTCCGGGTTTACGGCAAGGTCGCAAATCAACGTTGTTTCGCATTTCGGTTAAACTTTCGTGCCATAATCCTTTCGGTATGTTTCTGCTGTATGGTACTCATGTTTCCTAACACCATTTTGTTTCATTTTGTTTTCATTTCATTTTACCGTAAGCACTCATTCATGCTGCCTTCCGTTCAATTTAATTCAATCTGTATACAATATCTTTCGTCTAGGTCGGTCAAGCTTTTGACGAATGACACTGTTCTTTCTTTTCATTCTAATTAAGCTTTCGGCAGTTTTGCTCAGTTATGCATGCATTCGTTTCACATCTTGCATACGGCAAACTCTGTTTCTATTTTTATATTAAACCAAATTCGGTTCAACTACCTTTTCTATGTACTGTAAATTCGTTTAAATCAGTTATACTTTCATATACTTATTCATACCATACTAGGTTTCTATCTTGATTAACATTTTCTCATGTATATTGGTTTAGATTATAGTTATTTTAAGTTACTAAATTATAGATATTTCAGGTATATTACAGTAATGGTTTAGCCTGCGATTATGGCTTATTTCTAAAAGTTTTTATGGAGATCATGCTTTTATTACAACCATGTACATCATGATTACATGGCACATACAATTTTCAGACCATTTCTTGGCATACTCAGACGACATACCACGAGTATACAAGAACACGGTCCTATCTTTCACAAGACGTTCGGGTTGAATCACACGCTTTGGTTCAACCATTTATACGTCACGTTACAACAACTTTTTATGTTTCTGCATATTGTCACTACACATAATTTTTCAACGTCATCCACATCATTCCATTTTTATGCCACGGCACATATATATATTCAATACATGATCATTCCACCCCTCCCTGCACCATCGAATACTCAAACCCTAGCATTTCCCAGATCAGTTAGTGACATGCATATCATCTGGTCACCCTCTGTAGACACATAAGACACGGCCAAGCCCCTGCTACCCGGTTCAGACTCAGCTTTACGCCTAGCATGGGCCAGTCATGTCACTATCATACTCATAGTCTTTTTCACCTCCCGCTCATACTGGTAGAAGCCCAAACCCCAGCCTATACAGACTACACAGGTCTCACAGGATCCATTCTCACTCTATCACATTTTGTTTCTACCCATTTAGGTTTATCCAGGTTTGTTATACCTGTCGAAATCTCAAAACTTTATACATACTACCAGGTACGTAAGCCTGCTCACATTGTAGTTCACATACATTTCATTTTCCCTAGGCCACAGAGTACTGGAAAGTTAGGGGTATAGGCCCAAATAGGTATCTCCCTTCTTGGCATTCTGCCTATCGTTTAGTGGTCCACGAGGCCAACACCCCGCCTCAACGTTTCGGAAGCAAGCGTCCATCGGGCCACTCGTGAGTTAGCCGCCTCGCAATATTATAGAGAGGGCCTCATCTGTCACTCCCTCCCAATGTTTGCTTTTACTATCAGCCAGAGGCCTACGATTCCTGCCACTATGACGGGTGGCCTCAATATCCCCTCGCGCCAACGCATAGACAGAGCCTCTCATAGCCACTTGGCAACTAGCAGGGCCTCACCTGTCACCAAACAAGATTATTTTTCTCCTTTCCGGCCTAGTTAGCCTGCCAGTACCACCCCTGGGTTTCCATACACTAACCAAATATTTTGTGATTTAGTATGTCTCAAAAAGGGGTAGAGGATTTCTCCCTACCGGGCACTCCGGCTAGAGCAAGCTCCCCATCACAGGGAGGAGAGGTGGCTAGTCCAGCATCTTTCAGGTCATGGACAATCCCTTGCATAACCAACGAACTCAGGAGACAGCAAATCCCATTCCCCGCAACAGCAAGGAAAGCGGAACTCTACAAGTTACTGCGCACCTCTACCGATAACATTGATGCCGGGGTAGGGACTAGCCAGTCTAACCCGGGAGATATACACGGCATGCTCTCATTCCTCATGGCGTCCATGAGCAAGGTCAATTCCAGGCTGGAGAAGCTCGAATCGGTCACTACAGCCCTTACCATGGCTGGGCCGGCCGCTGCGACCCCTCCAGCAATGGTCAAGTTGCAATCTGTTTCTCCAGCCCCCACCTCTGATGATCAAGAGGTTAACCCTGCCCATATGATACCTGAGCACCTCAAAAGAGATATCCTGGAAGGTAAAGATATCAACTTGGCTTCATTGCTGATTGCCTCCCAGGATGTGGTGGAACATAAGACTTACGCTTATGATGATATTTCTGTGGTGGTCAAATCTAGGGATGCCCAATTAAACAGGAAACTGACTATCCCTGAATTTGTGTTGGCATTTGGCATTTATCGTGATGTTATCTGTGCAGTATATCCCCACAGATGTGAGGAGTTTGATTTGTATATGCACAAGCTGGTGGACCTGGGCAACAAATATGGTGGGTCAGCTTTCTATGATTACCATAGATCCTTTTCTGCCAAGGTGTCTAGCGCTTTCTCCCACTACGGGACAAGGTCCAACTGGAACAAGATTGATACGGTCATTTTCTGCAGACACTTTGCAGGTCTAAGAACGCCGGCTTGTGCATACTGCTCTTCCATGGCTCATACGGCTAACTTCTGTCCAACCACTGCGAACGAACCTACCCCCTCGCAGGGCACTAGTTTTGCTGGTTCTGCAGAAAAAACACCCAATAGACAAACTGGGACGGCCTATCAAGTTTCTGGGCAAGTCCCAGATATGTAATAATTTTAATGTCGGATCATGTAATTACAGTGGATGTCGGCTATTGCATATATGTTTTAAATGTTTCAGGGCACATGCTAAAACCATGTGTCCTAATAAAATGTATCCTAAACAATACTTAACGTCGATAAACATTTCTGTACTTACGACATTACTGTCACATCATCCATCTAGACATTTGGTAGAATTCATTATCTTGGGTCTATCAGAAGGATTCAGCACAGGTCTCATACACATGCCTTACGGAATCCTGGAATGTCCTAATTTACAATCGGCACAGCAAAATCCTACAGCGGTTGACACACTCATAGCCAAGGAAGTGGCAGAGGGCTTCCTATTGGGGCCCTTCCAGTCCCCTCCTTGCACCACATGGCAGACAAACCCCATCGGTATTGTCACGGGGAAATCTTCCCACAAACAGAGACTTATCATCGATCTATCGGCACCACACAATTCTGCCACTCCTAGTCTGAACTCCCTCATACCCTCTGAGGAATTTTCACTGCAATATTCCACCATAGATCACGCCATTATGGCTATCATGCAGGCAGGGGTCGGAGCATGGCTCAGTAAGACCGATATAACAAATGCTTTCAAGTTACTGCCTATCCACCCTACACTGTGGCACCTACATGGCATCATGTGGGCCAGGAACTACTACTTTTTCTCACGTTTAACTTTTGGTTCCAAAAGTAGTCCAGCCATTTTCGACGTATTCGCCGAAACCCTATGCTGGTTATTATTAAATATAGCCAGATGCCCTACAGTTATACATTATCTGGATGATTTCTTACTGGTCGAGGATAATATTTCCCCTCCCAGTAGCCTCAAAGAAACCATCAGTCTATTCAAACAGTTGGGTGTCCCAGTCTCCCCCACCATGACTGAAGGACCAGATACCTTCATCACATTCCTGGGTATCATACTAGACTCAGCCACCATGCAAGCGAGCCTGCCACGCACCAAGGTAGAAAACATTCTTACAAACATAAATCTCTACATACAACTCGGTACTTGCAAAGAACTACAGTCTCTGCTGGGGTCACTAAATTTTGCTATGCGCATCATACCTCAAGGCCGTGCTTTCATCTCACTACTTCTTTACATGTTCCCATTTTTTAGACATGATGCACACAGGTTATCCCTGGATACCCAAGCCACGGCAGACCTACTCATGTGGAGAAACTTTTTAACCACCTGGAATGGTAAAAGTATGTTCCTGCCTAAATTGTCTGACTCCTCACCTACCATCTGGTCAGACACGGCGTCTACCACAGGTTTTGCAGCAATTTATGGGAACGAATGGCTTTGGGGCAGCTGGCCTTCAGAGGTTAAGGACCTGGAGGGTTTTTCCACTACCTCAGCTCTGTTTGAGATATATCCCATAGTGGCGGCTGCCGTGGCATGGGGGCATTTATGGGCAGGTTCGCCAGTATGTTGCTACTCAGATAACCAAGCAACTTGCCACATTATTAACAAAGGCCGATCCAAATCACTGACTATTATGAGATTCCTGGGGAAACTCACTTGGTTGGCTGCATGTCATAATTTCTTTAGTTTTGTGTTCATGTTTCAGGTGTATGTAACACGGCTGCTGACAATTTGTCTCGCTTTAATTTCCAGGCTTTTCGTCAAATACTCCCGTCAGCCGCACTCACAGCCACGACCACTCCACTATGCCACCATCTAGTAATGGACTAGACGCTATCATGCAACATAGCAGAACATTGGCCCAATTAGCACTGTCTACTAATACCCAGAAAACTTACAACAGAGCTTTCATTTTATTTAAAAGATTCCTTTCGGAACACAACATCTTACAACCTTTCATCATGACATCCTTGTTGGGGTTTGCTTCTTTTTGCCACCTCAAACTCAAATTATCATACAACACAATCAAACTATATCTGACAGGCATCCAACATCACATGCTAACTTTACAACCCATCAATTCGAGTTTCATGTCCGCCTACCAAATTAAGAACATCCTTAGGGGTATTCAGAGATCCAAACCTCCACGTACGGCCCAGAGACTACCTATAGATTTCCATATTTTTAAAGACTTATCCAACTTACTAGATTTAAAACCCTTTGCCAACAGCACAAATCTTGTCATTAAAACCGCTATATACGTACCCTTTAATGGTTTCTTGAGACCAAGAGAATTTACCGCCATCAGCACAAAACAGTCCACTCACATCCTACTTCATTCACACTTAACAAAACACATGGACTCTTATATCTTGACTCTGCCTCATTCCAAAACCAGTCAACATGCACCTCCAGTAGAGGTTAAGTACTATCCTACTCACAACAGGTGGTGACCCGTCAAACTACTGGATTCATATACCCAGCATAACAACGCATCACCATATCAACCACTTTTCAGTCTACAAGGTTCTGTACTCACTACCACCACCTTTATGACACACGTCAGGTCTTTACTTACACAGCTGGGCCTCAAATCAGCTAACTATTCGGGCCACTCCTTCCACATAGGAGCGGCCTCCACAACATCCAGTGCAAACATCCCAGTTCATGTTATCAAGTCACTGGGGCGCTGGAAATCATCCACTTACTCTAGATACATACCTAACCCGGTACAAGAAGTAAGAAATGCTTTTCAAGACATGTCTGGTTAAATGTATGTATATTGCTGGTATGTAATAAATTTGATTTTCTCTTTTTGCCCTCATTATTTACAGGCCTACCTCATCGTCGGTTCCGGCACACCACAACCGACTTGCTCTTTTAATACCATCCTACACTTATCAGTGTTTGTTTCTTCTGTACTATCATGAGCCCTTAACACAAATATTAAGGCCTTTTGGCCTGTAATTGTGGGAGGGGCGTATAACACACCCCTTCCCTACTTAAGGGACACCCCTTACCTGGCTCCATACCGTTCGAGGTCAGCGCTGCATCACCCTCCCACCACTCCTCATTATTAACTCCCTTTTCTTTACATTTCTTCTTGGTGGGCCCTCTTTATTTACAGGCCTACCTCATCGTCGGTTCTGGCACACCACAACCGACTTGCTCTTTTAATACCATCCTACACTTATCAGTGTTTGTTTCTTCTGTACTATCATGAGCCCTTAACACAAATATATATATATATATATTTGTGTTCGGGGCATTCTCATTTGATATAGAATAAGATGGGTTGTAGAGATGTAGCTTTAGGAATAATCGGTTGAGGTGTGCCGAAACCGACGTATGCTGTAAGCCGGTAAAAAGTGGGCTTACATAGAGGAAATATGAACAATGGGAGTGGAGGGTGGGGCTATTCGTCTGACCAACAAAGGTAAGTAGGGAGAGGGGGGAGTCCCTTTTATAGGTCTATAGCCCCTCCCACAACTTCAGGCCATGCCTTCCAATTTGTGTTCGGGGCATTCTCATATGATATAGAATAAGATGGGTTGTAGAGATGTAGCTTTAGGAATAATCGGTTGAGGTGTGCCGAAACCGACGTATGCTGTAAGCCGGTAAAAAGTGGGCAAAAAGAGACATATTAATGCAAAACATTATACAGGATCATAGTGCATTTGTTAACCATCAGTTAGACATTTTAATGAAAGCGTCCTAATTCCTGAATCGGCTGTGGTATGTACATCGCATAAGCCTATGATTCCCAGCGGCCCCGTGTCTTAACGTGTGCGGGATATCTTGGCTATGGGCTGTGTAAGCTGCTCCTATCCAAAAGGAGTGCCCTGAGTAGTCGCTAGGGTTTAGTTCGAGCACGATGAATGAGTAGGTGGACATAGTGCATGAACTTACCTGTGGTAAGGACAGTATTGTACAGCGACAGTAATGGTTCAGTGGTGCGTATGGTGGCGTGCCCAAGAACTTAATCAGTACCTTAACCGGGCACCCAGCATTGCTTGTAAGGTAGTAGGTTATATGCACTGGCTCGCCCCTCTGACTCATCTTAGTTTTAGGAAGGGACCGGACATAGTGGTCTGTGTGTTTTAGAAGATAAGAGGTCACCCGGCACTTTTGTTTATGATGTTGGCCGCTGATAGTGAGTTATTGTTTTGGCCTGAGAAAGCCGTTAAAGGCTAGATAGGTAGCAGTTTTGATAACTGCATTGGTGCGTGGCTCGGAAGTGCATGATCGAGTGGTTCTGTCATGGTTTGAACATTGTATGTCTATGGCCAGTATTTAGTTTTAGCGGGAACGTCCGCTTGGCCATGTCTCTAAGTAAGGTATGTATGGGGTAGGAGGATAGGAAGCCTTGTTGTTTGGGATGGAGAAATACGTATAGTGTTGAATGCCCGTGAGATAAAGTTTAACCGTGTTGTGCGAGAATTATTAACTTAAGGTGGCAAAAAAGAGGCAAAGGACATACGTGGTGAAACCTCAAACCAGCTATCTAAGTGATGGTCTGACATGAAACGTATTGTATAAGTGGAAAACCCTGTAGCAAGCGTGTTGAGTGCTGGTGGACAAGGCCAGTTTAGTCAGAGCCCGGCTATGTTGGGCGAGGTTCATGTAATCCATGATCTTGACCATAAATGACCCCCTGCCATGGCGGCTGTCACGGCAGCTGCCACAATAATTTACCATTACGTGTGGTTAAGAAAGTCCACCATATGTGTAGGTCTGACATGGCTTGGTTGTCTAGGGACAGCCCCTGATCATCATTCGGGAGGGAGGAAAAAGCAAACTGGTCTGAGATGAAAGCGTGGCCTGCGGTACGATGTGCATGGCAAAATTTAAGGAACCTGGTAGGGATTGTAGTTCCATGTGGTTGCAAGTACCAAGCAGGAGGTGGTAATTGGTGTTGTTGCGACTGTTCCTATTTCTCGCGTGGTAACTTGTTGGTATGGATGCCGAGTCAAGTTGTATGCCCAGGAATGTAACGACAGTGTCTGGGTCTTCTGTGACCTTAGGGAATACTGGGACACCCAAGTGTTCAGACATACTAATGGCTTCCTTGAAGCTTCT
Source organism: Pelobates cultripes (assembly GCA_933207985.1). Lineage (NCBI taxonomy): Eukaryota > Metazoa > Chordata > Amphibia > Anura > Pelobatidae > Pelobates > Pelobates cultripes. The sequence goes on along the minus strand of OW240913.1, from coordinate 215,822,918 downwards.
AGAGGGAAAGGCATTCCCTTTGACCAACAAGAAATCATCTCGGGAGTGTATGACTGTGGGGCATCTGGATATGTTTAACCACAACCAGTAAAGAGTTCAACGAATATATTGAAGATTGTGGGCTGCTCTTGACCCGAAAGTTAAGCAGGAGAAGAAATATATAACTGCTGCCCATAAATGCCCTGTAAGTGCCAGTGCAGGGTGGATGGTGGCAGTCTGAAATGCGTTTGTGATATCAGTTTTACTTAACCAGGCTTCCCCTCCCTGCTTGAGTGATAGTTGTCATGGTATGAACAATGGTGGCATACTGTAATGAAAACTCCTCGGAGGGTATGAGGGAGTTGAGATTATGGGGTAGCCGAGGCGTGAGGTGCAGATAAGTCTATGATCAGTTACAGTGTGAGGGAAGATTCCCTGTGACAGTCCCAATGGGATTGCGCCACACTGTAAATGGTGTAGATCGGAGAGGCCCAGGTAGAAATCTTTCTGCCATTTCTTGGGCCATGAGTGTAATGCCAGCTGTTGGATGCTGCTGTGATGACTGCAAGTTAGGGCATTCTAGATTCCCCCAAAAGTATATGGCAATACCTGAACAGAAGGCCTTTAAAATCGGAGATTAGGAAATAAACTAAATGTCTGGAAGGGTGATAAGTTAGAAAGTACTAGAAATGCATAATGTTTACAGACGAGAAGTAAGGTTCAGGGTACATTTATTGGGACACATGGTTTTGCATGTGCCCTGACATATTGGGAACATATCTGCAACAGTCTGCATGCACTGAAACTACATGTGCCAACATGGAAATTGTTGCAAATCTGGGATTTGCCAAAGAGAATGAGACGACCCAATTTGTCTCTGGTAGTTCGCTACATCCTACCAGAGGTGCTAGAGCCTGGAGCCTGAAACGTTATCGTCCGCTGTGTTGGGACAAAATTGTCCTGTGGGACTAGCAACATCTCCAAGTGAAAGTGTGTTGACTCTAGCTGGAGTGTTAGGTAGAGAGAAATCCTTACCACGTGCTTGATACATACTAAAAATCATGAAGATAGCCATTATTATATGAACCCACAGTGTGCTAGTACTGGCTTGCTAGCTAAAGCCGCAAGGCGAAACAATTAATCATTTGTTTGGTGACAGGTGAGGCCCTGCTAGTTGCCAAGTGGCTTGAGAGGCTCTATCTATGCAATGGCGCGAGGGGATTTTTGTGGCCACCAAACGTAGTGGCAGGATGTTGGCCTCTCGGTGACTGTAACCATAAAAAAGGGGAATGGAGTGACAGGTGAGGCCCTCTCTATATACCATGCGAGGCGGCTAGCTCACGAGTGGCCCGATGGGTGTTTGCCTCCGAGCGTTGAGGCGGGGTGTTGGCCTCGCGGGACCACTATACGACAGGCGTAGATGCCAAGAAAGGAAAATATCTATTGGAAACCTATAGTCCCTAATTGCCAGTACGCTAAGGATATACCCAGGGGGAAACAGAAAATGTATGTATATACCACATGAGCAGGTGTATGTACCTGGTAGTATGATTAGATACCCTTACTGGTCGTAAAGGTTATTAATACCTGTATCCCAGACGGGTAAAACAATGTATGAAAATCGCTTTTATAGACATTTAAAAGCGTATATCCATATGTGTGTTATGCAAGTTTAATAGAGCAAAGTGCTCTGTCCCAATGTTTATTGTATGCTTGTAATGCCCCTGTTTGAAGGAAATTAACTTGTCGGGAGTGTTATATCATGTGTGATATGGAACACAACTGTACCCCGAAACATGAGTGTAGTGAACCATGACTGGCAGCTGAATAACCTAATAAGTGAAAATACATAATTGGAAGGACTTATATTTTAAGCGTGCAAATATTCCGTATTAGACTCTGGAAAACTGCATAGTGCTTTAAATAGTATGTGCATTCTTGGGTAAATGTATGCGTATTGTCAGTAAATGTAACTAAATGCCTATGAAGGCAGGTATGCAGGAATGATTATATCATAGTAAGCATGATTTATAAGGAAGTGTTATTGTGTAATTATAATTATAGTGGGAATGTTACGAGGGGAATAACCATATGTCTGAAAAGCCTGTAGTATACCGTTTGACAGATAGGAGTCAGTATAAAAGTGAAAATGCTGTAGTTAGTTTGTTTGCTTATGAAGTGAAATAAAGTCTGAGAAGCCTGTAGTACACTGAATGACCGTAAGGGTCAGCATGTAGGCGAAAATGCCGTGGTTCGTTGGTTTGTACATGAAATGCAATAATGTCTGAGAAGCCTGTAGTACACCGAATGACCGGTAGGGGTCAGTGTGTAGGCGCAAATGCAGTGGTTCGTTGGTTTGTACATGAAATGCAATAATGTCTGAGATGCCTGTAGTTACACCAAATGACTGGTAGGGGTCAGTGTCTTGGTGAAAATGCAGTGGTTTGTACATGAAATGCAAAAACTTCTAAGAAGCCTATAGTACACCGAATGACCGATAGGGGTCAGTGTCTAGGTGAAAATGCAGTGGTTTGTTGGTTTGTACATGAAATGCAATAATATCTGAGAAGCCTGTAGTACACTGAATGACTGGTAGGGGTCAGTGTGTAGGTTAAAATGCAGTGGTTAATTGGTTTGTACATGAAATGCAAAAACGTCTAAGAAGCCTATAATACACCGAATGACCGATAGGGGTCAGTGTCTAGGTGAAAATGCAGTGGTTCGTTGGTTTGTACATGAAATGCAATAATATCTGAGAAGCCTGTAGTACACCGAATGACCGATAGGGGTCAGTGTGTAGGCACAAATGCAGTGGTTCGTTGGTTTGTAGATGAAATGCAATAATGTCTGAGATGCCTGTAGTACACCGAATGACCGGTAGGGGTCAGTGTCTAGATGAAAATGCAGTGGTTCGTTGGTTTGTACATGAAATGCAATAATGTCTAAGAAGCCTGTAGTACACCGAATGACTGGTAGGGGTCAGTGTCTTGGTGAAAATGCAGTGGTTTGTACATGAAATGCAAAAACGTCTAAGAACCTGTAGTATACCGATGACCGATAGGGGTCAGTGTGTAGGCACAAATGCAGTGGTTCGTACATGAAATGCAATAATGTCTGAGATGCCTGTAGTACACAGAATGACCGGTAGGGGTCAGTGTCTTGGTGAAAATGCAGTGAAAATGCAGTGGTTTGTACATGAAATGCAAAAACGTCTAAGAAACCTGTAGTACACCGATGACCGATAGGGGTCAGTGTGTAGGCCCAAATGCAGTGGTTTGTACATGAAATGCAATAATATCTGAGAAGCCTGTACTACATTGAATGACCGATAGGGGTCAGTGTGTAGGCGAAAAATTGTATGTCGTTTGTAGTTTTAACCCAACAGATTTTTAACCAAAACAGATTTTAACCAACAGATTTTACATAAACAGCTAGGTGAGTATAAGGTAACGAAATAACCGTGCAAAACGAAAGGAAACCGTAAAGTGAGGACCCGTGCTGTGTTGAACGCCGTGGGAACTAATCCTGGCGCGACAGGTGGGTCAACTTACGGTTTGAGAGTCCCTGAGACACCAAATGCGATGCTGACCGGAGAGAAAGCCACTGGATTAACGGAAATCCCTGCTGCAGGATTCCTGGACACAGCTTGGAGTAAGAGACCTCATGGAGCAAAGGTGAAACCAAAATGGTGTCTTGTATGACCTGGAAGTGGATCTCATGCAAATGCTGACCTTGAACAGTCTATTCGTCTGACCAACAAAGGTAAGTAGGGAGAGGGGGGAGTCCCTTTTATAGGTCTATAGCCCCTCCCACAACTTCAGGCCATGCCTTCCAATATATATATATATATTATATATATATATATATATATTTGGAAGTCTAGGGCAACTTTTTGGTTTTGCCCTCCTCCCTGTCACAGATGCCTTATTCCTGGGTCCTATTTAGCCTTGTACTGCAGAGAGCCCCAGATGGAAATTTGCCCCCAAGTTAGTGGGTTAATCTCATAAGAGCAGACATTAGGCTGGTAGAGTAGGACCTGCCAAAGATGGGGTACATTGACGTTGTGGCAGGCTTATCCAATGTATGATCATATACTGTAACTAAACTACTATTATTTTTGCCTAGATTATGTGTTTTAAAAAAAAACAAATAAAATCTGCAAGCTTTGAAGTTACCGTTTAGTGAATGCGTAAGTACGCTGGATCTTGTGTAGTATTTGCAGGGCCGCCATCAGGGGGTGACAACCATGACGGTTGTCATGGGCCCATGCGGCCATGGGGGACCCAGCCGCCCCAGGCCCCATGTGTGTCGGCTGTACCCAAGCATTTAGGGCCACCCGATGTGCCCTATATCTGTGGCTGTGTAATAGCGCGACGGGGCCTCTTTGAAAATTGAAGCCGCAAGTTGTGCTGGGAGGAAGTGATGGCTGTTCACTTCCTCCCACCTCCCTCCACACGGGAGAGGAGAGAGACAGGCCGCGATGACGGGAGAGCCAGCCGACTCCCATCAGCCCCAGTCACCCTTCTGCAATGAAAAAGTAAGAAAAATTAGCTATGTGTGTGTGTGTATGTCAGTATGTATGTGTATGTATGTATGTATGTCAGTATGTATCTGTATGTATGTGTATGTGTGTATCTATGTATGTCAGGAGGTATGTCAGTATGTATGTGTATGTATGTCAGTATCTGTATATATGTCAGTATGTATATGTATGTATCTGTATGTCAGTATGTATGTGTTTGTATGTATATATCTGTATGTCAGTATGTATTTGTGTATCTATCTATATGTATGTGTATGTACACATGTATGTATATATCTGTCTGTGTGTATGTCAGTATGTATGTTTATGTCTGTATGTCAGTATGTATGTATCTGTATGTATGTCAGTATGTATGTATGTGTGAATGTATGTTAGTATGTGTCTGTGTGTCACTATGTATGTCTGTATGTGTGTATGTCTGTTTCAGTATGTCTGTTAGTATGTATGTGTGTGTGTCAGTATGTGTGTATCTTTGTGTGTGTGTATCTGTGTTCTTTTTGTATGAGTTCATGTGTTTGTGTCTGTGTGTGTGTGTGGCGGGCTTGGGACCAGACCTTGAGCAGTGCTAGGGGCCCCAAAATTTCTGATGGCGGCACTGAGTATTTGTAATTGCATAGATATTATGATAAATTGTGTGAAGTGTTATTTTATCCCAGGCAATATATAAAACTATATAAAAGTATATATATGTAAATATATAAAAGCCTTGGTTTTTAACAATCAAATCAGGACTGGTGCATGAAACTATTTTTTTTCTTTTGTTCCACTTAGTCTGTAAAAATTACTAGAAGCAAAAACGTGAATTCCCCCGTCCCCCCCATTTTTAACACTTTATTCATGCTTAATTTTTTGTTAGGTACACATATAGGCACTTGTCCAAACAGACCTGTGGTTAGGGCGGAAGGAATAAGCGTAATTTTAGACTTATTAACAAATGTGCGGAGCCTCTACTCACCATTTTAAAAGGAGGAGCTGTCAGTGTAAAGTACATGATTTTATTATTTCCCAGGCTAAACCAACTTAAATAATATTTCTTCTTATAAGAGAGAAGGGAGTTATTCACCTGGATATATGACTGGGTATTTGTGGCACATGGCATTACTGATTGCATTATTAATGGCTGAACTAGTAGTGTTATGGGAAGATCCTATTTTTAGACACACTAGATGACCCACAGGATTCATTTAGGGTAACATTTAAGCATGTCATGTAACTATTTAACTATATTTAATACAGGTCTGTAAGATGCCATTCTTTACTTGTACTTCTGAAGACATTTGTCGACATCATCATCACTAGAGATATAGCGGCAAGATCCACCATTATGACTCGCTCCAGAGCCCTCGGAACAGGCTGTGAGATTGCCCTCTATAGAGACCTTCCATTCCATTCATAATAGTCACAAAAGAGGACGGCATACTCACCTTGACCTCTGCGGGTTATCCAGAGACTTTCCTACACCAGCTATCATTACCACAGGAGCCACACACGAAGACCATACAAAGATCAGAGGACTGTCAGCCAGCAGGCACTCCAGGAGAAGGGAATTCGCAAACCCAGGACCCACCAGTCAGGGGCCTCAGTCTGCAGGCTGCAGACTAAGGAAATGACACATAGCCTTACAGGTCTAGAGTGCAGTTGCAACACACCAAACACTCTACTCCCAATGATCCCTTGGGTATTAGCTAACCCTATCCAGCATATCTAGCCATACAGATTGCATTACCCCTAATATAATCTAAACCCAAAGTAATGATAATGCTTTCCCTTCAGTTATAGGAATATTGTTTTCTCTTCAAATGTACTTTGTTATGTGATGTATGCTTTTGTTTCTTCCTTCATTTTATATATATATATAATGACATGGATGTATATTGGATGCATAAATACCAATAAAATCCAAATTGAAAAAAGTGCAACTAAAGAAAAGGAACTGTAAAAAGATTAACATATTGGTGCTGATTGTTAAACGCCTAATATGATCTGAATTAAATTTTGGTATTCTACCAACCCTACCTCTAACCCTATGCTTACACTATCTCTAACCATCTTAATCTTACACTGTCCTTAAAGGACTACTATAGTGCCAGGAAAACATACTCGTTTTCCTGGCACTATACAGGGAGTGCAGAATTATTAGGCAAATGAGTATTTTGACCACATCATCCTCTTTATGCATGTTGTCTTACTCCAAGCTGTATAGGCTCGAAAGCCTACTACCAATTAAGCATATTAGGTGATGTGCATCTCTGTAATGAGAAGGGGTGTGGTCTAATGACATCAACACCCTATATCAGGTGCATAATTATTAGGCAACTTCCTTTCCTTTGGCAAAATGGGTCAAAAGAAGGACTTGACAGGCTCAGAAAAGTCAAAAATAGTGAGATATCTTGCAGAGGGATGCAGCACTCTTAAAATTGCAAAGCTTCTGAAGCGTGATCATCGAACAATCAAGCGTTTCATTCAAAATAGTCAACAGGGTCGCAAGAAGCGTGTGGAAAAACCAAGGCGCAAAATAACTGCCCATGAACTGAGAAAAGTCAAGCGTGCAGCTGCCACGATGCCACTTGCCACCAGTTTGGCCATATTTCAGAGCTGCAACATCACTGGAGTGCCCAAAAGCACAAGGTGTGCAATACTCAGAGACATGGCCAAGGTAAGAAAGGCTGAAAGACGACCACCACTGAACAAGACACACAAGCTGAAACGTCAAGACTGGGCCAAGAAATATCTCAAGACTGATTTTTCTAAGGTTTTATGGACTGATGAAATGAGAGTGAGTCTTGATGGGCCAGATGGATGGGCCCGTGGCTGGATTGGTAAAGGGCAGAGAGCTCCAGTCCGACTCAGACGCCAGCAAGGTGGAGGTGGAGTACTGGTTTGGGCTGGTATCATCAAAGATGAGCTTGTGGGGCCTTTTCGGGTTGAGGATGGAGTCAAGCTCAACTCCCAGTCCTACTGCCAGTTCCTGGAAGACACCTTCTTCAAGCAGTGGTACAGGAAGAAGTCTGCATCCTTCAAGAAAAACATGATTTTCATGCAGGACAATGCTCCATCACACGCGTCCAAGTACTCCACAGCGTGGCTGGCAAGAAAGGGTATAAAAGAAGAAAATCTAATGACATGGCCTCCTTGTTCACCTGATCTGAACCCCATTGAGAACCTGTGGTCCATCATCAAATGTGAGATTTACAAGGAGGGAAAACAGTACACCTCTCTGAACAGTGTCTGGGAGGCTGTGGTTGCTGCTGCACGCAATGTTGATGGTGAACAGATCAAAACACTGACAGAATCCATGGATGGCAGGCTTTTGAGTGTCCTTGCAAAGAAAGGTGGCTATATTGGTCACTGATTTGTTTTTGTTTTGTTTTTGAATGTCAGAAATGTATATTTGTGAATGTTGAGATGTTATATTGGTTTCACTGGTAATAATAAATAATTGAAATGGGTATATATTTGTTTTTTGTTAAGTTGCCTAATAATTATGCACAGTAATAGTCACCTGCACACACAGATATCCCCCTAACATAGCTATAACTAAAAACAAACTAAAAACTACTTCCAAAAATATTCAGCTTTGATATTAATGAGTTTTTTGGGTTCATTGAGAACATGGTTGTTGTTCAATAATAAAATTAATCCTCAAAAATACAACTTGCCTAATAATTCTGCACTCCCTGTAGTGCCCTGAGGGTGCCCCCACCCTCAGGGTCCCACTCCGGTGGTGCTGAGGGGGGAGGAAGGGGTTAAACTTACCTCTTTCTCCAGTGCCAGGCGGGGAGCTCTCCTCCTCCTCTCCTCCTCTTCAGCTGAATGCACATGCGCGGCAGGAGCTGCACGCACATTCAGCCAGTCCATAGGAAAGCATTCACAATGCTTTCCTATGGAAGCTGGCGTCTTCTCACTGTGAAAATCACAGTGTGAAGTGCGGAAGCCCTCTAGCGGCTGTCAATGAGACAGCCACTAGAGGCTGGATTAACCCTATTATAAACATAGCAGTATCTCTGAAACTGCTATGTTTATAGAAAAAAGGGTTAACACTAGCTGATAATACGAATAATAATAACAAAGCGTTTAACCAGCAAAGGTACATTAACATATTTCTTATGGTTTCCAAGTACATCCTGGATATCCCAGTATATCCAAATAATTGTGAAAATACCACATTTTATAGACAGACTTTAAGAATTTCTGTAAATCAAATGTGATTCCAACATTTTTATTAACAGTTTGCATATTAAATTAACATTTTTCTCACTTGATGTGAATGTAGTGTGCACAAAGGTGTGTGTGTGCGTGTGTATATGTATGCTTATGCTTGGAGCTCCCTCTAGTGATGCATATGACAGATTAAATGACTTGCATATGCATGTTACTCAATCAAGCATGACTGTTTCTGTATTATTATTATTATTTATATAGCAATAACAAATTCCGAAGAGAGCTGTACAATGGGTATAAAACTAGTACATTATTACTATCTGTAATAAAATTCATTACTTGATGTGTAATTTATATATCTTACTGTTGATACAGGCATTAAAAACAAAATTGTGCATCATAAATTGACAGAAATTCTAACTCTTTTAAACTGGTAATATAATTTCCAAGCTGTATTATTTATTTATTATTATTTTTTAAGTGCAATGTAAAATAGCATAACAGGTTGCAAGCATGTTTTGTGTTTTAAGTGCAAAACCCTAAAATGGAAAAAAAAATATGCAAAATAGCACTCCTGATCAAACCATAAAAGAGCATTTGTGCAGTTGCTCCTCCAAGTCTCAGCAGAAAGGACAGGAAACAAAGCTGTCTTGCTCATATAAATCAGATATCCCACTAAAACTTCAGCAGGCCTATTCTTTTCTGATTACTGCACCACTTTTATGAAAAGGCTCGCCAGGCCGTTCAGCTTTTTTTACCCAGAAGATGCAATACAAGTAGCCATTTTTAAAGGGACACTCTAACAACCGAAACAACTTTAGCTGAATGGAGAGCAAAAAACGGGGCGCAGCTGAAATAGCCTGCCCTTCAGTTCTCAGAATAATCTCGCGACCCGTTTTTTTTGCTCTCCATAAGTTTAAAGGGTAATCCAGATGTGGACCCCTTGCTCATGGTGCCTAGAGAGATATCAGCTATGCCTCACTGATGATGCCTAACAAGACTGAAACGATCGTCTGGGGTTCCTGTGTCTCTCGTGCAGAGGGAACTTACTGGCATTTCGGATCTGGACTGCCCGTATGGGTGGGACCAGTCTGATATGTTTCAGAGATGTTTTCTTTGTAATGGCACAAGATGAGCTTAAACCAGCTTGAGTTCTGAGCAGGGAACCTGCTGAAGTGCAAGCTATTTCAGTTGCTATCCATTCTCAGAATACTCTTGCGACCCGTTTTTTTGCTCTCCATAACTTTAGCTGAATGAAGCAGTTTTGGTGTAAAGCTGATGCCCCTGCAGTCTCTCTCTTTTTTTGTATTTTTTTTTTTTAATTCTTTATTTTTTGCAGTGCATATCCATATAACAGATGCGCGTGAGGTACCCCGACAGCAATCCTCAGGCATAAATACAATGCGTATAACAATGGGGTATACTATAATACATGCACAATGTTGTAAGTGAGCAAATATTAGGCGAGATCAGACGTTAGATGAGGGATAGTGCAGGGAGTGAACATAGCTGATCTTATGATGCTCCAGCAGTATTTGTGGGTACTGGAGTAAATCTATTGCTTGGGGCCTAACTGCTAAGCAGCAGCTTAATGATATTGCACAAAACTAAACCAACTAAAAGTATAATATTTGCATAAGTCTGAGCTAATCTTGTGTAAGTAAGTAAATATTAAATGGGATCAGATGTTAGATGAGGGATAGTGCAGGGCATGAACATAGCTGACCCTTATGATGCTCCAGCGGTATTTGTGGGTACAGGAGTATATATATCGCTTGGGGCCTAACTGCTAAGCAGCAGCTTAATGACATTGCACAAAACTAAACATACTAAAAGTACATTAGTTGCTTAAATCCTAGCTAATCTTAGCATGTGTACTCATATTATACAATCAATTAACTCCAAGTTTTACCCCCCCCCCCCCCCTATGCCAGAAAACAGAATAGAAAGAAAAAATAAATAAATTATATATGCCAGCATACATTCGTGAGAGTTCAATTGGGGCATAGAGAACTGTGTGACAGAAGGTACTATGCCTGGCTTTGAGTCTTAGTCCCTTTGGGGTCAGCCGATACCTTGTTGGGGCTGGGTATGTGCCCCCTGCAGTAGTCGGTGCAGCTGGTGTGATCTTCCCGGTGCGAGGAAGCTGATATGCCCTGGGCTATGCCGAGTTGCTTTGGGCGCTGAGTATAGCTCCATCCAAGCTGTGTGCCGGGTAGGGTTCGCCTGTCTTGGGCTGGGACATGGTCACATATAAATTACTGGTATTATAGGGTGTTCTTTTTACGTTTTACTAGGGTGTGACATTTTTACTACAAGAACACCCTATAATACCAGTAATATATATATTACATTTTCTTTAGATCAATCCAACCTGTATAAAGATATTGAAAAAGATATTATTTTACAGGGTATCCATATGATCCTTGAAAATAACTATTTCTGGTTTGAAGATAATTTTTATATGCAAATGAAAGGAACAGCAATGGGGGCCAGGTTCGCACCAAGCTATGCCAACTTGTTTATGGCACATTGGGAAAAACATTTTATCTATCAAGAACATGCTTTTGGTGCAAACCTGGTCCTTTATAAAAGATATAAAGATCTGGTGTTTTATTTGATACTTTTTTTAATACTCTTAACACCAATGATTGGGGAATTGTTTTAACCAAAAATAGCAATGAAAATATAGATTTTTTAGATTTAAATATTTATATTTTAAATAATCAGATAATGACTTGTAGCTTTTTTAAACAGGTTGATGCTAATAGTTACATTGAGGTAAAAGTTGTCATCATCAACCTTGGCTATCTAACATCCCTAGGGGACAGTCTTTAAGAATGCGGAGGAACTGCTCGAATCTTCCTGACTTTCAATCAAAATCACAATCATGGACCTTAAAAGAACAATTTATGGAGAAGGGATATGATGAAAAGATTCTAATTTTAGTTAGTTTTTAACCAAATGGACACATAAACAAAAAGGTTTTTTCCACAGTGGCTCATGTAATGCATGTACTAATTCAAACATAATTAACAAAAATATAGCAGAATTTGGTTCTTCTGTGACTAATAAAAAATATAAGATAACATTTTTAATTACTTGTCATACCAAAAATGTTATTTATTTGCTGAAATGTACATGTGGATACCAGTATGTTGGGAAAACATCCAGACCAGTGAAAATTAGAATTAGCACATCAGAAATATTAAGAAGGGTTTTAATAGTGTATCTAAACATTTTTTAGAGAAACACAAATCAGACCCCCAGTACATTGGAATTTTGTGCAATAGAAAAAGTGAGTAATCACTGGAGAGGAGGAGATTTAGCAAAGAGATTGAGTATACAGGAGTGAAAATGGATCTTTGAAATGAGAATCTTGACTCCCCTAGGGTTAAATATAGACTTTGAGATTAACTGTATCCTATAGTTCTTTTATGTTGAGTTACTCCACCTTCTCTGTCTGTGAATATTACTTTTTATCATTCTTTTACTACTTATTTTTACTATCACTGGAGATAAAGGTGTTATAATGTTGGGAACATGCTTAGATGGATTTTATGTGTTTTACAAAATATTGAAACTTCTTTGAATCTTATTGAATCTTTTTTTTATGTAATTTACACTTTTTTTATACAATACACTTGACTGACACTATGGGCTAAATCCCCGTTTCCATAATGGATTATGGACGTTCAATGCCACTCCCCCTGAACTCTAAAGAGAAATGGAACATAGCGATGTGGTCGCGCAACCGGAAGTGACGTTGAAACAGGAAACTAGAAATATGTCACCGGAAGTGATGCAACGGGAGAGCGGCTGGAGACAGAAAACCATAGATATGGAACACATAGATGCCGCATTGTGTGCTGAGTGGCGAGGAATGCGGGGACGCCATCTTGGACCGGTCACCGCTCTACTGAAGCTATTGAAGAACCCTTAAAAAGTCCATCTCAGAAAAGGTAAGTGAAGGACTTGGGGCACTTAATATCCCTACCCCTTAATACAGTGTCGTACACAGAGCCCATGGGGCCCCGGTGCGAAAACTGATCTGTGGGCCCTCCCCGCACGCTTACTCTGCGCGGGCTGGGGCCGCAACACATGGCGGCAGGCACCTGGTCACAGGGGTCGCAGGGCTGCGACCCCTGCGACCGCGGTATGTACGCCAGTGCATGCAGATGCACATACACTTAAAGGACCACTACAGACACCCAATCACATCAGCTCAATGAAGTGGTCTGGGTGCCAGGTCCCTCTAGTTTTAACCCTGCAGCTGAAAACATAGCATTTTCAGATATGCTTTCCTATAGGCGGTTTGAATGCACGCGCGGCTCTTGCCACGCATGCGCATTCGGAGCTGAGAGGAGGAGAGATCCCCAGCGCCAAGGGAGTCCGGCGCTGGAGAAAGGTAAGTGCTTAAGACACACACACTCTCACGAACAGACGCATACACATTAGCTAACAGACACACACATTTACTGACAGACACACACTCAGTGACAGACATACATACACACTCACTGAGACAGACACTCACTTACAAAACACACACTCACTAACAGATGCACACAAACTAACACAGTGACAGACACACACAGTAACACACTCACTGACACACTCTAACACACACACACACACACACACACACTAACATACACACACTAGAATACTAACACACACGCATACACACACTCTAACACTCACACTAACACACACACACACTCTAACACTCACACTAACACACACACACACACACTCGAACACTAACACACACTCTAACACACACACTCTAACACACACACACACTCATGTTTAAAAAATAAATAAAAAATTAATCCCCCCAGCCTCCTTACCTGTGGGAGAGCTGAGGGGATTCCCTGTGGTCCAGTGGTGTCACCGGGCGGGCAGGCTGGCTTGCAGGCGCGCGAGGGAGCACTCTCCCCTGAGTGCTTCCTCTTCAGCTCCCTCGTGCGCTGCGTACTGATGCTGGAGCCAGAGCCAGAAGATGATGTCCCTCGCGCGTCCTCCAGCCCGGTGACACCAGGGCCAGCCTCGGGGGGCCCTGAGGTGGCTGGCTCCTGGGTCCACCAGGAGAAGAGGCTGGCCACAGTGGCATACATACTGGGTCGCAGGGCGGCCGGTCCCCCTCGTGGGCCGGGCCCAGTCGCAGCCGCGACCCGGTATGTACACCACTGCCTTAATACCCCTATGCCTAGTCCTTAATACACCTACCCCTTAATACCCCTACCCCAGCACACACAGTGTTAATACACATAGTGTGCTGGGGCAGGGGTATTAACAATGCATGTGCTGGGGTAGGGGTATTAATGACTATGTGTGCTGGGATAGGCTGTGGTAGGGGTATTAACACTGTAGGCGGTTTTAATGACATGGGGTAGGGGTATTAAGGGGTAGGGGTATTAATGACATGGGTATGGGGTATTAAGGGGTAGGGGTATTAATGACATGGGGTAGGGGTATTAATGGCATGGGGTAGGGGTATTAAGGGGTAGGGGTATTAAGTGCCTCAAGTCCTTCACTTACCTTTTGTGAGATGGATTTTCTAAGGGTTCTTCAATAGCTTCAATAGAGCGGCGACCAGTCCAAGATGGTGCCCGCATTCCTCGACACTCAGCACACAATCCCATAGACGTGCGGCATCTATGTGTTCTATGTCTATGCAGAAAACACTGATCGGACATGTTTGGGAGGGCTCTGGGCTATGTCTGGAACCAGAGGTGGCGCCATTTGGGGATGGCAAACCACTTCCGGTCCGGACCATATTTGGAAGTGGGAGGGAAGTTGGATCTAATGTGACACAAGTGATATCGTTTTATAATTAAGTATGTTGTATATAAGAATAATGCAGATTCAGTTAATGAGATACCTGCACCTGAGGAAGACCTTATATAGGTTGAAACGTGTTGTGCTTTTATGAAATCAAATGCAGCAAAAAATAAAGTGTTCCAGTCCCACTTTGGCGCACCACATTATTTTTTGTCACGTTTTGAAATTTAGCAAGGTTTAGGAAAACCTGCTGGTTCACTACTGCCTTTCACACTGTTATTATAGTGAGCACCTATTCTGTGTTTTTTGTATACATTGTGAGATCCTTCAGACCCTCAGCCTTCCCGTCACTACTAGGCATGCACAGATCCCATAATGGGGAAAATGTGTCAGAGTGGGTCCAAATCCTAGACAGACTGCTCTACACTCCTCTATACACCAATATTTGGTCACACCAGGTGAACCCTGAGGTTTACTCCACATTTGTGTCCATGCCACTCTCGCCCTTGACATGCTCGGATTAACCCCCTCCTTCCCTCCCACTGTATCAAGGCCCTTCCAACTCGGGAGGACCTAAAGATACCTACTACCTCTCTTTATGCTTCAATCTCCATGGACTTACAATTGATGCACACCGATCTGCAGGGGCTGACTGACTGGATGGCCCATGTAGAGGCCAACCATGATAAACTTGTGCTGTCGCAGGCCATGCCAACCTCAACCTTGGATTACAAGATTTCCCAGCTGAGACAAATGACCCTCCACTTAGAGGTCCTTGATAACAGACGGCACAGAGAGAACCTGTGCTTTAGAGGTTTATCAGAGGGTAAAGAGTCACCAACCAAACTTTGGACTATACTTACCTCCATATTTAAATCTCTCCTGCAACAATTGATTTTGATCATGCACACCAGGCACTACATCCAATGGTACATCATCTGTTGCGTTTCACAATTTTCCCACAAAGAAGAGATACTTCAGGCTCCTAGGTGCGCTGGTGATATATGGTACGAGCAACGTTACCTGCAGCTGTTCCCAGACATCTGCACGCTTTGTTGGGCTATCGGAGAGCCCTTAAACCACGGACCCAAATTCTGGCCTCACAGACAATCCAATACTGGTGGATATTCCCAATTGGGATCTTAATATTCACACCAGAGGATCCCAGACAGGTCAGACAACATAGGGACTTTGATGAAGCTCTACCCCAGAGGAGAAATCAAGGCCAGATGGAATCTGAAGAGATGCCCTCATGCACCTAAAAACCCCAGAGAGGGCATCTCTGAGGGCGTACTGCTGTTTCCATCATCATTGAGTCCTGGGTTGTGGACTACAGGCTGGATAAGTTAGAGCAGGCTTTCACTGCTCTTCTTTTGTGAGTTACATTCCTATCTTTGGTTTTGATTTTATCATTTTTTAAACAGTATTATACTATGTCTCTCCCTTTGTGCTTCTCTTATATGTACCATGTGTCCTAATTACATATGAAGCACCAGGGATATTATCCTCTGTAAGTCATTTTTATATTAGTTTTCACAATATCCACTTGCAATTTTTGCACATATTGTATATGCTGAAGTTAATAGGAGTAGGTGATGTGTAGAGTCCCACAAGGGGAAACCAACATCAGGAAAGCTCCACTGCATAAGAAATGAGGAAGGGAGGCCCTACCTTTAATCAATCGAAGGATAAAAAGGGATATGCAAACAAAAAGTATAACTTGAAAAAAAGGGAGATCTACTAAACGGTGCCCAGGGGATCAATTGTCTGGAGTACTAGCTAGCATCTAAGTTCCAGTTCCCCTAGTGTCCAACTGACAGGAAGGTAGTGTAAACAAGGTTAGGGAGAGAGAAGTGGCACAGGGTCCCCAGAGAACAAGGAACTGGGTAATCAGGTCTAAACGCAGATGAAAAGCCTCACACAAAAAATTAATAATTAAATAAATCTCTCAATTCACCCTAAAAGTTACCTCGACACTGTGATCTAGCCACTAGTGTCTACCTGAACCAACTCTCCCTACTAAAGTTATAAATAAATAAACACCTAAAAATTAATAACCATAGTGGTAACAATATAAAAAAGTGCTATCAAGTGCAGAGATTAAAGAAAAAGAAAACGCTCGGCACGTGTTTCGGCGTGTTCAAAAAACTGTCGTCAGGAGCCTGTGGCGTTTTGAAGAAATAACTACATTTATTTTGTGTGTGAGGCTTTTCATCTGCGTTTATAACTTTGGTATGTTATGTCAAAACCTGCAAATAAAGCCTCTTTTGTTAACTCTGGCTAAAGCCTCCTATCTGTCCTGAGCAAGATAAGGACAGTGACTAACCTGGAGCAACTGTCTGGAGCACGTTCCTGCCAAAAGGCTGATTTGAATTTGGCACATAGAAGCCTTCTGTTGAAAGATCCTCCAGGTTGCATAAACCAGAGTAATACAAGGACATGCTTGTTAGTCAGGGAATAAGCTTTCTGGGTCATGGACTTAAGCCCAATAGAAAGATTGATATTCAAAGTATTTTGACCCAAAAGAAGTAGTTTTTCAAGGTGAGGTGGAAGTTTTGGGAATATGCAAAGCAGGAGGCAGTGCTAAGTGATAGGACACTCGCCTAAGAACTTTATAACTTGATCTACAAAAGCAACATGCCTATGTTTATCAGTGTGTTTCTTTTAAAGACTAGGCCCTGGGGAGATTGCCCTGGCTATAGATAGCGGGCTGGGGGCACCAGAAGAATGCCTGGACAGCCTGGAGCGTCTGAGGCACCTTCCCAGGTGCTCGGCGGACTGGGGCAGCAGTGGTGAGTGGACCCCTTGGGCCACGTGGGGCATGGCTGTGCTGCCATTGGGGAATGGAAGGGGGTTCTCCACGGGTTATGTGTGTCCTCAGGGTCCAAGGGACGGCTGGGGGGTCCCCCTCTCCTCCCCCCTGCATCTGTCCACTGTTTCCCCCTCTCATCCCCCTCCTTGTGGTGTCTCTTGAAGGGGGCCCCTTCCTCTGTCTCTCTGGTTCGTTTCCTCTGCCACCCCCACTGTTTAGCCCTCTCTCTCTCCATTCTGCCCCCCTCCCCCTTCTGTTCCCTCTCTTCCGTTTTTGGCTCTCCCCTCCCCCTTCCCTTTGTCTCCTTTGTCTCTCTCCTGCCTTCTCCTGGTCCCTATGTCCCCCCTCTCTCCCCTGGGTACTTACCTCGGCTGCCCTCCTCTGCAGGGTGTGAGCTTACCTCCTCTCCGCTGCTCTGCTCATAGGATCTGGCTGCTGTTCCTGGGTCTGTCCAGCAGGTGGCGCCTGGAACTCCTGCAAGACTGAATAGTCTTGAAAATAAATTTACCTCAATCCTGCCAGGTTCTTTCTCATTTCCTTTGCCGCAGATTGCACAACGGGCATCGGCGAGTGAGTACGGTGCTATTTCTTCCTTATAGTCAGGGGATCCCTTGCTGGGGGGTTCCCATCGGGTCTTCTGGGTTTTCAGGGTCAGTGGGAATAGGGGGAGCAAGCGTGCAGGGAGTACCCCTTAGATAGTCAGCTTTGCCGGTTTGGTCCGCCGCACAGTGGCCTCAAGTGGTGCGGACTGCGCAAGGGGTCATGGGTCACCCGTGCCTAGTGTTGCTAGTGTTTCTTCAGTGGCATTGGGTGCTCAGATATTAGGTGCCGTTGCGGTTCCTGCAACGATGTGCGACTATCTGGGTGTTTTCGACGTAGTGCGGGGGTCCGCTTATATGTGCTGGGGCTGGGACACTGGGGTTTTTCACCTGTCGCAGGAAATCATAAAATAAAAAATGGGAAGTGAGAATTGGTTGAGATTGTCTCTCCCCTGTCAATGGAGGAGGCTCCTCCACTGGGGGAGAAGGACAACAAGGCGTCGGAGAAGGAGAAAGAGCAATCCATTACTGGGGGGTCCCCAGGACTTTCGGGTATTGGACTCGTGCGTTTTAATCTGGCTAGTGTCATTGGGGAAGAGGCACCTCACAATTGCTCTGCATTGTTCTGCTACCAGGACAACATTTGGAATGCTGGTCGTACCTGTGGTGGAGGTGTGACGAGCAATTTCGTCAACATTTGGCGGTGCGCCCCTCAATTTTCTGGGACTAGATGGACATGGCATCTGGCTCCCCATTATGAAAAGTGTCGAAGCAGGGTGGTTTCTTGTCCTTTCTTGGGGAGGCTGGTGGGGGCGCCCCGGCACCGTGGCAGAGGTCAGGCTGTTGTTGCACGTTTACTGACAGTCATTGTTGATGGGGTACCTCGTGCACCGAATGCTCCGCCTGCGGGGGTGCTCATCCCCATCTCCCGGTGTTTATGACGGGGCCAAGCTAGTGAGACAGGGGACCTAGGTACTATGGGCAACGATAAGCTCAATGTGCCCGTGGCTTACCCGTTCTAAGATCCGTTGAGTAACCATCATCCTGTTGGAAGGTGGTGGGCACGGGTTTTGGATTCCTTTCTCTTTTGCCCCCCCTTCATTGCTGGTTCGGAACCTTTGATCAGTCCATGTTTTCCAGCATGTGGTCAACAATGCTTGTCAGGGAGGTGTCTGGGTTGCATGTCCAGTACCTTTAGCGCCCCCCCTTTGCTGGACTGTCTGGTCTCCCCATTGGGCATGGTGCACAAGGAGGAGCGAGGGAAATACTGTTTGATTCTTCATTTGTCAGGCATTTGTGGGGTTTTTAGGTGCATGAGGGCATCGAGATTAATTCTGTGGCAGGTTTTGGCCTCTTGCCTCGGATCCGGCTTACGTGGCTGTCCCTAGGGCTTCATAGGATCCGACTGCGTGACGTCGTTCGGGTGACTCTGGCTCTGCCGGGTGATCTGGCGGTCTGGGGCTCCGTCCAGGCTGCGTATGATGGCAGGTCCTATTGGCAGGCACCTCTTTCCGAGGTGTGGCTTAGTTGGGTTTGGGGTGATTCTGTGCCCTAGATGGTGTGCTGCCTGTTGGCCGGACGGTTGGCATGTCTCTGGCCTCGCAAAGAATGGGCATCTGGGGATCTCTTCCCCATGCTAGTGGCGTTTGGAGGTCCCAGTTTTGGGATAAATGGGTTGTTTTTTGCTGCAGGACTCTGGGGGGGGGGGGGGTTCAAGCTGTCAATCGTCCTGCTGCCTCCTCCCCTCCAGTACGAGACTTGCTGCGGCATTTTGGTGCTCTGATGTCTATTTCTAAATGTGTCTTGTAGGGCAGAGCATATTCCTGGCATTCACGTTGTAGTGGTGGATACTGTGACGGAACGCTGGCACTCCGACTGAGTACATCCGCCAATCGATGCTCCTAGTGCTCGCTGAGGACTCCAAGCACTCCAACCGACACCATCAGCACTGCAGACCCCACTTCCAGCGATGCAACTGCGCCGGGGTCTCTGCTGTTTCCACCCACACTGGACCCAAGGCCAGGATCCAGCTTCCAGTGGGTGAACCTCTCTTTCCCCAGAGAGCAGGAACAGGGACAAATCAAGCTATTGCAAGGGCTTCCTCTGGGGAGTAAGTGATTATAGCAATCCCCAGAGTGTAGGTATCCCTTCCCCCAAACATGAGCCAAGGCTTAATGCTGGAACAAGACTGATTTACTGGCACACAGAACTCACAATTTATGCAAAACAAAACTCCTCCTCTGGGCCAGGCTAGATAATTGAGTTTCTACAATACACAAAGCTCAATTATCTGCTGGCCAGAAATAATACAGTTTCATAAAACACACAGGGACCCCAAAACATGCAATAACCCCATAAAAGTATATCCTTGGAACCGGGGGATCTGGGTGAACCACATATCCAAAATTCACCCAGATCCGTTCAGTACTTTGGAAAATACAGTTTAATGCAGATTCTGCAGAACATATACAGGCTAAATGAAAAACAATCACTGTATAATGTGTCCCCTGCTGTATAGTCCAAAACCACTGCACGATGTCTCTGTGCACCAAATACTGGCGAGATGGCACCGTGTTGAAAAGTCCAAACAGTGTCTGTGAGTTAAAATGGCCGCCATCCATTGTTCTCACCATGTGCTTCTGATACAGGAAATGGTGGCCACCCAGTAACTCCACAGTATGTCCCCAGATGGTTCCTAAAGGGCCAGCAGCAGCACAACACAAATCCATTATGCCCAAATCATGTCTTTAAAGGGCAATACATCCCAGGGGCCATAGTCACAGGGCAAGAGGCGGGCAAGCAGTCCTCTCCAGGCACAAGTGGCGAAGGGCACTTCGTCACAGATACTCTCTCTCGTTCTCGATGGTTGGGATCTTTGGGCGGACGGCCCTCGGCCGGAGCTGGAAGGGACTACGGTGCCCGGTGGAGGTGTGGTCGCTTGGTCTGGCAGATTGAGGGATTTGTCCGTAGGTCAATCTCTCAGGCCTCATGGACCCGATATGGTAAGGTGTGGACAGGGTTTCTGTGGTGTAATGGTTGTCACGTACGACTAACAAGGAAACAGCTTTGCATTTGGTCTGGTGGGATCATTCTCCAGGGTTTTTTGGATGTCAGGAAGGTCGGGCTACGCTATGCACCTGACAAGATTGGGTGGGGTTCCCCCTCTGGTCTGATACTCTATTTCGAGGCCTGTCTCTTTGCATTGGCCTATTCCCTGGAATTCGTTGGGGCCATACGCATTGGGGAATGGGTGATTCCTAGTAGGCCATACCGGGCCTACTTTGGGTCTTTCGCTCGAGTCTGATGATTCTGGGGAATTTCTTTTGGTTTGGCGCTGCCTTGGAGGCTTTTAGGATGGGTATGTCAGCACACGTGGTGCAGAGAATCAAGAGGGGGTATGGTGAGATGGCTCAGTGAGCTAATACTGAGTTCGTAGAATTTGTTCAATCCTTGGGGGGTTACGGGCTCAATTCTCAGCAGCGGTGGCTCAACAATTCATTCCTTTGAGGTAGATAAATGAGCACCAGTACTGTAGGTAAAAGTAACAATTCCCAGGGTGCACTTGGAAAACAGAAAATATCTGAATGTCTCTTTCCTGGTTTTACTCCCAGGTGGCATGCAGGTGTCCGTCTGGGAAGTGAGCTATTGGGTTGTGCGTCTTCTGAAGCGGAGGTTTGTTGGTTTTGTGCCGGAGGTATGATATGGGTTCGGCTCCTCCCGGATCAGGTCCAGATGTCCCACCTGTCCCTAATGTTCGGGTTATCCACCTGGGGGCATTGAGCTTGGGATGATACCAATGTGGTGTTTGGCATCTGCCTTTAAGAGGGTATTGGTGCGTGTTTTCGTTTTTTCGTGATGTGTGGCTCGATTGGTCGGAGGTCATTTCCCATATCTTTTGGCAGCGAGCCCATAATCAGTGCATGGTACGCTGCTGTATGAAGCTAAAATTGGAGGATCTCTAGGTGTGTTTGAGGGTAAGGGGATTTCGGTTCGCCACGGGGTGTTTTCGCACGCGTGGCAGCTAATGTGTTTCTGGGTGATGGAGGTCGGGCTCGACCTTTTTCATCTTGCCATGCATGAAGTGGTGGAACAGGCCTTGGGTGGTTTGTGGCTAAGGGGGGCATGTCCTTGTCAATAGGTTTTTGGGGGCTATTACATGGAGTGTCAGGATATAGACATGGTCGGGTCTCAACCTCCCCTGCTCTGTAGGGTAAACTTTTAAGTTACCGACTTGGACGTGCTCATCGAGCCAAAAGCCGGCTGGTGGTAAGCATTTAAAGGAGAAGGGAACTTTGGTCTGGACGAGGGGGGAGGCAAGAACCCTGTGAGCAAGTTGGTGCTTAGGCACGTGGTCTCTTTCATTGGCAAGGACGCTTATGTAAGGCTGTAGGCACTAGGTGTTAATAATTATATGTAGAGTTATGGATTATTTATGTATTTCTTTCTGGTTATAATTGAATGATAAAGTTTCATAAATGTGGGATGAGTCCTACAGTCTTATGTTTAATAAATGCTGTGGCCTGTTCCATCCAAATTCGGTGTCTGTCGTTATTGGGGGTGTAACAAAATCCCTTATTTACAGACCATACGAACAAGCCTGTTCGGTTATTTGGAGGATTACAGCGGGATTTCGTGAAAATAGCCATAAAAGCGAATAAACTACCGAACCACCGACCTCCCACTGAGGTCGTGTGGCACCTATTGACCACCCTGACTGTTGCGGTTAACCACAGACTAATTGGGGAATAGCTGGTGGTCCGCGTTCGTTTACCGAACACGTGGCAATCGCCATTTTGTATTGTCGAACGCTCAGCGGTAACTGGCGAGGATTCCCTGGAACTGATCTCGGCTACTTATTTTGTCGAACACCGCTGCTACCTCCTCCCATCCTCGTTCGTGCGGTGGAAATACACACGAATGAAGGGGATACTACTTCATTCGTGCGATGAAAGTATGCGAAAGTGACCGACCCCAGATAGCTATAGTATGGAACTTGTAGTCGGCTACAAACACACGAACGGCCGGTGAAAGTCAAACTTCAGTCAACGATTCTGAGAACTGTGTTCGTGGGATCTGAGCGCTATTCGCCTAGAATATGCACTCAGATCCAAGCTATCTGGGGATATGTGGAACTTAATGTTTATGTTGTGTAAAAATAAAGTTATAGATTTTTATTCTGTTTTGCTGAAATAAGAAAAGCCATGTTTCTTTCTTCCTGGAGATAACTAAGGCTCTCTTTGATACCTTAAGTTAATTATCTCCAGGATGGAAAAGAGGGAGTGATTGATGTAAAAGGGGAGTGCTTATGTTATAGCCACTGTGATTGGCTACTGTGATACTTTTGTCCTAGTCTTCCATCTGGTCCCCTAAGGGAGTGTCCACCAGGTGGGAGACCTGCATAAATACCGGGCAGGTAGCCCACAGTAAATCAGATCGTTTTACCCCTTCATGAAGTCTCGACTCATGTTTGGGGGATTGGGAGTTATAATCACTTTGTTTCAGCTGGATTTCGGGAGAAGCTGCAAGGTTCATCGCTGCACAAATAGAAGGATCCTTTACAGGGGGGTATTTGGGGTATTTTAGGAGTAAAATCACTTTGCTTATGCACCCTAGTCACACCTAACTACATGTGACTTGCAAAGCCTTCCTAAACACTTCCTGTAAAGAGTCATCTGATATTTATCCTTTTATTGCTAATTCTGTTTCATTTAGATTTCCATATCTCCTGCCCGGTTAATAGATTGCTAGACCCTGCAGGAGCCTCTTGTATATAATTCAAGTTAAATTTACAGAGGAGATAAAATCTATTAAGGTAAGTTACATGTGATTGAAAGTGAAACCATTTTTTTTAATGCAGGCTAGGTCAGTCACAGCCAGGGGATGTGTGGCAAGGGCTGCATAAACAGAAGCAAAGTGATTTAAACCATAAATGGCAGTGGATTAAGCTTGATCCATATACAAAAACGGCTTCATTAATCTAAAGTTGTTTTGGTGACTATAGTGTTCCTTTAAGTGTAGACTGTATCTTAATACTGGTATTGCCTATTATACACTGTTTGGAAAAACAGCAGACACTACTGTTTCAAGACATGCTTGGGGTCATACCGACTCAATATTTGTTTGGTTTTTGATCCGGGTCTATATGTTAAAATGTAATTACACCTTGACATAAAAAGAGACCAACATGCCGGTCTTGCTGTTAGCGGAGCACTACAGGGTCAGGAACACAAACATGTATTCCTGGCCCTATCAGATTAAAACCACCATCTAGCCACCCTGGTCCCCTCATGTCTCCCCAAATCTAGTAAAATCTTACTTGTATTCAAGTCTGCAGCTGCTTATTTTGTGCCTGATTCCTTTTAAACCTGCCTGCTGACATCATCAGCAGTGGTAGACTGATCAAATCACAGTGCTTCCCCATAGGATTTGGCTGAGACTGACAACAAGGCAGATCAGGGGCAGAGCCAGCATGATTCAAACACAGCCCTGGCCAGTCAGCATCTCCTCATAGAGATGAATTGAATCAAACATTCAGTATCTGCATACAGATACTGAATGTTTGGATGTATTTTAGGCAGCCATGACCCAGGAAGGATCTCTAACAGCTATCTGAGGAGTGGCCAGTGAAGTTATCACTAGGCTGTAACCTAAAAACAGCATTTTCTCTGAAAAGACAGTGTTTACAGCAAAAAGCCTGAAGGTAATGATCCTACTCACCAGAACAAATTCAACAAGCTGTAATTGTTCTGGTGACTAAAGTGTTCCTTTAATAAATAAAGGCCTTAAATTAAGTGACTGTGTTTTATTCAAATCTCTGTTCAAAGTTCATACTGGGCCCATTCACCACAAACACGTGACAAAGGGTCTCGAATACTTCAAAGTATCAGGTTCCATTGCTTGGGATTAACACCATTTAAAGTAATATTACTTGTTGGGGCCACTGGATACTGTGAAGTTGTGACGGTCTTAACACAATATGGTCATATGGTGGAACTTAATCCCCATATTTTTTTGTTGAGATAGGTAATTTTAAATAGCCTTATAAAATTTAAAAATGTATTATGTGTGCGCTGTATTATAACAAAACACATATGACAGTAAACATTGAAGAAGACGGCCCTGCCTTACCATCTAAAGGGATGAAGGACAAATATGCAAAGGGAAGTAAAGGAATCAAGTGATCTGAATGTATCTGAGGATGGAAGGGGTGTATGGGTGTAGTTTCCTACCATAGAAGGTAGGAAACTACAAAGGATGGCTGTAGGAGATGACAGAGGAAGGTTGTAAGGTATGAGGAATTAAGGGGAGTGGCTTCTCTAAAGAAGTGTGTTTTTATGGATTTTTTGCAAAGGTTACAAAGACTGTGATGATGTTCTGCTGGAGGGCATTCCATAAAGAAAGGGACAACTCTGGAGAAGTCCTGCAGGCATGAATCTGGGGTGCAAATGCAAGGACAGTAACAGGTTGTCGGCGAAGCAAAAAGGCCAGACTGGAGCATATATGCTACTGATGGTGGACATATAAGCATGGTTATGGAGACATTTTTAAGTAAGAACAAGAACTTTGAACTAGAATCCTAAAGGAAACATGAAGTCAGTCTAGAGACAAACAGAGGTGTGAGAGTTGCTGGATGTAAGGTAGATGAGTCTGGCAGAGGTGTTCATTACAGACTGCAAAGGGACAATCTGGGCACTCTCTGTCCAACAGGCAGAGGGTTGTAATAATCAAGGTGGGAAACAACTAGTGCAAGGACAAGCTCCTGAGTGAGAAAGGGGTGAATGTGGGAAATGTTTTCAAGGTGAATGTGATAGGATTTGGTGATTTATTTTATGTAAGGGGTGAAGGAAAGGAAAATGACAAGAAGTTGTGTCTTAGGAGAGGAGAGGTTGAATTTTAGGAATTGTGAAGTCATCCAATCATAAACAGAGGATAGACAGTTGGTGACACAGTCCATCAGATGGGAGAGAAAGACCAAATGATCATTGGGTCATATTGAAAGCCAAGCAGGGGCGGGCTGGGCCGGGGGGCAGGGAGGCAATTGCCCCCCAGGCCGCCCTAAGTCATTTGAAAAACAGCCGTTGCAGGGCCGGTCCTGGGTGCCGGGAGGAGGGGGTGCCACGCGGAGAATGCCAATGGCAGGGAGCCCAGCAGGTGGCCACCTAGAGCGCCCCGATAGCAAGGCAGAGTAGGCACTACTCTGCAGGAACATAATGGCCGTGTGAGGAAGGAGGCAGGCGGCGGCGAGGGAGCACTGCCTCTGCTGATGATCTTCCTGCTCCCTCGTGCGCCCTCTCTGGTGATGCCGGGAGACGGAATATGACGTAATTCCGCCCCCGCATCACTAAACTGCGCAAGGGAGCAGAGAAAGGACGCAGAGGACTCCTAAAGGTAGGAGCAACAAGGAATTTGTGTGTGTGTGTGTCTGGAAGTGAGTGTGTGTGTGTCTGGAAGTGTGAGTGTGTGTGTCTGGAAGTGTGAGTGTGTGTCTGGAAGTGTGTGTGTCTGGAAGTGTGAGTGTGTGTGTCTGGAAGTGAGTGTGTGTGTCTGAAAGTAATTGTGTGTCTGCCTGTCAGTAAGTGTGTGTCTGTCGGTGAGTGTGTGTCTGCCTGTCAGTGTGTGTGTGTATGTGTGTCTGCCTGTCAGTGAGTGTTTGTCTGTCAGGGTTTGTGTGTGTGTGTTATGTCAGTGCCAGTGTGTCTGTCAGCAGGGCCAGCCTTTGAGGTGTGCAAGCTGTGGGGTCACGTGGGGTGCCATGACAACAGAGGCGCCCGGTGGCCAACACAGCTCACAAGTTTTGGACACCAGCACATTAAAGGGACACTCCAGGCACCCAGACCACTTCTGCCTATTGGAGTGGTCTGGGTACCAACTCCCACTACCCTTAACCCTGCTAACTGCCATCCTGTTCTCCCTACATTCTGCTGTCCACAGCCACATGTTATTAAATATACCACATGGGTGGAAAAACAATTAATTATTGTTTGTTTGTTGTTTCTTACAACTCTTACACATTCACATGGATTAAAAAAAAATAACTCTTTTTTGGGAATATTTGTCCCTGAGGTGGACAGTGCAGATGCTTGAAATGCGAAGGGAGTGGATACCAACTATTGGTGATAGGTGTTTATATTATTTTAACCCTGCAAGTGCAATGCATTTGTTTTATAAGAAATGGTAAAATAACGGGGAGTGCTTGTGACAGACTGCCGTCACTAGGTACCATGCCCACTGTATTTTCGTGTGTTTTCCCCTTGTGTCGTGTTCCCTCTGTGTTTCCCCATGTATTTCTATTCCTTTCATGTATTGTGCCTATATATGCAGCAGCTCCGTAAAGTATAGAAGTGAAATGTAATGCTGCCTGTGTCTCTTTCCCCTTTCACTCTCCCTTTTCCTGTCACAGCAGAACGTTGCCACAGAGATACCTGCCAGTCCAGTTTAACCTAGATGCATTGTCCTTCCTCCCTCCCCCTTCACCTTCTTGGGATTGAAACCCCTATTGTTTTTGTGTTGGAGCCCCCATGTAGGGGTCTGTGTCTGTAAAAACCATGTGCACAAAATAAACCAAGTCAGTCAGTGTTGTAACTTCCAGAACTAGGGCTTGTCCATTTGGATGCGTACTTGTTGTAAGGGTTCCTGAACCGCTGAAGGAAGGGAATTAGCGGAGGTAACTGGTCAGGTTACCCGTGGTCCACTACAGTGCTCAACACCACAAATAAAACCTAAAGTGGATACTGTGACAAACGCTCCTTACCCTGGATGTTTCCCATGAACTCCTGGAGGACTGTAGAAGCTGGCCTCCTGCACACCGACTATGGGCCATATACATTGTGCCAAACTCACTATTTTCCCTTCTGTTCGCAAGACATTTCCCTCCTGGTTCGTGGTATATAGTTTCTCGAACAGAAAGACATTTCCCCAGTTCGGCAGTTACAATCTACCAAACACTGATCAACCCCCTGGCTCATTAACTTCAAATAAACCACAAAGTTAAGTGCTCTCTCTGTGTGGCCGCCATTTGTATAATTGAACAGCACGTGCTGGAGAAAATGGCGACTATCTTGTCGCAGGAAAACAGGCATCGAGACTTGGTCGTCGAGTGTCTGGAACTATAAGTCGGCCACTCGACCTCACGAACACGGCAAATTCACAGGAAAGCCTACTTCTTTCCACGGCAAGCCAGGAGAACGCTGTTCGGTAGGATTGTTCGCATGAACAAGGCGAACAATCATTACCTATGAGCCAGGGGAACCGTTCGTCTGTTTGTTCGTATGGAGCTCCTGAAAATGGACGACTGCTACCACTATTTTTCTGGAACTAATTTGGGCAGACGCCACGTGTGCGGTTGGTCAAAACTTTACCCCGGTGGCGATTCGGATCTGAACGCTATTTAGACAACTTGGGCACTCAGATTAAAATATATACATATATAAATATTTTTAATGACTTTTATTCTTTTATGGGCAAATATTGGTTTTGTATGCTGTGATGATACAGCCCTAATATCATCCGTGGGTACTTCCATTAACTTGCACAGCTGATCACTATACTAAGTGCTATGACCTGGGCTTGGAGTCTCTTTATTCACCAGCATTCACATTAAAGGGACTTTCCAGTGCCAGGAAAACATATCTGTTTCCTGGCACTGCAGGACCCTGCAGGGCCCCTCTCCCTCCCACGCCCCATCCCATGTTGCTGAAGGGGTTAAAACCCCTTCAGTGACTTACCTAAATCCAGCGCCGATGTCCCTCGGTGCTATGTCAGGCTCTGACCATGCTCCTCCCCCGCCGACGTCAGCCAGCGGGGGAGACCTAATGCGTATGCTTTCCTATGTGGATTCCAGCAACCCGGGAGGTCCTCATTCATAGCGTGAGGACGTCCAGCACCATTTAAAAGACTTTTTGTGTTCTAAGAACACGGAAGTTCCTCTAGAGGAGGACTTAACCCTGCAAGGTAATTATTGCAGTTTATAAAAACTGCAATAATTACACTTGCAGGGTTAAGGTTGGTAGGAGTTGGCTCCCAGGCCACTCCAATGAGCAGAAGTGGTCTGGGTGCCTGAAGTATCCCTTTAAAGCAAATCTTGGATACAGGGCCGGGCTGGGAATTAAAAGCAGCCCTGGAAAAGAAATATTTACCAGCCCCATAATGCATCGCACCAGCATAGTGTGCAGATACAGAGTTAGAAAAGATAACTTAAAATTAAAAATTATTACTCCAACATAAAAAAAGCACTTATAGGCTTCAAAATAAACAAAAGTGCAGATTTATTTTAAGCAGACGTGCCTTTGCATGTAATCAATGTTTCAGTCCAACTACCATGACATTTTAAGGAAAGCTTGGTAATGGGACTGAAATGGTGAATGTATGTAGGGCACAACTGTAAAAAATTATGTTATCTTGTTTATTTTGAAGTCCTGTGGGTGCGCTTTTCACTTTAAATATGTTATCGTGCTGGAGTATGCACCTAGCAACTGGGCCAATATCTGCTCATTACATATGGTACATATTAATGACATTTCTCTGTGTATTATGCATATATAAATGTACATTAATATATGTGTAAATATAATAGGCATAATTGGTTGTGGTTATGGTGCCAGCAGTGCCGGGACCCCCTCCCTGAGTAAGTAGTCAAACTGTTTAAGAACAGTTTGACAACTTACCTAGGGTCTGCTGGGATATGGGGCTGTAGTATGGTATCGGAGCAGTGGTGCAATGTGTGAGGGGTGCAGTGTGTGTGAAAGGTTCAGTGTGTGTGTGTGGGGGAGTGTAGTGTGTGCATGTGTAGCGTGTATGGGGCCATGTGTGTATGGGGGGCAGTGTGTGAATGTGTACGGTGTGTGTGGGGGAGTGTAGTGTGTGCATGTGTAGCGTGTGTGGGGCCATGTGTGTATGGGGGGCAGTGTGTGAATGTGTACGGTGTGTGTGGGGGCAGTGTGTGAATGTGTATGGTGTGTGTTTGTGGGGGCAGTGTGTGTAAGGGGCTAGAGTTCACTCTCACTACTGCGACCACCAGGAATCTCTGATGGTCGCAGTGGTGACAGTGAACTTTAGCCCGTAGCTCCAGGGCTAGAGTTCACCCTCGTGAGAGCTGGAGCGTTGCCGTGGTAACTGCGGCAATGCTCTGTGCTCGCGCAAGAAGGACCCAGAGGACCTGCAGGCTCTTCTGCCCGCACAGTGCCTGTGCAACGGGGAGGGAGATCGGCCGGCAGGAGAGAGCCTCGTGGGGGGGGAGAATTGCCCCTTTGCCCCCCCATCCACCTGTGATATATAGAGCCCCTACGTGTGTCTCTTTTTATCTCCAGCCCCTCTGTGTGCCTTTTTGTCTCCCCCCCAGTCCCTCTGTATGTTTCTTTCTCCCCTCACTGCTCCTCTGTGTCAATTATCTCCTTCTCAGTCTCTCTCTTCCCCCTCTGTCTCTTTCTCTCCCCTTTCCCTGTGTCTCTCTCTCCCCCACATCTCTCTTCCCCTCTGTCTCTTTCTCCTCCCTCCACCATCTCTCTATTCCCCCTCTTTCTCCCCCATCTCTTTATTCCCCCTCTTTCTCCCCCTGTGTCTCACTCTTCCCCCTCTGTCTCTTTCTCCCTATTTGTCTATTCCCCCTCTCTGTTTTATTTTCCCCCTCCCCTTGTGTCTCTTTATTCCCTTTCTCTCCCTTCCCCCCCATTTACCGAGAGAAGTCAGGGGGGCCAGCCGCGTTCCACGCTGGAGCCACCGGGCCGGGTGGCAGCCTCGCCGGTCCGGCGGTACTCCTGTCACTGATGCTGAGGATTGAAGGAAGAGGGAGGAGCATGTCTCTCTACCATGCTCCCTTGCAGTTCCCACAATTCCCATCACAGTATGCGGTATGCTGTGCTGGGAATTGTGGGAACCACAAGGGAGCATGATAGACATGCTCCTCCCTCCTCCTTCAGTGCTCAGCATCAGTGACAGGAGTGCCACTGGACCGGCGAGGCTGCCACCCAGCCCGGCGGCTCCAGCGTGGAACGCAGCTGGCCCCCTCTGAGTGTGTCAACGGACTGGCCAGCCAGTGGCACCTATATGCGCAGCACAGCACCCAGATGCCGTGGCCCACCGAGAAATATCCCGGTATCCCGGTGGGCCAGTCCGGCCCTGCTTGGATAGTTACAGCAAAGAAAAAGGCAATCGGCTTCTTTCTTGGTACAAACAGCAACTGCCTTTATTTTTACTTCACATCAGGATATACAAACTACATTTCCCTTCCCCCATCTGCAAGTCCACCTTAACAACAAAAGCATACCTAGATCAACCAGGCAGATATCTCAGCATGGGGGGAGGCTCTGCATCTTGTGCCATGTGACACATTAAAGTCTCTTTTTGTCACATATGCAAAAGTTAGTTTTTTGGGAGCTTATTTTTTGATTAAGGTACTTGCACATAAGACAGTATATATGGTGTTACCAAGATCAAACAAACATGTGACGTCAAGTATAGTAACATAAATTATATCTTTTTTTGAATAAGGAATAGATTCGTAGCAAAATAATAAGTGTAACTGTGATGGGATTTCAGCTAGGCCCAAAATTTAGTAGGCCTAAAATCTCCATGTGGCATATACAAGTACAAGTATCTGTTAGTTGGTTACATGTAGCTAAGATACTGTCATCATGTGAAAGAACTGAAACCACATTTGATTGTCCTAAAGGGCCATGTTGCCTGTCCATATAAGGTAATCCTGTGTATCCTG
Organism: Pelobates cultripes; assembly: GCA_933207985.1. Taxonomy (NCBI): domain Eukaryota; kingdom Metazoa; phylum Chordata; class Amphibia; order Anura; family Pelobatidae; genus Pelobates; species Pelobates cultripes. Next base: position 215,791,389 of record OW240913.1, on the reverse strand, counting down.
TTTGCTGAATGGTGTAAGGGTACAGATGGGGGATGCATAGCTTATAAAAAGCTTCTACTCCATGTGCTCAGTGCTCAGACCTTTTGAACAGGAGTTCAGCTGAGACCCGGTCGGTGAAAATAAAAACCTTTACTTCCTGAAAAGTCCTGTGTCCAGACTCTCTGTGCATGGCTTCTTCAGTGTTACCCGGTGAAGGGTTAAACCCGACACATTGTCTGTTTTCATGCTGACTCTATTTTGTCACAAGACATACTTTTAACTACCTCATTTCCTTTGAATCCTGTGATTTTGTATTTGGCTCGATGCTCATCATTGTTTTGCGATTTTCCGTCTGTTAGTAGTTTCCTTCACATGCTTTTAGATTAAAATAGGACATTGTCTCTTTGCACGCAATCTGTATTATATAAGCAATGTAAATTCTGCCATTAAACGAGAAACCTTTGAACAGCTGACTGTGTGTCATCTTCGTGCTTTCAATGGTATCCCTCAATATTGAAGACAGAGCAGTGAATATTCCAAGTGGCGGACAGCAGACGCTGAGATAGAGGAGAAAAACACTTCCAAGGGAGAAAGATCGATTAACCCTTTCAGCTGGTGGTAGAAGTGGGATGCAACCAGGAGAACTAAGGGGTAAGTGTCTTGTGTCTATTTGACACTAGATCCCTATGCCCCTGGTCTCCACATTGTTGCATCCTTAGGTAGAAAGAGTTGTGAAGTGTTTTTCTCTAGGGGTCTGCGGCAGACTCATGAATAGAAATATATATATATATATATATATATATATATATATATATATATGCCTACGGTAGGCTAGGGCTGCAGTAGACCATATGGGAATAGAAATTTATATATATGCGCCTGCGGTAGACCATATGGGAAAATTTATTTAAACCTAGGTTGTTTATCAGGTCCTCCTCCACCTTTTGGATTTTTGCTCTCTGTATGTCTTGCATGTCATATTGTATTGTAAAGAAATATTTGTTTTGCAATAGGCAAGGAACTGTCTTGGTAAGTGACAGGTTTCTTGTCCTTGAGCCACGGTGTGGACATGGGAAATTCCCAATCTGTCTCCTACTGTCAACCACACCCTGGGGAGTCATGTTTAAATTATGTTACCAGAGTAGGAGCCTAGGGAGGATTTTTAACTGTCCCATTTGTCACTAATTTAGCAGGATGAGGAAATTTTGTTAGCAGCTATTAATTCTGGCATAAGGCATCATATAACAGCAGAAGAAGAAGATAGTTCTGAAGAGGGAGATGAAGAACAGGCGTCAGGGCAAGCCTCAGGAACCAGCCATAAAGCTCCCCCTATTAAAATTAGTGTCACTAACACACCAGGCATGATATTAAAAAAGTGGTAAAAAAATTAAAACTACCTCTATAAAGACTGGTAACACAGATGAGACAATAGGTTCCTCCGTCTTCCCATTTTTAACAGTAGGAGACCAACTAATAATGAAACCCTTGAATCCTATTGTTCTAAAGGACATCATTCAAGGTGCACCCAACCCACGTTCTAACCATGCTGCATGTTTAATGTATTTAAAAAGAATGTGTCAAGGGCAAAACATGACGCAGATAGATATAAAATTAATTATTGATGGTATATTGGGGTATGATCCAGATTAAGGATGGGATTGGTCTAAGGTTCCCTCGGTGTCTACTTTGGACTCTAGCACTACCATAGGTGGTGAGGAGCCCCATGTATTATCCACACAAGAGGGGCAAGATAAAATGTGGGGAGAGATAACAACAGAAATGTCTAGACTATGGAAGGATAAACAGTCTATGTCAACAACTTTGGCATGTAAACAGGGTCAGAAAGAAAGTGTATCAGAGTTTGTCAAGAGATTTTACAAATGTTGGAAAGAGGATGCTGGTTTGAAATAAGGCGAGGAAATGGATCCATTAAAAATTCAAACTCGTTTGGGAAACATGTTGCCACCATATTCTCTGCTTGTCAAACAATTGATTTCAGAATGGCCAGGATTGTCTAGTAAGGATTTCCTTGTTAAAATTGTGGAAAAGACAATGCAGGATGTTTTGACATAAAGAAAGAAGGTAGCAATAAGGTGTACTATAATCAAGGATTGTAACATTGCAACCCCTCTCAGGCTAGAAATAGAGGTTTGGACAGAGAACATAGGATATACCCGAGAGGAGGGCAAAGAGGCATAGGCAGGGGATTTGGAGGCCCTGGAGGTTTGGACAGGTTACACTGTTTCAATTGTGGCAAAGTGGGCATTGGAGAAATGAGTGTTTTTTCTTTTCGATTTATTCCTGGCTGTCCTGTGAATCTGTTAGGGGGAGACCTCCTTGGTATTATGGGCGCTATTGTCTGTACTCCTGCAGGTGATATTGATCTTTCTATGTTGTCATCTACCCCGGATTTGTCTAGCATTTCTTCCACTGTGTGGGCATCCTCCAAATTGGATGTAGGTTTTGTGAATTGTACCCCTTACAGAGCTAAGCTTAAACCTGGTATCACACCCATATATCTTAAACAATACCCATTGTCAGATCAAAAGAAGGCTGGTATTCATCCTATGATTCAATCATTCCTACAACAGAGCATATTGAGACCAGTAATCTCACCATACAACACTCCTATCAATCCCGTACCAAAGAATGATGGTTATAGGTTGGTACAGGATTTTCGAGCCTAGAATGGCTTAATTGTACCTATTGCACCTATTGTACCAGATGTAACTACTCTTATTACAACCATTCCACATGTTGCCACCTGCTTTACTGTTATTGATCTCACTAATGCAGTTTTTTCTATACCTATAGGTCAAGAGACACAAATACTTATGGCTTTTACTTTTGAAGGCTGTCAGTATATGTGGACACGCCTATGTGGATTCACCAGCTGTTTATTCTCTGGTGCTCCAACAAACTCTCAAAGCATGGACCCCCGGCCATGGTTCATTCCTCCTTCAGTATGTCGATGACTTACTGTTCTGTAGTCTTAGCTGGGAGGAGTTCATTGCAGATTCACTTAGTTTGCTCCTACATCTTGCTGCTGAGGGTCATAAGGCTGCAAAGCACAAAATGTAGCTCTGCAAAAAAGGGTCGATTATTTGGGGTTTGTTCTGGCTGCAGGCACCAGACAATTAAGCCCTAAACGCATTGAAGCCATTCAGAGAATCCCTAAGCCGGCTATACGAAAGGAGTTGCTCTCCTTTCTCGGTATGATTAATTATTGCCACCAGTGGATTCCTGAGTGCTCCTATCATGACTCTATTTTGAGGCAAGCGGCCAAAGGTGATAGCCCGGATACTGTTGTTGGTCCCCAGACATGACTGCATCTTACATTGCCCTCAAGGTTGCTATTGTCCAAGCCCCAGCACTAGGACTACCAGATTATTGTAAACCTTTTCATTTGTATTCGAGGGACAATTGTAAAACCATGGCCCCTGTCTGTGCACAAGAGCATGGAGGTGGTATGCGTCCCATAGCATTCTTTTCCAAAGTAGTTCCTGTGCCGGTAAAGGGGATGCCAGCATGTCTCAGAGTGCTGGCAGCATGCGCCATGGCTGTTGAGGGAGCTGCTACCATCACACTACCCACCAGGTCACTCAGCTAATAAAAAACCTAACTACCCAACATATGACAGCCCAGCGCCTTAGTGGTTATGAGATTATTCTTCTAAACACCCAGAATCTCTCAATAGTTTATAGCCCTCTTACCTCAGGCCCCCTGGCTATCTTACATGCTATTCTCACCTCTGGCTCCATGGACTCTCCCCTTCCCACAGAACCACATGACTGTATCACTCAAATCCACATCACAACATCCCCCAGACCTGACTTCTCCTCCACTCCACTCAGTGGATCTGATGTTTCCACTGTTTTTGTTGACGGTTCCTGTTCCCACCCTAGCAATGGAGAATATCTCACAGGTTATGCTGTAGTTCAGTTACCTGATGTTATCCTTGAATCCTCAACTATCCCTCACCAATCAGCCCAAGCTGTGGAATTAGTAGCTCTAACTCATGCCTGTCAGTTGTTTACTGGCAAACGTGTTAATATCTATACTGATTCCAGATATTCACATGGAGTTGTACATGATTGTAACGGACCGTTTTGCCCAAAAGAAGTTAAAAACCATTTAGGCGATATTCCCCTTTTTCAGCTGCACCGACAGCTACTGCAAGCACCAATCTCCTGAACTGCAAACACACAAATTCACCAACTCCCGAACTGCAACCAAGGGAATACTCGAAACTCCCGAACTGGAGACACACGAATAGCTGCTAGCAGACAAACAGGAAAAGCCCCCAAGCGGCTTACACTCCTGGCAATCAGTCTCTAACAGCATACAGTAAATCCTTCCCCAATAATGAGACGACACTTCACTTTGAGGGTTAAGCAGGAACTCATTTACTGGGGCTAACTGCCCGGCTTTTATGCAGGTCTCCCACCTGGTGGACACTCCCCTAGGGGACCAAATGGGAGACTGGGACACAAAGGGTAAAAGGACAGACTTACACATTTCAACCATCCCACAATGCATCACAATCCCTCCTCTCTGCCCTGGAGATAATTTGGGAAGTAATTCAATTATCTCCAAAGACAGAGGCAAAACTCCATTAACCACATGGCAGAAAACAAACAGTAAAAGACATAAAATGACCTACAGTTACATTCAGTACATAAAACATATATGTTCTACATATCCCCTAGTAGCTCAGGTCTGAGCGCACATTATTAAGTGAATGGCGCTCAGACCACACGAATACAGTTTAATCGCCATGGAGCCAAAGTCTTTACACAGTCAGTTTCATGCGAATGGGCTCCATGGGATTCCTATCTGGGGCACAACACACTCAAACAAAACTACCGAACACTGGGCCGTTCGTGCACTTTCCCCGAACAAGAAGGGAGGTTGGCGACTTCAGCGGTGTTCACGCAAAACTGTGTCCGATTTCAGTTCCATGAATTAAGCGCCGAACACCGCTGTGCATTCGCATGTTTAAAATGGCCGCGACCTCGTGTTCGTGATATGAATGGCGGCCACCCAGCATTCGTCAATTAAGCTGCGGTTAACCGCAGCTTCAGGGAGGTTAATTGCCGGCACACTCCAGCTCCCAGGTGGTCTATTCATTCGTGCGGTTGTTCGGTAGATTGAATCTACCGAACACCCGGCAGAAAAGCACGAATAAGTCTTTTCTGCAGGGAAAAAATATGTCTTTTAACATGGGGCCATAGTCCAAAAGCAGCAGGCGAGCAACCAGGCTTCTCCAGTGTACAGTGGCGAGGTTGGTTTCGCCACAATGATTTTGGTGTAATTTGGAAACAGAGAGGTTTTGTCGGTGCTGATGGGAAAGCAATTTCTCATACCTCCCTCATTACTTCTCTTTTGGATGCTATCCAGCTCCCTTTATAAGTGGCTATCATTCATTGCAGAGCACATACACAGGGACAAGACGAAGTATCTAAAGGAAATGCACTAGCTGACAGGGCAGCAAAGGACGCAGCTGTCACGACACTCCTTAGTTGATTTGCCCTCGTGCAGTACTCACACTCACCACTGTTTCTGTTTGGCACTGTTCCTGATTTCACTTCACCTGGTCTTGTTTAGCACCTATTTAGTTTGGTTTCTCCCCTCACTCATTGCCTTTTGTTTCCTGTTTCCCTGGTCTCCTGTGTTCTCCTGGTCTTCATCCTGTGTCCTCCTGATCCTGCGTTACTGTGTCCTCCTGGTCCTTCGTTGCTGTGTCCTCCGGTTCCGTGGTCTCTGCTTTGCTACCAGTGATCCTGTCCCTGCAGCCTTGCTCATTTATTCGACTTCTGGTCTTGCTTCTTGATGTCACTACATTAGTCTTGTGACTCTGGATCTGTGCCCTACCCGATACTCGTGGTAGCTGCACAATCCTGCCCTTATACCAAAGGACTGTTACAGTATTTATTGCCTGCATGATTCGTGCTTATTTTGATTTACTGTATATATTTTGTGGCCTTGTCTGTGTGTGTGTGTGTGTGTGTGTGTGTATATGTGTATATATATATATATATATATATATATATATATATATATATATATATATATATTTTTTTGCTTTCTGCTTTGTATTTATATTTCTTGATTTTTTTTTCCCCTCTTCATTTGTGTCTTGGCATTTATTGCTTTGCTGTAGTTGTTCCCACATTTAAAGTGACAGTGCTGCTCCAGGGCAGCACCCCTTCATGTCATTACAGAATGATCTGGCCATTTGGAACCAGCAGAGAATAATGTCCAGGATCACGATGGATAAAATTGTTGGTATTAACGCTGATTCACAGCAAGAATGTGCTCTCATTAAGACTTGTTATGATCAGTTAAAACATATCCAGCGGCAGATAGAAAAGGCCTCTACCTTATGCTTGTCTACTATAACTGTTTCTTTCCAAGTTCAGAAATCTGTATTATGTGGACTTATCACTGAACTGCAAACGTATGACAAACAAATATGTGACCCTTTGCTTTCTCAGTTACCTAGTTGCAAAAAATGGTTGAGAAAGCCCCCTGTGATAAATAGGGTGAAATGAACTTCTTTGTGTGTCTCTTAAAGAAACATCACGTAACAAATCTTTATCATTTATGCAGAAACAGTTAAGAGTTATGCACTGTAAGGAAACCAAGTATATTTAACCTCATTCGGTAGTTTCCTCCCGAACCGCCAGAGCCTTAGTGATTATAGCCCTCCGTTCGGTAGTTAGGGTAGACGAATCCTATAGCAATTCCAATAGTTCCCTCAGTGAAACACACGAATCCCCAAACATCAGCCGAAGTCAAGAAGAAGGGTACAAAATGAACTGTCCTTTAATGGGTGCACACAGCTTTTATGCAAGTCCCCATGCAAGGGGACAGCCCTCAGGGAGGGACAAACAATAACCAATCACAAACAGTAAAATGTTAACACACACCTACAATTCCCTCCCCTAGCCCAGGAGATAAGTTAGTCTGATAAAATAGTAACTTAATTATCTCTGGGCTGAAAAATCACTTTTTCCCTAACTTTCAGAACACCCCTTTATACTGGGGGTATCCCCATAAATTATGTCTCCCCGGATAGCCCTGATCTGGGTGACCAACATATTCGAATTTCACCCAGATCGGTTCAGGGGTTCGCAAATTTTATTGAAGTCTTGTTTGACCGACTCACCCTCGGCTGCCTGCCCAAAACAGTTCCACGAATTTGGTGCTTTTGCCGGTCACTTTAGAAAAACATAAAAATGAATAAAAGTACCAAATGGATCCCTTTGGCTCCTAGCAGCGTTTGTGCCCCTCTGTCGAATGCACCAAAGTACCGAATAGCGCTCTTCTAGCTATTCGGTAAATAGAGTTCCAGCGTTCGTCTGTTTGGGACCGGTGTTCTGGAATTCGAGTGTCCGTAAAACAGTTCCATGCACTTGACAACCAGGTCCCGCTGCCTTTGTTCGCATGAACAAAGATGGCCGCGGTTTTCTCTGCCACGTGGCATTCGACTAACGAACGCTGGCCGCACAGACAGAGGTAGCACTTTCACCTAAACCTTTGATGTTTAATGAGCCAGAGGGTGGTCCCTGTTCGGTAGTTTCATCTACTGAATGCAATAGGCAGCAAATAGAGGATACAAAGGGAATACAAACTGTAAATCACATAGGGAACAGGGGGGTTTCTTCACACTGCTCCCCTATAAGTCCATAGGTCGGCATACCCGCCTAGACCCTGTCGGGTTGGCTTGGGGATGTCCGAGAAAGAGTCTTTTAAACATCCAGGTCGGTCTGGCGGGAGGACCGTCTGCATTACCATTTTGTTTGCCCGGACGGTACTGCATGGTGAAATTGTATGGCTGAAGCGCCAGGCTCCACCGCAATAGTCTGGGATTGTTGCCAGCCACCCGATTTAACCACACCAGCTGGTTATGAACTGTCATAAGAGTAATTGGCCGTCCGTACAGGTAAGGTTGAAGTTTCTTAAGCGCCCACACTAGGGCTAGGCACTCTTTCTCCACGGTGGCATACTGACTTCCCTGGGAAAAAGTTTACGGCTGAGGTATACCACTGGGTGTTCCATGCCATCGTCTCCCACCTGGCTTAACATGGCTCCCAGCCCAAACATGGAGGCATCTGTGTGGACAAGAAATTGTTTAGAGTGGTCGGGTGCTGCCAACACAGGAGCCACACTTAATGCCACTTTCAGTTTCTGGAACGCTTCCGCGCACTCTGGGGTCCAGGTTACCTGTTTTGAGAGGGCCTTTTTGGTGAGGTCAGTGAGGGGTTTGGCCAGGGTGCTATACTTGGGGAAAAATTTCCAGTAATAGCCAGCTGTTCCTAAAAAGGCTAAGACCTGGGTTTTGGTCCGGGGTTGGGGCCAATTCGCTATGGCCTCTACTTTGGCAGGCTCGGGCCGCTGTTTACCTGAACCTACCCTGTGGCCGAGGTACTGTACATCAGCCATACCGACATTACATTTGTCAGGCTTTAATATGAGGGAAAAGAACGCTCTGGAAGAGTGGGAATACCAGGAGCTGGCTAGGTGACTAATGGCTAAAATACTACTACATGGACAAAGTATCCCTATAAATGTGCAAAAATGTGAATAAAGGTGCTATGAGTGGAGATCTCCTTTAAGAGTGTGCAAACATGCAAAGCAGTGCTATATAGGGGGGGTGATAAATAATAAATAAAAAAAAACGTATAAATAAATAAATAAATAAATACAAAAATGCAAAAAGGGGAAAGATGAGAGACCAAATTCTCTGCTGGATGACCCAAAAATATGTATGAAACTGGTGTCTATATCCCAAAAAACATGAGGGATAAATGATACCTGTTGCAAATAATATACTTAGTAAAAGATAGAAGTAAAAAATAATAAGCTATACAGTACAAGGAACTGTTAGCTTTAGGCAATAAAAATGAAAACAATATATCGCTGGAAAACTGAAGCATAAAACTGGATCACTTCATATAAGAAAAAATGCCAGTTTATTGAATATATTAAAATAACTTTGGAAAAAGTTAAATATAAAAATACAGGTCACACTAGATTCAGAAATGCATTACCAGACTGATGCATTGAGAAATAACAGCAAGGACCTTCGGATTGTTAAGGATGGATATGGATTGTGATGATTCAATATACAGCTGCCGGTGAGGATGGCTTGTGTCTGTGAGCACGTCCCGAGCAGGAGCCTCACTTCAGGGGACGTGCAGGACAGATGCCTCCGGTGGCGGTACTTTCCAAACAGGTCCTGCATGTGGAGATTAGTGGTGCTGCTGGTACATGCGTCTGATCCCGTGTGTTGCTGGAATGCCTGTCTTACGCGTTTCGTAGGGAATGGGCCCTACTTCATCAGAGACATAATAGTGTCTAGTGCTTCAGTTCTTCTTTATATACATTGCCTAATTATCAATCATACATTTAGGTGTTAAAACCAATATATTCTATACTAATAAAAACAGTATTTGTACCTGCATAAAATGATACATACATATACATAAAATGCAAATCATTGCCACTAGGGTAAAAACAATATTTATAAAGTCTCATACAATGTAGACAAATACATAAGACCGGTAAATGTAAAAATACATAAAAGCAATATATGAATGTTCCAAATGGAAGGAACATATATAATGAATCAATTAGAGATAATGAAATGCTGGACATAAATTGGTATATATACATGAAGATAGGTGGATAAAATCATAATAGTATATTGACTACATATGGATAACCAATACTAGATAGGTACCATATAGGTATAGTGTGAATCCATCCTTCTAGGAGAAAACAGGAGAAAAATAATAGTTAACATATACAAAATAGATAATAAATAAATAAATAAATAATCCCTGGTGGTGGTCTGTAACTACCGTGTTTCCCCGAAAATAAACCCTACCCCGAAAATAAGCCCTAGTCGGATTTTCGGGGTGGGCTGCAATATAAGCCCTACCCCGAAAATAAGACCTAGGCATTGTACCTTTGCGGCGAGACTTCCTTCTTCTGCTGTAGGAGGAGCGTCGCGCAACGTGATGACGACATTTTGCAGCGCCGTCAGTCTGCCTTCACGGATCTTCAGCGGAAGGATCCATTTCCGGGTGGTGAGGCTCCCAGTGGTCGGACTCGGCAAGGAATCTTTGAAATGTGAGTACCGCTAGATATTTTATGTCTGGGATTAATTGAATTAATTAAAGGGGGTGGGGGTGGTGAATTAATTAAAGGGTGGGCTGGATTAATTAGAGGGGGGTGAATTAATTAAAGGGTGGGCTGGATTAACTAGAGGGGGTGAATTAATTAAAGGAGGGTGAATTAATTAAAGGAGGGTGAATTAATTAAAGGAGGGTGAATTAATTAAAGGGGACTGGATTAATTAGAGGGGGTGAATTAATTAAAGTGGTGGTGAATTAATTAAAGGGTGGGCTGGATTAATTAGAGGGTGGGCTGGATTAATTAGAGGGGGTGAATTAATTAAAGGGGTGGTGAATTAATTAAAGGGTGGGCTGGATTAATTAGAGGTGGGTGAATTAATTAAAGGGTGGACTGGATTAATTAGAGGGGGTGAATTAATTAAAGGGTGGGCTGGATTAATTAGAGGGGGGTGAATTAATTAAAGGGGGGTGAATTAATTAAAGTGGGCTAATTAAGTAAAGTGAATTAATTAAAGCAAAAGACCGGATTAATTAGGGAGGGTGAATTAATTAAAGGCAGGTGGAATTAATTGAAGTGGGCTGGATTAGCTAGAGGTGAAATTAATTAAAGGTGTAGGGAAATTAATTAAAGGGTGTATTGGATTAATTCAGGGAGGGGTGTGAATTACTCACAGCGTGGGCTGATTAATTAGGAGGTGAATTAATTAAAGGTAGGGTGTGTGAATTAATTGAAGGTGGGCTGGATTAATTAGAGGGAAGTGAATGTTTAAAGGGTGGGCTGGATTAATTAGAGGTGAATTAATTAAAGGGGTGGTGAATTAATTGAAGGGTGGACTGATTAATTAGGAGTGAATTAATTAAAGGGTGGGCTGGATTAATTAGAGGGGGTGGATTAATTAAAGGGGTGGTGAATTAATTGAAGGGTGGACTGGATTAATTAGAGGGGGTGAATTAATTAAAGGGGTGGTGAATTAATTAAAGGGTGGGCTGGATTAATTAGAGGGGGTGAATTAATTAAAGGGGTGATGAATTAATTGAAGGGTGGACTGGATTAATTAGAGGGGGTGAATTAATTAAAGGGGTGGTGAATTAATTAAAGGGTGGGCTGGATTAATTAGAGGGGGGTGAATAAATTAAAGGGTGGGCTGGATTAATTAGAGGGGGTGAATTAATTAAAGGGGTGGTGAATTAATTAAAGGGTGGACTGGATTAATTAGAGGGGTGAATTAATTAAAGGGTGGGCTGGATTAATTAGAGGGGGTGGATTAATTAGAGGGGGGTGGATTTATTAAAGGGGGGGGTGGATTAATTAAAGGGGGGGTTCAATGTACATGCCGGTACCGTAAATAAATAAGCCCTACCCTGAAAATAAGCCCTAGTGAGTTTTTTGTGACTAAAATTAATATAAGACCCGGTCTTATTTTCGGAGAAACACGGTATAAATAAATAAAAAAATTAAAAAAAAGGGGGGGACTATAAATAAAGGTGAAAAAAAAAGTGGTGGTCTGTAACTATAAATAAAGATGAAAAAAAAAGGGGGGACTATAAATAAAGGTGAAAAAAAAAAGTGGTGGTCTGTAACTATAAATAAAGATGAAAAAAAAAAGGGGGACTATAAATAAAGGTGAAAAAAAAATGTATATATTATAGGAAAGCATTAAGCTCAAAATCTACATTGAGTCCCTTAGAGACCAAAGTCCCTAACTTAAAAATCCACTTCGCTTCTGTCTGATCTAGAGCCTCCTCTCCAGTGGGTGTTCACTTTCTCAATAGGCATAAATGCAAGTCCTGGTTCTGAGGTATGTTTCTTAACCATGTTTCTATGCTTGACAGGAGAATCAGAACCAGTTCAGGAGGGTAAGACGCAACTGCTCGAATAATGAAGTGTGTAAGTCACAAATGGAAGAAATGAAGCAGAGATTCCTGAAAAAGTGTTATCCCCCAACGCTATTAGAAGAATCTATGGATATAGCACTTACCACCCCAAGAGAGGATACCTTATGCAATAAACCCAGCACCATAGAAGTATCCAATTCAGCACCCACCTTTATCACTAAATATAATCATCAATTTCATACAATACAGAAGACACTAAGGAAGCACTGGGGGATCCTTAAGAATGATCCAACGTTATCTAAATTCCTCGACAATCAACCTCAGATTATTTTTACTAGGGCACCCAACCTGCAACTTATGCTGGCACCGACCACTAAACCTGAAAGTGCTGATTTGGATCAAGGTACCATCAGTGGCTTCACAAGATGCAAGAAGTGTCTAGCATGTAGAAATAATCCATCATTAGAAGACACAACCACTGGATTTAAATCCCTCACTACTCAAGAGGAATATGATATCAAGACCAACATGGACTGTACCACATCAGGAGTCATCTATTTAATAACATGTCCATGCCCACAACAATATATTGGACGTACAAAAAGACCCCTCAGAATACGTATTGCTGAACACATTAGAAATATTAAGAAGGGACTTCCAATGCATAATCTTTCCAAGCACTTTAAAGAGATACATGGGAGAGACCCCACAGGACTTGCATTTATGCCTATTGAGAAAGTGAATACCCACTGGAGAGGAGGTAGCATTGATAAGGCTCTAGATCAGACAGAAGCGAAGTGGATTTTTAAGTTAGGGACTTTGGTCCCTAAGGGACTCAATGTAGATTTTGAGCTTAATGCTTTCCTATAATATATACATTTTTTTTTTCACCTTTATTTATAGTCCCCTTTTTTTTTAATCTTTATTTATAGTTACAGACCACCACTTTTTTTTTTCACCTTTATTTATAGTCCCCCCCCTTTTTTTTTTCATCTTTATTTATAGTTACAGACCAACCCTTTTTTTTATTCATCTTTATTTTTATTTATAGTTACAGACCACCACCAGGGATTATTTATTTATTTATTTATTTATTTTGTATATATTAACTATTATTTTTCTCCTGTTTTCTCCTAGAAGGATGGATTCACACTATACCTATATGGTACCTATCTAGTATTGGTTATCCATATGTAGTCAATATACTATTATGATTTTATCCACCTATCTTCATGTATATATACCAATTTATGTCCAGCATTTCATTATCTCTAATTGATTCATTATATATGTTCCTTCCATTTGGAACATTCATATATTGCTTTTATGTATTTTTACATTTACCGGTCTTATGTATTTGTCTACATTGTATGAGACTTTATAAATATTGTTTTTACCCTAGTGGCAATGATTTGCATTTTATGTATATGTATGTATCATTTTATGCAGGTACAAATACTGTTTTTATTAGTATAGAAAATATTGGTTTTAACACCTAAATGTATGATTGATAATTAGGCAATGTATATAAAGAAGAACAATACGAACAGATGTAACCTGGGTGCTAAATAGTTTTCAAAATTGTTTTCAAAATTGCTTCACACTCTGGTGTAATCCCAAAACTCCACCAAAAAGAGAAAGTAATGTGTGCTAGTGAGTGGAGCAATTTATACCATATATAAGACAGAAGAAAGAATATATATATACAAACTGGTTTCGATTTTAAGTGTAACTTCCAGCAATAATGGTATATATGTAAAGAAAAAAGGGAAAAAAGCAATGATAGTGCAGATTGTATAAAAAATATATAAGCATATATACTTGTAACAATTCATAAATTGTGAAGTATCACTTTAAGAAATATTTGGTGAAACCCCAATAGGAAAAAGCTGACATAAATTTATTATCTGCCACATGCAGAAAAAGCAGTACATATATACATAAAATAGAATAATAAAAAATGATGATAAAAAATACTGTGATAAGCCCCTTACTAGATAAGGTGGTGAGTTTGACACATATATGTCAACTCACTATCAGAGTTCAATCATTAGGGTGGTAGGCTGCTCTTCCGGCGTTCTTCCTGTTCGGCTGCTAGAGAATCTCCTCGTGTATTGTCTGCTGCCAGAAAACAAACGCCTCCGGACTCCGTGGTCTGTTAGCTCCTCCCCCTTTGTATGACGTCAACGCGTTTCGCCAATCGGCTTCCTCAGGACGTGCTCACAACCTTCATCTTGGTTGTGGGCTTAAATAGGGCAACAATCCCTCATGATTGGTTTATCACTAATTCAATTGAAAAAGTCCAATTGTTCAATTAAATTAACTAAATATCTTGACATAAAGTTTAATGGGACTTGGATTCAAATCTACATCTGTCATTAAAGACTCATTTAAGACTCTTTAAAGGATTGTTCATGGCAGAAAAATAAATAAGTATATTATTTGCAACAGGTATCATTTATCCCTCATGTTTTTTGGGATATAGACACCAGTTTCATACATATTTTTTGGTCATCCAGCAGAGAATTTGGTCTCTCATCTTTCCCCTTTTTGCATTTTTGTATTTATTTATTTATATATATATATATATATATATATACGTTTTTTTTTTTTTATTTATCACCCCCCTATATAGCACTGCTTTGCATGTTTGCACACTCTTAAAGGACATTAAAAAGTATAGCAGCATTCTCTTTGTATTTTTGCATATTTAAAGGGATATCCCGTTTATTTGAGATCTCCACTCATAGCACCTTTATTCACATTTTTGCACATTTATAGGGATACTTTGTCCATTCCAGATTTAAAGGCATAGTACCATATATATATTTTTATATTTTTATTCTCTATGTAGTAGTATTTTAGCCATTAGTCACCTAGCCAGCTCCTGGTATTCCCACTTTTCTAGAGAGTTCTTTTCCCTTGTTCTATATAGGTTTTTAGTGAATCCCTATCATTACCAGTTTTCGAGCAGCTTAGTGCTAGTCTGTCTCCCTCTCTCCTGTGTGGTACATTAGGTACACCAGAACCGTTCTACTAGGCTTTAATGTGAGCCCTGCCTGGTGATTTCGCTCGAGCACCCTGGATACGTGTCCCAGGTGATTCCCCCCATGTGCGGTTGTACACCGCAATATCGACTAAATACGCACATGCAAAGTCCTGGAGCCCCTCCAGGAGCCTGTCAGCCATCCGCTGAAAAGTAGCCGGAGCATTCTTCATCCCAAAGGGCATAACCTTGAATTGGTAAAGCCCAAAAGGAGTGACGAATGCCGACTTGGGTATGGCTGCAGTCTCCAGGGGGATCTGCCAGTACCCCTTGCACAAGTCCAGGGTGGTCAAGTAATTCCCCCTAGCCATACGGTCTAGCAACTCATCTATTCTGGGCATCGGGTAGGCATCCATTATGGTGCGATCGTTGAGCCTCCGATAGTCTACACAGAAGCGCGTGGTGCCGTCGCGCTTCGGTACTAGAACTACCGGAGATGCCCAAGGACTTTGAGAGGGTTCTATTACCCCTAACTTGAGCATGTCTCTGATTTCCGTGAGCATACTTTCACAAACTGCCTCAGGAATACGATAGGGCTGCTGCCGTAGCGGCGTTTCTCCCTGGGTTTCTACCCGGTGTACCGCAGCGGAGGTATAGCCTGGGATGGCGGAAAACATGTCCTGGTATTCCTGGAGCAGTTGTGACGCTTCCCCTTGCTCTAGGGGTTTAAGGTTCTGACCTAGGCTTACTTGGTCAATGCTACAAGGCGAGGGGTCTAACAGATCGGGGAGGGGAAGTCCCTCACTATCTTCTGAGGAGGGGGGCACATACTGCGCCCACATCTTCCGTTCTCTCATAATACGGTTTGAGCATGTTTACATGAAAGGCTTTGGTCAGCCTTTCATCTGAACACTTACAATGTAGGTGGTATCACTTATCCGCTCTACCACCTTGACGGGCCCCTGCCAGGCCGCCTGCAGCTTGTCTTTCTTTGCAGGTCTCAAGGCTAGGACTTTCAGGCCTATGTCTAAGATCCTATCTCGGGCACCCCTGTCATACCACTTCTTCTGGTAGTCCTGAGCCGCCTGCAGATTCTCCCGAACCGATTCAGTGAGGGTCCGCAGTCTGCCTCGGAACTCCAGGACATACTGAACGATAGGGACTCCCCCATCATCTGTGTTGCCCTCTCAGTGTTCCCGTACGAGATCCAGGGGGCCCCGAACTTTTCTCCCGAACAGGAGTTCGAAGGGGGAAAACCCCGTGGATGCCTGGGGCACTTCATGGTAGGCAAACAGAAGATGGGGAAGATACCTTTCCCAACTCCTGCAGGACTCTGCGAACGTTTTTAGCATTTGCTTGAGCGTGCCATTAAAACGTTCACAGAGTCCATTGGTCTGGGGGTGATAGGGAGCGTTAAATAGGGCTTTCACTCCACAGCTCTGCCACAGTTGTTGTGTCAGGAAAGCTGTGAACTGAGTCCCCCGGTCGGATAGGATCTCCTGGGGAAAACCTACCCGGGAAAATATTTTGACCAGGGCCTCAGCCACGGTCTCTGCCTCTATATTGGGAAGGGCTACAGCTTCAGGGTACCTAGTGGCATAGTCCACTACGGTAAGGATAAACTTTTTGCCAGACTGACTGGGCCGGCTGAGGGGTCCTATTAAGTCCACCGCTACTGAAAAGGTTCTTCTATAATGGGTAACGGGTGGAGTTTAGCTTTCTGTTGGTCACCCCGTTTCCCTATTTTTTGGCAAATGTCACATGTCCTACAGTAATATTTAAGGTCTTGCATGACTCTGGGCCAGAAGAATGTTTGGGTCAACCGGTCTCTGGTTTTCTTAACCCCCAAATGTCCCGCTAGAGGAATATCATGGCTGAGCCTTAATAACTCGGCCCGAAACTTGCAGGGTACTACCAGCTGCCTTTTAGTAACCTGCGTGGTCCCGTGTCCCGCCCCTTCTGTCACCTGGCCCCTATACAGCAGTCCCTTGTGCCACTCAAACCTTTCGTGTGGGTTGTGCCCCCTATTACGATCTACTGCCTTCCTATACCCGTCTAGAGTGGGGTCTGTTCTCTGTTCCTGCTCTCACCCCTGGGGCGTATCCCAGAATGGGGAAGAGGGGTCGGGTAGAGGGGATATTTAAACTCCTACCTGGGTTTCCTCAGAGTGCAGCAGTGCTTCCAGTCTGGCTTGAGCTCGGGTGGTAACCGAGTAGGCTTCGGACGAAGTGTCTCGTGCTAATTGGGAGGTTAGACAGCCCACATCATTCCCCAACAATACTTCCGCTGGCAGCTCCTGCATAATGCCAACCTTCAATTGTTTTGATCCTGAGCCCCAATCCACAAGGATCTTTTCTGTAGGTAATTTGTGGATGGCACCCCCGGCTACTCTTACAGCCACAGTGCAGCCAGTGTGAGTCTGGGCCTTGACGGTGTGTGGTTGTACCACGGTTAACGTGGCCCCAGAGTCTCTCAAAGCTCAGGCCCCCCCCCCCCCCGTCTACTGTAATCCACTGACGGTGGTGGTCCCGGTTGTCGCCTCCAGCTTGCACAGGATTGACCTCGTGTAACACACTACACTGTTCTTCGTGGTTAGGGAAAAAAGGTGCTCTCTCCTGCTGTACACAATGAGCAGTGGCCCTGGGTTGTTGCTGTGGAGGTTGCCTTTCCCAACTTCCCCGGTTCAAACGAGGGCACTGATTTTTATTGTGTCCTGGTTGTTTGCAGTAATGACACACTGCAGGGGGTCGTGGTGCTGCTGCTGAGCTGTGTGGCGAGTTACTTAGGGTTGGTGCTGGATAGGGATGCTTAAAAGCAGGTCGGCTCACCCCTTGTTCTCGCCTCCTGTTATCCTGGTGTTCATCTGCCAGTCTGGCTGCCTCCTGGGTGGTGATAGTGAGGGGGGTGATGCTGAGGGTGATGAGGGGGTGATGCTGAGGGTGGTGATAGTGAGGGTGGTGATAGTGAGGGGGTGATGCTGAGGGTGAGGGGGTGAGGGGTGATAGTGAGGGGGTGATGCTGAGGGTGGGTGCTAGTGAGGGGGTAGTAGTGAGGGGGTGATGCTAAGGGTGGTGGCGGGTGATAGTGAGGGTGGTGATAGTGAGGGGTGATGCTGAAGGGGCTAATAGTGAAGGGGTGATGCTGAGGGTTGTGAGGGGGTGATAGTGAGGGGGGTGATGCTGAGGGGGGGTGATAGTGAGGGTAGTGGGGGGGTGATAGTGAGGGTGATGAGGGGGATGATGCTGGGGTGGTGAGGGGTGATAGGGGGGGTGGCTGAGGGGGGTAATAGTGGGGGTGATGCTGAGTGTGGTGATAGTGAGGGGGGTGATAGTGAGGGTAGTGGGGGGGTGATGCTGAGGGGGGTGATAGTGAGGGGGGTGATGCTGAGGGTGGTGAGGGGGTGATAGTGAGGGGGGGTGATGCTGAGGGTGGTGAGGGGGCTAATAGTGCCCCCCCATCCCTCACTTACCTGATCTGTAGGCTGCCTCTGTGCTGCTCCCCTGCGGTTTCAGTCATGAGCGAGAGGCAGGGATAAGCTGTAGCTTCCTGCCTTTTAACATTCACAGCGCCACCTACTGGCCGGCGCCGGTATTGCAGTGTATTCTCACACAAACCAAAAATAGCAGCACAAGTTGAAAAATCCAGGGGGGGCATGTGCCCCCTCTTGCCCCCTGGACGCCCATGCCCATAGTCTCCCTATGCAAAGATGTAACAAAAAGACAGAAAAGGGCATGGTATGATATCTTGCTTGGAGGAACTGGTACAGCTTCTGGAGTTTTAAATGGAATAGATATGGTATTAAAGAATAAGTTAAAGGAACACTATAGTCACCTAAATTACTTTAGCTAAATAAAGCAGTTTTAGTGTATAGATCATTCCCCTGCAATTTCACTGCTCAATTCACTGTCATTTAGGAGTTAAATCGCTTTGTTTCTGTTTATGCAGCCCTAGCCACACCTCCCCTGGTTATGATTGACAGGGCCTGCATGAAAAAAAAACTGGTTTCACTTTCAAACAGATGTAATTTACATTAAATAATTGTATCTCAATCTCTAAATTGAACTTTGATCACATACAGGAGGCTCTTGCAGGGTCTAGCAAGCTATTAACATAGCAGGGGATAAGAAAATCTTAATTAAACAGAACTTGCAATAAAGAAAGCCTAAATAGGGCTCTCTTTACAGGAAGTGTTTATGGAAGGCTGTGCAAGTCACATGCAGGGAGGTGTGACTAGGGTTCATAAACAAAGGGATTTAACTCCTAAAGGGCAGAGGATTGAGCAGTGAGGCTGCAGGGGCATGTTCTATACACCAAAACTGCTTTATTAAACTAAAGTTGTTCAGGTGACTATAGTGTCCCTTTAAGTACTGCAGGAAGACATTTAGGAATAGGATTCCATGCTACTGCCACCTGGGCAGCCACTGTTGTTGAATCACAGATTGCAGGTCTACAACTGGAAGGTTCAATGTATAGCTATTTAGGTAACCTCACTGTTGCAGCTGTTGATCTTACTACAGGAAGCAACAATTGGAGTATTTGTGCTGTAAAATACTTATGGTTGCAGCAACAAAGATTGGAATTAGAGAATATCTTAATGATTCCTAAGACTGATAAATATGGATGAAACTCTGTGGTTAAATATGAAAACACAGCAAGTAGTCTGTCTAGAGAATATTGTAAATAATGTCTCTCACTTTTCTAACACAATTTACCTTATATCACGCTTTACCCAATGAGACCAAATTGGCATGCAAGTTTTTCACTTTACCAACGCCCATATTTAATATTACTTCTGACAGTTTGACCTGGTGGTCCCCAACCTACACTGGAGAGTATATCTTCCCCAAGGATAATAAGACGTATTCATTAGAACATTGTGTACGAACAGACAAAGGCTATGCATGTAGACACTCATCTCCTATATATGAACCATGTCTTTTACATTCTGAGGTTAATAAATGTGTACCCAGAGGACTGTTTCTCTATGCTAGAAATAGCACCTAGATTTGTATGTCTGGCTACCAATGTGCCAGTCGGAATAATTTCTGTAGATGATCACTTTCCTTTTACAGGATGCATATCAAATCTTATATGGCTCACTATTAATGGAATATCAAAGACATACCTACCATTGATAGAACCATCATGTATATTCCTCCAAAATTGCCACTAGACGATTATCAGTTACCCATAGAAAATATAACTGTGTTGATAAAAGCTAGAAGGGATATGTTCCAACATCTTAGAACACATGAAAAGGACATTACCCATACACTAGTTGCCACCCATGTTCTCAAGGGCGAACTATTGAAAGAAAGTTCACAAATCCAGGATGACTTGGCTCATCACTGGTATGATATGTTCACAGGTTGGTGCTCAAATTTTTGATAATTCTTTTATCCGTTGGTAATAGTTGTATTTGTAATGCTACTTATGATGCTGTACAATTGTTATCTTACCTGTACCCTGAAAAATAAGATTCAAAGGCTGATTACTACTGCCGATGACAAACAGCTGGATACTCTCCTCCGTGCTAGGTCATAGGGTATCGTCCTGAGGGAACCGTGGTGAAGAACTAACTAAAGTCCTGCAGGATTGACTAGCAATCCTGAACATACCTCATGGACTTCACCCTATTTATATAGATGTGGTCAATAGATTGATCAAAGAG
This sequence comes from Pelobates cultripes, assembly GCA_933207985.1. Classification (NCBI taxonomy): domain Eukaryota; kingdom Metazoa; phylum Chordata; class Amphibia; order Anura; family Pelobatidae; genus Pelobates; species Pelobates cultripes. The sequence goes on along the minus strand of OW240913.1, from coordinate 215,770,772 downwards.
GGGATTGAAGGGTGAAACCCGACACATTGTCTGTATTCATGCTGACTCTATTTTGTCACAAGACATACTTTTAACTACCTCATTTCTTTTGAATCCTGTGATTTTGTATTTGGCTCAATGCTCATCATTGTTTTGCGATTTTACGTCTGTTAGTAGTTTCTCTTCACATGCTTTTAGATTTGAATAGGACATTGTCTCTTTGCACGCAATCTGTATTATATAAGCAATGTAGATTCTGTAATTAAACGAGAAACCTTTGAATAGCTGACTGTGTGTCATCTTCGTGCTTTCAATGGTCTCCCTCAATATTGAAGACAGAGCAGTGAATATTCCAAGTGGCGGACAGCGGACACTGAGATAGAGGAGAAAAACACTTCTAAAGGAGAAGCATCGATTAACCCTTTCACCCGGTAACACAACCTTATACAATAACATAAATATTAGTAATAGGCTATATATTAGATCAATAGAAAAAAAACTCCACCAAGGCTCATAATAAAACAGAAAATATGCAGCACACAAAAACCCTCATTTGGAAACCACATCAGAGGCCACTTTAACTGACACACGCTCTGCATGTGTTATGGTGTGTATTATAGAGCTAGTGACCGCCCTCGCAGGTCTAGGCTTGGCTAAGAGCCAGCATCTGTTGTTGGATAAGTGGCTTAAGGATAGAGTACAACGAGTTGTCATTAATGGTAATTTTTCAGGCTGGACAAAAGTGGAAAGTGGTGTCCCTCAGGGATCTGTTTTGGGACTGCTTCTATTTAACATAAATGATCTTGAAATAGGCATTGGAAGCCATGTTTCAATGTTTGCAGATGACACAAAACTTTGTAAAGTAATAAAATGTTAGCAGGATATTGCTTTTCTGCAGAGGGATGTGGATAGATAGGGGGGCTGGGCACTAAAATGGCAGATGAAATTTAATGTAGAGAAATGCAAAGTTATGCACTTTGGGGTCAAGTATGCACAAGCAACTTACACCCTAAATGGTAGTGAATTAGGGATAACCATACACGAGAAGGATTTGGGAATTGTGACAGACAACAAATTAGGCAGCAAAATGCAATAAAAAGTATAATAATAGAGCAAAATGCAATGTCAACCTGCAGTTGCTAAGGCCAGTAAGGTTTTGTCATGTATAAATAGGGGCATAAATTCTCGGGATGAAAGTATAATTTTGCCTCTTTATAAATCGCTGGTAAGACCACACCTTGAATATGCTGTGCAATTTTGGGCACCTGTTCTAAAGAAGGATATCATGACACTAGAAAAAGTACAGAGACAAGCTACAAAATTGATAAAAGCAATGGAGCATTTTAGTTACAAAGAAAGGTTAAAAAATTGAAATCTCTTTAGTTTGGAAAAACAGCGCCTCAGAAGGGATATGATAACATTATACAAATATATCCGGGGCCAGTTCAAACCATTATCTAGAAAATCTATTCATAAACAGGGCTATACATAGGACACAAGGTCACGGATTTAGACTGGAAGAAAGGAAATTTCATCTAAGGCAAAGAAAAAAAGTTTTGTTTTACAGTAAGAGCAACAAGGATATGGAGTTCTCTGCCTGAAGAGGTGGTTTAATCAGAGTCCATACAGATGTTTAACCCCTTAAGGACCAAACTTCTGGAATAAAAAGGGAATCATGACATGTCACACATGTCATGTGTCCTTAAGGGGTTAAACTGCAATTGGATAAATACTTGCAAAAACATAACACACAGGGATATAATTTCTAATTAGCGGGGTAATAGCTACTTGATCCAAGGAGACATCTGACTGCTATTTTGGGGTCAAGAAGGAATTTTTTTCCTAGCTTGTTGCAAAATTGGAAATGCTTCAGACAATTTTTTTTGCCTTCTTTTGGATTAACAGCAAAAACATATGTGAAGAAGGCTAAACTTGATGGACGCAAGTCTCTTTTCAGCTATGTAACTATGTAACTGCTCAACAGTCCCTTAAAGACTCCTTAAAAACATATCTCTGCATCATCTTGCCAGCAGTGTGTTCCCAGTTAATAATATGCTGGGAGGAGACTGTTGCTGTTTGGGAATACTCGGGTCTGCTCACTGTGCCTGTAGGTATTCTTATTAAAGCATTTGTGGCTGCCGTATGCTAGGTTCTGGGCAGGAGTAATGGATATCACCACTTAATGCCCCAAGTCATTCGGTCTGTGCAAGCTTTGCCCAGAATTATGCACAAATCAGATGATATGCTTCCAGTCTTCCTAGGTTTCCTACTCCTCTCTGACACTGATGCATGTTGGGTGGCGGCCATTTTAGGTGACCAGTGAAGACTGGCCGTGTAGGCCCGTAGGCCACTAGATTTCAGGGGCTTGCTGGATGGCCTTGGCAGAAGTGACCGGGATAACACTTATCCCGGTCCAAAAGCACATGCAGATGGACTCCTCTTGAACAGCGCTCACAGCAGGCAGGAGATCGGACACTTCTCCCACAGGTTGGCTGACCAGGCCTTAACGCCTGTACTTGAAGTACGTCACAGGCTCAGAGCAGGTAGGTGACAAATAGAGTCAGAGACTGGATGAGCTCTACTTTCCATGGCACCAGGACATGGCAGAATCCACAGGTTTGACTAGATTAATTGCGGTAGTATCGCTAATGGCTGCAGAGCTCTCCCTATCTGCATCAGCTTGGCATGGCTGTCAGGCCGTACCCCTCTTTTCTAATTTATATCTTCATTGTGAACTGCCAAAAATGTATTGATTATAATCAAGTTCCTGAGCACACTGATAAAGTGAAGTGAGCAGACTTTATTGGAGCAATGTTTCGGCTTTGTTATAAAGTCTTTATCAAACACAAATTGATTGATTGTGAACTGCAGGCAGTTGTACTTTCTGTTATATTCTTTAATTCCTGAATCCTCTTGGGTATGCCTTTTGCTTTATGTTGGTTATTAATATTGACCTTTAACACAGTTGTGTTCTGTACAGCAAGTGAAAGAAGAATGATCTAATGTAAAAAGCTTTTTCAAAATAAATTTAAAATATGTAAAAGATTCCTCACAAATCAAAAGGAATAAATAAAACCAATACTGAATTATCAAACTGTAATATAAGATGAAAATCTAATTTGCAAAAGATGGGATTGTAACTGACATTTCATACATTCGTAGCATGTGGGTTAGTCATACAACCAGAAAGCAAAATGGTTCGAAGAAGAGATCCAAGAGTTATATTTTTTAACACACAATAAAAACAATATTTGTTTTAAAATGTATTTATATATTTTTTTAAATTATTATACGGAAATATACAATGTGTTCAAAATCTGTGGAGAAGCAAAAGAGCAAAATATATGTGCCATAATTAATGAAGGAGCACAAAGTTACTGCATAAACTGTTAAAAGAGTTGATAGAATAGATTTATACCAATCCATGTTATTACACATTTATTGTATATATAGACAAGTAACAGAACTTGCAAAACTGTCCACTCCTGAGCCTCAGATTAGCATTAACTAGCAGTTTTAGGGCATATTTAAATGATTATTTACATAAAATATTTTTCTCAAAATAAAGATTCTTATTATATTATCCACTTTCATCTCTGTACATATTTGTTTTACAATTTCATAAACTAACTGAGTCAACAATTATCCATTACCATAAATATTCATGACCTACATGATCTACATTTTTGACATGGCAGTACACGTTGCAGTGGAATACCTGGTCAGGAACATTTTATATTTCATAATACATATGAATGTGGAATATAGAAGTGTTCCTATTTTTTCTGTTCATTTTTGATAAATTTACTGGCACTGGAAAGGCTTCCTATAAGAAATGGACATTAGCCTACAGCAAGTTGACCTCAACATACATAGTGGTGAAGGTAATTCTGAAAACTAGAACAGAGATAAAAAAGGGTTGTGTATAAAGTGTGCTGTGTAATGAAAAGTGGTGCAAACAGGGGTGGACTCATTAATGTAATGTGCTTGCTGGGTACACTTTTGTCAATTATGACTGTCCCACTTTTAATATTTGAGACCACTTTTCAGAGAAGAACACATTTTGTCTATAACCACCATTGTAATTTTAGGAATATATAGATGACAAGTTGACCAAATACTTCTTAATATACTAAGACATGAGCAAATACTTAACTGTCAACAAAGTACTTTCTAGGGAAAGTATGTATTAACAAAGTGCAGAAAAAGTTAACACATTTCGATTGTTTTTGCATTTATCACTAGCGGTTAGTGACATATTTAAAATTCATAACTGCACAAATATATTAAAATTTGTAAACTATTTTAGCATGTTTGTGGATCTTTATTTTAACATGCTTTTTGTGAAAGCAATATATTCCTTGTATGGTTTAATTCACTATTTATAACAGTAGCATGATCACCTTGGCAGTATTGAGGAAGTTAAAAGCATAAACATGAAAAATACACTATTCACACACCGTTCATGTTGTGGCTGGTTAATAAAAGTCAATCAATGTAATTTTGAAATGTGATCATAACAATACAGCAGCTCTATTTACAGATCTTTTAGTAAAAATCAGTTTTTGAGCAAACACTGCATTAGTGATTTTGTTTTCTCATAAAACCAATATTTACATTTTATAGGTATTTCTCAGCTGTGCTTTCACAAAAAAAAAAAAAAAAACAACAGATTTTATTAAGTATAAGTTGTTTGCTTCCAAAAATCAAGGACACCATCACAGATTTTTTATTACTTGAAAAATTTGAGCAAAGCTGCAGTAAATCTCTCACACAATCTCATAGAGCTGAACAATCCTCAAAACTGAAACATGTCAGCGCAAGCACACTTGTTTGTCACAAACGTTGTCACATTATTCAGTGGCATCTTCAGAGGAGAAGGAGAGAGCAGAAGTATATAAACAGGGTGCTGTTTCTCAATATGATCCTCGGGCATCCATCCACACTCATAATACCATAATACCATATTAATTTTAGGCAACCTTTAATACCTATCATCAGCCCCAGCCATCCAACATTCCTTCCAAAAAATCTGTCAAAAAACTAGCAGATTCTATCTACTAGTGCCTCAGCTTCACTGAATTTGTCCTTTGCTTCACTGCTGCTCTTACTATTGTAACTTGAAGCCTCCAATCTTGTTGTGCAATTTGTGGTGGACATATTTAAATGGCTGCCGACACGCACAATGATCTCAAGCAGTATTCAAAGCAACGTAGACAAAACATCCAAATAACGCATGACAATATAAACTTTGTGTAGTGGTTTTGGATTATAAGAGAACTATAAAAGTTGTATATGCCACATTCCCTCCACATGGAGACACTGAACTTTCCTCGTAGAGATGCACTGATTAGATTAATCAATTCATCTCTATGAGGAGATGCTGATTGGCCATGGCTGTGTTTGGCTCTGCTCTGATCTGCCTACTTGATAAGCTCAGCCAATCCAATGCTTTCCTATGGATTTTACTATATAGATTTTACTATATTTAGGGGGATTAGATGGTGTTTTAACACTACAGGGTCAGGAATACATGTTTGTGTTCCTGACCATATAGTGTTCCTTTAATGGTTTATATATACATAAAATATTAGAAAGTTCTATATCACATAATATGTATGGGTGCACGGAAGCAAGGTCAAATTATGGTCGACTAAATGTGTGTCAAAAGTTCCAGAAAAGGCCTTGGTCAAAAAACGTTGCATCTAAAAGACCTTGGTCCTTAAGAGGTTAATGTTTATTTTCTTAATGCATAGATTTTACACACACACACAGACTGTGCAAAATCCATGGAGATGTTTGTCAATTACTCTTTTTTTTGTCAACATTCAGTGCCTGTTCAGTACAGATGTCTAATGTTATCCACATATCTATTGATCTATTGGTTAGTATTATTTAAAAGTACAATGTTTATATACATATATGTAGTGGCATTGTTTTAGAAATCTGCATTCCCAAAAATACCCTGAGAAACCTGACAAATAAAAAAAAAAGCTTTTGCCAAAAGTAATGTTTGTGACAAAAAAAAATATTTACTTTCTATACTAATATTTTATTTTATCAGTTATATTTCAAGAAAAGGGATGCCATCTAATGTCTTTAACATATATCCCCAATAATTCTATAAAGTGTGAGTTTATGCCAATTTACATTCTTTTAATGTGTTATTTTTAATTTTTACCTGTATGTTAAATTTTATTTTTACCTGTATGTTCAAGCTAAGCATCTCATGTTTCAAATAAAAGTTAAGCTACTTGAAAAAATAAAAGAATCCTTTTGGCCTTTGACGTGCCCCTCTTGTGAATCTATTTCTCCTGACGAATACCCTTAAAGGACCACTATAGGCACCCAGACCACTTCAGCTTAATGAAGTGGTGTGGGTGCCAGGTCCATCTAGAATTAACCCTTTCTGCTGTAAACATAGCAGTTTCAGAGAAACTGCTATGTTTACTTTAGGGTTAATCCAGCCTTTAGTGGCTGTCTCATTGACAGCCGCTACAGGTGCTTCTGCGCTTCTCACTGTGATTTTCACATTGAGAAGACACCAGCATCCATAGGAAAGCATTGAGAATGCTTTCCTATGGACTGGCTGAATGCGCGCGCGGCTCATGCCGCGCATGCGCATTCAGCCGATGACGGGGAAAGAAGGAGGAGAGTCCTCAGCGCTGAGGAAACCCGGCGCTGGAAAAAAGGTAAGGGATTAACCCCTTCCTCTCCATTCAGCCCGGCGGGAGGGGGGCCATGAGGGTGGGGGGACCTAGAGACCCTATAGTGCAAGGAAAACAAGTATGTTTTCCTGGCACTATAGTGGTACTTTAAGGATACCTTCACTATTACATATATGTTATTAACCATCATGTTAAGCCTTGACTTATGTGTCATATGCCATGTTTATCTTGAATCTGCCGGCTGGAAAAATAAAGAATAAAAAAAAAAAAAAAAATTAAGAACAACTGCATTAAAAGATCAGTTATTTTGGTTTAACAAAGGTTATGTTATTTACATGACATTGCCTAAAAGCAAGATTATGTGCTTGAATTGACTCAATTGATAACTACCAGATTGTGCCACATTCTCTTAGTTCTAAATTATTATGATGCATTTAAACACAGTATAAAACGCACTCTCAGGTAACAAGAACCATGACAGGGCAAGGAGTTGTGATTGCAAAGGGCTGTGGTGTAACAAGTTTGTACAAATCATCAAGAAGTGCCACACAGACTGACAATATAAAAGAATACAAATGGAAGGTTATGTCATAAATTATGTCAGAATGAAGCACTAGTAAGCTATTAAGAGACTTCACTTCTGGAAGGGACTGTTATCATGACATTACACCTTCCAGTGTTGCCACCTGGGAGGATAGAACCAGGACATTATGGAAACTTGGCATGGTTCTTGCTACATGAGAGTACATTTATACTGTGTATTGGGTTTACTGTTTTCTGACCTCGGCTTGTTTGACCATACTTGCTCTCTATTGCCTGACCTTGGTTTAACTATTGATTCTGTCTACCTCTCGGCCTGTTTCTCATTTCCTCTCTGTCTGTTTGCAGACATTTCATTTTTCTGTCTTAGGGACTAGCCTGGCCATTCTAAGGATAAGTACTTTTTCTTTATTGTTTATGTAGGTTTGCGTGTTAGAGCATCTTCATTCCTGACATTACAACAGGACCAGAAAATAAGGACAAGCAGGATGTATACCTACCCTATACTGGGTTGTGATTGGTTGCAGAAGGTTGTGATATCACAAGTGTGTACACATTATCACAAAAGCACCGAATACACTGACACTATAAAAGTAGACCAATGGAAAGGTTTCATGTCATAAATGATGTCAGAATGAGGCACCAGGAACCAAGGGATGAGTGGACAACATCTTCTGAGCAGAAGAGACATTCCTTAAATGATCACACGGCCCCGGGAGGGACAGAAATCATGACAGACAAAAGACCTCAAATCTATACTGTTCATTTGTATACAAGACAGGTATGTATATGTCTATATGACTTTCTTTTTACAAAGAGTGTGTTTACTATGCTATGAAGACACTATCTGTGTAAAATACACAATATAATTTATATTGAGTACATGAATTTAATCCATAAACAATTACAGTTTAATAAATCATTTATATATTTGTTAGATGAAAAGTATGTAACTTTTTAAAATCAATGTATGTTACATAGTAAGGATTAAAACTTTAAAATGGTTATTTACCCCAAGCACAATGCTGGCATATTTCAGCAGTATACAGCCTAACTGCTTGGGACCATATCAGTAATAGATCAGCAACTCGTGACTTACCCTAAAAGTATATACAGGCTTTACTGTGCTGTAAATTGCCAGATTCCTAGGCTTTAAAGAAACATTCTAAGCACCATAAGCATGGCAGGTGGTAAGAGTGCGCTGGCATCCACAAGCCCATTGTAAATAGCCAAACAGCTTCGGATGATTTGACATATGTGGGCCCACTGCTCCCCAGCTCAGCAGACACTCTCATCCAATTAGCAGTGCATAAACATATCCATTCATCTAATTTCTTAAAGATTTCATGTGTTACATAATTTCACACACTACTCATGTGCAGTGATGCATTTACCTAGAAATACATTCCTGTGCCTGTACGTACATTGACACAATCCCCCATACATTCAGATGCTACATGCAGATATACATACAGACAACACCACACTTGTCACAGACAGATGTACAACTACTATATAAAAAAGAGATACACAGTGCTGTGAAGTTGGTAAAAATGTACCAACTCAAATAGAAAATGAATATATATATATATATATATATATATATATTTAAGGAGACATGAAGCATAAAAAATGACATCAAGTATAATAAGGAGCATTATTATAACTTAATTCAATGAAGAATAGAGTGATACTTGAAATAGAAAATTATTATTTTATTGGCTGCTATTTAGTCCCAATGTTTAGTTCTGTTTATTTATGATGAGCAGATAACTAAACTAAAAGATGAACTTGAGATGTAGGACTTTGGATAAGTTCACTGCATTACAGTCAGGAAGAAAATCTTTGCACTAATGATGTTCTATTATCAACCACGCCAACTGATGATGAACTTGATTTTGAGGCAAAGTGTTGCCGATTAGAAACGTAACTAACAAACTTGTGAAGAATAATTTAACTTAATTTAAATGTATTTTTTTTTTTTTAAATGCACAGTAGTAAGAAATGTTCCAATGGTTTTTACGGCTCTGCCACTAACCCAAACTAGTGTTGAGCATATATTTTCGGTTTTAAAATAATTAAATCATATTTGAGGACATCTATGAAGGATGATTTGATGGAGATGATTATTTTTCTAAGTACAAATTCTACATTTAGATTTTTTTTCATTAAAGATTATTTTTTAGATTCTCTTGTTTGCTATTACTGTTCATATTACTTTTATTACTACTGATATTGAATTGACTTTACTGTTTTTTCTAAAGATTTAAAAAAGCAGGGGGGAAAAACCCTATTAAAATAAAGCTATTTTAAATGAAGATTATACATTTAAAAAGTAGACACATCAGTGAGATGGTGTTGATAGAATTTCCTATGCTGCTATTTACTATATTAGTAAGTTTACCATTGTGATTTAGGAAGGAGCCAGAGAATTTAAAGTCTGAGGATTTTATTCCTGACTCCACAGCCCTGAAAATACCCAAACATATTCACAGACTACACACAAACACACACATACTTTCACAGAGTAGTAGACTCCTGCATATACAAATCATGGTTAAACAGAAATATATACATACTCATTCATTAGTTATGAATTGTGCCTGCAAATCCCATCTCTATATACATGGAAAATAGCGTGTATTGGCTTTCAGCTTTCATTTATATATGGTCAATAGGGTTGCCAATTTTTTTGTGTGTTTTTGATGGAGGAGCAGTTGCTGAAATGCGGACATATAGCGCATGCTCGGATATCTCTGCAATCCACAAATCCAAAGCATTTCTATGAGAAGCATTAACCGTGACAGGTGTTGTCATCATTTGAAAAATTAAAAGTATCTGAAAGATCCTGTCTGGTTGACATCCACTAGATTTGTGCTTTTTTTGGCCAAATGTAAACATGCCATTTCTCAGAAATGGCAATGTTTTACGTTGTCAAAGAAAAAGAGATGCTTCCACGCATCAAAACCTCTACATTAAGATGTAGTCGTTTTGTTGCTTAAATTGTCCCTTTAAACAATTGATATATCATTCTACTTACAGATACATTTTATATTTAATTGCTTTAGGAAATATTAAAGGACCACTATATGCACCCAGACCACTTCAGCTCAATGAAGTGGTCTGGGTGCCAGGTCCTCCTAGTTTTAACCCTGCAGCTGAGGGTTAATCCAGCTTCTAGTGGCTTTCTCACTGTGAAAAATCATAGGAAAGCATTGAGTAACGCGTATTCAGCACTGACGTCGGCAGGAGGAGGAAAGTTCCCCAGCGCCAAGGGGCGCTGGAGAAAGATAAGTGGCAGTAGGAGTTTTAACCCCTTCAGCCCAGCAGGAGGGGGCCATGAGGGTGGGGGGACCTAAGGACTACATAGTGCCCGGAAAACAAGTTTGCTTTCCTGGCACCTTAGTGCTCCTTTAACTAAATACTTACTTTCTGTCCATTCTGGTTTTGTGGGTGTAACAAAAATGTAAAACCTAGTGCCACTTCTTTCCTAGCTTCCACCCACCCTCTCCTTCATGAATATTTGGCAATTCTTTCATAAGCGGGATGTTACTGCCCGCAATGTTACTATGATTGCAACAAGCTTTATTTTTTGTCAATGTATAAGTGTCTCGATTAATTTTCTATGTTAATCTGGCAATGTGCTCACCAAAGGAATAAGAACTGTATTGTTGTGAAGGAGAACAGGACAACCACCTGCACGACAGTTCTCCCTTTCCCCCCTAATCAGTAAGTTTAGGGGTAGGAGCATGCTGAAGCCTTTTTAAAAAAAAATGTAAACATTTACTAGCAATTCTGCTAATACAATGTATAAATAAAATGTCTTTAACCCCTTAAGGACCAAACTTCTGGAATAAAAGAGAATGAAGACATGTCACACGTCATGTGTCCTTAAGGGGTTAAATAGATACTATAGTCACCAAAACAACATGGCTTAATGAAGTAGTATTAGTGTACAAATCATGCCCCTGCTGTTTCACTGCTGAAATCTCTGCCACAGGAGTTAAATCACTTTGTTTATGTAGCCCTAGTCATACCTCACAGCCTTCCTGAACACTTCCTGTAAAGAGTCATCTACTGTCTATACTTTATTTATTGCACACAGTCTGTTTAATGCAGATTTTCTTATCTCCAACAATGTTAATAGCTTATTAGAGTCTGCAGGAGCCTCCTGTATGTAATTAAAGTTCAATTTATGGAGCAGGAGATACAAACTTTTAAAGTATGTAACTTCTAAGTGAAATTGCAACCTTTTTTTTCATGCAGTCTGTGTCAGTCACAGCCAGGGGAGGTGTGCCTAGAGCTGAATAAACAGAAACAAAAATGGTTTAACTCCTAAATGGCAGAGAATTGAGCAGTGGTACTTCAGCTGTATGATCTATAGAGAAAAACTGCTCCATTAAGCTAAAGTTGTTTGGTGACTATAGTGTCCCTTATTGTGACATATACACTTTAATATATATTAAACACACATACTTTTATAAAGCTTTTTATATACTCCTTAATTCAGTTGGGCTAATTTCACTCATATTTACCCTCACTGCATAATATGTACACAACATACATACCTGCCATCTATTATTGTAGGTCACACCTAGCACTATAGTTTCCTTTCAGGGATCAGGTGGTCTCAAAATAACTTATGTCTTTACAGACTGAATGCCCTGTTTATTTAGCTTTGTCAGTTTCATGCATTCCTACTGTTTGCTGAGTAGGATATTACATTTTAGAATATGATCTTAAAAGAACAATTTTTATAATGACATAACAGTAAGAAGTCATTCTTCCTTTAGGAGTTAATATATTTTGAGACCGTTACATGCATTCTTGTTTTCAAAATCCAACTATTTTCTTTCTACTGATTTTTAAAGGAGCAATAATGCTCTATATGGACTTAAAATAAACTGGCTGCAGTTTTATATTCTTTTCATGCTTCTGTCAAACATTTTTTTCAATACTATTTGAGTGATACAATTTGTTCCTTTGTCTAACTACAGTTATAGATCTGTTCTGTAAGAAAAAAAAAATTCAATGCTGTGCTATGCAATTTCCAAGAATCTTCAGAAAGACAGTATGCCTCTGACCTTTTAGTCGTTGCCTTCATGAAGTCATTTGGGCTGAAAAAAGGTCTCCGATATACTATCTATTCTACTGTATTTTACAATTACACAAACATGGCAAAAAAAAAAAAAAAATACAATTGCTGTTCTCAGACAAACAGTGAGTAGTGTCTATGTTAAACTTCTATAGGCAAGAAGATGAAATCAAAGATATATGTAAATGCTTATACATTTAACTACTTTTTGTTGGTCCAGTGACACATTATTTATGCTTATCTTTATATAGATCAACCATATTTCTCACTATATGTAACAATTTCTGAACGGACTACTTACTTTACAGTTTTACATTACAGTTTTTCCAACAAGTGACAGCTTGTGTATCTCTGTAAGTCAGTTTGATAACCTGAATACATTGTTTTAGTAATAAGGCCCCTAAATGTTCTAGTATGACTGTTACTCCTCTCCAGGTACCAGCAATTATAAATGATCTACTGAAGGCCAGAAGCAGTTTGGGGATTGATCTGTATGTTCAATGTATAATACATGTTGCGCATACAAGCATAAATTTGGAGAGTGTTGGAAGCCACTCTTAAAATAGATCTCATGCAATTTGAAGAATAGAAATTATGATAAGTCAATACATTAAAGGTAAGTTCAAGTCAATAGCAGACTGAAAATGCTAAGGCCAGGGGACAAGTTAAAGTACATAGCCTAGTTAATACAGTCATGAAAAATCTAATTGTCATCACTAAATATTTCAATAATGCCAATGCAAACTATCCTGTCCTGCATACAACAAACTAGCGCAATCAACAGGACTGCATAGAAAGATCACAAATGGAGTGTTCAACTTCTCTTCCGCTTTGACATTTCCTGTTTGGCCTCTGAACATGGCGTTGTGCTGTTAGTTTCTTGTAAAATACAACTACTAGCAAAATCCATTCATAATGTCCCACATTTCTATATTCTATCCAAACCACTGAACATAAAAAAGTAAACAGACCCGCAAAACCGGGTACAGTATTTCCCAAAAACCCAACGTGGGAATTTCTGTTAATGCAATTTAGCATTAACTATGTTCCTTAAGATTATTTTTTAATAATAAAAAAAAGCTTAAGAAATGCATCTGGACACATGATTGTTAATGCAAACAACGCATGATCACCTTATAAATGTCCTAACCACTTATCATCATCTCATGTGATCCTCATCTTCTACAGGTTCCTCTGTCTCATAGGCATAGGATTATATCAAGGTCTCCTGAATGGGCTGGCTGCTTTGAATTGATTTGAGTCCAAACTTCTTCAATAAATGAAACTGGGGTTTCTTCACATAGTGGTAAATTCATATTCAGAGTTTCATTGGTGCAAGACTTGGTAGAGCATTAGGTGAAGGGAATGACTTCTTCAATGGGTTACTGTCAGGTTTCCAAGTTTTCTATACCCTGCAATATATTAAACAAAAAATTATTGGAATCAATTACATTTTGGCAGTGTGGCATTACTTAGAGTAGTTTTAGGAGTTGCATAGAAAGCTCCTTCCTAAATTAGAAATAATAATATATATGAAGATGGTATTGGTGCTAGTATAAGGTTCTTTTCACATAGGGACATCAATTGCTTTAAATTACACTAATTTCCAAGCTAATGATATGTATTTAAGGAAGGTTTTGTACTTTATAAATACTAACTTAATGAGTAAACTTAGAATTTCAGAGGGTTTAGGGTAGTTTTAGAACAATTTGGGCTCAGGGGTGCACCGTGGGTGAAACCGCTTCGTCAAGAGGTCGAAAGCTGCGAAAATCAGGTGTCAGTGTGACAGATGATTTGTTCTCCCCCTCAAGATATCTCCACCCCCAAGCCTAGTGAAGAGGTGCTGCCTCCATAATGGAAACCACAAGAGTGACATGGATGAGGGGACATTAGGGGAGGGAGACATGGATAGGGAGGCACATGGGGAGAGAGACATGGGTGGGTGGGGGACATGAGGGGGGAGAGAGAATGATGTGTTTCTCCTCCCTCATGGACGGGAGGAAGCATGCGTAAGAAGGACATGGAGGGAGAGAGACATGGATGGGTGAGGACATGAGGGAGAGAGACATGGATGGTGACATAGATATTTCCCTCATGCAAGGAGGGAAGCATGGATGCAGTGGAGGAATGGGGAGAGGAGACATGGATGGGTGGAGGACATAGACATGGGGGGGAGAGAGATATGGCTGAGGGACATGAGGGGGAGAGAGACATGGATGGGTGGGGGACATGGGGGAAGGGGGACATGGGGGGAGAGTGACATGGATGGGAGGGGGACATTATGGGGAGGGAGACATGGATAGGAGGCAAGAGACATGGGGAGAGAGACATGGATGGGAGGAGGATATGGGACATAGGGGAGGGATATGGATGGATGGAGATATAGATAATAAAATGGAGAGACATGGAAGAAGAAAAGAGAAATGGAAGTGGGGGAGAGACATGGATGAAGGGTGGAGCGAGATATGGATGGAAGGGGAACAGAGAGATGGAAGTAGGAGAGAGACATGGAAGGAAGGTGGGCAGAGACATGAATGGAAGGGAAGGAGGAAGAGACATGAATGGAAGGGGGATAGAAGCGGAGAGTGCAGCAACACCTTACACTGCCTGGAGATTGAAGAGGGACTAAGGATCGAGCGGAGCGGATATAGCGGCTACACCTAAGGTGTAAAGCCTTACCTACCTGGCTGAGACTGCAATTTGCAGAGGGACACTCTACTGAGACAGTAAGTAACTTGAAGTGAAGCTTGTAAATAGATGATATCTATGTACCCAGGATTGCATATTGTATGAGAATGAAACAAGTAATTTAATTTGTTTTGCTCTAGGATTCACCAACCTTTATACAGGTCACAGGCAGCACAGATAACCAGTTACATTATTCTATCTACTCATCAGGTGACAGGTTATTACTAAGATAAACACAGTAGCACCATACACAGGCAGGCCAAAACCATCACAAACACAAGCAGTCCCCATCACACATTGACAGCACAAAATGAGCACACACATTCTCATCACACAGAGCCAGCCCAGTGCTAACACATAGTTTCCATCACATGTACACAGCCCAATAGATTCACACACAAACTATTCCTATCACACAAAGACAACCCAATACATCACATGCAGTCCCCATTACAATCAGACAGCCAAATATATGACACACAAACTGTAACCATTACATCCAGACAGCCCAATACACAGTCCCCATTACACCCAGACAACCCAGTAGATCACATGCAATCCCCAATACACTCACACAGCCTGAGTATACTCTTGCACCCTGTATTTTGCTCTCCATGAGTTTAAAGGGTAATCCAGACGTGCCTAGAGAGATATCAGCTATGCCTCACTTGATGTAATGGCACAAGATGAGCTTAAAACCAACTTGAGATCTGAGCGGGGACCCACCGAAGGGAAGGCTATTTCAGCTGCTGCCCATTCTCAGTATACTCTTGTGCCCCGTTTTTTGCTCTCCATAAGTTTAAAGAGTAATCCAGACGTGGACCCCTTGCTCACGGTGCCTAGAGAGATATCAGCTATGCCTCACTGATGATGCCTAACAAGGCTGAAACGAGCGTCTGGGGTTGCTGTGTCTCTAGTGCAGAGGGTACTTGCTGACATTTCGGATCTGGACTGCCTGTATGGGTGGGACCAGACTGATATGTTTCAGAGATGTTCTCTCTGTAATGGCACAAGATGAGCTAAAACCAGCTTGAGATCTGAGCGGGGACCCACCGAAGGGCAGGTTATTTCAGCTGCTGCACGTTCTCAGTATACTCTTGCCCCCAGTTTTTTGCTATCACATGCAGTCCCCATTACAATCAGACAGCCAAATATATGACACACACACTGTAACCATTACACCCAGACAGCCCAATACACAGTCCCCATTACACCCAGACAACCCAGTACATCACATGCAATCCCCAATACACTCACACAGCCTGAGTTCAACTGTCACAACCAAGGTATTTGTTAGTTGACACCAGTAATATGGTGCAGGGAGAGAGTGCTCTGGGGCTGCTGTTTGACGCGGCCTTTAAGAATTCGACCGTGGCGGGATGCAGGTGCGTCACCAAAAGTGTGAGACAGCATTCTCGCAGCCAATGTGATGTTGTCTTTGTTGCCACTGGAAATCTCATCCGGCATCTATTCCCTCCTGCATAGAGGGAAGTCCTGGGGCAAGTCCTGTTAGTGCGATTGAAGTGCCGGGGTAAGTCCTGGATGCTGGAGCAAGTCCCATGAGTGCAATCTCAGTGTTGGGGAAAGTCCTGTGAGTTTCATCTAAGTACTGGGGTGGGTGCTGAAACAAGTCCTGTGAGTGCAATCTCTGTGCTAGGGTAAGTCCTGGGTGCTAGGTCAAGTCATATGAGCGCAATCTTTGTGCTTGGGTAAGTCCTGGGAGTGCAATCTGTGTGTTTGGGTAAGTCAATATATGTTCACAGTATATACACAAAGTATGTCTCACATACTGCCCTGCACAGGGAAATTCAAATAACCTTGTGTACGTACTGGGGCCTATATGTTGCCCTGTGCATGGGGTGTATATTAGTGCAATGTGTGAAGTATAACCTTGTGTAAATACTGGTGATATATATTGCCCTGGGAAAGGGTATATATCAGTTGTATCTATAAATAATAATACACTCTTCAAATGTGCAAGAATATAAAATGGGGCTGGTATAATGACGCAATGCTATGGGTCTGCATTTATTTCCATGGCTGGTTTTTATTCCCAGTCCGGCACTGATATTGTGTGATGTCCCTGTGTTATGCTTGTAAAAAAGTGTGATTTACCTATGTTGTACTTGCAATAAAGTGTAATGGCCTGTGTTATTCTTGCCATAAGGTGTGATGTGCCTGTGTTTTGCTTGCAATATGGTGACAAGCATTCCACTGGCACATCACCATCATCACACAAGTGTAAATATATATTTATGATTTGAGGCTGATAACACAGATTCATTAGAGCAAACCCTATCATTGGCATTATTGGGAAAGCATTCTATAAGAAGATTTGCGATTTCATGTGCACTAGCTGATGGAGTTCTCCTTGTAGTGCTTTCATATAGAGAGGGGGGCTTTGGGTGACAGGCAGGACTCTGTTCCGAAGAAACCTCAGGAACTTTCAATTCCTCTTTATTCACTTTTTTATGGGACAGGGAGGACGAGGAAACAAAATATAATGCTAGATCTATTTCTTTAGCTTCCCTTTACATGGTGGAAAATGTTGATGTAAAAAAATAAAGCTTTTGTTTTTCCATTAATGGGGGGAGGGAGGAAAGAGCCAATACAGTTCCTCACCAAGGGTGTTTGGGCCTTTTGGGTTTTCGTCTTAAGAAGACATGGGGTTTAAGTATTATTTGCAGTCAAACTGCTATGGACTGTAAATATGTATATGGGTTTAATGGTCAAACACAAGACAGCACTTCAAGGGTCATATACAAATCCTGAAAAGCAGATATGGACACGGTTTGTGAAACCTCTAGTGCTATTTAAATGTAGGTTTACTGATTGAATCTTATGTACCAATGAACATTTTGTTAAGAAAATGTTAACTTGATTGCTGTAAAGCTTAACTTTAGTTTTCATAGACCTAGCCATTTTACTATACCTAAACTTCTAATTGGCTAACTGAGCAGCGGGCGTGAAAAAGCACTAAGAGCGCAAGATTTTGACTTTCTCTTTCTGTACTTTGGTCCTACAGGCAGTTTGGTGGTTCTTGACTTTTAATTCACCTTAATTGCATATACATGGTGTGGAAGTAAATAGAATTTGCTATAATGGACCATTAAGAAGTACATCTTAATCACTCTTGTGCTGGCTGGTGAATTATCCCCCAATGAAGATGCCTGAAGTGCTATTACACCTTCAGCTACAAAGGGGTTAAATACAGTATGCAGCAAAATGCTGCACATAGAGATTTCAGGCACCATGACCACTTCAAATCACTGAGGAGATTATGATACTTGGAGTAACTGTTTAAGATTAACTTTAGTCTACTTCAGTTGTGCTTCACTGTATCACTGCTTCACTGTATCTGTATTGAAGCTATAACTGACAAGAGGTCTTCGATTACTGAGAGTAGTGTAAACCAGCATGAATGTGGATGCAATGGTAATTAAGAAATGTATTCAGTAATCTGAGTTGTGCATACATTTAGGTTAAAATAGCAAACAGGAAATAAAACTAGCATCTTAGATGAATAAACCATGCTGTCTTAATTCACCTGGGTTTTTATAGATCGTCATAACATCCTTGAAATAATGAGGTAAGAACCTTTCCAACAAAAGTAATACATCTTCGAGCTCTTCTAGGATTCCGACAAGTAAGAAATTTTCATTCACATTCTGTTTTGCTCGTTCCAAAGCCCATTCACCTGGATCCCTTCACAAAATATAACAAATAATTAGCATATCTATTATAGCATATTTGTGTATACATTGTCTGTAATTATTGACTAGATACCACCACATTAAAAGAAACAAGTTATCTTTTTTTCCATTACAGGTCTATGCACGAAGAAAGGCCATTTTCCATTGAATTTCCATCCATTCCACTGCGTGTGCACTGTGGTTTTCAATTATCTCCTCTTTTTGGTGTTATAAATTTTACTGTGCCAAAAGAGTCTATGTAAAGGTGAATTAAGGTTCTGTTTCACTTGTGCACTAGTTTTCTTCGATACTCTTTGTGGGTGTAACTAGTGACTCCCACACTTTACATGCTCACCCTTCCTTTATACGCCTTACCTCTTCCTTTCAAAGTCCTTGTTAAGATCTAGTCAAAAAGAGGCTGTTAACCCATACATTAAATATTATATTTCTGAATATTATGTTTTTGCAAGAATTCATCCAGTCACTGTTTATAATTGTGTACATAATCTGATAAAACCACCCCTACAGGCAGAGGATTCCATAATCTATAAATCAGTAGAGGATACTAGTTTATGGAAATAGCAGCCACTAGTGATGGAAAAGATAAACAACTTAATCTATATTTGCACCACATTTTCCATGTATTTCTTTTTTGAATTCCTAGTTTTGTGTCATATCCAAACACTGGCTCAATAATTTCAAAGCCTATTTCAAGATCATTTGTAAATAGGGTGAATAGAAGCAGCCCCAGAACAGACCCAGTTACCACTGTTGTCCAGCTTGAAAATTTACCACTAATAACAGCTCTGTACTGTGTCTTTAAGCCAATGTTCTACTCAAGAAAATAATTTCCATCTAGACCAATTTCTTTTAATTTGAACACTAGCCTCTTTCATAAATCAAAAGAGATCACATCCTCTGCAACACCCTGATCTATACTTCTACAAACTTCTTCATAGAATGCAGTTAAGTTGGTTTAACAAGATCTATGTTTCATAAAACAATGCTGATTTCAGCTGATGACAATGATGATCCCAATTAATTTAGGAATTTTATCCTTTTATATCATTTAAAACAAACCTGAGCTTATTCCATAATCTCCTACTAGAATCTGCTGCCCAAGCTGATAGCACATAAACCAGGGCTTCTATAAACTTACTGATAATGTAATACACAGTTTTATGAATGGAGGTATCGACGTGGCTTCTGTTACCGTGCACTAATAGCTTTATCCAATTCATAAATAAGCTAATCACAAGTCTTTAGTGTGTATGTATATTAACCGACTGCACTAAAAGGATTGAATACTCCACAAAGTTGTGAAAATCATTGCCAGTGGTTTTTTCCTTGATGAAACCTCTCTGTTTTATATAATGACTACGACCATTTGAGTTCAGCCATAAGACATAAACTCAAAATAACAATATAAACAGCACCTTCTCCACGTGTGGTATGCTGTACCCACTGCATTCAGTAGGTAAGTTGTGTGTCAATCATGGTTTGGAACAGGTAACAGTGTTGTCAAAGTCTGGCTCCATGTATCTTTTTGGGCTATAACTCCAATATCATCTGTGGGGAAAGGGCCTGATCAACAACCCACGATTTGTGGTAAGGATAGAAATGTATTTAAATTCACCTGCACTTTGGATGCTGTCCACAAAAATATGGAATGATGTAGAATAATCTGGGGTTGGAACATTCTGCATAGTTTTTGAGAATACACTCATTAATATCCTGTAAAATAAACACAGACAAGAAAAATAGTATAAGTTATGGAAAGTATGATTTTAATAAACAGTAATTGCTCAATTGTATTTTGTATGTTTATTCACTAAATATTGAACTGCGTTTTCAAAATGCAAACTATAGGGCATCTTTCCAGCATTATTCACTGTTTTGTGACTCTGCCCTATTGATGCAAATGATTCAACTTTGATACAACGCTTTACCTTTGACATACACAAACATAAATATAGATCACCATTAGTCATAGAGGTAAAGAGAAAGTTTTTGTAAAAGAGTTGAGGTTTTCTAGTGACCAACGTCCTTGCGGTAGCGGATACAGTAATTTGCTGAAGAACATTCACTTCTAGGGACTGTTAAAAGCATGGTTATTATGCTGTATAGGTAGTGTGGGAACTCGTTTAAATAAAAAGAAAAAGTACAAGTTAGCACAGATGACAGATGTTCTTATTATATACAAAAAGTACCTTCCACTCCTCACTTCCTAATTTGCATTATGGGAATATTAAAACTTACATACTCAGCCAAGTCATATCAGTTTTTCAAAGTATGGCACAGCGTCATATAAAATAACATATCAAACTGGACGAAGGCTTGAAATGTTGATGAAACATGCCTATATATATGAAAGATAACGGAATAAACCTCTAACATTCTAGTTTTTGTTGCATTTTAGAACACAAGATGGTTGTTTCAAGCTGTATGTTCCAAAATAAAGGATATGTAAATGATAATGTAAGCGATAATGTAAGCGGTTTCCAGAAAGTACCACAAGGGGTCAGGATGTTCACGAGTTACGGATGCAGTCTTTCACAAACTGCAATTTGTAAATGATTGAGTACAAGCACTTTTACATTCTCAAACCTCTATCTACAGGGTCACGGAAGAAAAAAAAAGTATTAAATAAAAGGCAATTAAATTGTACTACATATGTGGACTATCAGTAGCTGCAGATAATTAATCGTGCATACATTTTATTTTTAGTCTTTGGGAAATAGTTAAGGATTTTTTTAATCCCAAAACTATGGCATAATTTAAATGTATTGTATATTTTATATTTGACGGCACAAACTATACTTGCATTACATATAACAAAAATTACTTTTTTTCCCACAGCAATACATACTCCTATTTCCTGCACAGCTCACACTAAGTTTTAGTTAATGTTTTATTTTGAATGTTTTTGCTGACATACTACAATATAAAGCATGCAGATTAATGACAACGTATTATCAGATGGTTAAACTGTCTTCTAGAAAAAAAAAGATGATTTAAGTTGGCTTTAAAAATAATGCTGGTGAGCTTAAATTTCACAGTATACCTGGTTTTTATTACGTTGTGATAAATATAGCTCATATTTTAATGCTACATAATCCTTTAAAACTAGATTGTATTGATCCCAGGGAAATAAAATAAATATAAAGCTTGCACATTTTTTTTTTTTTTAACAGGCAAACAAGACCTATCTTAAAAACATAATCAATAATAATAATCAACATAATCAATTTGTTTTGAAACAATATTTGAATTTGACAAAGTTGATAAATGTTTGTAGAAGTTGAGAACCAGCCAGACAGATTTAGCGCCTGGCTCCCTTTTGGAGGAACAATTAAAGTTATTTAGCCATAGATATGAGGAAGAAGAGTTAAAAAAGGGTTTGATGCATGCAATATAAGCAATGAACTTAGGATATAACTCTGTTATTTTTCTGGAGTCCTGTAGGTGATTTAATTGGGTGGAGTCTACTAGTAGCCAGAGAAGATCACAGCAAAACAGATTGCATCTTAACTGGAGGATTTTCTGCTTCAGGTTGTTGCTTGTATGTTGTAGCAGGCTTTTTTTTTTTAATAATTCTTTATTTTTGCTCCACTCAGGGTATGAGAGGGCAAGCGCATAAAGTTTAGGACATACAGCAGTTTTAAAGCAACAATAGTAAAGAAAAACGTAGTTAACATTCTGTCACGTATTCACCCGCACATACAAATGTGGTTAATGGCATTTACTGTCCTGACAGGAAAAGTTGTGCTGAGCAACATTACCGTCCTGATAGGAAAAGCTGTGCCGAGCAGCAATCATGCACATGGAAACCTGGTAATTACTTTTGGGTCAAAGGCCGGTCATGACCAATCAAATCCAAAGGAGGATTTGCGCTGAGCAGCAATCATGCACATGGAAACCTGATAATTGCTTTTGGGGTCAAAAGCCGGTTATAGCCAATCGGATGATCGATATTTAGGCCCAGTTCTCCTTTTGCTCATTGGCCTGTCGTGGTTTCATCCTAATGGTAATCCGAGAGTGTGTTCCTGATCTTTATTTTCTGATATTTGACTTTGGCTTCGTTTTGACTTCCCTGAATTCTGGTATCCTTGACGTTTGGCTTTCCCTCATCGTTGTGTCTGATTCTGTGTTCCTGACCTCGGCAAGTATTTTGACTATTCTTAGATATGTTAAGTCCAGCCATTCTAAGGTCCAGTTATACGTTATCCATAGTCCTAGATGTGACACAGTTCTGCGTGCTGGATCAACTTGTAATCCTGACATATTCATGACATCCTGCGTATGAGGCCTATGAGCAGAGGGTTTTATTTATATGATGGTCTATTACTAAAACTGGTGGGGACACGCTGAGAGCCGGCTTTGGGTTCAGTTACTGTAGAGCGTAGCTAATGTTTCTAGGGACTGCAGATGGTCATTTAAAAAGATTGTATGAGATATGTAGTTGCTGGAGTGCCGGTTGTTACTATAAGAGTATTATGTGAGGCGTAGGAGGGTTGAAAAGCTTAGGGCTCATTAAAGTACCTAATCGGCTTCACTGTGCTAAGGTGACGGTTATCGGTTGAAGTTTATCTCAGCCGAGAGGAAAAGCTCAGGGTTAACATTGTCAATGTTATCACAACTATACATTTCTCATGTTTGTGAAAGGCACTTTGGCATTGTTGTTGTTGTTTAGTCGTTCAGTCGTGTCCGACTCTCTGTGACCATATGGACCATAGCATGCCAGGTACATCTGTCAGTCACTGCCCCTCTGAGCTCCAACAACTTCATGTTTGAGGCTTCAGTGACTTCATCTATCCATCTCCGTCTCTGTCGTCCCCTTTTTCATGTGCCTTCCATCTTTCCCAGCATCAGAGTCTTCTCTAAAGAATCCTGCCTTCTCATTATATGGCCAAAATATTTGAGCTTCAGCCTCATGATCATAGCTTCCAGTGAACAGTTTGTCTTGATTTCCTGTAGTACAGATGTATTGGATCTTCTTGCAATCCAAGGGATTCTAAGCAGTTTTCACCAACACCACAGTTCAAAGGTATCAATTCTACAATTCTAGTCCAGCTCTCTCATCCGTATGTTACTACTGGGAATACTGTAGTACTGACTATGCAGACCTTTGTTGATAGTGTAATATCTTTAGTTTTTACCAGCTTGTCCAAGCTTGCCATAGCTTTCTTCTCCAGAAACAAACATCTTTTAATTTCATGACTATAGTCACCATCTGAAGAGATCTTGGATCCCAGGAAAATAAAATCTGTCACTGCCTCCACTTCTTCCCCATCTATTTGCCAGAAACTGAGATTGTTGTTTGCCATGATCTTAGTCTTTTTAACGTTAAGCAGCAAGCCAGCTTTTGCACTCTCTTCTTTTACCCTCCTCAACAGGTCCTTTAGTTCTTCCTCACTTTCAGCCATGAGAGTAGTATCATCCGCGTATCTGAGGTTGTTGATATTTCTTCCAGAAATATTGATTCCAGCTTTGGATTCATCCAGCCCAGCCTTAAGCATTATGTATTCCGCATATAAGTTGAATAAATAAGGTGACAATATAAAACCTTGTCGCACTCCTTTCCCAATCTTGAACCATTCTGTTGTCCCATGTTCGGTTCTGACTGTGGCTTCTCGATCCACAAACAGATTCCGCAGGAGGTGGACGAGATGATCTGGTACTCACATCTCTTTAAGAACTTGCCACATGTTGTTGTGAACCACACAGTCAAAGGCTTTAGAATAGTCTATGAAGCAGAAGTAGGTGTTTTACTCTGGAACTCTTTGGCTTTCTCTTTTACCCATCGTAAATTGGCAATTTGATCTCTTGTGCCTTTTCCTCTGCAGAACCCAGCTTGTACATCTGGTAATTCCCGGTCCATATATTGTTTGAGTCAAGCTTGTAGGACCTTAAGAATTACCTTGCTGGCATGTGAAATTAGTGCAATTGTTCTATAATTGGAGCATGACTGACTGAACTTTTCCAGTCTTTTGGTCACTGTTGAGTTTTCCAAATTTCTTGGCATAAGGCAAGCAGAATATTCACAGCATCATCTTGCAGAATTTGAAATAGTTCAATTGGGATTTCATCAACTCCTGCAGCCTTCTTCTATCTCTTTACATATTTCGGTCATTTTGTTTTTTTTCAGTAACTTGGGCATTACTGTTTTTTAAAAGGGTCTTTATTAAAGAGTGCTCAACTGGAGCATTTCTAACAGTACATCCAGCCTGCACAGTTAAAAAAATAATAACCCCCTGGTATCTTTCGATACCATAGGGTCTCTTCTGTCAGTTGGTGCCACAATTAGTGGTGCCAGACTGACAGGAAAACCATGTGCAGCTCTCCAAGGAAGCGTTGCTCGTGGCCCTTTAAATACCACAGCTGCACGCAATTTGGTCATTTAAAAAATGCTGTAATTTAAAATATGCTCCCATATGTGTAGAGCCTCCCCATCAAGGCATTCTTGTCCCATGCTCCTGGATCGGTGCTTGGCTTTCCCTCTTGTGCTGCACTCATACAGTACATAGTTCTCACAGAGCCCTATACTGTGTGAGCTAGGCAATCCCTCTGCTGATGTCAGTGAATCAGCAAAGGGAACCTGTCGAGAGATGGGATTAGGACTTGGATTATAAATAGGATTATGAATTGGATTACAGGTAGGATTATGAGTTGGATTATAGATAGGAAAAGGTGTTGAATTATGGATAGGATCATAGGTTGGATTATGGGTAGGATTAAGGATTAGACTCTTGTACTCTACAAGAGTAGCAGAATACAAATGTTGTGTGTTTACAATAGTGGCACATGAGTGGTCTGTGAATATCCCCAAAATAAAACACAACAAAATGTGTGAAAAAAAAAATGCTTTGTGATAAAATGGTTAAATGAAAATTGTCAAAATACTTTTAGTCTGAGGGAAAGTACTTTCTATTAATATATACTTTTGGATTTGGATTCTGTAACTACTATAAAAGTTGTTATCTTAGCATACAACATTTTGAACAATTTTAGCTTTAAAACACAGTAAATCACTCTTTGCAATATTTGTTTTATAACTTTTAAAAATTAATTGAAATCCTAGACATATTTGGTCATTTTAACAAGCGGGACTAAATTACTGAATCTATTTTGTTATTACACTTGTTGTGCAGAAATTATCAAATGTAAAACTGAGAACATTTGTTTTTTTCTCTCATTAAAAAACATTTTATTCATATTTAATATTGCGTTATACAAAGAGGTCTGGAAATATTTGGACACTGACACGGTGTTCATAATTTTGGCTCTATACACCACCACAATAGATTTGAAATGAAATAACTGAGATGCAACTGAAGTGGAGACTTTCAGCTTTAATTCAAAGGGTTAAACAAAAATATCATATGATACGTTTAGAAATTGCAAACATTTCCATACACGATCCCCTTATTCAGGGACTCAAATGTCATTGAACGATCATAAATAAAATATAAATTTTTAATATTTTGTCAAGAATACTTTGCAGGCAATGACTGCTTGAAGTCTGGCATGGGCATTACCAAATGCTGGGTTTCCTCATTTGTAAAACTTTGCCAGGCCTTACTGCAGCTGTCTTCAGATGTTTGTTTGTTAGTGGTTTGTTTTTCTGCCTTAAAGGGTCACTTTTTAGACATCAGAACAACTACAGCTTACTGTAGTTGTTTTGGTGAGTATAATCATTGCCTTCAGGCATTTTTATGCAAACAATGCCTTTTCAGAGAAAAAGAAGTGTTTACATTGCCCCTAGGGACACCTCCAAGTGACCACTCCTCAGATGGGCACTGGAGGTGCTTCCTGGCTCAGTGCTGCACAGTAGGCAGCACTGCCGTTCAGCGTCTCAACGCTCTGCATGGGGACGCAAAATTTTCCTCATAGAGATGAATTGATTCAATGCATCTCTATGAGGAGGTGCTGATTGGCCCCGCCCCCTTGCAGATGCCCATGGGAATGTATTGGATTGGCTAAAAATCGGCAATTCTGATGATGTTACCAAGGGAGCGGGGCTAGTGCCTGTGGACCTGCATGGTGTTGGAAATAAGGTGAGTTTTTCATGCTTTTAAGGGGAGTACAGGAAGGGCAAGCCACCTTAATGGTGGGTTTTGCACTACAGGGTCAGGAATACATGTTTGTGTTCCTGACCCTATAGTGTTCCTTTAGGTTGTGTCTTCAGCAAGTGAAATCTATCAGGTGATTGACTCAGACATTGCAGAATATTCCACTTCTTTGCATTAAAAAAACTCCTGGGTTGCTTTCGCAAGTATGTTTTAGGTCATTGTTCATCTGCAAAGTGAAGCGCTGTTCAATCAACTTTGGTGAATCTGCGCAGGTAATATATCCCTATACACTTTAGTATTCATATGGCTGCTTCTGTATTCTCTCACATCATCTATAAACACTAGTGACCCAGTGTCACTGGAAGTCATGCAGGCCCATGCCATCACACTGTCTCCACTGTGCTTTACAGATTTTTTGGAATGCTTCGGATGGCATGAGCAGTTCCAAGCATCATCCATACTTTTTTCCTTCCATCATTCTGGCACAGTTTGTTCTTAGTTTAGTCTGTCCAAAGAATGCTCTTCCAGAACTGGGATGGCTTTTTTAGAACTTTTTGTCAAAGTCTAATTGGGCCTTTCTTTTCTTGAGGTTTATGAATGGTTTGCCCTTTGAGGTGAACTCTCTGTATTTGCTCTCAAGA
The DNA here is from genome assembly GCA_933207985.1 of Pelobates cultripes. NCBI lineage: Eukaryota > Metazoa > Chordata > Amphibia > Anura > Pelobatidae > Pelobates > Pelobates cultripes. The sequence continues at coordinate 215,743,397 of OW240913.1, read as the reverse complement.
AGTCTTCTTTTTCTGATAGACTTGGAGAGTGTGCTTCAATTGGCTGCATGTTGTGAAGGGGTTTTTCCTTACCATGGAAGGGATCCTACGATCATCCACCATAGTTGTTTTTCATGGACATCCAGGCGTTTTTGTGTTGCAGAGCTCACCAGTGCGTTCTTTTTTTCTCAGAATGTACCAACTTTTTGATTTTCCTGCTAGCTCACTGATGGTTTTTGTTTTTTTGCAGCGTAAGGATGGCCTGTTTCACTTGCATTGAGACCTGCTATGATCACATGCTGTGGATTCAACGCAACAGCTTCCAAAAGCAAATGCCACACCTGGAATCAGCTCCAGACCTTGTACCTGCTTAAATGATGAAGAAATTACGAAGGAATAGCCATCACCTGTCCATAAAACAGATTTTGAGTCAATCGTCCAATTACTTTTGGTCCTCTGGTCTTTTGAAAAAGATGGGGATACATATTAAAGAGCTGTAATTCTTAAATCCTTACTCCAATTTGGATATGAATACCCTCACATTAAAGAGGAGAGACTGATAAGCCCATATTCATTATTTAATTGCAACTTAATTTATTTTGGTAAACAGCCAGTCATAACAAAACTTGTGTCAGTGTCCAAATATTTCAGGAGTGCATTAAAGGAAAGCCCTGTTTGCATATAGTGCATTAAAGGAAAGCCCTGTTTCTGCTTTACAATGGTTTTTTTATATGTATGGATGCACTTAAATAAAAAGAGGGAAATCGTGGTACAATGAATACATGACAAAGTGCCAAATAGGCAAAGTCTCAAAACAGCCTTGGTGCTTAAGGGTCTAATCATAATTTATTTCAGCAGCCCTATATCTGTAAAATGTTCTCTATAATAACACCAGGAACTAGAAATGATTTAGTTTTGGAGATCAGAAAAAAATATTTTACCTGATTTTCTTTCATATTTTTAAATGAATAGTCTAATCTCAGACATTATAATGGAAGCATACAATGTAACAGAGATGAAAAATGTCTGCAGGTTTCAGGAGATTTTACATCTCTACAGAGAACCATAACAGATGATACATAGTACTGGCTCAACCTATAAAACTGTTGTTCCCTGTTCATTGGAATCTAATTAATTTTCTGCCTTCTGGAAATATTAAAGTTATGGTCATGTCATAGTGTGAATTATAAAAAAGACTAAAAACGAAACGAAGGAAAATTAACTATGGCTTTACACAGTCACTCTAGTTCCCACAATTCTTCGAAGGCTATAATAATAATACCTTCTAATTTACCTCTTGTGAAATCCAGAAATACATTAATCCTTGCAGATTTTAAGTAGCAATTTAGATTATAAACATTTGTGTATCTGGTTATCAAGAAAGTTCTAACCTAACACATCTTGTGTTAGATATACAAAAATGAGGTACACTACAGGCATAATGTCATGAGCACCAGGTGCTCTTCATACTTGTTCCTCAGCATGTGGGTTTCCAACAAGCTGAATGTTGGCCATACTGCTGAACTTTGGCTTTGCTGTCAATGCCTAGCATAATCATTTTAATGTCAGTGTCAACTGAACGTCAGAGACCACATGCACAAATAACAATGATGCCAATGATTTGTCAGGCATCACATTGTTGATGCTAATGTTGCTCAGTCTGTATGCATATACACAGTGCCCTAACCCTGTCAATAATAACCTAGACTCTATAGGTTTGATGACCCACTACTTGATTTTTACCCTCACTTACTGCCACTTTTATAACACGACAGGTGGCTTCATATTTTGCAATAAACTCTCTTTAATAAACTCCAGCAGCACAGATTTAACAATAAAGTTTAGTGGAAAAAACATTGCAACAGGGTATAAAAGGCCCCTCCTGCTGTATCTCTTCCTCTTTCTTTGCTGCTCCAGCCTAGGCACAGGTCAGAGTAATTTGATCTCAGCTCAATTATCTTATATTGTTTTATGCTGCATTGAATTTGATCATAATTATTTTACATCATTCCCCTGCTCCCTCTACAACTTGTCTTGCCCTCATTCCCTCAGTCATTCTCTATTTCTCCCTGCTGCCCTGACTCCTGCTCTCAGACAGGGACCTGTTCTTTCAGGCTCTCCTGCCATTTCACTCTTCCCACACTGTTGCAAGTCGCGGCATTTTCGCCGCGGTTTTAGCGGTTTCTGGGGCTAGCAGGAGGGGTACTGGGGCATTAACCAGCGGGCCGCGCTGGCAAATTGTGCGCAGTCGTCGGCCATCTTGGTCTGTGAGATTCACTTCAGCCATTTTAGATAGCCAGGTTGTGATTCCCACAATCTGGCCTGTTGCATATCCATTTTCTCACACATCTACTAAACAGTGTAAATGGATTGTACATTACTGTTCTCTCTGTACATACTGTCTGCTTATAATTGATTGTCTCCTGGGTATAACAGTACCCCTCATGTACAGGTTTTATGGTGTTTTCAAAAGTTACAGAGTCAATTATAAGGCTTGCATTTCAGTTTTTTCACATTGAAATTCGTCAGGTTGGTTATGTTGCCTTTGAGACTGTACGGTAGCCGAGGAATGAAAATCACCCCCATGATGGCATCCCATTTGCAATAGTAGACAACTCAAGGTATTGCAAATGGGGTATGTTCAGTCTTTTTTAGTAGCCACTTAGTCACAAACACTGGCCAAAACTGGCATTCACATTTGTTTTTTGCATTTTTCACACACAAACAAATATTAACACTAACTTTGGCCAGTGTTTGTGACCAAGTGGCTACTATAAAAGACAGGACATACCCCATTTGCAATACCTTGGGTTGTCTACTTTTGCAAATGGTATGCCATCATGGGGATAATTCTTATTCCTGGGCTACAATACGGGCTCAAAGGCAATGTAACCAATCTGGCGAATTTCAACGTGAAAAAACTGAAAAATTTAACATGCTATTTTTTGACCCTGTAACTTCCCAAAACGCCATAAAACCTGTGCATAGGGATACTGTTTTACATGTGGGACATCGCTGAATACAAATATGCGTATTGTATTGCGGTAAAAGCAAACAGTATTATGACATTCACAGTTAAAATGTCACGTAGAACAAAATTAATTTTTTTTAAATTCTTATTTTCTCCCATTTTTTATATTTTATTCATATTAAATTAAGTTTCATACCTAAATATTTGATGTGAAATGAAAGCCCTGTGTCCCCTGAATAAAATGATATATAATAAGTGTGGGTGCACATAATATGAAAGAGGTGAATTACTCCTGAACAGACATATAGCACAAATTCAAGTTTTTGTTTACGTTTTGGTTTGATCACAACGTGTACATTTGGCTCTGTCATTAACCCCTTAAGGGGTTCATGCAAAATACTCGACTCCTGTCCTTAATAAAATTAAGATTAAAGGTACACTGTGTTAGCATAATTAAGTGTTCTTGCATAGCAAGACCACTTATTGTTATCTCACATATATATTATTATTCTTATTATAGCCAAATTTGCCACATAAGTTTTTACACTACATAGACCAAAATTTACCAAAACGTGCAGATTGTTCCCGATCGGATTGCTATTACTTTGTGGAACGTTTCGCCGAATGGTTCACGGAATATCGTCGTTCTTGTGGCGAAATTTGTCCCATAGGAATGAATGGCAAAGCTAGAGTGGGAGCTGGCAAAAGCTGAAAAATCAGGACATGATTTCTAAACTGCTACCACTCCCTTATTTTCAGGCCCACCTACACAAATCTTATATCAAAACGTTTAGCTATCCCTGCTGCCACTAAACATGTCAACGGCTAAGCCATAGTCCTGATAGTTTTCACAATATAATAATTTGTTTGCAACTAACGCCGTCCATTGACATTCATTGAAACTTCACTCTACAAAGCTCAAATTTGAAGTGCAATTTCTAAACTGCGACCGTGCCTTCATTTTTAATACCTCAGAGACATACTATGCATCAAAATGTAGGTCTGGGTCTTGTGATTCCCACAATATAAAGCTCTTCGTTGTAGGATTTATAGTTTTTAGAATACGATCGTTTGAAGATGGCAACCGCCAAAATACTCTGACCTGTGCCAGGCTGCAGCAGCAAGTGATGTCATAGACAGGGCCTTTTGAACACCTGCTAATGTTTTTATAAATGTATGGTTTAATGTAACTGTGCAACAACGTTGCAATTAAATGTGCTCTATAAATGATAACAGTTACTCCGCCCACTCCAGTTGTAGACTACTGGTGGAGGCAAGAACACTTCACACAATTTCCCCAGAAATTGTAGCTTTTCTAGTCTACAATTGTCTTCTAAATGCCTGCCCTAACCCATGGACCTGATCTGACTACAACACTGCTTTGCACCTTAACATATTTGAAACTATAGCCTACTCTGCTCCTAGGCATTCAGCTAGGCCCGAATCCTGCTTTTTATTAAATATTAAATTACTCTTTGTACTAGCACAAACTACCAGGGGGTAGTGATTTACCAGGCTATGCTGTACTGCAATTGATTTTCAGCAGCTCAACTAGTTAGTAAATACTCTAATAGATGCCAAGTATGATAATTTTACCACATGACAGGAGGCTTCCTATTTTGCATTAAATTCTCTTTACTAACTCCACATAGCAATAAAGAAAAGTGAAAACATTAACCAATCAAAATGCAATAGGAGGTATAGTATTCACAATGATGAGGCTCCTCCCCGTCTTTCTTTACTGCCCCATCAGCAGATAGGTCAGAGTTTTGGGTATTCCCTTAATTGTATTGATTTATGGTGTTTTTGTATGCTTTTACTGCCTTTTCTATAGATTTTTATGTGCTGGGGTCTTCCCTATCTGTCTTTTAGGGTTTTTCTGTCTCCCCCTTTTCAGTTATATTCCTCTTCCCTCAGGGATTCTCCCCTGCTTCTCTCAGGGACATTTTTATTTAATCCTGGTATTTTCTCACTTATTTTCTATTTCCACTTTGTTTTTACCAAGCACCCTATCGGTTCGTTGGTTTATTTAACTTCTCTGAGGGTAACATTCAACCTCCGCTCTCCTCGCGGCCTCTCAGCCGCATTCACACTCGCCGGCACGCCGGGAAATCCCTTTCCCGTCTCTCCGGTGGCCATATTGGATCTTGCGTCTCGCGAGATTCACGGCCACCATTTTAGGAGATCCTCGATCTCCGCCGTTCCGGATCCCGTCCGCAATACACACGGATTGCAAAGGCTCCAGCAAGGCAGGGGTCATCAGGTTAGTGCTACACCTTAAACTAACCTGCTATAATGGCTGCTAGCCCTATTCACTGGTGAGGCCACTGTAATCACACTGAGATCAGGAGGATTTTGTGCCACCTAAATACACATAGAACTGGGTGAGGCCCATTAACTACTGCTGCTATCAGGTGGATTTCGTGCCACCTATATATGCATATGACCAGGTGAAACCCTGTAATTGTAATACTAGGTGGATTTTGTGCCATCTTCATTTATATATACGTACCTAGGTGAGGCCCAGTAAAAATCCCAATTTACCCTGCTGGGGACTCTAGTATTCTTATACCACATATTTGGATTTACATACCCACCCTGCTTGGGTGCTTATACTTTAGTTAACATATACTTATACCCTGCTGGGGTTCCACAGGTACTGCTGGTACCATCACTGACCCCTAGCCCAACGTACACCCTGTGCCAAACAAATTTTTTGATCCATACTGGTCCCGCTCCTAAATATTATGGAAGCATCCCAGAGCCCTGCGGACTTCCTGCGGACTTCCAGACAATGATTGCTGAAGCCATCTCCGCCTCTATGGAGAAAGTACTTTCCAGGATAATGACGGCATCAGCTGATCAAACCAAGAAAGCCAAAAAAAAACACCATGACTACGATTCTGAGGCTTCAGAATCACATGCACAGGCTGACTCACGACCTAGCAAACGTCACTGGAAGGGCGAAAAGGGGAACGATAATCCAGGCAAAAGCCAACCAAACGCCCACTACTCCTCGTTCCATTGCCGTGTTGGACGAGTGGCAGGCAGCGGATTCCGATTCGCAGGACGATGACTGGGGCTCGGACACTGGCTCCCATACTGGGTTCTTACGAGCCACTTTTTTGGACGACATCCAACTGCCAGACAACCTCGCACCTGCCCAAGAAGAAGGGGCTACTATCCTGGACCCCACAGGGCAAGGTTTCTTCGCCCCTCGTAATATCCGCCATCCGCGCTCTGGGGACTGGACTCCCCCCGAACACCTCTCTAAATTTATGCACCGGTGGCTCCGCAAACCGCTGGACAAAACGATACACAACCGCCTACGCTCTGAATGCCCTCGCCCTTCGCTCCCGACCACGTGGCTCAAACTCCGGAGTTCGACCAGGTCATAACCACCTTCATGTCTCGGGGTGGCCGTGACCCCTGTAGAGGTGTGGAGAAGGGATACCACAGAGTTCAGGACAAACTGCTAGACTCCATTGGCCCACTTTCCCGCATCATGTATTTGGCGGACGACGCATTTACAAGGGCTGACCAGTTCGATGCCAGCATGGTAAAGGAGTTGGCACATGACATAAGAGAATGGGCATAAAGGTGCTTCTGTTTCGTTGGTAACACCAACGTAGCCCTCTCCTCTGAGAGGCGTAAAGCAGCGTTGCTCCGCATTGACGGGAAGCTGGTTGAATTGGGCACCAAGGAGTTGGGACCGCTGGTCGGGGAAGCCTTCCTGAAAGAACTGAACAAACATGTTAATATATTTACGTCCCTCAATAAGGCTCAGACTTCTATGAAATGCGTCTTCAGGGGCTACCCCAGTCGAGGTGTTTTTGGACGGGCTGGCAGCCAAAGCGGCCGAGCAGCCAGATGGTTTTGGCCCTCTGGACCCCGCTCACATAGACCTCAACCCTTCTACCCGGAAGTGGGCTTCAGGCAAACCTTCTCCTACACCAGAGGAGCCGACCGAGGCAGAGGACCACGTGGCTGTGGCAGAGCACTCTTCCCTACAGGTAAGCAATCTTGTGTCTCAAGTACCACTTACCCCATATACTGCAGGTCGTATCACTCTGTCTTTTCAGAACTGGACAGCCATCTCCGCGGACGCATGGATCCTTCAGACAGTTCGGGGCTACATCATCGATTTCGTAGACCCCCCAAACCAGACCGTCCCTCCACGCCCCATACAGTGCTCCACAGAGGACCACCAACTCATCGATGGCAAGCTACAAGAGCTCAGGTCGAAAGGAGCGATCGAGCCCGCTCACGACCAAAGGGGTTTCTTCAGCAACATATTTTTGGTGAAAAAGAAATCCGGAGATTTCCGACATGTCATAAATCTGAGGAGGCTCAATGCTTATGTAATGTGCAGGCATTTCAAGATGGAAGGCATTCGCCTTCTGAGAGACCTCCTCCAAGACGGTGACTGGACAAGACTGGACCTCAAGGACTCTTATTTGACAGTACCCGTCCATCTCTCCTGCTGCCAATTCCTCAGGTTCTGATGGCAAGGCCGACCCTGGCAGTTCACATGCCTCCCCTTCGGCCTCAGCTCGGCCCCGTGGTGCTTCACCAAGATGCTGAAGCCAGTAGTTGCACATCTACGAGCACAAGGAATTTGGTGCATTATTTACATGGACGACCTGCTACTATTTTGCTCCAACAGGTATAGACTGACGCAACACACACGCAATACCACACAATTCCTGACATCCCTAGGCTTTGTGGTGAATTACCAGAAGTCAGCGATATCTCCAGCCCAGATGGTACAATTCTTGGGCTTCGAGATAGACTCCAAATACAGCACACTACGGTTACCGACATCAAAGATTGCAGCCATCAGAAAGGAACTACGCAGAGTCATTCGCTGCCGTATCATTCCACTCCACAACCTAGCTTGGATAGTGGGCCTGCTGTCCGCATCTATCCAGGCAATCTTCCTGGGTCCGCTCCACTACAGAGCGCTGCAACACCTGAAGGCCTCCTTTCTTTGCCAGAACCCTTTATACCACCAAACCATTCTGGTAACAGAGGAAGTCAAGGAAGAACTCGGATGGTGGTTGGACAGCATGGAGGCTTGGAACAGCCAGGCCATCTTCGGGAAAACACCCGACATAGTCCTGGAATCGGACACCAGCCTCTGGGGTTGGGGCGCCACGGGCGAAGGCAGATTGACATAAACTGTCTAGAACTCCTGGCGGGATCGTTCACGATCCACAGCCTAGCGAGGGACTGGATGGACAACATCTCAGCGGTCCGCTACATCAACCGCTTGGGAGGAGGACGGTGCCGACTCCTCTCAGAGGTTACGAAGGAGATCTTCGACTTGTGCCTGCCCCGAAAAATCTCCCTCATGGCGGAATATCTCCCGGGAGAGACGAACCTGACAGCAGACTGGTTCTCGCGCCACTGGCGGGACAGCAGCGACTGGAGACTGGACCCACTGATCTTCCATCGCCTCTCGGTCAGAAGAGGTCCCCTCCACCTGGACCTGTTCGCGTCATGCAACAACAAATAGACACCCTCTCATCTTGGAAGACCGTCTCGCCTTGGTGGTTTGGACTCTTTCAGGAGTGCCTGGCAGACCAATGAATAATCGCAAATGGCTAGAGATCTCATATGGGATTCGTGGGCACCAGGAACCAGACGATGTTACATATCAGCTTGGAATTCCTGGTCCTTTTGGTGCAGTGAATGGAACCTCGATCCCTTTACTGCACCTATAACGGCCATCCTGAATTTTCTTTCCTATCTTTTTTCCGCGGGTCATTCCTACCGGTCCCTCAACGTTGTGTGCTCCGCGATTTCGGTGGCCCACGTACCGGTCCTGGGGATACCCTCTGGGAAAGACCCACTGATATGCCGACTGCTGAGTGTCATCCGATTGCAGAGACCTCCGAGACCCAAATACTCCCGCTTATGGGACGTTGAAGTTGTCCTACAGTTTTTGAGGGACTGGCCAGATAAGGACAGACTCTCCCTCCGACAGCTATCAGCCAAACTGACGCTTAGTCTCGTTCCGCCGGGTATCAGACGTGTGGGCATTCGACATCGACGCCTTTTCAGTCTCCCCAGAGGGAGTTACCTTTCGAGTATCGCGTCGTACGAAATCGAACTCCACGTCGGTCTTCTACCCCTTTTTCCCTACCGACTTTGCGTGGTGTCTACTTTACAACGGTATGTGGAGGTCACATTACTGCTCCGGGTCTCCTCTTCCGGCCAACTCTTAGTGTCTTACGTCAGACCTCATGTACCCGTCTCGGCTACCACCCTCGCCAGATGGATAAGATGGATTCTTTCACTGGCGGGAGTGGACAAGGCCTTCGGAGCTCACTCTGTTCGGGAGGCAGCGGCTTTGTCGGCTTTCTCGGCGGTGCGTCACTGGCGGATATCCTACGTTCCACGGATTGGTCGCGAGAATCGACCTTTCAGACTTTCTACTTCCGCCCGAGCTCGGGGGCGGCCATGTCTCCCCTGCATCAGCGTTAAAAAAATGCAAAATAGGAAGCCTCCTGTCCTGTGGTAAAATTGAAGATTAGTGTACTTATAATCTTAATTTTAGTAATGACAGGAGGCGAGTATTTTCCCACCCTCCCCACCCTTGGGGGAGAAGGGACTCACGTAAGTATACCTATATTCTATGTATTCCTTCCTTACCTCTATCTTCCTTGCTCCTCCTAGATATGGGAATATGTTCAAATCTTGTTTATTTCTAACATTACTTGTCATTTATAGTCAGTCATTGATAATCGATAGTGGGACAGTTGGACCGTTAACATTACTTCAAACAGTTTACAGACCGGTACCTAACTTCTTTCAGCATAACTTCGTGGCATTACAGTTCATGCTCAGGATGGACACTTTTGGACCTTCCTTCAGCCATTACAATTTTGTTTATTCGAAAGTCACCCGTTGGTGCATGTTACAAGACTTTGGACCTTTTGGAACTTTATTCATGATGTCGCTTTCGAAAGACGGGGAAGAGCTTCATCACTGTGAATACTATACCTCCTATTGCATTTTGATTGGTTAATGTTTTCACTTTTCTTTACTGCTATGTGGAGTTAGTAAAGAGAGTTTAATGCAAAATATTTGCCTCCTGTCATTACTAAAATTAAGATTATAAATACACTAACGCTAGCATAATCTTCAATTATATAATGACTCCCAGGTGTCTCAATTTTGTCAGGACAGTCCTGGTTTTCTGGCCCTGCCCCGACGTGCCAGCTTTCGAGGACACTCGGGAACTGTCCCTAATAATGTTACCATGAGCATTATAAACATATATAAATGTATGATGTTGAACTCTCTAGAGAGAAATATCTTATTACATTTCCTCTTGTATAACAAATGTAAGTTAATACAAACAAAAGAAGATAGAGCTCTAATTAGCTCTTCCCATCTACACCATTGACCTTGAAATATAATGCAATGAATTCCCCATGCATGTAGTCACAGTCAATCTTAGAATATATGTATAATGTGTTATTGTGACTAATGAAGTATACCTGCACATCTCAATGATTAGCATTTTTTTATGCAGCCTTTACAATATCAAGTCTACCATAAGTGGTGTAATGGGAAGAAAATTCCCAGATGTTCTATTTCAGGTAGTACAAAAAAGAAGTGTGAGTTAAGCTTGTTTTTTCATGTTAGTGTAACATTTTTATGGAATATACATAATTCTGTTTATCCTCAAGAAACAACCTAATCAGGGCCGGATTAACATAGGGGCTGATGGAACTGCAGCTCCAGGCCTAAACCCATGGAATAGGCCCATTGATTAACACTACTCTTACGGTTGCCATGTATTTCTCAGGTATTTCTCAGGTTTGCCAGGTATTTCTCAGATGTATTTCTCAGGTATTTGAGGCTGCCTAGCCGGTGCCGATATTGCAGTAATTCCGGCAATACAAATGTCAATCTCAGTATATATAAACAGAGATTATTCTGCAATACCAACGCTGGCCAGTATAGGTCGCAGTGTGTGTGAAGAGAGGCAGGGATAAGAAGTTACACCATCTACCTCCCTGCCTCTCTGTACTCACTGATCTGCGGGGAAGCAGCTCTGCACAGAGATTCCAGGCAGCTCCATGCCTACAGAGAAAGCTCAAGTAAGTGAGGGATGGGGGGAAAGGCTGCAGGGAGACATGGGGACACAGGCACTAGTGGACACTGGGAGACATAGGGACATTTGGGAACACTTATACACTAGGGGGCACTTAGAGATCTGGTGACACAGACACTAGTGGAAACTGTGAGACATGGGGACAGTGAGAGACTTGGGTACCCTGAGACACTTGGGACACAATGGCCCTATGTCTCCCAGTGGCCCCTAGTCTCTCAGTATCCCCATGTCTCCCAGCTAGGGTCTCAGTGTCCCCATGTCTCCCTGTGTCCCTGGAGTCTGTGTCCCTAGTCTCCAGAGTCCCCTAGTCTCTAAGTGTCCCCATGTATCTGTGTCCCATGTCTCTCCCAGTGTCCTCTAGTGTCTCAGTGTCCCCATGTCTCACAGTGTTCCAATGTCTCTAAGTGTCCCCTAGTGTCCTGGTGACATGGGGACACAGACTCTAAGGGCCACTGGGAGACATGGGGATACAAACACTAGGGGACAGTGGGTGACATGGGGACACAGGGCAACTTTGAGACATGGGGCACTCCCAGTATCCCCATGTCTCCCAGCCAGTGTCCCTAGTATCCCAGTGTCCCCAAGTCTCCCAGTGTCTCTCAGTGTCCATAGTGTACCACTGTTTCCTAGTTTCCCAAAGTCCCCTAGTCTCCCAAAGTCCCCTAGTCTCCCAGTGTCCCCATGTCTCCCAGTGTGTCAGTGTCCTCTAGTATAAAATAAATAAATATCAGGCACTCACTGTAATAGATTTAAGCAGGTTTATTGGCCACAGCAACATTTCAAACTGTATCCAGGTCTTTATCAAGCCTCCAGTGTCCCCTATGTATCACAAAGTCTCAGTGCCCCATGTCCCCCAGTGTCCCTGGTGTCTCTCAGTGTCCTCAGTGTCTCAGTGGCCCCTAGTCTCCTAGAGTCCCTAGTCTCCTCATGTCTCACAGTGCTGGCAAGTGTCTCAGTGTCCCCTAGTATAAAATAAAAAAATCTCAAGCACTTACTGTGATAGATTTCAGCAGGTTTATTGGACACCACAACATTTTGACATGTACCCAGATCTTTATCAAGTATCTATTGTCCCCTATGTATCACAGTGTCCTCTATGTATCACAGTACCCAGTGTCCCCTGGTGTCTCAAAGTCACCCAGTGTCTCCAAGTGTCTCAGTGTCCCCAGGTCTCCCTAGTATCTCAAAGACATTTTTTGGCATGGAATGAACCTTTTTGGGTATGTTCACCTCTTTCAGCAGTTCTGGTTATGTGATTTGCGTCAGTGGGACACTTTTTCCCAGTCCATGGACTTCCTGCTTTACTGAACACTGCTGTTACTGGGTATGGATTTACTTGAAAGATGAAAGTGTGGGTATGTGTTTTCTCATAGCTGCATCCTCTTGGGAGGTAGGACTGTCTTAGTGTTTTTGGTCGATAAGATTTTGTAATTATGCCCATCATAATTGTCAGCACCATGCCCACTGGGCTCTTCATTTAGCCCTGAACCTAATGACATATTTAACAACATTAAACAATATCTGCCTTGCTGTAACTCATGCCATGGAAAGACTGCACTTGAGAATGTATTGTTTTATTTGGAACATACATTGGGGAATATATTAAAACTTGCAGTTAATATATTTTAGGGTAAAATACTAATATGAAAAAGTATCACTATCAATTAGAATGGCTTACACATAAAGATAGGATTGTCACAAATTAATTTCTCAGTATTTCATATGTAAAAAATAATTCTCTAGAAAAATGTAAATATGCATCACATGTTTGTCACCAAATTGCATATGCAGGGATGTGAAATTCCTATCTCCTGAGACACATTGTTTCGGGGCCAGGTATGCAGATTTTTGTTATTCCTTTAGCCAGGGCCGGACTGGGAGAAAAATTCGGCCCGGGCATTTTTTTAACACAGCGGCCCACTAAAAAGGGGGCGGGGCAGAGGAGGTGTGTTTTGTCATCACCAATGACAAACACGCCCTTCTCTCAAAGTGAGCATGTTGGTTCAATGCTCTTGCAGGGCAGACCATGCGCAGAGCTCTGCTGAAGAGTTCTAGCATGAGAAAAAAGTCCTGTATTTGTTCTGCACAGTGCAAGCAAAATTAATAACATGCTTGCACTGTGTTTCCTTGCAACTTGTCTCTGGTGTCTCTATAAATGGATACCAGGAGACAAAAAGGCCAGGAAAGAGTATTGTGCATGTGTTTGGAGCCTGCTTGTGGTATTGCGTGTGTGCAGAGTGAGCTGGTCGTGGTGTGGTATTGTGTAATAAGGTCGGTTTTAGTCGTGTTGTGTTTGTGGTGTAATGTGATGCATATGTGGCTCAGGGACCCCCTCCCGCCCGGCTCTGGAAAGGGGTTAAAACTTACCTTTTTCCAGCGCCGTGTGGGGAGCTCTCCTCCTCCGATGCGCACGCGCGGCAAGAGCTGCGCGCGCATTCAGCCGGTCGCATAAGAAAGCATTTATAATGCTTTCCTATGGACGCTTGCGTGCTCTGACTGTGATTTTCACAGTGAAAAGCACGCAAGCGCCTCTAGCGGCTGTCAATGAGACAGCTGCTAGAGGCTTTGGGGGAAGGCTTAACCCATTGATAAACATAGCAGTTTCTCTAAAACTGCTATGTTTATAAAACAATGGGTTAACCCTAGAAGGACCTGGCACCAAGACCACTTCATTAAGCTGAAGTGGTCTGGGTGGCTAGAGTGGTCCTTTAAGAGTGTAGTGTGTGTGTGTGTGTGTATGTATATATATATATATATATATATATATATATTTGGAAGTATTGTGTATGTGTGTGGTGCAGTGTGTTGGGGGGGTTCTGTGTGTATGTGAGGGGTGCAGTATGTGTGTGTGTGAGGGTGCGGTGTGTGTGTGAGGGGTGCGGTGTGAGAGTGCTGTGTGTGAGGGGTGCGGTGTGAGAGTGCCGTGTGTGAGTGATGGGTGTGAGAGTGCTGTGTGAGATGGGTGTGAGAGAGTGCTGTGTGAGAGTGCTCTGTGAGAGAGTGCTGTGAGTGTGATGGGTGTGAGAGTGTGGTGAGAGAGTGCTGTGTGTGTGAAAGTGCTGTGTGTGATGGTGTGAGAGTGCTGTGTGAGAGAGTGCTCTGTGAGAGTGCTGTGTGTGTGTGAGAGTGCTCTGTGAGAGTGCTGAGTGTGATGGGTGTGAGAGAGTGCTGTGTGTGATGGGTGTGAGAGTGCTGTGTGTGATGGGTGTGAGTGTGCTGGGTGTGAGAGTGCTGTGTGTGATGGGTGTGAGAGTGCTGTGTGTGATGGGTGTGAGAGTGCTGTGAGAGAGTGCTGTGTGTGATGGGTGTGAGAGTGCTGTGTGAGAGAGTGCTGTGTGTGATGGGTGTGAGAGAGTGCTGTGTGTGATGGGTGTGAGAGAGTGCTGTGTGTGATGGGTGTGAGAGTGCTGTATAAATGTTATTGTGTGTGTGTGTAGGGGGGGTAAATAAATAAAAAAAACAGGTCATTATTCCCCCCCTCCCTTCTTACCTTTAGCCTGGGAGGGGGGGACCGGCACGCTGGGACTGGGAGGGGGGGTCCGGCACGCGGTGTTCCCTGGTGGTCCTCGTGGGTGAGTGAACTCTAGCCTGTGAGGCTAGAGTTCACTCTCGCGAGATCCGGTCGTTGCCATGGCAACGCGCCGGATCTCGCGAGAGGAACCCGGCGGAGCTGCAAGTTAGAGCTCCGCCGGGTCCTCTCTCCAGCCTGGCTGGCTGTCTCCCTCCCTCCCCGCCGGCGGCCGCATGTGGGCCGGTCAGGGAGATCCTTGATCTCCCCACCGGCCCGTCGTGGCACAAAGCGGGGCCGGCGCTAGGAGAGTGCCGGCCCTGCATAGACCGGCAGGGGAGATCCTGGGACCTCCCCTGCCGGCCTCGGCCCATGGCCACCGCGGCCCACCGGGCATTTGCCCGGTGTGCCCGATGGCCAGTCCGGGCCTGTCTTTAGCCCAGCCATTGCTAACATGGTGGCATCCTGAAAGGTGTACATATGGGTCTTGGTGGAGTTGGGCTCCATGCTGAAGTCCAGGAACACTGGTAGCAGGAAAACACAATGGGTGTGAAACACTTGCAGAGAAAAGCCAAAATATGCTGGGACATAGTGGTGCTGGAGTTGTGTGTTCAGCACTCATACTGCCCTAACAAAGCTGCCTGCATCAGACACATTCCTAGCCCGAATACAGGGAAATCAAACAAAGCCAAAGTCAATAACCAGAAATCAACACTCAGGAACACACTCTCGCCCCCAAAACGTGCACGTCTCCCGCGTGACGTCACATGCACGCCGACATCGTCATTAACGTGGGTGGACATGGGGGTATAATTTGGCGTGGATCTGCAGCGGCCGGCGTCCATTAACATGCTGCAAGAGTTAGTCACACAGACCACTGGGCGCAAATACCGCAAGGTGAGGAGGAATACGTTACATTATCTCCCACCTGAAGACCGCCCACTAGGTGGGCAGGACTAGGCTTGAGAGGAAATTTGGCATGGAATGAACTAATTTTGCGGCCAGCATGGTTGTCAGAGGCCGGAACCCAAAAACGTTCAGCAGGCCCATACTCCCTCCCATCAACCAAATACTTGAAGTTGCCACAAGAAAACCTGGAATCAATTATGGTGGAGACCTCATACTCCTCCTGTCCAGAAACAACCAATGGAGGAGGGGGAACACTTGGGACAGTATATCTATTGCAAACCAGTGGCGTGAGCAAGGAGACATGAAAGGTGTTGGGAATACGCAAAGAGGCAGGAAGTGCTAGAGAATAAGAGACAGGATTAATTTTCCTAATGATATGGAATGGACCAAAGAATCTTGGGTCAAATTTCATGCCAAGAACTTTCAGCTTAACGTTGCACGATGATAACCACACCCTCTCACCTACTTGGTAAACATGGTTTGCACCCCGCCCGCTTTTAAGCATAATACTTGAAACAATCAGCTGCAGTTTCCACAGCAGAGTGAACCATTTATCACGGATAGAAGCAAGGTGATCATCCAAAGCAGGTATAGCTGTGTCAAAAAAAAACAGCTGGTAGAACAATAGGATGACGACCATTATTAATGAAGAAAGAACTATGCCCAGAAGAGTCATGATTAGCATTGTTTCCAGCAAACTCGGCCCAGGGAAGTAATTCAGACCAATTATCTTGAGTGCTATTAACAAAACAATGCAAGTACCTCTGTCAGAGACAATATTGTAAGGGATGCCATGTAATTGGACAATTTCATGTATAAAAATAAGAACTAAGTCTTGAGAGGAAGGCAATTTTGGAAAAGGGGTCAACAACCACAAGGATGGTGCCATAGCCATTAGCACTAGAAAGTTCCACGATGAAATCCATGGACAAATGGGACCACGGAACACTGGGTACGGGAAGTGGATGTAATAATCCACACGGAAGTTTATGAGGTACTTTAGAAACTGCACATACAGAAAAGGCCTGAACATATACTGTAACATCTTTTTGAGAGAATCCCACCAAAAAGATCTCATGATCAGAGATATGGATGTATTAATGCCCGGGTGTCCAGCAGGCACTTTGTTGTGGAACACCTTTGTGACATTTTCCCTTTCCCCCAATGGAACAAATAGTTTATCCAATGATTTATTGCATGGCGCCTGAGACTGAACCTCCATAATGGTGCCAAGCAGAGGAAAAGGACAGTGGAAGCGATGATACACTCAGGTGGAATAATAAGGGATGTCTCTTGTTCCTGTACCGATTCAGTATCAAACTGCCTAGATAAGGCGTCCGCCTTCACGTTTTTGGGACCAAGTCTGTAAGTAATTAGAAAGTTAACGAGAGAAAGGAACAGAGACCATCTAGCCTGTCTAGAAGATAGTCGTTTAGCATCCCCTATATAGTTCAAATTCTTATGGTCAGTAATGATCAAAAGGGGGTCCTTGGAACCCTCTAAAAGATGTCACCACTCCTTAAACGCAAGTATAATGGCCAACAATTCTCTATTGCCAATGTCATTATTGTGTTCAGCAGGAGACAACTTTCTAGAGAAGTAACCACATGGATGTAAAGGGGTGTCCTGACTCTCCCTCTGGGATAGAACAGCACCTACCCCCGTTTCAGATGCATCAACCTCCAGTATGAAAGGTTTGCTTGTGTCGGGATGTATCAATATGTCAGCAGAAGCAAATCTTTGTTTAAGAAGTTCAAAAGCCTCACAGGCCTCTTTAGACCATATCCCACTGCTAGCCCCCTTGTCATATTAGTGAGAGAACCCTTTGATAAATCTTCTGTAATAATTGGCAAACCCAATAAACCTTTGAATGGCTTTTAGTCCATTGGGTAGTGGCCAATGTAGGACAGCTTCAGGTTTCTGAGGGTCCATCTAAAATCCAGAGGCAGAAATGTTATACCCTAAAAACTGATCAAACATACATTTTTCCAGTTTACAATAAAGTTGCTTTTTCAGTAAGGTTTGCAACACCTGTTTGACATGTTCGTGGTGAGTCTGAAGGTCAGGGGAATAAATAAGGATATCATCTAGATAGACTAAGACAAATGAATAAATATAATCCCTACGTACGTCATTAATAAAATCTTGGAACACAGTCGGAGCATTACACAACCCGAAGGGCATCACAAGGTACTCATAGTACCCATTTCTGGTATTAAATGCTGTTTTCCACTCATGGTTTTCCTTAATCCTTACCAAATTGTACGCACTCCTAAGGTCAAGTTTAGTAAAGACTTTAGCACCCTGGAGTCTGTCAAACTATTTGAAAATAAGGGGGATGGGGTAGGCATTTTTAATGGTGATATACTCCTCTATTATTCTACTCTCCTGTGGAGATAACACATATACTGCTCCTTTGGGTGACATAGCACCGGGTAGCAGGTTTATGGAACAGTCATATGTTCTGTGAGGAGGAAGAATATTGTTCTGATTTTGTTAAATATCTCCTTAACTTCCCAGTATTGTTTGGGAACTTTGTAATTTATTTATTTATTTATAAAATATTTTACCAGGAAAGATACATTGACATTTCTCTCGTTTTCAAGTATGTCCTGGGCCCACAAAACATTGCATTGATACATTATGGTACAATAAAATACAAAAACAAGATTAATACACAATATATACAAAATTTAACAAAGAACAGGTAGGAAATATATTATCAACGATTAAACATGCATTCTGTTTTGAGATATGTAGAGAGGGATCTCTCAAAGGACTTTAGGCTTGGGGAAGAGTTTAAAGTGTGCAGGAGGTCGTTCCACAATTGTGGCGCTCTGTAGGAGAAGGAGGATCGGGCGGCTTTCTTATTGTATTGAAGTAGACTAAATAAAGTGCTGATACTGGATCGGAGGTTATAGGAGGTGGGAACAGCCGAGCATTTTGCTCAACTAGGGTGGGAGTTTCCCAGAAAAGCTCTTAAACACAAGGCTGGAAAGAGGAAGGGTGCGTCTGGATTCCAGCGACAGCCAGTTTAGTTTTTTTAGTAATGATGCACACTCTCTAGGTAACGTGTAACATACACCTCTCAGTACAATCCTTGCCCCATTCCAGTATTTCCCCATTAGCCCCATTCAATATGAGGATTGTGTTTGGTAAGCTAAGGCTAAGCCTAATATGATGGGGCAAGAAGGAGAAGCAATAACTTGAAAAGCTATGTCTTCCTTGTGTAAGGCACCAATGGAAATGTTAATGGGCAAGGTTTCATGGGAAATTAAGGTTTGAGAGAGTGGTCTCCCATCAATAGCCTCAATGGCCAATGGTGATAGTCTCTCCTTGATAGGTATAGAATTTTTTTTTTACAAAATGTTCATCAATGAAGTTCCCAGTCGCACCTGAGTCCATCAGGGCATTGCATGAAAAGTTCTTCGTGTTACATTTAATCATAATATCAAGGAGGAATCTATTTTTGCTATTCCCAGAGGATGTATCCATTACACCTAATACCTGTCCCCTTAAGGCTCTTAGGTGCGAAAGTTTTCCGGACGTATGGGACAAGTACTCCTCATATTTCCTTTTCTACCGCAGTATAGACGTAGGCCCTCATTTCTCCTATATTGTCTTTCTGCCTCTGACAAACTGCATTGGTTAGGGTTAGGACTGAACAGGAGGATCAGGAACAATAGGTCTGGAAAAACGAGATGCTAGTGCTAGCTATATGTCTAGTTCTATTTCTGGTAGTTTCTCTAGTTCTTAATCTATTATCAATTTGCATGACAAATGTTATAAACTCATTTAATTTTTTAGGTAGATATTTGGCAGCAATCTTGTCCAGGATTGCTTCAGACAATCCTTTTTTAAAAGCAGAGATCAACCCGCTATTAGTCCAGTCTACCTCAGACACCAAGGTGCGAAATTCTATGGCATAATCTGAGATAGACCGGTTCCCTTGTTTTATATGCATTAGGGCAGTGGAGCCGTCATCCTCCCTGCCTTATGGTTCGAATGTTAATTTGAATTTCGCAAGGAATTCCTTTTAGTTGTGTACGATACTTCTATTACTCTCCCATAAACGATTGGCCCAAGCAAAGGCTTTACCTTTAAGTTGATTCATTAGGTAACCAATCTTAGCTCAATCCGAGGGAAACGATCTCGGTGAGGCCTCAAAATGATACTCAATTTGATTCAGGAATCCCCGGCATTCTTCAATATTCCCATCAAAATGCGGGAGATGAGATAGGGAGATAGTAGGTGCCTTATGTAGTATAGGTGGAGGTACACTAGGCGGATGTGACAAAGTTGGAGAAGCCGCAGGTTGCAGATGCGCTGTGCGAGTAAGCAGCATACTGAAAGCCTTGGCAAATTGATACATACGGTGATCATTTTCCTCTAGCTTTCTCTTAAAGCTGCTATGTGCTGCTATTGTGTCACACCTAGGACTAAAAGGTAACGTATTACTGGGCCTTAAAATGGCCGGACTTAACGCACCAGAGAATAGTCAAGAAACTAGCCGAGGTCGGGGTACACAGAATGGGACTCAACGATAAGGGAGAGCCAGAAGTCAGGGATACCAGAATACAAGGAAATCAAACGAAGCCAAAGTCAATATCCAGAAATAAACGCTCAAGAACACACTCTCGGACAACCACAAGGGAAACCATGACAGGGCAATGAAGAAAAGTAAATTTGAGCTTAAATAAGTGCTTTACATTTCTTATTGGCCAAAAACGGCCTTTGACCTCAAAACGTGAACACGCGTCTTAACGTGGGCGGATGTGAGGGTATAATTTGGCATGGATCTGCATTGGCCGGCGTCCTTTAACATGCTGCAAGAGTCAGTCACACAGACGCACGGCCGCTGGGCGCAAATACCGCAAGGTGAGGAGGAATACGTTACATGTGCTATGCTGCCAAAAGTTCATTTGCAAACTGCATATGTGGATAGAAACATGCAGAGGCAAAGTGGTTTATTAAAACACAGAATAGGATAAACAGATAGAAAATGCTGTATGTTTCAAACACAGTTAAGTTCCTACATATATACACACAAGGTACATATTATTTTGCTATCCTGAATGGATATCATTTGCATGTTGCAGGTTTATTTTGTTATGTATTTATTTTGCCAGACAGACCCATTTTCCAACCTTAAGACTTGTACACAGCATCAGCTATGTCAACAGAACTGAGGTATAGAAGCCAGAAACAGCTTCAAAAGTTTTGGTACAGTATCTGGGACCCATGCCACTTACTGCAAGATGTAATTTCCTGAAAACATTCACTTAGCCGTGAACTTGTGAGGTACTGTCTCGTGCACTCTTTTTCAACTCCACAATAGTTACAGCTGTGGGGTTCAGAATGTGCATTCTCAGTTTGTTGTGGTTTATTGAAATATTTTGAGGTTAAACCATATTTTCCTAAAGCCTATTAGGTTTGTTGGTCACGTGTTGTTTTGTACATTAAGGGAGTCAATGTTGCTAAACCTATGGTAATTCATTAGTAATTTGTAATAGCACTTTTGGGAACCTTTATCAAAGTTTACATCTGTTTACTAGCATCCTAGAACCAGCTGTCTTTCCTGTGATGCCAGGCAGTCTGACTTCAGTTTACAAAGTTACTTTAACATAATATCAAACAAAAGCAAGTGAGAACTCAACTCCGTCTCAGCGAGAACTTATTTTCATAAAAAGAGTGGTAAGATTAATCAAGTAAAGGTCTCATCGGGCACTTTTGGGAATTTACCATTTTCAGAAGCATCATTTATATAATTCTGGGAAGACCTTGATCTAAAAATATAATTCATGAAGAGTTGGTATGGGGTCATTTTAGAATTCCGAAATGTTTAGATACCTAAACATGCTTAAATAAAACTATTTAAGATTAAGATTAATACTGAAATAGACACAATCTGTGATTATATGATGTAGAATTTAAGATTATATGCATGTACACAAACACAAAGTCATTTTGCAGGTTTTGCTTTTACATTAGTTGCTTTTTTTTGTCCCTCTTTTTTTTTTTTTTATGTTTTTGAAATACACCAAATTGTTGTCAATAGGCAGAGTCTAAGCACATTTCCATTTCAGTTGCTAAGCTAATTTACCCATAATTCATCAGTCAAAATAATCCTACAGAAGGGCAAACAGACCTAATGGCCAGAGGAGAACTGTCACGGTTATATGACTCACACGCAGAATTTAAACCCACCAAAGGAGGGACAGAAAAAGCATGTATTCTAGTCCTTAGAGTGGCCAGGCTGAACGAATATAAAATAAATAATATGAATGTTAAAACAAGCCAAGGTCAAGGGGAACCAGAAAACACAATATCGATAGCCTAAGCCGGATCAAAGAAGTTGGAAATACAACTATGGGGAATGATGTCAGTAGAAGAAGATTGGGCTGTGCGGGCCTTGACAATGGAATATATAAAACACAGTTTTTTAAAGTTGAGTGACAGCCAGAGTATGTATTGAAAACTATTAACTACTGCTTGGCAAACATTGAGAGAACACATACAATTCTAGCTTTTTGTATTCTCGTGTAACAATCTCCAGGAAATTTAAGAGAATAATCTTTACAATGCCCATAATATAAATGCTGTCACATTTGAAACAACATGATATTTAGTTGCATCCTCAATAATTTTCCAAAAATCCTAAAGTCAGGCCCAACTGCATATTGAACTGTACATGAACATGTGGTGCCGCCATGAAGCTCATAGAGAAGCATTTGTAAACAAAGGGAGGGCATTAGCAAGAAAGAAGAAGAAAAAAAACACAGTAAGGACTATAGGGGTGGTCTCTAAAATGAGAGAAGGTAATTCAGCCTTTTCCTTGCAGGTGTGCTCGCACCGCGGCCAGCAACTTTAGAAGCTGATAATGTCTGTAGCCAATACACAATGAGAGTTGAAGACAGACTTTTTATGCACATATTTAAAATTTGGCAACCCACAACAGAGTTCCAGTCATGTATGCCGGAAGTGTGACTAACCATTGTAACAAAAAAAGCAGAAAAACTAAAACAAAACCAGACAAGCAGAAACACTGCACATACAAATTCCTACCACAATGAACCAGTCTAAAAGCAATGGTATCTGACACCAAGACATTAGCACCAGATCCTTTAAAACCTGCAAGTTGGGACGTGGTGCCTCCATGGATTGATGTGCTGTTTCAGCACATCCTGTAGATGCTCAATCAGATTGAGATCTGAGGACGTTTGAGGACTTTTGTTCTGTATTCACAATTAATAAGGACATATATGTTGGTTCCATCCAATAAGTAGTTCTTTTTTTGGCGTTTTGTTTATTAAAGCTTTCCATATGACTATATCGTAAGTCAGTATTGTTTAGTATTTTAATGAGGAAGGACGTATAACATCTGATACATGCTAAGTGCTTTCCTCCAGATTCTATGACCATCGATAAGCACATAGCACTTTTTTGCATTACTTTACTGTGGATGTGGTCTGTTTTGCGCTGTACAAACAATGTAGTCTAAGTTTTCTGATTCCATTACTAATCAAAATATTGATTGAACAAACTATAGTACTAGAACACACAGCATTATGTAAATTATAGGTCAGCCAGAAAAATGCATGTAAATATAAAACTATTTATTGGATGGATCAATCACTAAATACCGTGTTCTTACACAAATGAAATGGAAAACAATAAATAAGAACTTTAAAACACTAAAATACTTCATGAAACTGTGTAGTTACCCTATATCTTCTGCAAAACACCTGCACCAAATGCTATTTATCACATGATTACACAACCTTCCTGAGGTGACTGCTAAATATTTTATCTTCGCAAAATTATACTGTAATTGGAGAGTGTAGATGAGAACTATGAATCCTACACACTAACACACAAGCAGTATAGAATAAAAGAAGAAATAGCTGGAGGCAAAAAGGTGTTCTGTGTATCATGATAAGCATTGTATATGCTAAACTAAGAAAAAAAGCCAAGCACATTTTCTTTATTTTAATGTAAGCATTGGTGTTAAAGAATGTTGATTTTAGTCAGCATATGTTTATGTGCAATCAGCTGAACTGTAGCTAAAAGCTTAATTTAACACTGAAATATATTTCCACATGTAAAACTAAGGTATACAGTGGTTTAGTAGTGTTTGAATAATGTGTTTTCCTTCTAAACACATCCCACGCATACCAAATTATCACATGTAAATGTGATGTCACTATTGGTGAGTTTATGACTATGAGTTCTGTGTTTTACGTGTGTGTATTGACTTCAACATAGTTACATTGCGTTGCGAGCCAGAAGGGCAGTATCAAGATCTGACTAATTCTGTTTGAGTCAGCACTAAGTGAACTAATTCAATTATAGTCCAAGAAAAAAAAAGAACAGCAGAATATAACAATTAAGGTGATATTGGCCCAGCTTACTTAGAGATGCAATATTTTTATTCAGTAATAAAATGTTTAAGTCTTTTATTGGTTAAAAAGTAAAATTGTTGTATTTGTTTGTTTAGCCAATTATTTGGCTGATATGAGAGCTTGGTTTGGAACATTACCCACTATGAAAACTGTGTACTAAACACATTTTTAGTATGTACTTCATGCAGAATGCAGAATTTATTTATAGTGAAATTTGTTTTAAAAATTCACGCAATTTTATTAATTCTGATGAAGGAATATAACTGACCTCCAGAATTGTCACTGTGCATTGGGGGGACTGGAGGGACACATGAGTCTCGGCGACCTGGGAGTGAGCAGTGTGCTGTGACCGCTACCCAACCGCTGGCAAGGTCCGCTGTTCCTCCACGGTATGCTGCACCTGCCTCCCCTTTGATGGGTATTGTGTGTTTTTTGCTGGCTCTTCCCCATGCTTACATGGAATGAGGGGGAAGGGGGCACCATGGAATTAGGGGAGAGGGAGAAAGGGAACCATGGGATGAGGTGAGGGAGCAGGGAGAGGGGGCAGCATGGAGTGAGGGAAGACAGCAAAGAGCAAGAAGAGAGCTCTAGACCCCACACTCCCATCAACCTCAGCCATCAACAATACTTCAAGCAAGCCACCTTCCTGCATACAGAAGGTATGTTAATAGGAGGGTAGCTGCAAATTTAAAACTTATGACATGCATGTGTATATGTATGGCAGATTGTGTGTATGTGTCAGTGTGTATCTGGTTGTTTTTTAGCTGTGCGTCAGGGTGTGTATATATTAGTGTGTGCCGCATCTGTGTGTCAGGATGTGTATATGTCAGTGTGTGTATCTATACGTCTTTGTGTGTCTGTGTCAAGGTGTGTGTGAATATCTGTGTGTCAGGGTGTGTGCACATGTCAGTGTGTGTATGTGTTGCTGTGTTTATATGTGTGTATATGTATATCTGTGTACCTATGTATATATGTGGCAGTGTATGTTTGTATGTGCATACATCCAAGCAATCAAACACCAACACAACATGTTCCTGCAACACAACACTCCTGGAATCTAACAAAAATAATAAAAAATGTACATTCATCTCTAAGCCAACATTACATGCAAACATATCCCTGCAATCAAACACAAACATTACATACAAACACACCCCTGAATTAAACACTGTGACTAGCCTCAAGCAATGACCAAAGCTAGGGGAAGTAGTATTATGTCATTCAGCTACACAAGCCAGGTGTGCAGCCTGATAATAGCCATGAAAGGACAGGAGACTCAGGCTACCCTGTGCCTTAGGCAATACCAGCTGTGCAAACATCACTAGGGACCTTTTGCCCTTCCACAAAAACCATATAAAAGCTGAGTTCATAGAGAGGAAGTAGGTTCTAGGTAATTGTATCGGGATAGTCTGAAACAAGTAAATTTGTGTACATCTGTAACAGGAAGGTCTTCTGAGAGTTTCACTGCCATTGAAGCCCTTGTCTATTACTATTGTGCAAGAATGTTAATTAGGTGATTTGCATATATTTGTATCCGTGTTTGTATGGCTCACCGTAAGTTGAATGATGTGTTGTTATTCTTAGTAGTGAATAAAGTATTTGGGGGGTATTCTTGTGTGTAATGTGTTGTAACTCCTATTTGTATTATTTGGGGGCATGATGACAGAATCTGCGGACATGTGTGTTGAAAAATCACTTGGGCCAACAGCATCTTTGTAAAGAAAGTGACAGGAGCACTGAGAGGATTTGATTTTTTTCCTACAATATTAAGTGGTCAGAAGGGGTGTTATGTGGGTAGAGGACAAATCCGCACCTTGATGAATTGTGATGGTGGCTCTGGTGCCGGTGGAAAAGAAACAGACAATATAGCAGGACAGTTGTGTAAAGGACTAGTATGTCACTTTGAAGTTGATATAATTTAGATAGGTCTCAGGTAACCTTAACTCCTAGGCATGTCAAATGGTTGGCCAGCATTTTTAAAAGGGTAGTGGTGTTGCAAGGGGATCCTGTCTGCTGCGGGGAAAAACACCTACAGATTTGTCCATATTAGGCTTAAAGTTGTTGAACGATCTATACTTGTCAGTGACGTGGGACATGCTGGGCTGGACAAAAAAAAACAAAAACTGAAGGTTGTTGGCATAAGCCATAACCTTGTGTCTGATCTGCACAAAAGCCCTGAATGGTAGGGTTGACCCTCATCACAAAAATTGTTCTAGTGTCAGCACGAATTGTAGGAGAGACAGCAAATAACCCTGTCTCACTCCATTATGTATATGTACTCTCTCTGTGAATGCCACGTTTATCCGTTTTCTATCCAATATGCATAGGGCATGTACCCACTTACAAAGGTTTTCCCTAAACCCCATTTTACACAGGGTCATATGCATAAAAAGTCAGTCCACCTAGTCGAAATCTTTCTCCGTGTTGGTAAAGAAGAGTAGCAAGGGTCTCTGTAATGGCTTAGTTTTAAGCAAAAGGTATTAGAAAGCATGGGTCTTGTTAATTTTTGCCTGTCTCCATGGCACAAAGCCGCGCTGATTCGCCTGGTTCTGGGCTAGTAGCACCATCTTCATTTGGGTAGCTAAATCCTTGATGAGTAGCTTTGTGTTTCCATCTTGCAGGGAGAAGGGGCGATAACTCGAACAGAACTCCAGGTAAAATTGGTAAAAACAGTCTCTTTTTGGTAAAATAGCTACATGCACAACCAACAAGTCATGCCTCAAAGCCTCTTCCCCAGCAGACAAAAGAGATGAAAGAAGCCAGAACGTGGGGCAAAAGGACCCCCTCCCCCCCCCAAAAAAAAAAAATTCAAAAAAAAAAAAATCATCTTGGGTGAGTTCCTACACTTTTTTACCCGGGACTTGACCCCTGATAAAATTTATGAGTACATGGGGAAGGAAAGAGCAAATACATCAATGGGGGTCTCTATCTTGATAAAAAAAAAATACAGGACCAGGAAGGCATAAGTAAAGAAACATGATGGAGAACACTTTGTGCACAAGAAAGTAATTCACATTTAGATTCCATTTAGGCTTCAAAGGGCATCTGCAATATGGGAACATATTACCTTAAATATGGGACATACTCATAACACATTAAGAAACAAGAATTATACAATATAATTGGTGCTGGCCGGAAGGACATTATCACAATCTGCTTAGAACCCATGTTAAAAGAACAAGATAATTGGTGCTGAGACCATCCACAAGAAGAACTTTCCATTGTGTGTATAAAGCTTGGTGAGTATATTTGTTTTCTGTTATATTGCTGTGGTGTATACATTTGATATGGAAGGTAAAAAGGTAGATTTAAAAACAGCTTGTTCTGAAAATGTGAAACAATGGTTTATGAATTATATTAGATTTGTAAAATCCCACATAACTGTAATCACTCATGGGAGAAGATGCAGTAAAAAAAAAGTGTGTATTATGCAAGCATGTTGTTTAAAATTGGAGGAGATTGTAAAGGTAAATGAAGATGAAATGGTAAAGCTTAATTGAACAATTAACATGAAATCTGAGAAATATGATATGGCATCAAATGAACTGAACAATAAGATTGTAAATCTTAGAGTGTATGCTGTTTTGATTGAAAAGGCCAAAATGTGTGATGAGCTTAGAGTAGAGAATGAAAGGTTGAATGAGAAAATTTTGGAGTTGCAAAGACAATCAGATGAATGTAGATATGCTACCAATACGGCTTTTAATATAATGACAGAAGGTCTCCTGTACTTGAAATTTTTGGATCTCTTGCTAACTCAAGCATTGGAGATACAGGATACACTCTGTTTACCCACAGGAGGATTTGAAACAAAAACGGTAACAAATCTCCTTGCTGCATCAACTATAACACGTAAATTTTTGAATAATACTGGAAAGATACGGCTGGTTACCAAGCAGCTAAACCTAGATGCCGTAGTTAGAGAAATAGGGCAGTTCCCACAGTATAACATATATCACTTTTTACAATGGGTTTAGTATATAACAGAACATGGAAGAGATGTATAATTTAAGAACTGATGATATGGAAAGACTACTGCGGAAAGTTGTTGGAAAGGGATTGTGGGTCAGGATTGTACAAACATGTGGCCAGCAACGTAGATATAGGCATATGCTGAAGGAGATCTTGAGAGCACTTTATTGGATTACATCAAATGCGTCATTGTCTGGAAAAATTAAACAGCTGAAGCAAGAGTCTCCGTATGAATTGTCAGCTATAATTTCCACAGTTATGGAACAGTTGGATGTCAGTAATCCTGGTTTTGAACAGGGAAGGCTGGTGCATAGATCAATATTTTTGGAGCAAGATATTAAAGAAGAGATATTATTTGTAACCCGTGGCCAAGAAATGAGTGACCTACTGTTACGAGCTGACCATTTGTTTTGAGTAAAAGTTAAAATTGAAAGTTTTGCTGTTGATGCTGCAAAGATTTTCAGACTAGAGGGGCTGAGAGAGAGATGAGAGGCAGATTTGCCATATATCTTCAGAAACCATTCATGGGTAATAGAGTGCAGTGTATGGAGAGTCATAGAAGTGAGCAAGTTTTAGATAGATAAACAAAGGGTAAGTGTTGTAAACTGTTAAAAACATTTTTACACCTGAAAAGTGAGCATGATAAGCAATAGAATGTGATAAGTTCAGAGACGAGCGTGAGCTTTTAAATACCCCAAATACTAAGCTTAAGGGACAATGTAATCTGAATTACAAGGTGCTGTGCTGGTTATGGATGTTAAAAGAGGAGAGAAATAAGTAAATCTCTTAAATTTGAAAGCATAATAAATGTAATAGTCTGTTGGGCATGTACCCACTTACAAAGGTTTTCCCTAAACCCCATTTTACACAGGGTCATATGCATAAAAAGTCAGTCCACCTAGTCGAAATCTTTCTCCGTGTTGGTAAAGAAGAGTAGCAAGGGTCTCTGTAATGGCTTAGTTTTAAGCAAAAGGTATTAGAAAGCATGGGTCTTGTTAATTTTTGCCTGTCTCCATTTATTTAGACCAAAGAAGGAGAGAGCAATTATTATAGCAAGAAATTAAATGCTCCCATTAGTTAGGCAATACAATCTGTTTTGAAAAATGTCTTGTAATGCCAGTCATTCAAAACCAGGGATTGATCTCCTAAGAAACACAGATCTGTAAAGGAGAAAAAATGGCAATAGTGCAGTCTGCTAAACTGAGCACACCCTTCACCTTACTTCTGGTGAGTAATACCCTCACCCGTTATTGGGACAACCACTCGTGTCCTAAGAATAATCGCCCAAGTGGTACACCTCCTCTCTTGTCACTCTGTGTATCCTGTGAATATAGCTAGCAATGGCATAGTGCAGTATAATCCACCACCTGTACCATCAATCGAAAACTGCTCACCTTATCTATGGACACGTACTCTGCCCCACAGAATCACACAACATAAGAGCCCGTTTGGAAAACAAACTAATTTAATTTAAAAAAAAAATACTATCTCAAACTAGTGATCCTCAAAGAAGTCTTTACGTGCATTTTTTTTTTCTTTCTTTGGCCATCCACTGACATCCAAATAGAATGTCTGCGTGTAAACTTCCTTAGACACTCCGTTCACCACACGACAATTAGTTGGTCATATAGGAATATTTGTGTGGACAGTGAATATAGACAATGTTTTATTAAGGTGTTTTTTTTTCAGGAATGAATAAAGGTTGCTTGGTGGATATTAACTCTAGTAGGAGTAATTCTTTGCTAATTAAAGCAGTCTAAGTGCAAAAAGAGCTAATGGTATAAAATAACACAATCTACTCTTTTTCCTTATGAGTTTTTCTTTTGCAGTTTATATATATTATTTAATATTATTATTATTTAAGGTTAATGTGTATATGGAAGGTAGAGTCATTAAAGACAAATATAGTTGAAAAAGAACTTATACAATTGATACAGAGCTAATCAATGACAACTGTGCTTTTTGTCCCCCCATGGCCACATCATGGACTGTTATAAGAACTTTTGATGGATGCAAAGTAGTAAGAAAAAAATGAAATGTCAAGTTATTGTATATTAACATATTCTTTTAGATGTTATTTCCAGATAATAGGGAATGGAGTCAATCCCTACAAAAGGAGCCGTCCTAAAGAATCTGAAATGCAAAAAAGCAACAGCTGTGATGTGGTGATTAATAGTATTGGGTTCATTTTATATGCTATGTTAATGTTTAATTTCATAGCAAAAACACACCATAGCTATTTATCATCACACTGATTTTAAAGATTTAAAAGTTTAGTAGTTTTTATTTTATAGTTATTTTAAAAAATACACAGTAATATTTTTGAATGGCTGCCAGACCACATTAATTATTGGCTTTTCTCAAACAAATCTGAATAGAGGTCATACCATGATAAAGTTTGACAAAACTATTTCAGAGAAGATTTTTTAAATAATTTTTTTAAATTGTGTACAAAAGTAAAATGGCTGCCATGCCATTTGACATATGACCTCCATATATTATATACAGCAGCTCAAAGTAGACCTTTGACATTTTTACAAAGTCATTATGAATTTTAATTTTATTTTTTTCAAATTCAAAATCATCACTGTCCTTTCTGACCTTAGACACCCATATGAATGTTACCACTTATGGGTTGGATAATCACATAGTCAGCAAGTTGTTTTATAGGTCAACACTAAAAAAAAAAATATATATATATATATTACTAAGACTTGAGGACATTTTAGAAGCCATTGGCTCGAGACGACCATATTGATTTTCATACTGTCTTGCTTTAAACAACTGTGGTAAAGGACCTTGCTGTGTACATGTGTTTCAAAAGTCACACTGTTCTAACAATCAATTTCAGATAAAAAGTTGTTTCAAAAATGTTGAGCAATCCAATAGGTCCACCAAACTATGTGACCAATCCACTTCTCTTGAACAAATTGGAGTCTGGGTCACAACCTGACCTTACAAGGCAATTTGTACATCTGTAGAATGAATGGTTCTGGAGAAGATGATGCTGGAATAATGTGTGAAAATAGTTGCCAAATTAAAGATGGACGCCAGGCCATGTCTCCTATGGCCTTTCTGTTGCAAATGATATAGTGCACCACCATTATGCCAAGAATTTTTGATGACAAGTTTGATTTTTTTTTTTCAATTTGACATTTTTTTTATTTTCTTAAGTATGCATTGGATACAAAAGGCAAGAAGGGTAGGGTTAATAGTAACTTTACCACTGTACAGTTCCAATCAGTACAATACATTGTTATACATGCTCATTCAACAATACTTGTTACATCAGAACGCTGTGTGCATCTGGCAATGCTATCGAGTTGGTGATGCGTACATGGCGTCGCTCTGCCTTACTGCTTCGAACATCTGTGCGGGCCCCTTACTCGGAGTCTCCTTGGTCCAGGATGTACCAGTGAACCCTGTGTGGTATGTGAGGTAAGGATACTACATGGAGGGGAAGGCGGGTAGATTGGGGGGGGGAGGGGAAGGGGGATTTTGCTGCATTTCTCGTCTAGCCCCATAGGGTAAGCCTCGTAAGCACTTGGGCTCACTCAGTCCCTTTGTGTTATCTATTGCGTGATATTGGTGTTTCGCCTCTCTGCCTGGGTGGCTAGTGAATATCCTAGTTGTCTCCCCTTGGTAGTGTTGGGTGTCTACTGACACAACTATGTACATTGTGGGTGTCCACTCCTCTGATCCTGTCCCTTAGGGGTTCCGTGTTAGCTTCCCGATTGAATCTAGGTTCGCCCCTCTTGCCCCTGTTGTTCCCGCTGCCTACTGTTGTGTTCTATGGTGTGTCACTGACTCTCCGTACTTCGTCATTCCTTTCAAGGAACCTTTCCCACTCATGTTTGGCTCTCATTCTATACTCTTGTATTTTATGCCCTGTGTGTATCCTTGTCTCGTAATCTATATTCGTTGTGATTTGCTTAATCACTGTATGTATATTTGGGGTGTCTGTCTGTTTCCACGCCTTTGCGATGTGTAAGTTTGCTGCAATTAGTATGTGAAACATTAGGAAGGCTTGGGTTTTGGAGAGTTTTTCTAAGGTCATGAAAAGGAGTCCGCACTCTGGTTCCAGTTTCCCAGTTAGGTGTGTAGCGATCGCAATTATGTTGCCTATTTCCACCCAATAATCGGTGATAAGGGGGCATGTCCACCATATGTGGTACATCATTCCCTTCTCCCTCCCACATCTCCAGCAATTCATAGACGTGTTGGGGTAGATAGTCGCTAGCCTAGTCGGCACCATGTACCATCTATACTGTATTTTGCGTATCAGTTCTAAGTGGGAAGCGCATCTGGATCTGCCCTTATGTGCTATGAACGCATTTTGCCAAAGTTCTGTTGTTAGTGTTTTGCCTATGTCTGTTTGCCATGCTTCCTGGAACTTCTCCCTGTCCTCGCCTGGTGGGTCTGTCAGTAACTTGTATATGTTTGAAATCATTTTTTTTGGTATCATTCTAGCTATGCAAATTCCCTCAATGTTCCTTGCTTTTTGAGGTGTGGTAACCTCTGTGTCATGCTCCAGGAGTGACTTGAGTTGGAGGTATGAGAATAGTGATTGCGGTGGTAGGCCGTATCGGCTCTGGAGGTCTGGGAATTGCATTAAGGTGTTGTTGTGATACAGGTGTTTGACTAATGTGCAGCCACCTCTTTCCCATGGTTTGTAGTTGAATGTGGGATTAGCTATGTGTATGCTCTGTATCGGGGTTGCTAATGACCACTTTTTCGTGTATCCTATCTGGTGTTTGGTTGCGTCCCACGTCCTCAATAGGAGTGATGTGGTGTCGGGCATTCCTGTGGGTTTGACGCGTAAGTGGTGAGGTATCCAGAATAGGTGGTGTAGCCCTTTTGGGCATGCCCACATCGTTTCTATGTCTACCCACTGCGGTCTGTCTTCCGCCTTGTGTGCCAGCACCACCGTGGCTATTAGGGTCGCCCTGTAGTATGTGCCCACGTCCGGTAGCCCTAAACCCTCTGCTGTCACTGGTTTGCTTAGCGTTTTAGTTGCTACTCGGATTTTGCGATTTGCCCAGACGAATCTGTTGAGGGTTTGTTGGAGTTTTTGAATAAATATGTTAGGTAGTTGTATCTGTAATGTGCGAAATAAGTATTGCAGTTTGGGCATCACCATCATTTTGATGGCTGCTATCCTGCCCACCCAAGACAGGTACTTGTCCTCCCATGTTTGTAAAGTGGCAATTATGTCGCTCCTTAGTTTCCCGTAGTTGTGTTCATGGAGTCCGGTGATTCGTCCTAGTGATTCGTAGGCCCAGGAAAGTGAGGTAGTCATCCCTCCAGTCTAGGGGGAATGTGGCTTTTAGGTGTGCTGTTATGTGGCCTGGTACCCCTGCCCCCATTGCCTGTGTCTTCGTGACATTGAGCTTATAATACGATTGGTTCCCATAAAGGCGGATCTCCTTCAATAGGTTCGGCAGTGACAGTAGGGGTTGCGTGAGTGTGAGTAGGATGTCGTCTGCAAAGAGGTTCGCTTTGTATTCGCTTCTCCCCACTCTCACACCGTGTATGGAAGTGTTTTCCCTAATATTTATCGCCAGGGGTTCCAGGGCTAGCACATAAAGCAATGGGGATAGGGGGCACCCCTGCCGCTTCCCATTAGTGAGCTTAAAGGGATCTGACAGGAATCCGGAATTTAGCACCTGCGCTGTTGGTGCGCTGTACAAGGCTTTTATTACTGCCACGATTGCGTCCGGGATCCCACATTTTTTTAAGACCATCTGGAGGAATCCCCAGTGCAGACGGTCGAAGGCCTTTTCTGCATCTAGGGAGACCAGTATCCCCCCTTCGCCGTAGGTGCGTATTTTTTGCAGTAAAGTTATGACCTTCCTGGTGTTGTCTGACCCTTGCCTCCCTTTGATGAACCCCACCTGGTCGTGGTGTATTATGTGGGGCAGCACGGATCCCAGTCTCTTGGCATATATTTTTGCAAGTAACTTTGCGTCCGTGTTGAGAAGTGATATGGGTCTAAAGTGCTGTGGTGTCGTTGGTGTCTTGTTCGGTTTTGGGAGTGTTACTATGTGTGCTAGTAATATTTCTTTAGGGAGAGATTGGGTGTTTATTGCTTCATTGAATGTTTTAACCAGTTGAGGTGCTAGGGTCCTCTGAAAGGTTTTATAATAGGTGTTGTTAAGGCCATCTGGGCCCGGGGATTTCCTGTTTGGCAAGGAGTTTATCGTGTCGATCATTTCCTAGGTCGTGATCGGGTTACTGAGTGTGTCTTATTGTAGTTTTGTCAGGATTGGTAGCTGAACTCCCCCCAGGTAGTCTGCTATTCCCTGTTCACCTGGTTGTGTGGTGGTGGCATCTTTAAGGTTGTATAGGTCCGAATAGTACAGGGCAAATACGTCACTAATGCCTTTCGGGGTTGAGACTTTTGTCCCTTTATGGTCTATTAAATGATGGATTTTTGGTTTGCCTGCCTGAGTTTTAGGCGGAGTGCTAGTAATTTGCTGGCTTTGTTGCCCTGAACATAGTGTGTCATTTTTAGTTTGGTCATGTGCCTGTTAACCTGGTCAATAGCTTGTTGGTGTATGAGTCTCGTTATGTGGATTATGCGTTGTTTCGCTGTAATGGTCGGCGAAATTTGGTTTAGCGTGTTTAGGTCATACAGTTCCTTTTGCCATTCCTTAAGTTGTGTTTGTGTGGTCTTTTTTATGAACGCTGCTCTCCTGAACAGTAGGCCTCTTATGACTGCCTTATGGGCTTGCCACACCATTGTGGCTGCCATGTCCCCAGTGTCGTTATTCTCGAAGTAAGCCCCCAGCTCTTCTGTCAGTTCCTCCGTAAAGTTTCTGTCCAGCAGTAGTGAGTCGTTTATTTTCCAGGGGCTACGGTGCTTGAAGTCGTAAATATCTTTAAGCTCCAGTGTTACCGGGCGTGATCAGACCACGTTATTTGGCCTATGTCACAGGATTGCAGTTGGTTCAAATGGGAGCCGGATATTAGGATGCTATCTATCCTGGAATATGAGTTGTGAACTGGGGAGTAGTGTGTGTATGCTTTTTCGTTGGGGTGCGCGATTCTCCAGGTGTCATAGAAGTGGTGCATGTGTAGGAGTTGTTGTATGGTCTTGCATTGTCTTTTCAGAGGGCGGTGTCTGCGGCTGTGTAGGGGTAGGGTGGTGTCAAGTTTTGGGTCTAGAATGTGGTTAAGGTCCCCGCATAGTATTGTGATGCCATATTGTATGTTCGCTAATTTGCGGAGGATTTTGTGTAGAAAATTTCTTTGGTTAGTATTGGGCGAGTATATGTTTGCAATCGTGTACTCTATGTTATTCATTGTGCCTGACACTATGGCATATCTGCCATTAGGGTCTATGTCTTGGCCATGGAGGGAGAATTTGATTTCCTTGCTTATCAGGATGGAAGCCCCTTTCGACTTTGTATTGGAGGTGGAGTGAAATTGATGTGGGAAATCTTTAAGCAGTGAGTTGGGAAAGTCATCTGTGCGGTAGTGGGTCTCTTGTAGGCAAAGGATGTCAGTGCGGGCTGCTCTGAGGTCGTGGGCGAGGAGGTGTCTTTTTGCAGGGACATTCAGTCCCCTCACATTATATGTGCATATCCTCACGGTGGTCGTCTTGTGCGAATTTGTATGTATTTCGTTGGAATGCATATTGGTGCGAGGGTCCCTGCTCTTCCCAGCCGAGTCAAGCTGAGCAGGGTGGTCCCCAATGTGGTTTGTGCTCTACCCCTCAGTGTGGTGGGAGGACGTTGGTCTTGTCTTGCGTATGCTGTAAGTATCATACTACGTAGGAGTGGTTTGGGGCTACCCACAAGCCCCATAATGTGTGCATCAACAATTGTACAAAAAACATAACATTTAAGAACCAAAAACATTTGATAAAGAAAATCCTTAACCATTACTATGCCACTAGTTTGGCTTGGCACTGCTTGTATGTGCCGTGGGGGTTGAGGTTACTACCTCTCATCCTGTGGAAGCTCCCTCCCTCGAGTGCTTCTAAGTGAGTGTCTAACATAGTGAAACCCTGTTACTTTTTTTTTTTATACGCCCTCAGCTTAAACGAGTCCTTCTATTATGACCCTTTTGTCCCTCCCATTGGGGCCCTTTGTAACCGGTCATTCATTGAAGCGACTGCCTATCGTTGAGCTTGGCAATGTGGCAATTAATACAGTATGTCTCCTGTTTGGGTAGGGCCAGTTAGGGATGGGGTCCGTCCTCAGGTTGTCTATTCTCGCCTAGACCCCTTAGTCTCTCAACAACCTCCTAAACATTTTCACATTCCCTCCCGTTACCAAAACGATACATTACCCAACCGGTGTTTCATAGTCCCTTCGTGAAGCTGTTGTTTTAAAGCGTGCTACTGTGGTGACCAATGTCCATCAGTGTCCTCTTTTTTTTTTTTTTTTTCTATCTTTTCTTGGTTTTCCTCCATTCCGGGGAGATTCTGGGCAATTCTTTGGTGACATTCAGGTCCATTGCCGGAACAATGTCCCAGGTCTTCAAAACCTGTTCCCCTTCTTCTGGTGTGGCGATTTCTGTTGTCTTCCCCCCTCTTGTTACCAACAGTTTGGTGAGGTATCCCAATCTATACGGCAGTCTGTGGTCCCGCAGTGCCGTCGTGATGGGTCTAAAATCTCTCCTCCGCTTTAGGGTATATGCTGATATATCTGCATAAATGGTGTGGTTCTTGTATTCGGCCGGTAGCGCTTTACCTGCTCTTTTTGCCGCCAAAATGGCCTCCTTGGCGTGGAAGTAATGTAGCCTCAGGAGTACATCTCGGGGGGTCCCTGGGGGCAGAAATGTGGGCCTCGCCGTGCGGTGGATCCTGAGGAGCGTATCTGCGGGCAGGTCAGGAGCTAGGTGTCGTAGCAAATCTGTGGCATGCGCAGTAAGTTCCGCCGTGCTCACCATCTCATGTATGCCCCTAATTCGCAGGTTGTTCCTACGGGCGCGGTCCTCCATATCTGCTATCTTGATATCTTGTGCTAGTACTCTTGCTGTCAGCCCCTCCAGTTTATCTGCCAGAGCATTGTGATCTTCTGAGATTTCCTCCATTTTAGTTTCTATATGGGATGTTCTGTGTCCCAAGTCTTGTACATCTTTTCTAAGGTCTTTCAGTGCTGTATCCAGTTTCTGGAGAAGCTTGTCTGACATTTCTTCCAGCAGATTTTTCATCATGCTGTGGGTGAGTGGAGGTTCCCCTTCCAGGGGCTGTGTAGTAGCCTCGTGGTCGCTTTCGGCGCCATCTTGGGCCTGGTCTGGCGGCTGCTAGTGTTTGCCGTGAGCAGCTCTTGCCGCAAAGAAATTTGCTTTTTCGTGCTTTTCCGTTGTCCGCTTGCCTTTGGGCTGTGACATGTCGGTATCGGACTGTGTTTTCTCTGGGTTTGTCGGGTTAATTGCTCTTAGGAAGCAGACTCGAGCGGAGCTCTCAGCACATGCGACCGGTGCGCTCGGCTTCCAGGACACGCCCCCGACAGGTTTGATTTTTATTGGCATTTGGAAACAGTTGCTAAAAAAATAATAATAAATAAAGCTGCAAGCAGCAATAAATGTGGCCATGCGCAAAAGCCTGGTAGAGCACATGAACAGATATAGGAAGCAGAGAACTAAATAGCAAAGATATGTATTTTACAAACGTATGTGAAGATTTGTCAAAGCTGGTTATGCAACTCAGGCATATGCATTTCATATTGAAATTGATGGAGCACACTTTTAATATTTATCATGGCTTCAATTTTACTGCCAACCAGGATGGTCGCATGGTGCTGGAGCTTCTTGGGAGAATCCCCAAATTTGTTTTTATTGTCCCATTTGTGGCACGAATCCTGCATATATACCCGGAGAGTGTCCCACTGATATCCTTGTACCTATCTGTCTGCAACTGGAGGATCTCTGTGTCTGGCTTTCCTGCAGCCTATACTCACATTCGAGGAGGGGAGGTAGCCTTCCTCAGCCTTGAATTAGAGCCGCCTTACTTAGGACCCTGTCCCACCCCCTCTGGATCGGTGGGGATATCCCAGTCTCCACTGGTGTCTTAGTGGATTCCTGTTGCCAAGCTCTCCAGCCTGCAGCTGAAACAGAGGATTGAGGCCTGGTATACTAAATGACCGCCCAGAGGAAGCCCACTGTTGAAAGCAACCACCCACAGCCATCTCTGCTTGGGGACTCACTCCTCCTCAATTTTCACATCTGTGCAATCTTCTGGGCCATGCTTCATGAATAGGGTCTTATCTCAATGCCTGTGACCCACCCTGTGGCTCCCAAGTTCCGTCCTGTAGGCCGATGCCACATGAGTGGACCTCTCCTAGCTGCTTTCCAAAGGCAGGTATAGAGGAGAAAACGCAGGAGGCTGCTATAGCAGCAGTCAGTAGCCACTCACTCTGGTTCCATTACATGCTATAATCTGTCCCTGTGCTGGTCCAATGAGCATGCATACGCCCAGTGCAATCGATCTGCACGGGAGACTTACTGCTCCAGTTACAGCCAACAGAGATGCTGTGGTCGGAGTACATGCAACCTGGCAGCAGACTGAGAAGTATACCTATGGCAGAGGCTCCTGTGCTGTGGTGCTGTGTAAATGCCTGGGCATGGTGGATGATAACCCTAAGAATGGCTAACGGGGGCAGAGACCGGAACTCACCTTTTGCAGGCATTGCCTGAGTGGCCCACCGCTAGGCTGTTTTATAGGTGATTTCACATTGCATAATGTTAGACATACCTATTTTGTTTTCTTTTGTAACTGTGCTCAAATTAATCTTCTGCAGTAATTAATCGTATGACATCCAATGGTGTTTCCCTATTGATAATCTCTACAGTTTTATCCTTCAATATCTCTGTATCTCTTCCTGTTTAATCTGACAGAACTGTGCTCTTGATCTCTTCTAATAACAAAAAAATGTACAACTGGACATTAGCTTGATGTATATTATATGTTGCTATAACCTGTTATAGATGCTTACCTATGTTGACATGTACATGTTATATCCTTGCACATCAAAAATAAAGACCTAAAATACAACAAAAAACAAAGCCTCTTGTTGCCTTTTCTTTTCTTTAAAAATACATCTTCTCTCAATTTCTCTTTGCTTGTCTTGTTCAGTTGTTTAGTAAATTCTTTAGTTTTCAGGCATAGAATATCCTCTGAATTTACCTCCTTTATTATGTTGCAACTCAACCTCTACTCATTGGCCTCTCTTATGTACATGAATCGACTTTTCTTATCTGCTGTACTTCAAGTAACTACACCAGGAATATAAAGCTTCAGGAATAATAATTATAATGAAACCGTAGCATTTAAATTTGTCAGGCAATGATAAATACCTTGGATTTTTGGGTGTGTTGAACAAGAGACCCGTTACTGTGACTAGAGGAGTACAAGACATACTTCACTATCTGAGAAAGCAAAATCATCACATGGGGTTACTCCCAGATCCACATTAACAGGATTATTCAATAAAGTGCGAATTGTATCACACCACGACTAAAAAGTAACATCTTACCGGGCCTTAGAATGGCCGGACTTAACGTACCAAAGAATAGTCAGAATACTTGCCGAGGTCGGGGACATAGAATGGGACACAACGATAAGGGAAAGCCAAAAGTCAGGGATACCAGAATACAGGGAAGTCAATAACCAGAAATAAACGCTCAGGAACACATTCTCGGGCAACCACTAAGGGAAACCACAACAGGGCAATGAGGAGAAGTAAAAATGAGTTTAAATACGCCCTTTACTTAAATCTGATCCGAAATCAGCCTTTGACCCCAGAAGGTGCATGTGCGTGCGTCTCCCGCGTGATGTCACACACACGCCGACGTAGTCATCAACGTGGGTGGACGTGGGGCTATAATTTGGCATGGATCCACCGGCCGGCATCCCTCAACATGTTGCATGAGTTAGGTACACTGATGCATGGCTGCTACCGCAAGGTGAGGATGAATATTGTATATTACCCGCCACCTGAGGACCGCCCACCGGGCGGGCAGAACCCAGCTTGAGGGAAAACTTGGAGTGGAAATAACGAATCTTGCGACCAGCATGAATATTGGAGACTGGGACCCAAGAATGTTCGGCAGGCCCATAACCCTTCCAATCAACCAAATACTGTAATGAACCATGAGAGAACCTAGAATCGATTATGGAAGAGACGTCATACTCCTCCTGTCCAGAAACCACCAATCGGGGTGGTGGAACACTTGGGACAGTATAGGAATACGTAATGAGGCAGGCAGAGCCAGAGAATCCGAGACAGGATTAATTCTACGAAGGATACGAAACGGACCAAGGAATCTGGGAGCAAACTTCATGCTAGGAACTTTAAGTTTGATGTTTTGTGATGATAACCACACCCTCTGACCCACTTGGTAAACAGGGTTGGCACTCCTCCATTTATCAGCATGAAATTTGAAACGATCAGCCGCAGTTTTGAGAGCGGAGTGAACCTTGGTCCATGTATCACGAATTGAAGCAAAGTGATCATCCAAAGCAGGAATAACTGTATCAGAGAAAACAGCCAGCAGAACAGTAGGATGACGACCGTTATTAACAAAGAAAGGACTATGACAAGAAGAGTCATGTTTAGCATTGTTCCTAGCAAATTTGGCCCAGGGTAGCAACTGGGA
Organism: Pelobates cultripes; assembly: GCA_933207985.1. Taxonomy (NCBI): domain Eukaryota; kingdom Metazoa; phylum Chordata; class Amphibia; order Anura; family Pelobatidae; genus Pelobates; species Pelobates cultripes. Next base: position 215,702,919 of record OW240913.1, on the reverse strand, counting down.
CCAATTATCTTGAGTGCTATAACAAAACAATGCAATTACAATTCTAATGACTAAGAGGAAGAAAAAGACAATTCAATGCCCAACTGTTTATTGAAAGCCCTCCAAAACCGAGACACAAACTGAGAACCTCTGTCAGATACAATATTGTGAGGAACAATTTCATGCATACAAATAAGAACCAGGTCTTGAGAGGATGGCAATTTTTTGAGTGGGGCAAAATGAGCCATCTTGGAAAAGTGGTCAACCACCAAGGATGGTGATATAGCCATAAGAACTAGGAAGTTCCACGATGAAATCCATGGACAAATGGGACCACGGAACACTAGGTACGGGAAGTGGGTGTAACAATCCACATGGAAACTTATGAGGTACCTTAGAAACTGCACAAACAGAACAGGCCTGCACATATTCTTTAACATCTTTCCTGAGAGAATCCCACCAAAATGATCTCATGATCGCGGATACGGACTTATTAATGCCCGGGTGTCCAGCAGTCACGTTGTTGTGGAACACCCTTGAGACATTTTCCCTTTCACGCAATGGAAAAAAAATGTATCCAGTGCATTATTGCATGGCGCCTGAGACACAGCCTCCATTATGGTGCCACGCAGAGGAGATGACAAGGAAAGAACAGTGGAAGCTCAGGAACACACTCTCGGACAACCACTATGGGAAACCACGACAGGGCAATGAGGAGAAGTAAAATGCATTTAAATAAGCCCTTTACAAATCTGATTTGCCAAAACCGGCCTTTGATCCCAGAACGTCTCCTGCGTGATGTCACATACACACCGACGTCATCATTAACGTGGGTGAAAGTGGGGCTATAATTTGGCGTGGATCCGCAGCGGCCGGCATCCATCAACATGTTGCAGGCGTCAGGTTCACTAATGCATGGCCGCTGAGCGCAGATACCGCAAGGTGAGGATAAATATGTTACACAAAGTAGCTGAACTGGAAGCATAGTAAAAAATTTCCAGCACAACAATTTTGACCTTAAATTTGAAATTGACTTTGCTTTCCTGACAATCCTTACTTACAATAACAGTCAATATCCATGTTGGCTGCACAAGTCTGATACAACAACTGTTCTTTGTCATAAATGGCATACTTCAGCTATTTTTTATTTTTTTTTGGAGAAGCTACCAAGCAGGCACTACCAATAGTGAAAGCTATTAAACTTATAGGTATATAGACAGGAAGATGCAGAGGGTGCATCACTGATGACACAGTGGTTGCTCAGGCCTTCGAAGAATGGGGTGTATGTGCTGGGAATGCATATGCGCAACAGGCTGAAACAACCATTCTCATATGAGCAGAAAAGTCCTAACCTAATTTTACACAGTTATTACTACCTAGTTCATGATTTATAATATATACTTCATCTTGTAACTTTTTTAAAGAAACAATTAGAGAAGATTTATTGATTAATAAATATATTACTTAACTTAATTATTCACACAAATATCAATAATATTTACTAGCAATATAAAACTGACACGAAATACTCACTAAGTATCTTTCCTCTTCTTTCATACCAGGGGTGCGGATCATATGATTTTGTTCACCTCTCCAGTCCCCAAATCGTCGGAAGAAGTAGTTGGAGAGAAAACGGTTAACTGGATCTCTTATGATATTGATATACACTGGCTGCTCTGCTCCAAACCTACAAAAAGGTAACATGGGATATGGAATTATTGATTTTACAAGTGGTGAATGAATTAGGTAACTTAAATAAAATCTCTAAAGCTTACTTTGATTACCTTAATCTTTTTATTCTAAATATCAAATCAATTGTGCAAATCGGTAGCAGTTTATTATACAGCTTTATTGGGAGGGAAAATAAACCTTAAATTTCTTGTATTTTTCTCCAGGGTCAATTATCTGAAGAAAATAAATAGCTAGTCAGGCACTCCCAAATAGTTCATTCTGGCTAGAGCTCCCCGGGTCCTCTTGTGCCTCCCTCCATGCTGCTGTGGGCTGGTAAGGGAGATATTTGATCTCCCCACCGGCCCATGGAGGCTTAGAGCAGAGCCGGTGCTTTTTTTGTGATTTGGCAATTAGGACCTATATCACTATTTAGCTGTGAGGGTGCTGTATGTGTGTGTTTGCTGTATGTCTGGGGGATTTTGGTGGTGGAGGTGGGGGCAGATTAGTTAATATCCCCCCTCCCTTTTTACCTTATGTAGGGAGGGGGGATCCTTGCTGCCATGTGCCATCCCTGGTGGTCCAGTGGAGAGTGAACTCTAGCATGCGGGGCTAGAGTTCACTCGCGTGAGATCTGAGCGTTGGCGGCGGAGCTGCTGGCTAGAGCTCCCCGGGTCCTCTCCTGCCTCCCTCCATGCTGCTGTGGGCTGGTAAGGGAGATATTTGATCTCCCCACCGGCCCATGGAGGCTTTGAGCAGAGCCGGTGCTTTTTTTGTGATTTGGCAATTAGGACCTATATCACTATTTAGCTGTGTTTTTCACAGACCTATACTATATGTTTGTTATTTGTTTTGTATATGATCTTGAAATATCAATGCAAGCTACTGTTAAAGAGCATTAGGTATATTATCACATTCACACTCCACCTTTTAGTCTGTTTTAGTGCTGTGTGTTACACAATCTATTGGTGCACATTGAGAAGATTGTACACAGGTGCTTGTAGCGTTAATATATTTAGCACTGATTATCAGTACCTTTTTGTTTCTTTAATGTGGTGATTGGGTAGCAAGCATGGGCCATCAACTACATAATTAACTCTAGCAGCACCACAAGTTTCTAGCTATTTGCTTGTTGGCTGCTAGAGAGATCACAACGGGCTAACTAAGGAATTGAGAAAAATAAAAATGGGTAAGGCAAGACATAGGTTGGGATAGTTGGGTAAAGGAGAGACATGTAAGGAGGATAAAGACAAGCATTCTTATAGTTTTTCACAAAATACCAGATTTTATTAGAATGAACAAAATTTGATGAAAATGCCCAGTTTCCAAACGGAATGGTAATTCTCAAATTTACCAACACCAATCACGGTTGAAGTTTGGTTGATCAGACTGAATCTGTATCATTAGGCCTGAAGGTTGGGTGGCTGGTTTGAAATCAGTGCTTTCTGAACCATATACAAAGTGTGTGTGTGTGTGTGTACAAAAAAATATGTGTTTTTATAATTAGAGGGGTACCTAATGTCCCACACACTGTCCTCAAATGTGGACAGCCTGGAGATCTATGAATTTAATAATTTGGGGAGGTGCAGTCCTAATGTCATCCCCAGTCTCTACCTGTGGGCAACATGCAGTGGCTATTAATTTAATAACTGAGGAGGGACTTAACCAGAGGCATAACTAAAAACCACAGAGCCCCAAATTGCCCTGAGGCCTCCCATACATCTACCACCCGCCACCTCCCCCATACGTCTACCCTCCTGTCAGGGGCGTTTTAGCCGCGAGGCAAACAAGGCATTTGCCTTGGGTGGCATTTTCCAGGGGACAGCAAAAAAATGCCTTAACAGTCATGCCGAGAGGGCGGGCGGCGCTGGGCGGGCGGCGCTGGGCGGGCGGCTGGCGAGGGAGCACCTTCCTCTGAGCTGTCTGCTCAGCTCCCTCGCGCGCCGCAGAGTGAGGCTGGGAGCCGGAAGATGAGGCGGGGGTTTAAAAAAAAAAAATGTGTTAATGTGTGAGTGTGTCTGTTAGTGTGTGTGAGTGTGTCTGTTAGTGTGTGTGTGTCTGTTAGTGAGTGTGTCTGTTAGTGTGTGTGTCTGTTAGTGAGTGTGTGTCTGTTAATGAGTGTGTGTGTGTCTGACTGTTAGTGTGTGTGTGTGTGTGTGTGTGTCTGACTGTTAGTGTGAGTGTGTTTGCCTGTGAGTGTGTGTGTCAGTGAGTGTTTGTGTCTGCTAGTGTGTGTCTGCTAGTGAGTGTGTGTGTCTGCTAGTGAGTGAGTGTGTCTGCTAGTGAGTGAGTGTGTTTGTCTGACTGTGTGTGTATGCTTGCCTGTGACTGTGTGTGTCTGCTAGTGTGTGTCTGCTAGTGAGTGAGTGAGTGTCTGTGTGTGTCAGTGAGTTTGTGTTTCTGTTAGCTAGTGTATGCGTATCTGTCAGTGAGTGTGTGTGTGTGTATTTAGTAGGCGGGGCCGGGGGAGGGATGGGTGGGGGTCCCGCGCGCGTGGGGGGGGGGAGTTTGGGGGCGCCTGAGTTTTGTCCTGCCTAGGGCAGCACAAAACCAGGATACACCACTGCCTCCTGTACCATATGTCCCACCCCGCACATGCAGGCAAACAGATACACAAGCAGGCACACACACATATACGGAGACACAGGCACATACACACACATACAGGCATACAGACACACACATACAAACACATACACACAAAAAACACACACATACAAACACACACACATACACACATAGAGACACACAGACAAACACACACACACAGACACACACCTAAAGACACACACACAAACATAGACACACAGACACACAGACATACACACACACATACAGACACACACACACACATACATATAGAAACACAGACATACATACACACACATACATACAAACATACACACACACATACAGACACACAAACATACAGAGAAACATTCATACAGACACATGCACAAACACACACATACATACAAACACACACATATACAGACACATACAAACAGACACAAATATTACATGCCGTCTAAGGCAAAGGAATTTTTTTTTTTACTGTAAGAACAATAAGGATGTGGAATTCTCTGCCTGAAGAAGTGGTTTTATCAGAGTCCATACAGATGTTCAAACAGCTACTAGATGCATACTTGCAAAAACAGAATATTCAAGGATATAATCTTTCAATGTAGGGTAATAACTGCTTGATCCAAGGATAAATCTGATAAAGTAATCAAATGGGATAAACATAAGTCAATATCTATAGGGATAGTGCATTATATAAGCTCAAATATGATTTAGTATATTATTAAAAATAGCTATGGTTATCATCTAATAAACACGTGTCATGTTTTGATGAATGCATGAGGGAGAGAAAGTATTACCTTATTATGTGACCTTCGATGTGATTTTATGAATGACTGTTACCTATTACAGTGGCAATTCAGCATATTTGTCTTGACACTTAGTATGACAAAAGATCTTTGTTAGAAGTGATCTGCTTCAAGGACCTGGCTCCATATTTAATTAATCTCTTCTGAATGCCAATAGAGAACTCACTTGTTCAGCTAAATGACACGTTCCAACAGCTAAGCAAAAATAAGGAGAAATATAGAAAGCTACATCACAGGATATTCTCTCTTGCTCTCTCTTTACTCTAAGGTTTAAGCTAAATGTTAAAAAAAACAAGGAAAATGGGGACGGGGGGAAGAAACAACACACAATGGAAAATTACACTGCTAAAGAGGGACCAGAAAGAGTCATCAGAGACACTTATATAAGGACTTGAAATTAGCTCATCCTATAATGTCTCACAGTTATATATACAGAAAATAACAACATTTGTCTGTTTCCTAGAGTAACAAAATGGTCCTTAAACCTAAAATTCTCTAGCAAAAACAAAGATACAAAAATAGCAGAGCAAAATGATAATCAATCCACCTCAAGTAAGCAGTATATTCTATGTCTTTAGAAGGAGGTGATAGTCTGATCCCGGCAACACTGATTCAATGCTGTGGAAGTAACTCTATCATATACAACCAAACTGTCAGATAAACGAAACTGACACTAAGTGAAAAACACTGCCAGCAACAAAGTATCGAACTAACATCTATGCAGCCAGTATGAGCACCAATATTGGTAGCGAGTACCTCCACATAAGACTCCTTCAACAATCTGCCTAATACACTCAGAATCGTGCAGGCTTTCTTTGCTATCTAAGGTAAACTCTTGATGCCACCCCCCTTATTTTCCCGTTATATCTGAAAACTTAAAACAAAATACATCTGAACACTCAAATTCTCCATCACCCTAAAGCCCTAAATAAACAAACAAAATAAAGAAATAAGCGTTTAAAAATGCCCGACGCGTGTTTCGGCGCTACTGTATTGCGCCTTCGTCTGGGGCTAGATTCTGAGTTTCTACCCTTTAGACTCGGGTCCCACGATCAATATAAAACGTTTGTGCGGTGGGTGGGGACAACGAATAATAAAGTGACCAGGGGTCCCCAAGTTTCTAATCACTCCCCACCTAATAAAAACACTCTACCTACCCCCCTCACCCTAATAATAGTGAGGGAGGCCAATAACCTAACACCCTGTAAAACAACATTTCATACTTACCATTAGATGTCTTCTTTTCTTTCTTCAGCCCCAAAAAAGGCCAAATAAAAATCCATAATACCCATTGCAACTGTTAAAATAAAAAAAAAAACAAGCGCCCCCCCCCCCGAAAATACTAAACTATGTTGTGTAATTTGACACTCTGATTGGCTGATTGAAAGCATCAACTCACGGCTGTCAGTTCCCTGATGATTTTAGTTGTTTTGGCTGCTTGCTGAGCGGCGCCAGTGTGCGTTATGTCATAGGCAGAACATAGAGAGAGATGGAGGGAGGGAGGGAGGGAGAGGAGCGGGAGCGCACATTGTGGTGCGGCCACCCCTTGTTAAACTGAAGAGCATAAGCAGGGAACAGAGCAATTTTCATAGCCATGATTGATTGCACCTGAATGGAAGAGGGTCTATTGTGCTGGGGGAGAGGATGGCTAGAAGATTGGAGGAGGTATTAAACTAGGAGGAGGGACAACACTGATGTCTGTGAAGGATCCCACAGGAAGCTCCATAGATATTGCCTTAGGGTGAGCAAGGCAACGCTTTATTCCCTAGTGTCAAATTTTAACGGCATTAACTCCAACTTTTGTCAAATTAGAGATTCCCTACATTATCTTATGATCTTTATGAACATTTACTTTTTCATAAAATGTTCACATTTTGTGGGCAGGTGAAAGATCCACTTTAAAGTAACCATGAAAGTATGTTTCAAAAGATATGATCCAAAAACAAACATCATATTATGTCTGTCACTGATATCATCTGCAGGTTCTGGTGCATACTCTTTCTCCCAGGGTGACTGTTATTTGGTCATTGTACCTCTTGTTCCAACAATACTTGTTCAGAGCCCTGGAAATACCGTATATACTCGAGTATAAGTCGACCCGAATATAAGTTAAGACCCCTAATTTTACCCCAAAAAACTGGGAAAACTTATTGACTCGAGTATAAGACTAGGGTGGGAAATGCAGCAGCTGCTGGTAAATTTCTAAATAAAATTAGATCCCCCCAAAATTATATTAATTGAATATTTATTTACAGTGTGTGTATATAATGAATGCAGTGTGTGTGTGTATATAATGCGGTGTGTTTGTATTAATGCAGTGTGTGTGTGTGTGTGTATCAATGCAGTGTGTGTGTGTGAGTGCAGTGTGTGTGTGTGTATGACTGCAGTGTGTGTGTGTGTATGAATGTGGTGTGTGTGTGTGATGCAGAGCCTTGGTGGGGGGGTGGGCATTTTTATTATTTTTTTTAATTATTATTATTATTATTATTTTCATTTATATTATTAAGATTTTTTTTTTATTTTAATATTATTAAGATTTTTTTTATTTTAATATTATTTAATTTTTTATTTATATTTTTTTGTCCCCCTCCCTGCTTGATACATGGCCAGGGATGGGGGCTCTCATTCCCTGTTGGTCCAGTGACATGGCCTGTGTAGAAGGCGGGGCTGGCAGAGAGCTGTAACTTACCTTTCCTGCAGCTCCTGTCAGCTCCCTTCTCTCTCCTTCGGTCCGGTCAGCTCCCCTGTCAGCTACCACTGTAAGTCTCGCGGTGTGAGTGCCGCGTGGAGCGTTGCCACAGTAACCCGTGGCAACGCTCTGACCCCGCGGCTCTCGCGAGATTTACAGTGGAAGCTGACAGGGGAACTGACTGGACCAGAGGAGAGAGAAGGGAGCTGACAGGAGCTGCAGGAAAGGTAAGTTACAGCTCGCTGCCAGCCCCCAACAGGACCGCTGGGCTTGTAATGAGTCTTATACTCAAGTATATACGGTATGTTGGCTCCTAGTTGTCCCAGACAGTCAGCCAGCCAGCCAGCCACCCAGCCAGCCAGCCACCCAGACAACCTACCAGCCACCCAGAAAGACAGACAGCCAGCCACCCAGACAGACAGACAGCCACCCCGCACGCCCGGTGACCGGCCACTGTACCCCAGGGAATCCCCTCAGCTCTCCCAAAGGTAAGGAGGCTGGAGGATTACATTTTAAAGAAACATGTGTGTGTGTGTGTGTGTTAGTGTTAGAGTGTGTGTGTGTTAGTTTTTGTGTCAGTGTGTGTGTCTGCTAGTTTATGTGTCAGTGAGTGTGTGTGTCAGTGAGTGTGTCACTGTGTGTCTGTTACTGAGTGTGTCAGTTTGTATGTGTCTGTTAGTGAGTCTGTTTGATGTCTGTTAGTGAGTGTGTGTTTGTCAGTGAGTGTGTATGTTTTGTGAGTGTGTATGTGTGTCTGTCTGTCTGTCAGTGTTACATAGTTACATAGATGAAAAGAGACTCGCGCCCATCAAGTTCAGCCTTCCTCACATTTGTTTTTTGCTGTTGATCCAAAAGAAGGCCAGTTTGAAGCACAGTTTTGCAACAAGCTAGGGAAAAAATTCCTTCTTGATCCCAGAATGGCAGTCAGATTTATCCTTGGATCAAGCAGTTATTACCCTACATTGAAAGATTATATCCTTGAATATTCTGTTTTTGCAAGTATGCATCTAGTAGCTGTTTGAACATCTGTATGGACTCTGATAAAACCACTTCTTCAGGCGGAGAATTCCACATCCTAATTGTTCTTACAGTAAAAAAACCTTTCCTTTGCCTTAGACGAAATCTTCTTTTTTCCAGTCTAAACGCATGACCTCGTGTCCGGTTTGTGAATAGATTTCTACACAATGGTTTGTATTGGCCCCAAATATATTTGTATAATGTTATCATATCCCCTCTCAGGTGGATATGGGTTTAAATTTGTTAACCTTTCTTCATAGATGATATGTTCCATTGCTTTTATTAATTTTGTAGCCCGCCTCTGCACTTTTTCTAGTGCCATAATATCCTTCTTTAGAACAGGTGCCCAAAATTGCACAGCATATTTAATATGTGGTCTTACCAGTGATTTATAAAGAGGCAAAATGATATCCTCGTCCCGAGAATGAATGCCCTTTTTCAGGCATGACAATACCTTACTGGCCTTGGCCACTGCTGATTGACAGTGCACATTGTTGCATAGTTTGTGGTCTATAACAATTCCCAAGTCCTTTTCGTGTGTTGTTATCCCTAATTCGCTTCCATTAAGGGTATACGTTGCTTGTGTATTCTTCAACATTAAATTTCATCTGCCATTTTAGTGCCCAGTCCCCCAGTCTATCTAAATGCCTCTGCAGCAAAGTAATATCTTGCTCACATTTTATTATTTTACAGAGTTTTGTGTCATCTGCCAACACTGAAACATGACTTTCAATGTATGTATGTCGCAGAGTGTGTCTCTGTCAGTAAATGTGTGTGTCTATTAGCTAGTGTGTATGTGTTTGTTCATGAGAGTGTGTGTGTTTAAAACCCCTTCAGCACTTACCTTTCTCCAGCGCCGGACTTCCTTGGTGCTGGGGATCCCTCCGCCCCAATCCGCCTCTCAGCTCCAAATGCACATGCATGGCAAAAGCCGCACGCATTCAAACCGCCCATAGGAAAGCATTACTCAATGCTTTCCTATGGACGTCCAGCGTCTTCTCACTGTGATTTTCACAGTGAGAATCGCGGAAGCGCCTCTAGCGGCTGTCAGTGAGACAGCGACTAAAGGCTGGATTAACCCTAAATTGCAGGGTTAAAACTAGAGG
>OW240913.1:215625547-215692971 GCA_933207985.1 Pelobates cultripes | reverse complement strand
TATATATATATATATATATATTATTTCTTTCTATGTGTATTTTTATATATATATATATATATATATATATATATATATTAATTTCACAATACAGTTAGAACGAAATAACACACATCTATATATTTTTTAATTATTTATTTTTAATTATTTTTTTAATTTTATTTTTTAACGTATTTATATTTTTATTTTTTTTATATTATATATAAATATATATATAACAATAATTATATATATATTTAATCAGTATCAGTCTACGTGTAATTTGATATTAATATATATAATTATATATATATTAATAGTAAAATACACCTAGACGGTGTACATGTTTGTATGTATATGTGTATATATATATACTTAGATCATATATATATATATATAATATCTAAGTATATATAATTTTTTTTTTTACACCATTTATTTGTTTTACTTTTATTTTCAGCCAGCAGGGGGACCACCTGTAATTACAGGCAGCCCCCCTGCTGGCAATGCAGAAGCCAGCTATCCCCGGCCATGTGATTGAGGGGTCCTCGCTAGGACCCCACTCTAACATGGCCGGGGGGCTTCCTGGAGGACGGACGTGCCGCGGGGGGCTCCCTGGGAGTCCCCCCCACCGCGACCGGGTAAGTACCGAAAGACCGGAGGGCGTACTATTACGCCCGGTGGCGTTTAGAGCCGCCTATTAGAGGGCGTAATAGTACGCCCTCCGGTCTGAAGGGGTTAAACACCTTGAGCACTGTGAAACCATAAGCACAGTAAACACAGTGAAAACTGTAATAGGACATACAAATACATTTGTTTACAGAGTTTCACCGAAAGGGTTGCAAACAAGATCACAAACAGGCTTACAAATGTGGAGTTTAGATATCTGCATACATCGATATTACATTAACCATCTGAGGAATACAAACTATATACAGAGATTTGGACTAAAGTACTTTTATACAAACGTTGACTAATATACAGCATATCTTTATGGTTAACGGCATGAACACACTTAATGTCTAAAACATATATACTTTTATAGTGTACCTCGCTCCGCTTTCCAAGCATATTCGGAGGTATGGTTTTCATTTACATAATCCATCTAAAAAAAAAAAATCAAACCCTCATGCCAGGGTAAATTAGTTTCCTAGACTGTATCATACTGTCTCTCTAGCCAAATTATCCCAACCACATGACTGTATTGTGCTCACAAAGCCATAATTCTAGAGGGGGAACAAAAAAAAAATTCTTGCACCAGAGTCCTCTCTACATTAGTTCCAACACTGCCCCAGCGAGCCCCAGACAGCCTGTATAGTGAAGATGGGTCCCAGCACACATTATCTTCAGCTTCCAGCTCTCTATCTCTCTCGCAAGCCCCTGGCCACTACACACATCATTCACTACACACACAAACTGCATCCAGAGGCGGCTCTATAATTAGGGGGTTTGGGCGGCTGCCTAAGGACTCACTCTGGCTGGGGCCTCATGGCCGCCTAAACCGCCTGTGGGCAGACTGTGTCGGGTCCTCGGTCAGTGACCGAGGACCTGACACCAGGAGGGGACCCGACGGCTTGCCCGGTATGCTGCCGGGTGCGAGGCCCCTCCTGGCTGCCCGGCCAGCCATCAGACACTGGTCTGCAGCTCCGCAGTGAGCAGAGCTGCAGACCATGTGTCTCGCTGAGAGCTGGCTAATCAGAGCCTTGCCGCGGGTTACCACAGCAACGCTCTGATGGTCTTGCGAGATTACATGGTCTGCAGCTCTGCGGAGCTGCAGACCGGAAACGATGGCCACCGGACCACCAGGCAGCCCACACTGAACCACCAAGGAGCCCACTGGACCACCAGGGAAGAAATGGTATGTTGTCTCCCCCCTCATCCCATCAGACCCCCTCTTTTTCACATCACCCCCCTCCCTCAACATCACCCCCTTCACTTTCACCCCCTCACTATAACCCCCCTTTAGCATCACCCCCTCTCACCACTCTCAGCATCAACCTCCAACCACCCTCAGCATCACCCCCACCACCCCAACATCCCTCCCATCACCATACCCCCCACCACCCCTTCTCAGCATCAACCCCCTCACCATCACACCCCTCTCACCACCCCCAGCATCACCCCCTTCACCATCACCCCCTTCCTCAGCATCACCCCCCTCACTATCACCCTCCTCACCACCCTCAGCATTACCCCCTCACCATCATCCCATCCCTCTCACATCACCCACCTCACCCTCACCATCAACCCCCCTCACCATCAACATTAAGCACCCTCCCTCAACATCAACTACCTCTCACCATCACCCCCACACCATCACCTCCCTCTCCCTGTCACCATCACCCCCTGTAACCATCTCCCACTCACCATCACCCCCTCTCACCATCACCCGCCTCTCCCTCATCTCTCCCTCCCTCACACCATCACCCCCCTCACACACACAGCCTCCCCAGACACACTGTTAGCATCCCATCACACTGTCACCCCTCCCTACACTGTCATCACACCCCACACTGTGAGCCTCTTCATGCATCCACACTCACATTAACCACTCCTAATCCTGTTAATCTCACCTACCCTCACTCTGCCACACTCACCCTGTCACATTAACCCCCCTTAATCCTGTCACCCTCGTCCCTCCTACCATGCCACAATTGTCCTGACACACTTACCTCCACTCGCCCTGTTGCACTCCCTCATCAAAGCATGTCATACTCCCTGTCCCTCATTCTCTCTCACAACCCTCCTCCCCCATTTCCATTTACCCCCTTCGTCCTGTCACGTTCTCCCTGCCACTGGTACCCCTTTACTCACCTTGTCACAGTCACCAGCTGAAGACATTCATCGTACACACAGAGTCAAGAAACATAGCTTTGCCATAAACACAATGCACAAAGGCTACAGGCAGACCCCCATACACACAACACACTTCAAGCAGCTACCCCATATGCATACATGCTCACAGACAAAAACGCAAACATGCTCACAGAGCAGAGCCGGACTGGGACAAAAATTAGGCCCAGGCATTTTTCAATCAGAGCGGGGGGCCACAGAGGGTGTGTTTTGTCATCACTAATGACAAGCATGCCCCCTCTCAAAGTGAGCATGTTGGTTCAATGCGCAGAGCCCCACTGAAGAGCTCTAGCATTAGAAAAAGGCCCTGTATTTGTTCTGTGCAGCGCAAGCAAATTTAATAACATGCTTGTGCTGTGTTTGCTTTTAAATTGTCTCTGGTGTCTCCACAAGTGGGATACCAGAGGACAAAAGGGCCAGGAAAGTGTATGGTGCATGTGTTTGGAGCCTGCTTGTGGGATTGCTTGTGTGTAGAGTGTTGTGTGGTATTGTGTATAGGACAATTTAATTTGTGTTTGTGGTGTAATATGTGTGGCTAGGGGCTGTAGAGAGTGTGTGTATAGGGGCATAGTGTTATAGGGGATGTAGCGAGTGTGTGCAAACGGGCTGTAGTGTGTGCGTATAGGTGACGTAGTGTGTGTAGAGGTTGTAGAGAGGGTGTGTTTAGAGAATGTTGTATGTGTTTGCTTACAAGGAATGTAGTGTGTGTGTGCAGGTGGTGCAGTGTGTGTGTAGGAGATCTAGTATGTAAAGGATCCAGAGTGTGTATAGAAGATTGTGTGTTTGTGTGTGTGTGTAGAGGATTAAGAGTGCATATAGGGTAAGGGACCTAGCGTGTATCTGGAGCGTAATGTGTGTAGTGGTGCAGTGTGAGGGGTGCTGTAGTGTGTGTGTATATATATATATATTTGTGTTCGGGGCAAATAGCCGTATATGGAGTAAGGTTCCAGCATAAGCGTAGGATAGTATAAAGGGAGCAAGTCGGTTGTGGTGTGCCAAGACCGACGATATGGTAGGCCTGTAAATAAAGAGGGCCCACCAAGGAGTAAGTAAGTAAAGTAAATGGAAAGAAAAGAGAAAGTGTTGAAATGAGGAGTGGGTGGGAGGGTCATTCTGATGCTGACCTCAAGCGATATGAGTCAGGTAAGGGGTGTCCCTTATATAGGGGAGTGAATTAATTTAAGCCCCTCCCACAAATACAGGCCAAATGGCCTTAAAACTTGTGTTCGGGGCAAATAGCCGTATATGGAGTAAGGTTCCAGCATAAGCGTAGGATAGTATAAAGGGAGCAAGTCGGTTGTGGTGTGCCGAGACCGACGATACGGTAGGCCTGTAAATAAAGAGGGCAAAAAGAATAATCAAAGATTTAATACAGTCAACAATATATACAAATTAACCAGACATTTCCTTAAATGCATTACGGTATTTAATTCCTTGAAGGATTTTTGAAGGTAGGAATCTAGGACCGCAACTGGACACCATTTGTTGTGGGTAGGATAGTATGTTATCTCTACTGTTGGTGCGTGTTGACTCGTTTCGAAATGTGGTAGAGCCAATAGGTAATGATATATGTGTTTACATACGTGGGATCGTTGAAGACAAGTATTGTATGTGTGAGGTGCGCAGTGTGTGTCTGTGTGTGTGTGTGAGGGTGTCTTTATCTGTCGTCACATTCTAGGTTTCTAATTTTCTTTGTCTGTTAACTCACTGAGGGTTATTTTATATATTATATATATGTGTGTGTGCTGTATATGTGTGGGAGTGTGCTGTGTGAGCGAGAGTGCTCTCTGTCTGAGGGAGCTGTGTGCGTCTGAGGGTGTTGTGTGCGTCTGAGGGTGCTGTGTGAGAGTGAGGGTGCTGTGTGAGAGTGAGGGTGCTGTGTGTGTCTGAGGGTGCTGTGTGTGTCTGAGGGTGCTTTGTGTGTCTGGGGGTGCAGTGTGTGTGTAGGAGATCTAGTGTGTAAAGGATCCAGAGTGTGTATAGAAGATTGTGTGTTTGTGTGTGTGTGTAGAGGATTAAGAGTGCATATAGGGTAAGGGATCTAGCGTGTATCTGGAGCGTAATGTGTGTAGTGGTGCAGTGTGAGGGGTGCTGTAGTGTGTGTGTATATATGTATGTATATATATATATATATATATATATATAATTGGACGTTTTGTATGTGTGAGGTGCGCAGTGTGTGTCTGTGTGTGTGTGTGAGGGTGTCTTTATCTGTCGTCACATTCTAGGTTTCTAATTTTCTTTGTCTGTTAACTCACTGAGGGTTATTTTATATATTATATATATGTGTGTGTGCTGTATATGTGTGGGAGTGTGCTGTGTGAGCGAGGGTGCTGTCTGTATGAGGAAGCTGTGTGCGTCTGAGGGTGTTGTGTGCGTCTGAGGGTGCTGTGTGAGAGTGAGGGTGCTGTGTGTGTCTGAGGGTGCTTTGTGTGTCTGGGGGTGCTGTGTGTGTCTGGGGTTGCTGTGTGTGTGAGGGGGCTGCTGTGTGTGTGAGGGGGCTGTTAGTGTGAGTGTGAATTTATTTTAATATATTTTTTATTAATAATTAAAAAAAAAAAGTTATATCCCCCTCTCCCTTCTTACCTTTAGCCTGGGGGGAGAGGGGCGGATTTCCATGGAGGAGGGTGCCGTGCTGCCTTCCCTGGTGGTCAGTGGTAAGAGTGAACTCTCGCGAGATCTGAGCGTTGCCTGTGATCTCCCCTGCCGGCCTCGGCCCCACGGCCATCGCAGCCCACCGGGCATTTGCCCGGTATGCCCGATGGCCAGTCCGGGCCTGTCACAGAGACATACATTCACACACACACAAGGATACTCTCTGTTAGACACACTCTCAGGCACATACACATGTAAACTGTGCATCAATGTGCATATGTGACAGTGTGCATGTATTGCAACTTTTTTGTTAGTGGGGCCTCATTTTTGAGTTTCGCCTAAGGCTTCATAACGTCTAGAGCCGCCTCTGACAGTGGGTGCTCAGACATCACAAGAACAAACGGTGTCTGCTTGATGTTCCCTACTTGTATTGGACATGATTATGATATGCTTGCCTCATGTTTTATTAATTTAATTATTTGTCGAGTTAGCTTTTAAGTTGTCAGTAAACAGATAACAATATTGTCAGCCTTGAGTAAGGTGAGTGTACAAGATGAAATTAATTGATTAATAAATGAATGCATCCTCAGGAAAACTACCCAAAGCATTAAACGGTACTACTAAGCATCTCTGGTGACTGTATTTATATTCTGTCAAGAAAGCCAAGTATGAACAATTCAGTAAACACAACCTGAGGGAACAATGCATGTCACTGACACTGAGGGATATATATATATATATATATATATATATATATATATAAACAAAAGAATTCCTTGCACTCACGCTTTATGTCCTCTTTATTGCCAGGTGCCAAAGTCAGCTGGCTGAAATGTATAGATTTTCCAATAGTGATGACTGCACTCCTCGGACTTGTTAAAAATCAAATGCTGCTTTATTTAGAAATTCATTAAAAAGATCAACGTTTCAGCCCCATAATGGGCTTTCCTCAGGATCAAAAAATCACATACAATAAACATATACACACTGAGCCAACTTATATACCATAGATAAAATAAATCAAGTACTCACCACAGCTGTTGTCACTTCATGGCCGGCGTCCCTCTGCCAGCAGAGCGCATGCGCAACACTAACCAATCGGAGCCGCACTGCAGCATGACGCAAGACGCATCACCGCGGCAACCCAAATATACGTACAGATTATCATACTCCACCATATCTATATCGTTCACTATCCAAGCATAATATCTACTCTATTCATAGTACAATAGTTAATGTTACCAATAAAAAGGCCAACTGTATCCTATACTATCACTTAGCAAAAAATATTCAATGTGCAAAAGTAATGTATACCTCAGGTGAAATTATTTGTTATTATAATAATAAAGTGCTAGTGCAATATTAATAACTAAACTATTATTTATGTACAGTTTTTTTATAAATATGTGGTCAATAGAAATTGTTTTACATGTGTAGACACTGTGAAGATAATAAAGTGCTGCTGGTATTAATTAATAATCACTAGAAGTTAATAAAAAATTTATTAAAAAGTGGTAATCTTTACCTTAAAGTGCAACATGTGCTAACAAAATATCTCAAAATAGAGATGGATAAAGGGTGATGTCTCAAATTTGAATAGCCAAAAAGTGAATGGTGCTCTATTACAGGTATCATGGTAGACTATATCTTTATACAGTATATTAATATTTAAAAGTTCATATAGTGAAGTAGTGGCAACCTATATATCTATAAAAAGAACACCGTCTAAATCCCAATGCAATAAATCAGAAGAATAAAATAAATATAATATAATTTGTTAGTGTGCGGGTGATTGAAAAATTTAGCTTGTACCATATGTCCACACGTATGGACATATGGTACAAGCTAAATTTTTCAATCACCCGCACACTAACAAACGATATGAAACTAGATACACCATCACGTGTAAAACACTATTCGTGATATATAAGTTAACATGTCCTTGTGGACTCAATTACGTGGGAAAAACGGAAACTCCGCTATGTGAAAGAATACGAGGACATCGTTCCAGTATACGTCTGGCGTACAGGGATGGTATTACGGATAAGCACGTTGCGAAACATTTTTTGGCCAAACAACATCCTCTTTCTTCTTTGAAATTTACAGCAATAGACTTTATTCCTCTATCTAGACTGGGAGGTGACAGTGGTAAAGCACTCCTCAATCGGGAGGCTTATTGGATACATGAGTTGAACACGGTGTCCCCTAGGGGTCTCAATGAACTTGCTTGTCCATTCATTTTTATTACTTATAATGTATTACTCTAAACCCGCTTGTGAAAAATTGTACAACTATGCATGTCATCATTTTATTTTATTCTTCTGATTTATTGCATTGGGATTTAGACGGTGTTCTTTTTATAGATATATAGGTTGCCACTACTCCACTACATGCACTTTTAAATATTATACTGTATAAACTATATACTGTATAAAGATATAGTCTACCATGATACCTGTAATAGAGCACCATTCACTTTTTGGCTATTCAAATTTGAGACATCACCCTTTAACCATCTCTATTTTGAGATATTTTGTTAGCACATTGCACTTTAAGGTAAAGATTACCACTTTTTTATTAATTTTTATTAACTTCTAGTGATTATTAATTAATACATGCAGCACTTTATTATCTTCACAGTGTCTACACATTTAAAACAATTTCTATTGACCACATATTTACAAAAAACTGTACATAAATAATAGTTTAGTTATTAATATTGCACTAGCACTTTATTATTATAATAACAAATAATTTCACCTGAGGTATACATTACTTTTGCACATTGAATATTTTTTGCTAAGTGATAGTATAGGATACAGTTGGCCTTTTTATTGGTAACATTATCTATTGTACTATGAATAGAGTAGATATTATGCTTCGATAGTGAACGATATAGATATGGTGGAGTATGATAATCTGTACGTATATATTATCTGATTAAGAACATGGTTTTATAAGGCATTCTTTCCATTTTTTTCTCCCCTACAGCTGTTGCGCACCGATCGATTCTAAGTGGATCGGTGCGTTAGTGAACAGCCCGCCCGGCGTCCACCGTTCACCATGGCTACGCGGCAATGTGTATTTGGGTTGCCGCGGTGATGCGTCTTGCATCATGCCGC
This sequence comes from Pelobates cultripes, assembly GCA_933207985.1. NCBI lineage: Eukaryota > Metazoa > Chordata > Amphibia > Anura > Pelobatidae > Pelobates > Pelobates cultripes. The sequence continues at coordinate 215,684,422 of OW240913.1, read as the reverse complement.
AGAGCGGCTCCGATTGGTTAGTGTTGCGCATTCGCTCTGTTGGCAGAGGGACGCCAGCCGGGAAGTGACAACAGCTGTGGTGAGTACTTGATTTATTTTATCTATGGTATATAAGTTAGCTCAGTGTGTATATGTTTATTGTATGTGATTTTTTGATCCTGAGGAAAGCCCATTATGGGGCTGAAACGTTGATCTTTTTAATGAATTTCTAAATAAAGCAGCATTTGATTTTTAACAAGTCCGAGGAGTGCAGTCATCACTATTGGAAAAAAAAAAATATATATATATATATATATATATATAAAATAATTTACACCAAAACTATAGAAAAACATAGCTGAATGTTTTACTTTTTACAGTTAATAAAAATGTGCTTGAAAGTATCAGTCAGAGGATTAGGGGTACAAACTGTGGCTATCTTTATTCAGTGGCTCTCTAGATCAGGCCGTACCCCCTCTTGTGCCATTCCCCCCCCCCAATTTAAAATAAAGTTATGGCTCGCTGCGCATGCAGGCTGCCTGAAGTTGTCATAACAAAATAACATGCAGCCGGCGCCGCGAGTAAGCACTGCTTTAATCTTTAGGGAACTGACAGCCGCGAGGTGAGAGTCTCACCCACCGACGCCGCTGGATTCATTTCACACTTATTCAGTTAAGTGGTTAACCCCTTCAGCTCTGTGGGAGGGGTCGACCTAATAACCCTATAGTGCCAGGAAAACAGGTTTGTTTTCCTGTCACTATAGGATACCTTTAAGATTAATGAATAAGCTTTGGTGTTTAAATCATGCACCTGCAGTTTAGGAGTTAAAACACTTTGTTTTTGCAGCTCTTGCCACATCTCCCCTTGCCGCGACACACATAGCCTCAATGAAAAAGGTTTAATTTTTACAGTATAGTTGTTTACTTTAAAGATTTTTAGCTCTTACCGGGGCGTTGCTTGGAGGCAAGAAGACCAGGGGCTTTTATTATTAATTATTCAGTAACCCAGGTATTTCTGATTTGAAACTGTTCACGTCAATAAAGAAAATGGCTACTGTGCACAATGTATGTTGCAAAGTTGCATTAGAATGCCATGACATGACAATTTAAAATTCATAACATGCAGTCTGCTATGACAATATAAAATGCATTTCTTCATATTATTAAGGTTATTAATTCATCCATGGAGAGATGAGTTTTGTATTGTCATGGTAGACTGCATATAATGAATTTTACATTGTTATGGCAGTCTATTGCAGCTTGCACAGCAGCCATTTTCTTTGTTGGGATAATGGAATAGTAGCCATTTTCTTTATTGGTGTGAACAGTTCCAAACCAGAAATATCTGGAGTATTGAATAATGACAGGTTAAAACCGACAGGTTCAATGACAGGTTTTTATAATAAGGCCCATCATACATTTTTAACTTTCCAAGTCATTCAGTCACATTAACATTGTCCCCCACCCACATCAATTGTTGAAGTGAGTGTGGCCTGAATAGGTTGGGGTGAATAATGCTAGTGTGACTGAATGACTTGGAGAGTTAAAAGATGGATGATGAGCATCATTAAAAAACAAAATAAAAGAGTGGAGATGAGATTTATGTTTTTAAAATGCCCATCATCATCCATTTTTAAACACTTCAAGTCATTTAGTGAGATTGCTGTGTTCCCCCCATGCAGACCACACTACCCTAATTGATGTGGGGAATGCAAATGGGACAGAGAGACTTTTAGTCCTGTGTCCTCTCTGTTCTCAGTTTGCCAGTGCTATCTATGTCCCCAAACAGCTTGCCGGTGTGGCAGTGCCTTCTCTGTTTCCAAACAGCAGGCAGGTTATGCATGAGGGGCAAATATAAAGCCCCATGTCCTTTTTATGTGTGTCCAGGATATGAACAGTGTATTTTCCAATTCTGTTTAAAATGCAATTTCCCTATTTAGAAATAATAATGGTGCAGTGTGCAGGTGCAAGTCCTGTCTGAGCAGTATGGGTGCAAGAGCAAGTCCAATTTTTGCAATAATGTGGGTGCTGAAGAAGGGAATGAAAACAAGAAATAAATTTTTTCCAATAAAATGTTTATTCCTTGTGAAAAAGTTTGCATATCATATTAAAAAGTTAATTTAAGTGTCAATGAAAAAAATATATAATTATATATACACACACATGTTTTATATTTGCCCCCTTACTTTTGGCACTGGCCCCTCATGCACCCCTCCCTCCTCCCCCCAAATATGAATGTTGAAGACATCACTGTCTTTATTCACTTCTTTTAGCCAACAACTGGGGTGAAGTACCACACCACTGCTATGGTTTGTGCTACAATTGTCTTAAATGTTTGAGTGACCAATTCATTCTGAAGGCAATAACTCGATTCTATATTGTAAGCCATGTGCATGGCAGCCCTCCCGGCTCTAACCTATTTCTGCTTTTGAGCTTTCACTGCAAGATTTGTGACTGCCAAACTCATTGTATGTCTCACTCATAATTTTATTTAATATTAAAATGTCAATCTGGTTTTTCAGTATCCTGCATGCACAAACAGCTATATGACTGAAAACTATCCTTGAGTGCATCGTCTCCACTTATCTTTTTGCCTACAAAATAATTCTTTGTTCATCTCGATAGCAATAGCAAAGTGAAGGATTAGCATTTTAATACAAAAGGATACACTGAGATCCATAAATACAGGGGGATTATTCTAACAAAATAGAAAACAGTATTAAATACACTTATTCTTGGAAATATATGCAAAGGATTACTCGAGTATGCATGGGACTTAAAGGTGAATTATGTACTGTAAGCTGACCATGACTGTGCATTCGGAAGGAAATCAGACACATTTTAATTTAGAAAAAGCCAGCGCTGTAAAAATGGACACCATGTGCCTATTTTTATATACACATTCAAACATTCTGAATATTTTTACTCTACATTTTAAGACATTTAAGGACAACATAGAATACATCATGTTTGGTGTTGTAGATGTTTATAATTAAACTGATTACATTGGAGCCATGAGTGCCTGGGGACCCTCATTCAGAGTTAAACTGGTGGAAATGGTTTAACACTGAACAGTTGGATAGTGTCTGGAGACTACAGGTGCCATAATTACTTCCATGACATGAAGGGGTTCTAGTGCCTAAGTGTCTTTTTAAGAACTGTGCATTTATTAAGCATTGGAATGTAGCTGCAATTAAATTTTTTCTGTATTGAAATAGGTAATAAAATATCATTAACGTTTATTAAACGGCAACAGAAATTGGTTATACCCAATGGGAAAATCAGCTAACTTTGCAAATCAACAGTGAAATGGGCTTATACAGGAGGAGAGATAACATAAATAAATTTATTTTGGGTCAAAAATGTCTGCATTTAATTAGATCTCTTAACAACTCTGAGTAGCTCAAGCACTTTAGATTTATTAAAAGGAAAAAATAAAATAAATAAAAAAATTACATAGAGGCTAAAAGCCCGATCCAGCCCTGTACATTTCCCACAAGGTTTGAAAGATGTTTGTCATTATGTCTAATGTTTGTTGTATTCATAAGTATGTTTTATGAATGTATTTTGTATATTTATATTTGTTATATTGAAAAAACTCAATCAAGATTTAATTTAAAAAAGTATAGTCTGTCCCTGCAGGCCGTGTTTACATTGCTCCCTAGGGACACCTCTAGTGGCCACTCCTCAGACAACTAGAGGTGCTTTCTGGGTCAGAGCTTCATGCTCTGCATGGAGATGCTGAAATTTCCCCATAAAGATGCATTGATTCCTATGGGAAAGCATTGGATTTTCTGAGTTGATCAATACTGATGATGTCAGCCAAGGAGGCGGATAGGGGCAGAAGGGGGCTGGAAATACGGTAAGTTTTCTTACCTTCTAAGAGTTTAAAGGAGGGGGGGAGAGCCACCTAAATTGTGGTTTAACACTATAGGGTCAGGAATAGATGTTTTTGTTCCTGACCCTATAAGTGTTCCTTTAAATGGATTAAAGTTTTTTTCAGTTTAATTCTGAAATTGCAACGAGAAGAAGGTGTGATCAATAGCTACTCAAGTAATATACCTCCAAACAACCCTGGGTTAGGCACGACAGTCTATCCCTATCATGATGTTCTTGGTTTGTTCCCAGTCCACAAAAAGCACAGCACAAACAGTGAGACATAGAGTAATCTGAAGACACTGGCTCTATGGGAGATACAGAACTGCTCTGTGCTTCCGACGCTGGATGTCCAGCGTCATTTACCGGACTAAAGGTCCATTTGGATGCAGGACGTGCCACTGGAGGCAAACTTAGAGTTGCAATGGGGACACTGCCCCCAGACCACTTCAATAAGCTGAGGTTATCTTGGTGTCTATAGTGTCCCCTTAATAAATGTTGTTTGTTTTATAGTCTAACCCACAGTTGCCCCATCTTATTTAACCCCTGCGTCTGATCCGGTCCTTCTGGGCCATGTGATCTCGAGGTCCTTGCGAGGACCTCACAATCACATGGATGGAATAGCTGTCCATAGCAGTGCCAGCAGGTGGAGGGCCTGGAATGACAGGTAGTCCCCATGCTGCCTGAAATAAAGTTAAATAAAGTTTTAAAACAATTTAAAAAGTTTAAAATTAAATAATATATACTTAGATTATATATATATAATGTATATGATCTAAAAAAATATATATATACCCATACATACACATACACTAAGTATATTTTACTATATATATATATATATATATTAATATTAAAATACACGTAGAATGAGAATAAATATATATAATTTTATAAATATATATATATATATATAATATAATTAAATATATAAATACGTTAAAAATAAAAAATTAAAAAATTAAAAATAAAGACCTACAAAATATATATGTATAATTTCGTTCTAACTGTATTTTGATACTAATATATATTTATATTGATATCAAAATACACTTAGAGCAAAATAATATATCTATATATATATATATCTATATATAAATATATATATGTATGTATGTATCACTATATATATATATATATATATATATATATATATACCTATATATAAATAAAAATAATTTTCAAAATTATATATATATATATAGATATATATATATATTTTAATTCTACGTATATATTTATGCAATATTTTTACATATTTAAGACATTTTATTAATTACAATTTGCAGGACCTGCCTGAAAGAAAGTCGAGAGACTTTAATTTGCTAGCACTATACTTAATCCTGTAACTTTCCAAGACACCATAAAACCTGTACATGGGGGCTACTCTTGTACTCGGGAGCACTGGCGTACATACCAGGGTCGCAGGGGTCGCGACTGCGACCGGGCCCGGCCCACCAGGGGGCCCGGCCGCCCCTGCGACCCGGTATGTACGCCCAGGGCCAGCCTCTTCCCCTGGGGGGCCCAGGAGCCGACCACCCCAGGGCCCCCCTGAGGCTGGCCCTGCTGACCCCGGGTGGCCGGTCGGGCAGGCAGGCGGGCGCGCGAGGGAGCACTCAGTGCTTCCTCTTCAGCTCCCTCGCGCACCGCAATGATACCGGAGCCAGAAGATGACGTCATCTTCCGGCGCCGGCATCCCTACGCGGCGCGCGAGGGAGCTGAAGAGGAAGCACTGAGTGCTCCCTCGCGCGCCCGCCTGCCTGCCTGCCCGACCGGCCACCCGCCCAGGAGCCCCACTGGACCCCAGGGAATAATCCCCCCCAGCACTCCAAGAGGTAAGGAGGCTGGGGGGATTATATTAAAAAAATAAAAATAAATCATGTGTGAGTGTTAGTGTGAGTGTTGTTAGAGTGAGTGTTAGTGTGTGTGAGTGTTAGTGTGAGTGTGTGTGAGAGTGAGTGTTAGAGTGTGTGTGAGTGTTAGTGTGAGTGTTAGTGTGTGTGTGTAGTGTGTGTGAGTGTTAGAGTGAGTGTTAGTGTGTGTTAGAGTGAGTGTGTCTGCTAGTGAGTGTTAGTGTGTGTGTCTGCTAGTGAGTGTCAGTGAGTGTGTTACTGTGTGTGTCTTACTGAGTGTGTGTGTGTTAGTGAGTCTGTTTGATGTCTGTTAGTGAGTGTGTGTTTGTCAATGAGAGTGTATGTTTTGTAAGTGAGTGTGTATGTATGTCTGTCGCTGACTGTGTCTCTGTCAGTAAATGTGTGTGTCTGTTAGCTAGTGTGTATGCGTCTGTAAGTGAGAGTGTGTGTGTCTTCAGCACTTACCTTTCTCCAGCGCCGGACTCCCTTGGCGCTGAGGATCCCTCAGCCTCTCAGCTCCGAATGCGACCGCGCACGCATTCAAACCGCCCATAGGAAAGCATTACTCAATGCTTTCCTATGGACGTTCAGTGTGCTCCTCTAGCGGCTGTCCGTGAGACAGCCACTAGAGGCTGGATTAACCCTCAGTGAAACATAGCAGTTTCTCTGAAACTGCTATGTTTTCAGCTGCAGGGTTAAAACTAGAGGGACCTGAACCCAGACAACTTCATTGAGCTGATGTGATCTGATTGTCTGTAGTGGTCCTTTAAAGGACACTATAGTGCCAGGAAAACATACTGTCCTGGCACTATAGTACCCTGATTGCCCCACCCTCAGGGACCCTCCCGCCCGGCTCTGGAAGGGGTAAAACTTACCTTTTCCACGGCTGGAGCTCCCTCCTCCGATCCTCCTCTTCTCCTCCCGTGGCTATATGGCATGCGGCAAGCTGTGCATTCAGCATTCATAATGCTTTCCTATGGACGCTGGCGTGCTCTCACTGTGAAAATCACAGTGAGAAGCACGCAAGCGCCTCTAGCGGCTGTCAATGGGACAGCCACTAGAGGAAATAGGGGAAGGCTTAACCCATTCATAAACACAGCAGTTTCTCTGAAACTGCTATGTTTATGAAAAAATGTGTTAACCCTAGCTCGACCTGGCACCCAGACCACTTCATTAAGCTGAAGTGGTCTGGGTGCCTAGAGTGGTCCTTTAAGTGTGTGTGCATCTGCATGCACTGGCGTACATACCGCGGTCGCAGGGGTCACAGCCCTGTAACCCCTGCGACCAGGTGCCCACCGCCATGTGTTGCGGCCCGGCCCGCGCGGGGGGGGGGCCCACGGATCAATTTTCGCACCGGGGCCCCATGGGTCATGTGTACGCCACTGCTCGGGAGACTTCGCTGAACACAAATATTAGTGTTTCAAAACAGTAAACTGTATTACAACGATGATATAATCAGTAAAAAATAAGTTTTGGCATTTTTCACACACAAACGGCACTTACACTGATGATACAATTGTTGTGATACGTTTTACTGTTTTGAAACACTAATATTTGTATTCAGCGAAGTCTCCGGAGTATAACACTGACCCTCATGTACAGGTTTTATGGTGTTTTCAAAAGTTACAGAGTCAGATATAAGGCTTGTGTTTCAGTTTTTTCACATTGAAATTCGCCAGATTGGTTATGTTGTTTTTGAGAGCATATGGTAGCCCAGGAATGAGAATTACCCCCATGATGGCATACCATTTGCAAAAGTAGACAACCCAATGTATTGCCAATGGGGTATGTCCAGTCTTTTTTAGTAGTCACAAACACTTGCCAAAATTGGCGTTCAAATTAGTTTTTTGCATTTTTTACACACAAACAACTATTAATGCTAACTTTGGCCAGTGTTTGTGACTAAGTGGCTACTAAAAAAGACTGGACATACTCCATTTGCAATACCTTGGGTTGTCTACTATTGCAAATGGCATGCCATCATGGGGGTAATTCTCATTTCTGGGCTACCATACGGTCTCAAAGGCAACGTAACCAATCTGGCGAATTTCAATGTGAAAAAACTGAAAAATGTAAAATGCTATATACTTCCCAATCCATAAAACCTGTGCATAGGGGGTACTGTTTTACACGTGAGACATCGCTGAATACAAATATGTGTATTTTATTGGAGTAAAAGCTAAAAGTATTATGACATTTACAGTTAAAATGTCATGCAGAACTAAAAAAAAATATTCATATTAAATTATGTTTCGTAGCTAAATATTTGATGTTAAATGAAAGCCCTATTTCTCCTGAATTAAATGATATATAATAAGTGTAGGTGCACTTCATATGAAAGAGGTCAATTACGGTTGAACTGACATATAGTCAAATTCCAAGTTTTGTTTACGTTTTATTTTGATCAAAATGTGTACATTTGGCTCAGTCCTTAAGGGGTTAAACAAACATATTTTTAAATGTGAAATACTTAAGGGTAATTAACCCTAAGCATACCAGGAGAAGTGGAGTGGGAAAAACACTTCAAATATAAAGGATAACTTCTGCACAAAATAAAATAAAAAATAAAAGAGATACTGCATTTAAAGATAGTATTGAGATAGACAGGAATAGAGCTGCCTCAAAACACACTGATAAAAGGTCCAAAGTCTACTAAGTAGTGATATCAGTTCGCCAAAAAATAGAAACAAAATTCAATAACAGTCTGTGGTTACAGTTGAATAAAGGTCAATGAAATGTGTAACATAAATGAAACAAATGAGACAAAAGTGTAACAAAATTTATCAGCTTGTAGGTGTTAAACCCCTGCTACCATACAGTGGGGGCTAAAACAATCTAACACTGGTATTATAATCTTATGTATAAGAAATAATGTACTAATGTACTATAGAAATAGGTCTCTTTTAATGGAGATGTCTACAATCTAAAAGGGAAATAAAAGCAGAGACATAGTGATCTCTGTTAGCCCTTTATTAAACTTGACACACAGTTAAAAAAACTTAAAGACTCTCCGGAATAAGAGGCATGTTAGTAGATACATAGGAGTACTGGATCCAAGTGGTAAATACACTTGATCCCCTCTGCCTTCCTTTAGGCAGCTTGAAACAAAGTTAGGGCAAGTACTGTATAGATGTTAGTCCTAGACCGCCATGTGTGTTCCACCAGGATGCCACTCCTGCATTCCATTTCAGCTCTCCTTTCGAACAGAGTTCTGTGAGGTAAGATCGCCTTACACGTTTCTAGACTGGCAACGTCACTTCATCAGAGGCTCACCACACAATCTGTCTCTGGGTTTAAATAGCCAAAAAATCCCACGGCTATTAACTCCATCTATACTCACTGGTAACCCATATTACCGAATCAGACATCCTCAAACTAGAATTATACCGAAGCTGACTATATGAAATAATAACCATATATAAATAGACGTAACCATATTTTAACTGGAGTTCATTTTTAAAGCAAGCTTATTACTGAGCTTTAAATAATAATGATAATGTATTTAACCAGGAAATGTACATTCAAATTACTCTGGTTTTCAAGTACCGTTCAAGTTACCATAGCTCAACATTCAGGGGTTGTTACTATTACCCAATTTAGTGGTACTCATTTTATCCCAAGGATTGAACAGATTCTACTGATGAGGCAATAACGCAAATAATAAGCTAAACAAAAAAAAAAATACTTCATAGCATATATTTTGTAATAGTCAAAGCATTAAAAAATGGCATTCTATAATTCTGTGAAAATCATCTTACCTTGAGAAGTTGAGAAAATGAACATGTCGTGTAAATAAATATGGCTGCTCAGCAGTACTGACATTTTTTATCAACTCCATCTAAAGAGAAAAAGTACATTGTTGAAGATATAGCATATCTGGATATAAAAAAGTATATTTACACATTTAAATCAGTTCTGTGGCATATGCAAAAGTATCACAGAAAAAGTAGCTCTGAGCTGCAAGGATATTGTTGCCTCTGTCCCTGGAGCCTGAGGTTGCACAAGTCACTTATCTTTGCTCTTTTGACAGTCTGCATAATAAGTGATTGATGGGGCTGCAATATCATGATTTATCTTGGTGGTTGTAGCATGATGCTATATCATGGTGCCTCAACAAAGCAACACATGACAACCTGAAGGGACACAATATATGGAGAATATAGAAACAAGACACCGGCTTACTTGGTTTAGATCACCAAGGTCTGACTTTCAATTAAGCTTTTCCAGCTGGGGATTTACCATTTACCCATCCTTGCAGGGCTGCATTTGCGAGCTGTGTATGTTTTTGAATATACAGGTGTGTTGGTGTGTTTGTGTGTGGTGTTGCCATTTAATTTCAGTGGTGTATTTCTCTGTATCGTTGCCGTTTGCAGGGGTGTATACGTATGTACTGTGTGCATTTAGAATGCAAGGGCATGTTATAATAGATCACCTTAAAGTGTGTTTGAGAGTATTACAGAGCTACAATCACAAAATCATCTGGTAGTGCCATTCCTGAGATCAATCTCTGAATCCATTAACAAGAATGACATTCCATGCTACCATAAGTTATTTAGGAAACAGACAGTGATGCTGGTAAAAAAATAAAAAAAAAAAGCCTATATTTTTTAAAGGATAAATAACATATTTCCATCATATGCTATTTTGGTGCTAACAATTACATGTATTCTGTGTGATTTAGGATTTGTGTTTGTTTGTTAAAGGGGCACTATGGTCACCAAAACAACTTTAGGTTAATGAAGCAGTTTTGGTGTAAAGATCATTCCCCTGCAGTCTCACTCTTCAAATCTTTGCATGTCATTTACACAGCCTTTCTAAACACTTCCTGTAAAGAGTCACCTTATATTATACTTCCTTTATTGAAAATTCTATTTAATTCAGAATTTCTTATCTCCTGCACTATTAGTAGCTTGCAGAATCCTCCTGTATGTAATTAAAGTTCAATTTACAGAGCAGGAGATATAGAGTTTTACAGTATAGACCCGGGGTAGGCAACCTATGGCACTAGTGCCATGCACGGCACTCGAGGTGTCTTTGCACGGCACTCAAGGCTGCTTGAGCCAAACAGGCTCTGGCCTATCAGGAGTCCCAGTAAAACTTCAAATATCTGCTAATATGAAAAGATGGTGAAGGACAATCCTCAATTTAAGCATTGCAGCATATAGAGGAAATGATCTCAGATCACTTCCTCCAAGCACTTGTGAATGGGAATCCACAACGTAGTAGTGCGGCCTGCAGCTGCTGTTGCAGCTCCTGTCTTTGACTTGTACCTGGCAAGCCTGGTCCCCACTGGAACCCAGGGAAGCTACCCACACTGCTAGATATACACAGATATTGTGGATCAAACCAAGTGTTTATCTGAGTATCTCCTCCTTTCCAAATTGTTAAAATAAATGCGTGCACGCTCTGAAGTAAATTACACTGAGACACAAGTATCAGGTGAATGAAAAACTTCGGAATTTTTACTCAGGGGGTGGCAAGCCCCTTATAAAGGCAAAAATACATAATATGCAAAAATGTAGATAACAGAGAGAATACATCTTTAATTGGTTAGGTGTTAAGTGTCTTATCTAATGCACATCCTGCGAGGCGTGATGTCACCATCATCCCGGAATTTTAATTCGGATGTAGGCACCATCTTGTTACACGAGGTAGTTAGTAGATATTGAATACAGGTATACACAGTAAATAGACATTTTACTATCACTAATTTACATTCATAACACAGAAATGAAGAATAACCCTCCCCTTATACAAATGATACGAACAGCCCACACACAAACATACACACAATCTGCACAAACATAACCCGCTAACAATCCACATACATGCACACAACCCCACATGCAGCATCTCACATACAATACCCCAAACAGCCCACACACACTACCAAACACACAATGTGACATATCCATCCATACACAATTCCACAAGCAGCCCTCATACACAGCCCACATTCATATGTATCATACACAATACCATAAACTACTAATGAACATATACAATATAATAGCTTATATAAGCACAAATACAACGATGCAAAGCAACTGCAGTAAAAATAACACAAGCAGAATACGGCAGCATACACAACTCAATTTAAAAAAATAGGACCGGCACGCTACGGGACATCACAATCCTATATCGGCACAGTGCTGCTAAAAGTTTGCCTACCCCTGGTATAGACTGTCACCTGGAGATAGAGAGTGTTACAGTATAGACTGTCACCTGGAGATAGAGAGTGTTACAGTGTAGACTGTCACCTGGAGATATAGACTGTCACCTGGAGATAGAGAGTGTTACGGTATAGACTGTCACCTGGAGGTAAAGAGTGTTACAGTATAGATTGTCACCTGGAGATAAAGAGTGTTACGGTATAGACTGTCACCTGGAGATAGAGAATGTTACGGTATAGACTGTCACCTGCACATAGATAGTTTTACCGTATAGAGTTAGACAGTTAGCTGGAGACAGAGAGTGTTACCGTACAGACCCCACCACCGCCCACCTGAGATCCTAAACCGCCCATTACTAGTGGGCAGTAGGGACCAGGTTGACTACCCATGGTATAGACCAGGAGTAGTCAACCTTTTAATAACTGCTGCCCACTTTTGTATCTTTGATGGTAAAACTTCCTTACCGCTCACCAGTGCCACAGTAACGAATTTTATAGATAAATTTAAGTACATATTTTTTTTTTTATATAGAGAGGGTTTAATAAAATACAAGTACTTAAATTCATCTATTTTTCTATTCTGCTTTTTTCTATGTGTGTCTGTGAGGTGTTGTTTGTGAAGGGTGCTGTGTGTGTGTGTGTGAGAGAGCCGCACAGGGCGCCATGCAGCAGGGGGCGCCATGTGGCCGACACAGCTTGCACATGGCCGGTGAGTGCAGGGGGAGCTAAAGGAAGTCCCTGGGTGGAAGATTCATTATTTTCCACCGGGGACTATGAAAAGGGGGAGGGGCTTACCAAACAGCGGGGCGGAGCTTACCGCATGGAGGAGGCACTGAAGCTGTACTGCACAGAAAAGAATCCCTGCTTCCACTCCTCCATTCCAGCCATAAGGAAATAGGTAATTGTGACTGTATTGTGTGTGAGAGAGAGACTGTCTGCCTGTGTATGTGTGAGATTGTACTCTGTGTGTGACTGTAACAGTGTCTGACTGTCTGCCTGTGTGTGAGACTGTACTCTGTGTGTGACTATAACAGTGTCTGACTGTCTGCCTGTGTGTGTGTGAGACTGTACTCTGTGTATGAATGTCTGCTTGTGTGTATGTGAGACTACTCTGTGTGTGACTGTAACAGTGTCTGACTGTCTGCGTGTGTGCACCTGTGTGTGTGTGAGAGAGACTGTACTCTGTGTGTGACTATCTGCTTGTGTGTGAGACTACTCTGTGTGTGACTGCCTGTGTGTGAGACTACTCTGTGTGTGACTGTAACAGTGTCTGAATGTCTGCGTGTGTGTGAGAGAGACTGTACTCTGTGTGTGACTGTCTGTAACAGTGTCTGCATCTATGTCTGTGTGTGTGTATGTGAGACCAGGGACGTATTAGTCGCGAGGCAAACAAGGCATTTGCATTGGGCGGCAAAAAAAGCCGCCCCCAAATGCCCAGGGCAAATGTCTTGTTAGCCTGGCGGCTAACAGTCCAGGCAGGCAGGCGGACGGCTAAGTAAAAATCCATGCTGACGGGCGGCGCTGGCGAGGGAGCACTTTCCCCTGAGCTCTCTGCACAGCTCCCTCACGCGCCGCAGAGTAATGCCAGGAGCCAGAATATGACGTCATATTCCGGCTCCCGGCATCACTCTGCGGCGCGCAAGGATGGTGAGCAGAGAGCTCACTAATCAGTGCTCCCTCACCAGTGCCGCCCAGCAGCCCCACTGGACCCCAGGGAAAGGGAGAACCCCCCCAGCATTCCCAAAGGTACGGAGGCTGGGGGGATTGAATTAAAAAAAAAGTGAGTGTGTTAATGTGAGTGAGTGTGTGTGTGTGTCTGTTAGTGTGTGTGTCTGTTAGTGAGTGTGTGTGTGTATGTGTCTGTTAGTAAGTGTGTGTGTGTCTGTTAGTGAGTGTGTGTGTCTGTTAGTGAGTGAGTATGTGTGTGTGTGTGTGTGTGTTAGTGAGTGAGTGTGTGTCTGTTAGTGAGTGAGTGTATGTGTCTGTTAGTGAGTGTGTGTGTTAGTGTGTGTGTGTGTCTGTTAGTGTGTGTGTGTGTCTGTTAGTGAGTGTGTGTGTGTCTGTTAGTGAGTGTGTGTGTGTATGTTAGCGAGTGTGTGTGTGTGTGTGTCTATTATTGTGTGTATGTGTTTGTTAGTGTGTGTGTCTGTTAGTGAGTGTGAGTGTGTGTCTGTTAGTGAGTGTGTGTATGTCAGGGATTGTGTCTGTTAGGGAGTGTGTTGCTATGTGTGTGTCCATTAGTGAGAGTGTATGCGTGTCTGTTAGTGAGTGTGTATGTCTGTTAGCTAGTGTATGCGTGTCTGCCAGTGAATGTGTGTGTGTGTATTTAGAAGGCAGGGCAGGGGGGAAGGGCGGGGTGGCACGGGGGGGTGATCCGTCTGCCTGTGTAACTGTGCCTGACTGAATGCCTTTTTGTATGACTATAACCAGGGCCGGTCTTTGGGGTGTGCGAGCTGTGCGGCCACACAGGGCGCCATGGCAACAGAGGTGCCAGGTGGCCGACACAGCTCGCAGTCGGTCACTCACAAACCGGCCCGAATTGGAATGCAGAAGGAGCGTGGAGGAGGAGCGTGGGGGTGCGACGTCAGAAGGATCTGCTCAGTGGGTGTCAGGACGGAAGGTGCTCTTCAGTCGGCGAGTCAGCGGAGTGGGAAAAACTGACAGCTGGATACAGGGAGCAGCAGCCTTTAATGTAAGTGTTTGTCCTTATTGCTTTTTTTTATATAACGATTGCATTTTATTGAAGCGGGCAGGGGGCTAGAGATAAGGGGGTAGGGGCTGGGTGGATAAAGTGGGGCAGGGCTAGTGATAAAGGGGCAGAGGGCTGGTGAAGGGCTAGTGATAAGGGGCTAGTGATAAAAGGGGCAAAGGGTTAGTGATAAAGGCAAGTGGCAGGAGGCTGGGAAAAAGGGGGGCAGGGGTCTAGTGATAAAGGGGGGCAGGGTACTGATGAAGGGGGCAGGGTTTTGTTGAAGGGGGTGCAGGCGATAGATTGTGAATGTGCCTGAAATTGTCTAAAAGGGGTCAAACAAAGATGGCGGGGCGGGGGCGCCACAAGATTGTCTCGCACAGGGCGCTTGAACACATTTAGTATGATTTTTGGTATATACACTTACTATAAATAGTTTTAAAGACATAGCACACCATTTTTATATGTAAGGTAATAATTGTAACTCTAAGAACATAATTATTATTATTATATGTCCTTGCAGAATGTACTACGTTGCCTGACAGACCAAATCTAAAAACACATAAGAAATATAAAAAGCAAATAACAAAACAAAACAGTATGAAAATCATAGTTTTTCTTTGCACTTTAAAATGCAACACAATAGTGATTCAATCGGACTCCATTTTTTGCTGTACAAAATGGAAAAACATCATTAAAAAATTAGTCAAATGGAGATTAAGTGGATCTTCAATCTCAATACTCTCTCTCAAGCCACATGGCTTAAAATCAGATTTTGAGCAATGCCCTTTTCTATAATTAATTTAAAAGATTTTTTTTTTTAGAATTGTTAGAGTTCTGATAACTATTTAGACAAGTTCCTTTTTAATAGCAAAAATTAAATGACATATAATACATTTACTTTTAAAAAAAAAAATCTATTTATTATTTTTTCTTCACATTTTTTATTTCATATAGTAACAATAAAGAGTTGGGATATTTTTTTTTGCATCCAGAACCTTTTTCCATTCGTGTTATAACAAGTGTATTGTGTATTACATTTTTGGTGGTTTTTAAAGAATTTGGTGCTTCTTATATTTTTATTTGTTTAGTGAACATTCCCCTTTTTATATCTATATTCAACTTTTGCATGTGTGTACTGCAGAGAGTATGCTTCTATAACTAGAACAAGTGCATTAAATCTCTCTTTGCCCATTCTAAATATGTATTAACAAGCATTTAACACTTTAAACCTATATTGTTGTATATTGCCATTGTTTAAAGGGACACCATATTCACCAGAACAACTACAGTTTATTGAATTTGTTCTGGTGAGTAGAATCATTACCTTCAGGCTTTTTGCTGTAAACTCCTTTTGTTTTTTGTTTTTTTAGAGAAAATGCAGTGTTTACATTACAGCCTAGTGATAACTTCACTGGCCCCTCCTCAGATAGCTGTTAGAGATCCTTTCTGGGTCATGGCTGCCTAAAATGCATCCAAACATTCAGTGTCTCCTCCCTCTGCATGCAGACACTGAACTTTCCTCATAGAGATTTATTGATTCAATTCATCTCTATGAGGAGATGCCGATTGGCCAGAGCTGTGTTTGAATCATGCTGGCTCTGCCCCTGATCTGCCTCCTTGTTAGTCTCAGCCAATCCTATGGAGAAGCACTGTGATTGGATCAGGCTACCACTTCTGATGATGTCAGCAGACTGCTTGTTTTTCTGAGACAAACAGCATGCAGAGTTACAGCTTCAGGCTTGAATACAGTAAGATTTTGCTACATGTATGGAGGCATGAGGGGCCCAGGGGGGCTAGATGGTGGTGTTAACACTATAGGGTCAGGAATACATGTTTGTGTTCCTGACCCTATAGTGATCCTTTAACTTCCCTTCACTTCTGAGCAAGCATTCCTTGCTTAAAACCAATAAAGGACAGGAGAAACAGAGTGCACAAAAACACACACAGAATTACATCTGGAGTAATTTAAAGTTTAGCAGTGTCAAAACACCCATAGGTAAATAGCCTGTGATGTCTACTTTATATAAATGTATACTTTTGTGTGGCAATTTTGTTTTCTGTTATGGCTGTTATTATAAGGCAAACATACCATTTTCTAAAATCATTCCACATTGAAATTATATTTTATCCTTGTAGTTTGTGACCTGTAACTACCCAAGAAAACAAAAACTGAAATCGTAGACATACAGTAAAATGAGGACAAATACAATTATTAATTTTGAATTAATTACTTTTCTTAGGCAGCACTAATTATGCACACATTATTATTGCCAAAACAGTTATTTTCCTGTATTTTTTGTATAAAATATGAGAATTTATATGTTTGTTGCATTACATTAAAACCATTTTTGTCCTTTAAAAAAAAGTTTTTAATATGTGTTGATGCAATAAATGAGAAAAATGGAAATTGTGGATGAACACACACAGAAAAAAATAGCTTTTTCCCTAAAGTACAAAAAAAGTAACTGAAGCTGTGTCCTTAAAGGGACACTATAGTCAGCTTAATGTAGTTGTTCTGGTGAGTATAATCATTGCTTTCAGGCATTTTTATGCAAACACAGCCAACTCCAAGTAGCCACTCCTCAGATGGCCACTTGAGGTGCTTCCTGGCTCAGTGCTGCACAGTAGGCCCACGCTCTGTATGGGGCACTGAATTTTCCTCATAGAGATGCATTGATTCAATGCATCTCTATGAGGAGATGCTGATTGGCCAAAACTGTGTTTGGCTCCGCCCCCTTGACAATTTTAGCCGATCCAATGCTTTCTCCTTGGGAATGCATTGGATTGACTAAAAATCGGCAATTCTGATGAGGTCACCAAGGGGGCGGGGCCAGCGCCAGCAGACCCATAGTGAGCTAAAAGTAAGGTGAGTTTTAACCCATTCTGATGGGGTTAAGGTGGGGGGGGGCAAGCCACTTAAATGGTGGGTTTTTACTACAGGGTCAGGAATACATGTTTGTGTTCCTGACCCTGTTCCTTTAAGGGATTAAGGTAATTCTCTTAATCCCTGACTATGATTAAATTGACAATTAAGCTGAGGGTGAGAAGTGAAGACAAAAATAGATTGTACATCTTGAACATGAGAAATTAAAAAATAAGTTTCTTTGTTATACGTATATCCATGAACATTGTGAAGCCAATGGAAAGTACAGATCATGTGAGGACTTCCTCAAAAGATTTATTGAGTGGCACATTATAAATTTTGCTTAGCAAAAGGAATTTCCAGTTTGGTACTTGCTAGGTTTAGTGTCTGATTATGTGATTATGATCAGATTTCACATCTACCACTGCTACAACAACAAGGGTAAGAGAAAGAAAACAAGTCAACTTTTTCCGGCTTAGAAGAGGCTCATATCCAAAAATGTTTGGGAACTGCTTTAACAAAATATTAACAGAAATACCAAGCATATTTTGGTTCTGGCTTCTTGCTCACTTCTCCCTTTGGATTTTCTTTTACTTGCTATAAGATATTTTACCATGAAAACAAGGTTTAGAAAAGATTTTTGAAGGATTAAAATTGGAACTATTAAACAAATAAAGTTAAATATTTTATTATTCTGTAACATAAATTAATGTTAAATGCAGCAGATTCAGTGATACTGGGCACCTTATAAGAATATGTTCAGAATGGCCTTTATCGCAGCTACTTATAAGTAGGATGGCTAAACATGCATATGTCTGTTATTATGTTAACATAATGTCTTCTATTAAGATTACTGTTATCATCGTGGCATTAAAACAGCTCCAGTTCTCAAACACTGAAAACATGAAATTGAATATCTAATTAGCCACAGGGGTGTTGTCACTAAACTGGGAATGATGGAGGAATTACTTGTGATGTTTCCACAATTCACAATTCAATGAATGAAACACGTTAGGTTATTACTTACTTGTTCATTTTTGGTCAATCTGGTCTTATTGTGGATGTCCGACGTAACTAAATTAAACCCGTGTTTTTCGGACAAGATACGTAGCAGTAGAACGACTGTCCTGCTCCCACACTTTCCAACTCTGTTATAAACTACCTGACTGGGAAATGGGAGTACCTGAACAAACAAAAAAAAAATATATGGTTAGAACTTATTTTTGGTAGTTTTGTGAAATTATGTAAAGTACATGGAAATGCTGGTTATGATGCACGGAGGTCCCCCATCACATTTTCCTAGTTAGTGATCACTGCACAGGTCTACAATAAATAGCGGTTACTATAGGTACACCACACTCACACATGACAAGGGCATGAGCCAGGTAGGCATTATTTACTTTACATGTCCCTATCTATCTTAAATTTTTTAATTAATTTTGAATTCACTTTGCACCTCAACAATTTATGTTTTAGTGAAAAGCCGTGTTTTACCAAAATAAACCAATAGAGGGGCATCTACTGCTGACAACCCCTGCTGACAATCCCAAGGCATGATTTTTTTTTTTTTGCATATTCTAAAGAATTAAATTGTGTGTTCAGCTCCAGTCTGAAATATCCTTTTAATTCAGACCTAATCATTTTTTGCATTTTAAAAAGATAAATGTAAAGCATCCAAAAGGACATAATAATAAAACCAAAGAAGATGTGGTAACATATACTAGTAAATATGGCATCAATACAAAACAAGCCAATTTTACAAATACACCCTGTTGTTATTATGTTTATTTGTAATGCACAGACATATTCCACTGAATTTGATTACAACAAATGCAGATAATAGGAACAGTAGATGTTATTAGCATGTTGGAGCAGGTTTCTTCATCCCTTGTCACTGTTATATTCTGTATGTTAATTGCTTGTCAAATATCCAGATTCTATTGTAAAGTGCAGCAGATGTAAGCGCTATATAAATGCTAATAACAATAATAATGACAAGAGCCCTATTCACTTAGGAAGGTAAAATTACACGAAATTGCAATGTGTCTAAACGAACAGACAGATTACCATAACATAGTTAACATAATTATTCAAGAACACCTTTGGTAACATTGTGATAAGTTATAAACATTGCAGAAGACCATGGAAAGAAGGGAAATATAACAGGCAGCACACAAACAAAAAGGAAGCCGATATAAGGGAACTAGGCAATAAATACTTGCAGGGGTTATTCACCAATGTGAGACCTGTCGAGAATTCAAAGTGAATTTCAAAATTAACACAGAATATGCAAATTGGAAAAATTATCCAAGTCAATTCCATTTTAAATTTGGCTATTTTGGCCTTAAATTTGAAATTTACTTTGAATTCCCAGCTATTCCCACTTAAGTGAATAAGTGAGTTTAGCCCCATAGAAGAAGTGAACCAGCAAATGGTGACCCATACCTTCCTATGGTTAATCATAATATCCTGTGTTAGGGAAATGGAGTGTATAAGAAATGACTTGCTAATAAAATCTAATGCAGTTAAATTGCCATTTAGAACAAGAACAATGTATCTTATTTACATATACTGATCTCTAAAACCAGTTATTATAGTGTAACACATTATTGCTGTGAACATTATTGCTGTGGATCTCTGTTAGACACTCAGACTCACCAACAATATGGAGCTCCTAGAAAAGAGGGTCATTAAGATAGAAGAGAGAGAGAGAGAGAGATGGGGGTGGGGGGGATTTGGTCCCAAAATAGTAATTACGAGATATGGTATTTGCAACACATTTATAATTTAGTTAACTTAAAATTCCCACATTTCGAGTCATAATGTGTTAATCAAATTACCACTAACTTTAATATTCACTGTAATATACAATGTATAACAATAGCAAGCAACAAAACACAATTACTCCCAAAATAAGATAAAAATAAACAATGATGAAACCCAGAGAGGCCATTTTAATATTTGTTCTGACTTGTTATCTCAAGAAAACTTGTTTTCTCAAAAAAAACAAAAAACTTGCTACTTTGTACTGAATAGTCCCACTGTTAGAGCTGCTCCAATGAAATGTTAATCTGTGAGCAAGATATAAGGTGTGCATTAATAAATTCACTCAACCTGTGTTGGACCTGTTGTGGATGTTAGCAGCAAAAATTATATATATTATTTTTTTTTCCTCTCTTATAGTTTACATGTGAAAACCATCCTCCATGAACATTTACCAGCTGTAATAAAACATTCATAACATTACATGGTGTGCAGGTATAAAACAACAAGCAGCTCCCTCAGTAGTTAATACATTTTTAACAGTTGTAAAGTAACTTGGTTGCTTGTGCTGCAAGTTGGCAAACATTACAGATTTCATCTGGTCAATTATATCCTGATGGGTTTAAAGGAGCACTAAAGGGGCAGGAACGCTAACATGTATTCCTGACCCTATAATGGTGAAACCACCATTTAGGTGGCTGTCCCCCTTGATCCCATTAAAAGGAAGAAAAACCTACCTAATTTCCAGCACCAACGTGGGTCTGCACGCACTGGCCCCGCCCCCAGTCCGCCTCCTTGCTGATATGATCAGAATTAAATTATTTCGACCAATCCAATGTTTTTCCACAGGGAATGATAATATTCACCGGGACAAATACAATAAGCTGTAGTTGTTCTGGTGACTATAGTGTTCCTTTAAGTCTTGTGGTCATTCATGCCCATTCAGCAGATGTCATGTCTGGATTAAGGGCTTGGATATTTAGACGTTAGCAACTCACTTAGTGGATATTTCAGATTACCGTTACAAATTACTTATGCTACCTGAGCATGCTGGATAAGTGTAATCTGTGTACAAGCAATCTTATCCTGATCTGTATCACACACAAAAAAACAGGAACAAACTAACATTTAAAGGAAAACAAAAAATTTAAAATAGGGAAAACAAGTTAACTAAAGAGTTAACTAAACTGTATATTGTATATCAAATTAGTAGGCTTGAGTACCATATAGAGTTTAAAGCAGAATCCAACTGCAAAAAAATAAGTATATTTTTAGAAGGACTGTGTGTTTTTCTAGTTGGCAATATAACAGAAGCCATTATTGCCAGCATAGGGACTAAAGCCAACAAGCTGAAGTGGGCTCTTGTAAGTCACCATATCACAGTGGAATTGTAAGATCAGGTTGCCACAGTGCAAATCTAATTTATGGGTGTATCATCAGCATCTGCATACCATATACTGTTGGTATGGTATGTGTGGTATGCAGTAACAGAAAACCCCCACTGCTACTGTATCTCTTGTCGATCAACAAAGTGGTTATTGGATTTCAGCACCCTGTATTCCTTGGTTGGTATAGAACAGCTCATAGTAAATCTGCATCAGTTAGCCCTCAAACAGAATTTAATGGTTCTTGATGCTTGTGTGATGAGGTCTTTATTCTGAAATGGTATATGCAAAAAAAAAAAAAAACATCCCAGCGAACACTTTGTCCACTGTAAAATTACCAGTATTTCATTAAACAGTTTAGCAAGTATAACTGGCAGAATTCCTTAGAATCTACACACCCTGTGGAGATTGTTACTTCTGCATAGAGATGTAGATATACAATGTATGAGACCTGACTATATGTTTGGCATTGGAACTGGAACATGTAGTCTAACCAAAATACTCTTCATGTGATAAACTGCAAAAGTCATGTCCCTTTATTTCCTGAGCACCCAAACCCAAAAGAGATGCATTGAGCCACAAATACAACTTCACAGAGGGACTAGGGAAGAAAGAGTCAATGTGCCGGGTGGGAAGAGACACACAGTGGGTCTGGGGGGAGAAAGAGACATAGAGGGGATGGAGAAGGGGAGAAAGAGATGCATAAAAGGGGCTAGGGAAGAGTCACACAGAGGGGATGGGGAAGTGGAGAAAGAGATACACAAAGAGGCTGGGATAGGAAGACACACAAAGCTGCTGCAAGGGAGTAAAAAACACACAAAGGGGCTGGAAGTAAGAGACAAACAAGGGGAGGGGGTGTAAAGGACACACACATGGCAAAATATGGGGGGATAATACCACTATAGGGCTAAAGGGGACAGTCAGACAAAGGGGGGATAAGATATACTAAAGGGGATAAGACATTCTAAAGTGAAAATAAGAAAATGAGATAAGAAATACATGAGGGGGATTGAAGGGGGGCTAAGAGACACATAGGTGAAGATGCATTTCACTTTGGGAGGGGGGGGGCATATTCGCCTGTATAGCCAACAGGTTGAGAGTATGTTAATTAGCAAGTTCGGTGGGCGCCTGTAAAGAGAACTTCAGACAGAGTACATTAGTCTTCAAAAACTGAGGTGCTTGGGTGCACTGAAGTCCACTCCTTTCCCATTAGCTTCCTGACAGGTTAAAGGGACACTATAGTAACCAAAACAACTTTAACTTAATGAAGCAGGTTTAGTGTATAGATCATGCCTTTGAAGTCTCACTGCTCAATTCACTGTCCTTTAAGGAACACACAATTCATAATCCAAATGAAATAACTCCCATTTCCATGAGATGATTGTTCTCGACCTTAAGTATCTCAAAAGTTAAACTTACAAGTTTGTGAGAATAGATAGAGGATTGTGTGTGTTCTACAACAAGTCTTTAAATGTCTTTTCTTACAAACAATACCCTGGACAATATGAGAGTTTATACACTTAAAGTTCAATTCCATTTTATTACATTTTATTTACTGAACGACGAAAACATCATCTTTAAATATGAGGTGGTAAAATGCCAGGTATTTAATTGGTTTTGCAAGCTACAGATACAATGTGGATGATATAAACTGTTAAAGAAAAAAAAAATTAAATAACAATTTAGAAGCAAATGATTTGATACACAGCCTATTAGTCCTCACGGTGAAATTGCAAAAGATTAAACATTCAGTTGACTAATCTGAAGACTGTTTTAATGAGTGTATGGGAACAGTGAACATTTAACGATACGAAAATCATTAAACATCACTTAATTAATGTAGTTTGGGAACATTAGTCAGGGGTTTAAAATTAAAGGAAACACAAAATAAATAGAGATTTAGTAGTACTTGGCAATCCCAGTATCTTCATCAATCACAAACCAATTAACATGGGGTTGACAACTTTTTTTTAATTTATATATACAGTATAATGTTCTTTTAACAGCACAACTTACCAGTATGGAAATAACTGAATTCCCTATTGTTTTATTTCTAACAGTTAATAGTATTCAATACTAAAATTCTGAAATGGTAAAGATATTATCACATATATTTTTTCGTTTTACTTTCCTGTAAATTGACATAATGGGTTTACTTTTCCCCCCCATTAACAGTATTATTACACACAATTAATTTAAAATACCAGTAACAATAAATATTACTGAAATTACTGATGATAAAAGTTGAATGTTTTTATCCACAGTAATTATTCCTGACCCTAGATACATAGTTTGATACTATATGCAACTTGAGACATATGAGATATGCTTTTTTATTAATTTCAAGCAAAGGAGTTCCTAATCAATAAACATGGTCATCTCTCCTTTACTTAATTTTTTATTGTATTTTGGTTTTAATGTTTTTTTGTTGTATCTTTCTCAAGGTCATTGTAATGGGCAACTACAGACTTGGAAAACTTGCTTGCATTTAAAAAAAATAAATTCATAAACTTATAGTATATAGGTAAGTAGACATTCTTTACATGAGGTTTACATAGAACACAGAAACACTCCCATCTACTGTGCTCCCTCCTCCCAAACATCTATTTAGATTGAAAGCTCTATATCTACTGTTCCAGTGCGAAAATCGTGTTTTGTTAGTATTTAGTGTTTGGATCTTTTAGCTATTGTACAGCGCTATGGAATATGTTGGCACTTTTAAAATAATTCTAATTGTAACAGAACGTATGTTTATTTTATTGAATGTTATCATAATACTTTTGACTAGGATCTTATTACAATTGACGAAGATGAAAGGACGTCATCGAGTATTACTGGAATAAAAAAAAATACAGAAATTGTGTTTGACAAACACAAGTTCTGCTGAATTCCCAATTCTGGTTTTGGCTGCTATTGTTAATCAAAGAAATAGTAAAGGACATTATAGGTATACAGGAACTCAAAGTAAAACTCTGGCAGTAAATCAGAGTTATAATTAAGGGTATTAGATATTCAGTAGAGGAACAAAGGAGATTGGATGGCTCTAAGGAGTACAACAAAGGGATAAAGTAAACCAAAAAGAAGTTTGTGGATGCCAGAGAGACAGAAAACCAACTTTAAAGGGTCAGAAGGGGATATTAGAGTAAAAAAGGAGACCAGCGGAACATGAAGACCGAATGACTCACAAAAGGGCCAATGAGTAACTTTGCAATCATGGAAGTATGTCTCACTCCTATGTCTAAGGACCGGGTGGTTCAAAACATATAAGGAAGATTATTATTTTTTTTCCTGTTTGTTTATGTACCTTGTTAAATAAACCTTTCCTTTTGGATTCAGTGCGCTTGGTTTTTCTGGCATACTTTTCTTGTTTTTCTTTGCAGTGATGGAAGTATGTCAATGTGAGGTTGGTAAACCACCATGCAGAGCTTAAACCTATGGTACCCTAATAGTACAGACAAGGGAGAGCAGCATATTACTTGTCCTTGGGATGGCTATACTAGGCAATATAACATAGTGAAAGAATGAATCAAGATCAGGGTGTCCAGAGATATACATTTTTTTTTTAAAAATCACGTCTGTTCAGCTACTAGTTCCTACACCACTGTAGCTATGGTACATTCACAAGCTTTCGAACTGATACAATACTGTTAGAAAAAAACAACAAAATGCTTTATCTACACAAATGTCCATACACCTTAATGCTTATGTAGATCAATTAGTTAGTAAGTTTTTATAACAGTATTGAATCATCTGGCAAGAAAAATACTGGTGCAACAAAATTCAAGTTTACTTAAGGACATTTAGAATAACAAATGTTCTGGGTGTGATACCCTTTGTCAATGTGTATTTCTATTTGAGAAAATAACAGAAACCCAGCACAACTAATCCATATCTTATAACATACTGGACCAGGGAATTAAGTCCGTGGTGGCCAGGCTCCTGGGGAGGGCACAGTGAGTGACGCAGTCCATATCACTAGTTAAAATCTTTAATGACAGCCTACCTGGCCAGCCACCAGCCTTTAGGACCATGCAGGGAATACTACTGAAGTGCTCTGTGCATAGTCCATCCTAGATGCACACTAAGAGCATATCTAATGATGTTTCCTGGTGTTCCCAGAATTTATTGTCAGTTATCTAATGTGTCAGACCACCTGGCACCCCAACTGGGTGCCTCTGCCAATCACTCCTTCCTAGTAACTCTGAGTACTTCCAAGCACTCCACCCGACACTATAACCACTGCAGTCCCTAATTAAACTCAGTTATCTCCAGGCACAGAAAACATACATTTTACAATATCCCGAAAGTACTCACGAAACACATGAAAACCCCACAAACGTCACATCCCTTTATAGCCCCGATCTGGGGAACCAACATATCCAAAAGTCACCCAGGTCAGTTCAGGGGTTCGGGATTTTCATGGAAGTCATAATTTGACTGACCACACACGAGGCTCCTGCCCAAAAGAGCTCCATGAAATCAGGTTGCACAGTCGGTCTCTTTCGGGAGTTCAAAACACAATAAAAGTACCGAACGTAGTGGTTCATAGGTATGTTCAGTCTATGTTCCCTGTTCGGGAGCTTGCTCCCACCGAACACCATTCAATTCCCACACATTTTTTCCAAAGTTCGATGAAAGTTGAAGTTTGTGCGGAGTTCACGCTGTTGCGTGTACGATTTGAGTTTGTAGCAGATGGCACTGGGCTGTCCTGGGAATTGCATTGGTTTTAACTGCATTCGTCTAATTGACAAGTTATATGTGTGTAAATGTATTGTATTCATCTGATTGTTCGGTAGAATCATTCTAACAAATAAGGGAATGAAACTACCGAACAGTCAGACCTCCCCGGTGTGAAGTGTGCCTTCATTACCCGTTGCAACATTGTTGCGAACGGGTAATTGACAAGCTGTGCAGTAGTCCTTTGTTCTCGGGGGTGGCCGCCATTCGGGAAACGAACACGTGGCGGCGGCCATTTTAAAACTCCCGAACAGCGGTGTTTTGCCTTTCGTGTGTCTGGAACTCAAATCGGACACTCGACTAGGCGAACACCGCTGAGACCTCCCCAAGCCCAGTACGTTCGGTTCCAAACTACCGAACGGCCCCTCGTTCGGTAGACAGAAACAACTGAACGAGGGGATTCCGTCGAACCCTCCCTAGTCTCTGTAACTGGAGGCTTTCGTGTAATTTATTCCCTTGTTCCAGGACCGACCGCAGGGCCCCATCGCATGGAACCCAATTCGGCTATTCTTTCCAGCGCGGTCGGTCATTTTATTCCCTCCATAAATTTCCCGAACCCCTGGTCCGATCTGGGTGATTTTTGGATATGTTGTTCACCCAGATCAGGGCTACCAGGGGATGTATAATTTAAAGCGGTACCACTAGGTTTAGGGGTACATCCAGAAATGGGGGTAATTGGTGTCCTGGATAAGGGGATTATGATGCAGGCTGAGGGGAGGAGATGTGTGGGAGGTTACCAGAACAGGATTGGTTATTGTACTAATGACTGTAAATCCCTCCCTTGCATGGGAGCATGCTTTATAAGGTCACTGTCTGAATAAATCTTTAGTTGTGCTCCTGATACTGTGTGTCGTCCAGTTATTGGGAGTGCTGTTGGGATACTGCTGTATTGTTTTACCTGCTGTATACCTTGCCTATGGATTTATAATTGCTTGTTCCTGAGCCTCGCTGGGATCTACAAGTGGAGGTAGCCTAGCTCTCCGCTACAGAGTTCCATGCATTCGACGGCCAAACACCGCTCTATGCGCTTGCGGCTAAAGATGGCCATCGCCACGTGTTCGGCAATCCGAACGACGACCACCCAGCTGATCACCCATAAAGTTGCAGTCTAGAGGTGTCAATAGGGGTAATGAGCTGCACACTTCACTTTTGGATAGTCCCAACTGTTCGGGAGTTTGCTCGGTAACCGAACAGAGTAAGTACAATCCATTCAGTACATCTCATGTACCGAACCTGGTGATTTAAAAGGCACAAACAGAGCCTTTTAACAGTCCTGAACCAGGGGCCATAATTCTGAGGCAAGAGGCTGGCCAGCAGGCCCCCCCAAGAGCCCGTGATGAGGTTACTTTCGCCACCTTCTATTTTATTTTTATACTTATGTTCTTGGCCAACGTTTAGCACATCTTGTACAGTGAAATTATGTCCTATTAGTGAATTTTGTATTTAATAAATGTTGCTTACAAGAAAACTAATTATCCAAAATAGTTGTGAAATTGGGCATTTCCTGTCAGTTAAATATAGACTATATAATTTATTATGGTTAGCTTTTGCCATAATCCAGTTGGAATGCAATTATAAATCACATCAGTGTGAAATATCTATTTTTACTTTATTTACTGAAAAGTGTTATATAGTGAATTGAAAATCAAACTCTGCTACTTTTTTTTTTTTTTTAACAAAGATTCATGTTCTGTGCATCTGAAAGCCCAGTTTGCACACACCACACGGACAGGGTGGATGGCTGTAGCATGGCAAAGAAGTAAGGAGAAAGTACTGCTTTGCCTGATTATCCAGTAGTTCTTTTAAAAATGCATTGAATTTAGCAAAATGCTCTAAATAAATACATGTGTGTGTATGAATTTTCTTTTCTGTGTGTATGTTAGCTATTATGTGTGTCTGTAATTGTATCTGTGGGTGTCATATTCATTCAAAACTTTTTTCCTTTCAGTCAATTAGTTTCAGCGGCAATTCCTGTTTTCCTCCACTAGTTGCCTCACTAGCCACTGGTCTAATCAAAAACACTCTCACCTGAATAGCATGATCATCCAAACATGCTATAAGAGGCCACACCCGACTTCAAAGGGTGCCTTTACATTGATTGAAGTTTGTGCCCTAAAGTGGCCCTAATCCTGGCTCCGACTCTGAAATCCTGATACTATCTGAACCATCCTAATTCATCCTTTTCAACTTGCTTTACTTACCAAAAACTACTTTTACCAGGTCTTTGTTTCATTATTGCTTTGTTCCTACAAATTACCAACAACTATATAACCAACCTGGATATCCTGATCTTCTGTTCCTGCCAGCTTTATACAAAAACAAGACTTTGATTTATTATCGCTTTATTTCTGAATTAACCTGGATATTACAAAAACTCTTTATTATTGCAACCATTCTGAAGGACCCTGTTTCCTCTATAAAAACCCTGCTGTACAACCTCCAAGCTAAAGAGACTGATCCTCTAAACGTAAAACTTATCAGTATTACTTGTTGCTTTATATTGTTGTCTATAATTGTCATGTAACCTATAATTTCTATTATAAGTTTTCCTTCTCTTCTCCTTCATACCCACCTATAATTTCATTTTTAGGTTCTCTTTCATACTCACCTATAATTTCGTTTATAGGTTCTACTTCTATTTATCTATTACAACCTGTCTCATGATAACCTGCTTACCTCATTACTTACCTATAATTTCATTTATAGGTTCTACTTCTATTACTTCCTATAACCTGTCTCCTGATAACCTGCTTACCTCATTACTAACCTATAATTTTGTTTATAGGCTCTACTTCTATTTATCGCTTACAACCTGTACCCTGATAACCTATTTAGGGCATATTGCCTAAACCTAAATTTCTGCTATCTCCTGTTGTCTGTATGTTTCCTTTTGCACTTAAGTTCTGCTACTCTTATTATTTTGTTGTCAAACCATGTCTAAAGTTCAAAATAAAGAACGTAAAGTTAACCGCAGCATGTCTCTTGTCTGACCTAATGCAAAATCTGACAGTGGGTCTGTGATTGTGTTTGTGATTGAGTGTGTGCGCATCTGTGGTTACAGTTGTGCTCAAACATTTGCATACCCTGACAGAAATTGTGAAAAAAAGACCTACAAAAAATCCTTGACCAAACATCTACTTACAGCAGCGAAATCCCTAATACCTACCCTTTGGAAGCGCCCGGGTGCGCCTGCTCTCCATCAGTGGACAGCTAGGGTGGAGGAGATCTCTAAAATGAAGTCCCTGATCTTAGGGGCACCTCAGATACACATCCCTCCACCTGGACTCCCTGTTTGGCGTACATCTCCTGAATGGGTAAAGCTGCCCAGAACCCAAGTACTCAGAGATCCCCCCCCCCTCTGCCCCCCAGAGAGACCCAGAATAGAAAAAAACATCCCTAGCCTGACCTGCGTTGGCTTCCTTCCTTTCCTCTTCCACCCCTTTTCCCCTCCCCCACCCCATTTAAAAAAATTATCTTCTCCTCTCCCCTTCTCTCCTTTCCCTCCCTCCTTCCCATCATTTCAGACTGATCCCTCCCTTAAAACCTCCTGCTACTCTATTCTCAAACTCTCCAGTTCACATTCAAGCTGTAAGCCTACAGTACACTGCACCTGAAAGCCCCTAAGATACTCACTCAGGGCATGGTTCAAACGACTGAGCAGTCCCCCCGGTTTTACTGGGGCTAACTGCAACCACGCTTTATTTAAGTATTGTGAATAAAGATGCACTATTATCCAATTTTGGCTATTTGATACACAACTATATCTGCTATTTCCCCCGTAGGTCTCATACCAGTCCTTGGGGAGGGAGTAATTATATTTATAGCGCTCCACCGCTTTAACTGGGGTTGGTTTTTATACCACACAGTTGAATACACTCTCTCGATTACTTGTTTGTGTTAAGAAATGAGAAACTTGCAAATTATTTTATCCATATTGTTTCAAGCGCCTATATACACAAAACAACTACCATAAAAATAGTAAATGAGTTTGATAGCTCTCACGTGGAAGCACTGAACAGGCTAGATACTGAGCCATAGGGAGCAGAAAAGAACTGTCAAAAGATCTGCATAACAAGATAATGGAACTTTATAAAGATGGAAAAGGATATAAAAAGATATCCAAAGCCTTGAAAATGCCAGTCAGTACTTGTAAAGAAATGGAAAATTCGGGAATCTCTTATACCAAGCTAAGGTCAGGTAAACCAAGAAAGATTTCAGTCACAACTGCCAGAAGAATTGTTCGGGATACAAAGGTAGCCTCAGGAGAAATACAAATACTGCTCTGGAAAAAGGTGATGTCATTGTTTTGAGGAGCACAATACAACAATACTTGAAAAAAAAAAATCGGCTGCATTTTTGCCAGAAAGAAGCCTTTTTTGCGCCAATGCCACAAAAAAGCCCGCTTACCATATACCCGACAACATCTTCTCACGCCTTATAGCTTCTGGCACACTGTAATTTGGAGTGATGAGACCAAAAGAGAGCTTTGTGGTAACAACCATAAGCGCTATGTTTGGAGAGGGGTCAGCATGGCCTATAGTAAAGAGAACACCATCTCCACTGTGAAGCTTGGTGGTGCCTCACTGATGTTTTGGGGTGTGTGAGCTCTAAAGGCATGGGGAATATTGTGAAAATTGATGACAAGATGAATGCAGCATGTTATCCGAAAATACTGGCAGACAATTTGCATTCTTCTGCACAAAGGCTGCACATGGGACGTTCTTGGACTTTCCAGCATGACAATGACCCTAAGCACAAGGCCAAGTTGACCCTCCAGTGGTTACAACAAACAAAGGTGAATGTTCTGGAGTGGCCATCGCAGTCTTGTGATCTTAATAACATTGAGCCACTCTGGGGAGATCTCAAACGTACGGTTAATGCAAGACGACCAATGACTTTGCATGACCTCAAATGGCTACTAGAGGTGCTTCCACTCCTCAGATGGCTTCTAGGGGTGCTTCCATTTAGTGTCTCCACCCTCTGCATGGAGACACTGAACTTTCCTCATACAGATGCATTGATTCAATACATCTCTATGAGGAGATGCTGATTGGCAAGGACTGTGTTTAGCTTGTGCTGGCTCTGCCCCTGATCCGCCTCATTGAGTGTCTCAGCCAATCCTATGGGAAATATAAGTTAAAAAAAAACAGAAACACGAGAAGTGAAAAACACTTGTGAAAGTGATCTTCCTAATGTATCTAACAAATACACCAAAATAAACCTAAAGTAAAAGAAGTGGAAAAACACTTGTGTAAAAGAAAATAATATATATATAAAAACAACCTGTATGTATGGAGAAAAAACAACACTGGAGAGTAGAGTGAAATGCTAAAAGGACTGGTAAGAAAAAATTTACTTTTATGAAAAATGCTTTCTACTTAATAACATATTCAAATTTGCATCTCTCTCTATTTTACAAAATCTGAATAATTGGGTTAACAAAACCTTCATTATAATTTGAGAATACATTTAAAGCATATTTTTCATCTCTAAAGAACAAACCAGGGCTAATGGATGATGATCAGTGAATGAAAACAAAAAGTTTGTGCATGTTACTTATTATTCCACCTCATAACACTGATCCTCCTCCTTCACTCTCCCTGCAGGTTGAAGGTACCTGCCTCACCCCATCCTTTCAAGCTTGCGGTCTTGGTATCACTTTTGATCCTGGCCTCACCTTTGCGCCCTATGTCCAGTCTGTTGCTAAAACCTGTGTATTCCAACTTAAAAAACTGTTGATTCCAACGCCCCTTTCTTATGCAAGATGCTGCCAAGGAGCTTGTTCATGCTCCAGTAATCTCTTGCATCGATTACTGTAATTCTCTCCTAATTGGTCTCCCGAGAAGCCATACCGCCCCCCTACAATCTGTGGTGAATGCTGCTGCCAGGCTGATCTTTCTCTCCTGTCGCTCCTCTCACACCTCACCCCTCTGTCAATCTTTACACTGGCTTCCTGTCCCTTGCAGGTGTAAATTTAAAATACTAACCCTTACCTATAAAACTCTAACCAACTCTAGACCCTCTTACATTTCTTCACTGATTCATAGGTATGCCCCCTCTCGGTTTCTCCGCTTAACTGGCGATCTTCTCCTACCTGCTGCTCGCACCCTTACTGCAAATTCACACCTTCTCACGGGTGTCTCCTTTTCTTTGGAACAGCCTGCCTACCCCTGTCAGACTCTACCCTAGTCTTCAATCCTTTAAGAAGTCCCTCAAAACCCATCTTTTCAGGAACGCTTATTGCCTCCAAGAGTAACTTCTATCTCTTAAACCTTCCTCTTGCTCTCTTCTAAAGGGCCACACTCCACCCCCACCTCCAGTTCTGCTACTTTCCTACCATGTCTATTTGCTGTCTATCTCAATACCTTTCCTATTGTGTTTTTATCCTCTAGATTGTAAGCTTGTAGATTGTAAGGGTGCTGTGTGTTCTCATCCCATGTATGATGTCTTTGCATGGCACTCAAGGCTGCCAGACCCAAACAGATCCTCAGATCTCCCAACAGTGTGTAATTCACCCAGTGAACCAAACTAAACAGAATACTTTCCTTGACAGCGTAATGTTTCCCAGAATTCCTCTAAATCCTCACAAAATTATACAAAAAATAAAGTGAAAGAGCTGAAATAAATATAACAAGAAAAACAACATAAGATATGAACCTTAAACATGCAACACTAAATTCTGATATGAAAGGACTCAAACAGAAAATATTGGCATATCAATCCGCACCAGCACTAGGATAGATCAAGATAAAAATACATGAAGATGCAACTTCAAATCATCACATATGCTGGCAGCACTTTTCATGTGGTTAAGGTAGACTTACTTCCGGTTTGGGAGTATGAAATATGGATAAAGGCTTCCTTCAGCACATAAAAAGTGCTACCATCAGCATATATGGTGATTTGAAGATATACTTTTTGATCTAAGTGCTCCTGATGTGTGATTTATTGATGGTGATATGCCTCTATTTTCTGTACTTGAGATGTTCATTTCTCCCCTGGAGTTGGCCTGACATAGGTGCTTGATTGCAGAGGTTAGTGAAGGGCAGTCCTCAATGCACCTCTGGAAGCCCTGGGAGGAAAACAGATCTCAGATCACTTCCTCCCAGCGCTTGTGAATGAGAAACTGTGTTGAAGAAGAGCATCCCTCCGAAGCACCTGCCCTATACCCAGCCAGCTCAGTCCCCACTGGACCCAAGGGAAGTTACCTTTCTATTGCTAAATGGAAGATTGCTAAAATTAACAGCATTGTGACAAATGCTCCTTCCACGAACGTTTGCCACGGACTCCTGGAGGAAGCCGGCCTCCTGCCCACCGACTATGGTGCAGGTCTAGGACACCATTTGGGAGTTACCCTGCCCATCCGCCATTAGCAGCTTTTCCTGGGTGCCCCTTGTTCGTACTTTCCCTTCATGAACAGGACTACCTATGCCTGTTTCACCGGATAACGCTGCCATTCCCTGAAGTGATGGAGCTCATAAACTTGGAGTTCCAGGGAGAGGCGAGTATTATCCTCCATCCCCAGCAGCCAAATGTGTTACAGGTAGTGGAGACAACCAGTCTCACTCCTCAGTGGCAGTGTGCGTTCCAGGCAGAGGAGCATATTGTCCTTCCCCCTCAATGGCAGTGCAAGTTATTGACACTGGAGGCAGTTGGTCTCACTCCCCAGCGGCCGAGTGAGTTACAGGGAGTAGAGACAGCGAGTCTCACTCCCCAGCGGCAGTGTGAGCTATTGGGAGTAGAGACAGTCAGTCTCACTTCCCAGCGGCAGATTGTGTTCCAGGGAGGGGAAACAAACGGTCTCAATCCCCAGCAGTAGATTGTGTTCCAGGGAGGGGGGACAGTTAGTCTCACTCCCCAGCAGCAGTGCTTATTACAGGGAGAGGAGACAACTGGTCTCTCTCCCCAGTGGCAGTGCAAGTAACTGGGAGTGGGGACAGTTGGTCCCACTCCGAAGCGGCAGATTGTGTTCCAGGGTGGGGAGATAGTCAGTCTCACGCCCCAGTTGCAGGAGTTATCCCCTAGAGAGGAGAATTGTGCCCTCCATCCCCAGTGACAACTTAGTCCACAAGGAGTGGAGTGCAGCAGCTTTCCGTCCCAGCAGGAACCTGAATTTGCAAATGGGAGCTTGTGGCAGAAGGCCCTCTGGACAACTAAACCTTTTGGGAAAGGTCACCAGACTAACACAGATCCAGACCAATTGGGGGTCTGGATAGTCTCCCTGGGAGGGGGAAGATATGTGACAAACCCTCCTTCCCACAAACATTTGCCACGGACTCCTGGAGGAGTGTGGAATCAGGCCTCCTGCCCACCGACTATGGTCCAGGTCTGGGAAACCATTTGCGAGTTACACTGCCCAGCCACCATTAGCAGCTTTCCCTAGTTCTCTGGTGGCCATGAACAGAACCCACGAATAGTCCTCAGCGGTACTTAGCCGTGACCGCTATGGAACTAATTTCGTCATGAGGACTTCGTGGGTTCCTAGTCACCTCAGCGAATGTTATGAAACTGTTTTTGGGGATGTATTATTTGTAGGGTTATTTTATACTTTTATTATGTTTTGGGGTACTTTTATGTTTTTATATTTTGTGTTTGCCTCTCTGTTCCTGGGAGATAATTAGCTTACCACTCTTTAACGCAATTATCTCCCAAGCCCAGAGATTCCTGGGAGGGGCTTGTACTGCATTCAAAAGAGACCCTCTGTTGGGGTCTGTGCATAAAAGGCAGAGTTTGGCTCAATAAAATCAGTTGTAGTACCAGAACTATGTGTCGTCTAATTACTGGGAGGGGAAGGGCTATAATCACTGCTCAGCACCTTGTTCCAGCTTGTGGAGGATTCGGCGGGGAAAGTCCTTGTAAGGACTAGAGCTCCCAGGACTGTGTGTGGTTCAGTCCCTGGGAGGGAATAGAGCTAGTCCCCTATCCTGTTCAAGGACAGAGAGGCTACAGAGGCTACAAAGGCTATGCCGACTGGGGCTGGAGCTCTGATGTTTTCCCCGGTTCCAGCTACGAAGCGGTCCTTGGCAGAGGTACCTGGCCCGGGTACAGGGAGCTCTGCTACATGGGTTTAGCAGTGTCTTGCAGTTTGTTTGTGTATAGCAGTGTGTATGTAGCATTGCTCTTATGAGTGTATGTGGTAATTAGGGTTGCCACCTTTTGGGAAAAAATTACGGTCAAGCTAATTTGCATACTTAATAATATATTTCATTATATATGCATGACATCACATGACATGATATATATAAGAGAATGAGAACATTTGGAAGGAGAAAATTCCCTAAATCACTAATATACCACCTACAATGTGTGTACTCTGACTATGCTTATATCATTGTGTATGTGAGTTTAGTAGACAGAGCCCAAGATGCAGAGTAGTGGACCAAGTTCACAGTACAAAGGGGATCAGACATAGAGAGCAGTTGGGGAAGCCAGAGGTCAGGACAGGTGGCACATGTTCAAAGGCGATGGTTCAGGCAAGGGTCAAAGATCAGGAAAGAGCAGGATAGTCACTGAAGGACTTTATACGATCAGGAGCACAGTACATACGATCAGGAGCACAGTACAACTGAGCGAAGAGTGAAGGGTGTGTTTGCGACTTAAATAGGGAAAGTGGGTGGTCTTGTCTATTGAGGTTCAACCCTGGTCTCCACCTCCTGTACCTTTAAAAGGCTCTGTGTCGCCGCGCATGTGCCCTTTGCTGAAGTTCTACCTTCTGTGTGGTCGCACGCGGAAGCAGCGGCATTCTCACGAACAGACTTCTGTTCTTGCTATGTTTGGGAGCGGGCATCCGTATGAACAGAATTCTGCCTGCAGTATCGGTGAGTGGCGTTCGCACGAACAGAGGTGGTGTTCGTACGCACAGAGTTTTGCCTTCTGTGTCTGGTAAGTGGTGTTTGCACGAACAGAGGTGCTGTTCGCATGAACCTGAGTGGTCGGCGTGGGTGGTTGATCCGACTGCACTGTCTGGGACTCTGACACAGCGTCCTCGTGGAGTGAGAGAGAGATGCGGTGTGGGAGTGTGAGGTCGGTGAGTGTGGGAGCAAGGTCCTGATAGTGAGGAAGTGTGTGTATGTACTGTCTGAATGAGTGTTTGTGTGTAGCAGTGTGTCATTGTCTAAATGTGTATAACAGTATGTGCACACTTCTGTCTGGGTGTGTATACTGTGAGTGTGTGTCTACTGTGTTTATGTATGTTATTGTGTGTATATAGTATATAACAATGTGTGTACATGTAATTCATAAGAGAGGTGGATATTCTGGTTCTATTTCTCTCACCATTCTCTAATCAGACCACTAAATAAATACACATGCCGCTGAATAAACACACAGAGACTACTGCATGCACATACACACATAGCTGAATACACACAGATTGCTAAATACACACAGACTGCTGAATACACACACAAGCAGACTGCTGAATACACATAGAGATTGCTGCATACACACAGAGACTGCTGAATACACACAGACACTGCTTAATACACACAGACAAACTGCTAATATACACAGAAAGACTGCTGAATACACACAGAGACTGTTGATTATACACACACAAACACACAAACTACAGAATACATACATACATGGACTGATGAATATATACACACACACACAGCTGAATACACACAGAGACTGCTGAATACACACACAGACTGCTGAATATACACAGACTGCTGAATACATACAGAGACTGCTGTATACACACAAATAGACTGGTGAATACACACAGAGACTGCTGAGTACACACACATGGATTGCTGAATACACACACAAGAGACTGCTGAATACACACAGACTGCTAAATGCACACACATAGACTTCTGAATACATACATGTAAAATCTAATTGGAATGGTGTTAATGTAGAATCCTCTTAATTTCTTCTTGTCTTCAGTTGATTGTTATATATATACGTCTTTTGTATATATAGTCTTGGGCCAAATGCTCGCCACAATAATATATGTCTATATTATTGAAAAGTACTAATACGCAATCTGACTTACAGTTTCTTCAGGTTTATTCTTAGTTACAGATACATAATAAAACATAATAAAGGATGTTACAGGATAATGGACATTCAACAGCAGATGGTAATTGCTGGACTTCTTTACAACCTTACATCTTTACATCGAGAGAGAGAGCCAGAGAGCCCAGAGCCAAGAGCCACGAGCCAAGAGAGAGTGACCTCGTGTCCCTCTGTTACTATATAGAAGTGTTCATACTAACGTCAGCGTTTAACTCTAGCCAAATAAGGACAAAACCCCCACATCCACATTCCAGAGCTCTCGGACAAAGAAAGCCTTGTGACTTAGACCATCTGTTACCTATGTCAATCCACACATCCATATATAATCAATAGAAACATAGAATATGCAATATTCTACATTCCTTCTGTTTATGGTTTGTCATAAAACCATAACACAATGTCACTAACCTGTCCATTCATACATCACTTGTATCACATTCATTGAGCATAGAACAAGATGTAGTCACAACTTTCTATTATATGAGAGTTCTTAGAAGGTTGAGTTTCTATCCCTCATACTGCTTACTTTACTTCAAACTCCCTCTGTTTCAGCTATGTATTGATATCCATATCCATGTTACATCATAACTACTTGAACATAATATATACATATATATAACAATAATAAACGAATAAAATTAAATATTTACAAATGTTGATCCAATAAACAATAAAGCAATCAAAAATATCTACCTGCTCTGGTACAGTGGTATCTTTGTAGATAACAAAATCAAGATGATTAACTTTCTAAATAATAATAACTGTGTTTCACTATCATATTCCTACAGACACATATAACAAAGTATTTTCATTCTCAATACCTGATATTACTTAAGTACTAATACATGTATTGCTTAAAATCTTTGTAATTTGTATTCATGAATTACATTCCTATACCATTAATACCACCTACTGATGATTGTATCAGTACTTTACAATCATAGTATTTAATTTGTATATTCAGTAGGCTCTAACTACCTAAAATATATCAACAATACTTATAAGTCTCATTCAAAGGATGTGTTATCAACCAGTGGCGTACACATGACCCATGGGGCCCCGGTGCAAAAATTGATCCGTGGGCCCCCCCCCACGCGCAGGCCAGGCCGCAACACATGGCGGTGGGCACCTGGTCGCAGGGGTTACAGGGCTGCGACCTCTGCGACCGCGGTATGTACGCCAGTGCATGCAGATGCACACACACTTAAAGGACCACTACAGACACCCAGATCACTTTAGCTCAATGAAGTTGTCTGGGTGTCAGGTCCCTCTAGTTTTAACCCTGCAGCTGAAAACATAGCAGTTTCAGAGAAACTGCTATGTTTCACTGAGGGTTAATCCAGCCTCTAGTGGCTGTCTCACTGACAACCGCTAGAGGAGCACACTGAACGTCCATAGGAAAGCATTGAGTAATGCTTTCCTATGGGCGGTTTGAATGCGTGCGCGGTCGCATTCGGAGCTGAGAGGCTGAGGGATCCTCAGCGCCAAGGGAGTCCGGCGCTGGAGAAAGGTAAGTACTGAAGACACACACACACACACTTACAGACGCATACACACTAGCTAACAGACACACACATTTACTGACAGAGACACACTCAGCGACAGACATACATACACACTCACTTACAAAACATACACTCTCATTGACAAACACGCACTCACTAACAGACATCAAAGACTCACTGACACTCACTAGCAGACACACACACTAACACTCACACATACTAACACTCACACACACTAACACTCACTAGCAGACACACATACTAACACTCACACATACTAACACTCACACACACTAACACTCACTAGCAGACACACACACTAACACTCACTAGCAGACACACATACTAACACTCACACACACTAACACTCACTAGCAGACACACACACTAACACTCACACTAACACTTACTCTAACACACACTAACACTCACTAGCAGACACACACACTAACACACACTCTAACACTCACTCTAACACTCACACTAACACTCACACTCACACATGGTTTTTTTTTTTTTTTATGTAATCCCCCCCAGCCTCCTTACCTTTTGGAGTGCTGGGGGGATTCCCTGGGGTCCAGTGGTGCTGCTGGGCTCCTGGGCGGGCGGCCGGTCGGGCTGGCGGGTAGGCGGGCGCCCAAGGGAGCACTCAGTGCTTCCTCTTCAGCTCCCTCGCGCGCCGCGTAGGGATGCCGGCGCCGGGAGATGACGTCATCTTCCGGCTCCGGGATCAGTGCGGTGCGCGAGGGAGCTGAAGAGGAAGCACTGAGTGCTCCCTCGCGCGCCCGCCTTCCGTGTCAGCAGGGCCAGCCTCGGGGGGCCCTGGGGTGGTCGGCTCCTGGGCCCCCCAGGGGAAGAGGCTGGCCCTGTGGGTACATACCGGGTCGCAGGGGCGGTCGGGCCCCCTGGTGGGCCGGGCCCGGT
Source organism: Pelobates cultripes (assembly GCA_933207985.1). Classification (NCBI taxonomy): domain Eukaryota; kingdom Metazoa; phylum Chordata; class Amphibia; order Anura; family Pelobatidae; genus Pelobates; species Pelobates cultripes. Next base: position 215,644,646 of record OW240913.1, on the reverse strand, counting down.
CGCAGCCGCGACCCCTGCGACCCTGGTATGTACGCCACTGTTATCAACCATGAAGTTCTACTAATTCTTCAAATAATGTTCATGGTGTTGACAATACTTATTGTTCTAGAAATTCTCCACCCATACATCTTTCTATCATAGATTTGTTTTTGTTTACATAACTATAATTTTGACTACTATTCTACCTTGTAGTAACAAACTTTTCATTCAATAGAAACATAGAAACATAGTTTACTTTAAAATAACTTGGAAAGAACAATTTAAATTCATTATCATCACTCTCTTCATTAGCATTGTGATGACTTATTAATGTAATACATCTTAAAAGCAGGATTGTCCTAATGTTCTGAACATTCCTTAGTACACTTCAACTGACTAAAATAAAATAAACAAAACTTGGGGTCATACTGCCCAGAAACTCTTATTCCTAGTCTGTGTCTAACAAACTCAGGGAAATCATAAAACAACTTATAACAACGTATTCAATAGAAACCTATTCTCCCTAGCCCATACCTTTTATAGACTTAGGTCAAATATAATTGTGTATTATACTCTTTCAATTCAATTCCTCTTGGATCTCTGAACTCTTATATCCAAGGCATTCTTAATGTATACCATTACTTAATATTAATCAATATAAATTATCCTTCCTTAGTTTTCTTCCTTATGTTACCATTGTTTGTTTTACTTCACCTCGATATAAACAAATTACTCATTCTTGTGAATCTATGAAATACTATTGCACTAATCTTTGTAGTATTAAGTGACCATGATCCTTATTTTATCAACTTCATATTTTATCTACCTCTGATACTTCTCATTCTATGTATAGGTAATAATATAATAGTTCTTTTCATAATACTATCCTTTCGTAATTGTACTCCATGTGTTATATAGCTATAAGTAGTCTCTTTTGGTATTAATACTCATAAATAACTTTTCATTGTCTGTTTTCTTCTTCGTTAATATTTAGGAATATATATGTATGTTAATGTCAATCTTTTATTTCTTTGTAAGTCTGTTAATCTTCTGTATCGAATGAACTCTGTAGAATCTTCCATCACAGTTTGCAGATGAGATGAAAAGTCTCTTTCCAACAGTCGATGTCCAGTTGTCTGAAGGAAAGCTTTCCTGATTTATTGCCACATGGATCTGTCACGCTTTACCTACATTAAAACAAAAAACATGTGCAGCATCAATACAATGGCTTACAATGTTTATATTTCATTATTATTATACAGTTTAACATTGAATTACATGGACTACACAACATTCTCATTTCTTCTCATGAGATCTACCATCTAGTGGTCATTGCATTTATGCCATGTGATGTATAATCTTTAAATTCCCTTTATATTAAAATCTTTCTGAACATTTTAAATTTCCGAACTTCTTATTAATCATACCCCCCTTTTAAATTGTTTAGTAATCTGGAGGTATAACCTAATCACATGTCAGATGTTGCAAAAAAAATAAAAATATATATATATATATTTTCCACTATACTTTAGCAATAGCAGCCATCTTGTCTTAACACTGGCACCATTTTGTCACATGAAACAAACTACAAAAAAACATATTGTTTCCTACATCAAATATATTTGCAAATCTAGGTTTTATGCTATCAAAACTTTTGTCTTCTATATAATCAAAACATATGTATGTCCAGGCTTTGCAAAATATAGTAATCCATTATCAGTCATGACATTAAAATCTCCTTCTCATGAATTAAATCAAAGATTTTAAATCAACCTCAGAAGTAACAAAGAATATATCCATTGTTTTTTCCTTCTGAAAAATGATTGGAGTTACTGTATAATCGCATACACCCAATATAACATACATTGCATGTTCCTAACTGCTACATTAGTGTATTTCATTCTGCCATATTTGCAAACTTGATGTAAATTTTTATTTTAATTAATTAACCAAAATACTTTCTTAGAACACACATAAAAACAATGAAAAAACAGTTTAGACTAACAATTCATTAAAACAACAAACTAACATAGATCTCTTGTGTGCTGTTCTTAATTCTGGAATCAGCCTGTGTACACCTGTTGGCACACATATCCATGCTCATTCCCTAAACTGATCATATCTCTTGAAGTTATCTGATTCTTATAACTTTCTGTGTTACACTGCATTGCTTGTCTGTCTCCTAATTTCGATTTAGCTAAAATTGCTCTTATTTGTCTGATTATCAGTTTACAAGGAAAGGCCTTTATTGATTTATCTCCACATGTATTTTCTCTATCAAAATTTTCAATCAACACATTTAATTTCTCATTTGCTTTTGATTTGGTATCTTGGATAAAATATCTGCAAGACCTTAAATAATGTTGTTTATTGCACCAAAAACAAATAACTTTAGGAGTTATATTCTGTCTTTGATTAACTCTACAGTTTTTAGTTGAACACATTGGGAGGGGCTCAGCTGTCTGTATCACTCTTTTACACTCTGTCCTAGAAGATGGAGGAGGAGGGGGATGAGGGGTGTAAAATCTGCACAAGTCATTTTAACCCCTTCATTATTGGTTACCCTCCTTAAGTTATCCAAGAACAAAGCTACTTCTGTCAAAGTGCTTTTTTCTCTAGCTAACACAATTGCAGTTGGATGTAGATCTTGAAATTTTTTCACAAATTCATTAATTAACTGATCCTCAGGAAAATTACCAACAAGTCTATATGCATTTTCAAATTTTACAAGAAAACTAAAAATATCCTCATCAATGTGTGGTTTTAGTTTTTCCAACACTACTGCAAAATCATTCCTTGTTGTTAATTTTATTAATTGTGTTAATCTGTCTTGCTTATTTCCATATATTATTTCATCATTGTCCTCACATTTTACAGGCGCGGTCAGTCTACATGCCATTTGAGTCGGCAGCCATATTTTAAATAGTCTATTCCTTTGCTCGTCATTAAGGCTGTATTTGTCAAAATTTGACTCAAACATTTCAGCATTAGTAAATGCATCCACTGACGTGTCATAAACTGGAATACATTTCACAATTTTCATTAATTGTTCATGGATTTTCAAATTAAGTTTTACAGTTCTGTCTTGAAATTTACATTTCTGCAAATCACTCTGTGAGGATACATTTTCAGTATCTATTGGTTCTGGGATTAAATTCTGTGCCTGTATTTTTCTTGTATTAACACACACTAGCTTTACTTCATTTCTAAGTTGGCAAATAAGATCATTTCTTAATTCAACTCTATCCTCTAGTTCACAGACTGTTTCTGACAATCTCTCACAATTACCACATGTGCTCTCTGTTACCTTGATAGACTGTTCATTTAAATCTGATTTGTCTACTGTTAACATATTCAAATCTATTTCTTTTTCTGCTGATTCTAAATTGTCTTGACCTGCATCTTGTTTACAAATCAATGCATTGTAAGTGCAGACTAGTTTCATAACATTTCTGATCTTTTGTTTTTTCTTATTAACAAACAATTTCTTGTCAATTTCACTATTGGCAATTTCACATTGTGTGTATAAAGATTGCAACAAAACAGCATCTGAATAGCTGCTATTAAATGCAAACTGCAATTTACTTTTCTCTGCAATATCATTTATGAATTCCATGTTACTCACCAGATCAGTTATCTCTGTCTATTTCGTTGCTTCATCCACACAGCTGCGCAGTTCTGGGCTTGATTCTGGATGATTGCCAATCTCTGACACGTGCTTGCTTCTAGAATTCACGTTGTATCTTGTGCTTTTTGTCTCAGTTGTAGAAAATAGTCTTGTACAGTCTTTGCGATTTGAAAACTTTCTTTTTCTTACAAACCACAGTTCTTCTATGATAGTCAGTCTAGATTCTTTTTTTCTCTTCAAGTTTGTTTTCCCAGTTCCAAAATAGCTTTGTAACTCAATTCTTCTCTCTCCCCCCTTGAAGTAGGAACAAAACTTGAATAGAAGACTGGCTGGCTGGCCAATGTAAAATGTAATTTGTAATGGTGTTAATGTAGAATCCTCTTAATTTCTTCTTGTCTTCAGTTGATTGCTATTTATATACGTCTTTTGTATGTATAGTCTTGGGCCAAATGCTCGCCACAATAATATATGTCTATATTATTGCAAAGTACTAATACGCAATCTGACTTACGGTTTCTTCAGGTTTATTCTTAGTTACAGATACATAATAAAACATAATAAAGGATGTTACAGGATAATGGACATTCAACAGCAGATGGTAATTGCTGGACTTCTTTACAACCTTACATCTTTACATCGAGAGAGAGAGCCAGAGAGCCCAGAGCCAAGAGCCACGAGCCAAGAGAGAGTGACCTCGTGTCCCTCTGTTACTATATAGAAGTGTTCATACTAACGTCAGCATTTAACTCTAGCCAAATAAGGACAAAACCCCCACATCCACATTCCAGAGCTCTCGGGCAAAGAAAGCATTGTGACTTAGACCATCTGTTACTTATGTCAACCCACACATCCATATATAATCAATAGAAACATAGAATATGCAATATTCTACAATACACACATGTACCTGCTCTCAGGATTCCGACGCAGCTCTGCTCCTCCCACACAAATTCTATTAGTGGAGAGGGCAGGGACATGATGTGACTTCTATCCCTGCCCTCTCTACACACAGCTCAGGCACCAACTAATCTTCCTAAATTGACCTGAGAACCCTACATCCTATTGAACATTCATTCTCCTGTCAGAAAAATACCAGCATTTGCATTGTCGGTAGTTCTGCAATACCGGCACCAGCCACACAGCATCAAATAGCGGCTGTGCCCATAAAATACCAACCAGGTGGCAACCCAAGTCGCAATGTGTAACTGTGTGCATTGGCAATGCACCACAAACTGCTCACTTGATGGTTGCATAAAATGCCTTATATCATACAGAAATATTTATGTTTTTGTTTATGTTGGATTGTTTTTCAAAAAAAGAACAATTATACATGCATGTCATGGTTTCGACAGTAGAACAATATACAATAAACATGTGTATGATGACAGTGACATAAGCATTCAAAAATGTTACAGTCATATTTCACAAAATGTATTCATGCATGTGATTATGACAGACAGATCTATTATATAAGCCATTAATTGAACCAGCTTTAATATGTTTCAGGATATGATAATATATGTGGAGAAGTTGGTCAGTAAAGAGAGAATATGAGGTGAGTTCAGTAAGAATTAGTTTTTTTCACGTGTGTAGCGATACTGTCCCCAATGTCTCATGTGTGTGTGAAGGGAAGTAATAAGAAGAGTGCTCATATTTTCCTTAGATCTAAAGTTGTGAAATTGTTAATCCTATCCACATATAAAAAGTAGGTTTCATCGTGTCACATTTCTGTAAATTGCAACTGATGTGAATTGTATTGGTTTCTAAATACCATAGAGTTGTCATCACATTATTGGGGTATATGCATATTGATGTTAGCAGTCCAAAGGGACAGAGTTGAAAAGAAAACAAAAACTTGTATTAAACTGGTTGCCATACAGTAATATTATATATTTGACAAAACCTTTGCTAATGGCTATTTAGCAGACAAACTGTCATTACATTTTTTTCTGCATAGAAAAAAGGGAGGAAAAAACAAAAACAAATCACATTTTGAGGATATGAAGAAAATCATAAATTAAATTGCTTCTAAGTACATTACGTTTATGTTATCACAACCATTCAACAGGATCAAGAAACCAGAAAGAATAATATGCAACATGTTTGTGCCTTAGGCAGGGATCTTTCTAAATAAAGACTTTGGCTAAACACTGTAAGAAAAACAAACCAAGGCATTTGCAAAAAATGATGCATTACATGTTATTTTATCGACTTTACATGCTGTGAAGCAAAGCAAGCTAAAATGTAATGCTGCTACCAACAAGCAAAAATCTCTGTGAACTTAAAAAGAAATTACAGTTACTATTTTACCACAAGAATATATTTCAGACAATGCTAAATAAATGTGGCCAACACTGGTTCCCATGAAAAGGTTGGTTCTTCCCCAAAAATTGCAAGGACCACTCCTAAAGATGTTGGCCAGGATGACTGACAGTGCCTCCTGAGGCAGAACATGCATGCTCTGTGCATGGTCTCTCTATGCAGTCCACTTCAGCATTCTGAAATTTGACCATTTGTGCCAGGATAAGATCCTAAAATGGGTAACTGTTTCAGCAAAATCTTGACTGTTGATATCTATGCACACCCTAAAAGTGACACCCTAAAAAAGAAAGCTTCAAGCACTATAACCATTACAGTTCACTACTGGTTGGAAACTGTTTGACTCCTTACGAGGTGCCACAGGGCACTTGCTGTGGTGGTTAATGGTGCTTGGAGTGTTTTTTTAACATAAACACCTCAATATTAATATTATCCCTATTGAGCTGTTTGCTCAATACCTGTTTTACTTATTTGCTGGTCTGCAATAATATCAGCAAGGTCTTCTTCTATATACCGTATTTGTCCGTGTATAAGATGCCCCCATATATAGTCAGGTCAATAAATATTGGGACATCGACACAATTCTAATCTTTTTGGCTCTATAAACCAACACAATGGGTTTGAAATGAAACAAACAAGATGTGCTTTAACTGCAGACTTTCAGCTTTAATTTGAGGGTATTTACATCCAAATCAGGTGAACGGTATAGGAATTACAACAGTTTGTATATGTGCCTCCCACTTTTTAAGGGAGCAAAAGTAATGGGACAGATTAACAGTCAAAAATCAAACTTTCACTTTTTAATACATGGTTGCAATTCCTTTGCAGTCAATTACAGCCTGAAGTCTGGAATGCATAGACATCACCAGACGCTGGGTTTCATCCTTGGTGATGCTCTGCCAGGCCTCTACTGCAACTGTCTTCAGTTTCTGCTTGTTCTCGGGGCATTTTTCCTTCAGTTTTGTCTTCATCAAGTGAAATGCATGCTCAATCGGATTCAGGTCAGGTGATTGACTTGGCCATTGCATAATATTCCACTTCTTTCCCTTAAAAAACTCTTTGTTGCTTTTGCAGTATGCTTCGGGTCATTGTCCATCTGCACTGTGAAGCGCCATCCAATGAGTTCTGAAGCATTTGGCTGAATATGAGCAGATAATATTGCCCGAAACACTTCAGAATTCATCCTGCTGCTTTTGTCAGCAGTTACATCATCAATAAATACAAGAGAACCAGTTCCATTGGCAGCCATATATGCCCACGCCATGACACGACCACCACCATGCTTCACTGATGAGGTGGTATGCTTTGAATCACGAGCAGTTCCTTTCCTTCTCCATACTCTTCTCTTCCCATCACTCTGGTACAAGTTGATCTTGATCTCATCTGTCCATAGGATGTCGTTCCAGAACTGTGAAGGCTTTTTTAAATGTTGTTTGGCAAACTCTAATCTGGCCTTCCTGTTTTTGAGGCTCACCAATGGTTTACATCTTGTGGTGAACCCTCTGTATTCACTCTGGTGAAGTCTTCTCTTGATTGTTGACTTTGACACACATACACCTACCTCCTGGAGAGTGTTCTTGATCTGGCCAACTGTTGTGAAGGGTGTTTTCTTCACCAGGGAAAGAATTCTTCGGTCATCCACCACAGTTGTTTTCCGTGGTCTTCTGGGTCTTTTGGTGTTGCTGAGCTCACCGGTGCGTTCTTTCTTTTTAAGGATGTTCCAAACAGTTGATTTGGCCACACCTAATGTTTTTGCTATCTGATGGGTTTGTTTTGTTTTTTCAGCCTAATGATGGCTTGCTTCACTGATAGTGACAGCTCTTTGGATCTCATATTGAGAGTTGACAGCAACAGATACCAAATGCAAATAGCCCACTTGAAATGAACTCTGGACCTTTTATCTGCTCCTTGTAAATGATATAATGATGGAATAACACACACCTGGCCATGGAACAGCTGAGCAGCCAATTGTCCCATTACTTTTGGTCCCTTGAAAAGTGGGAGGCACATATACAAACTGTTGTAATTCCTACACTGTTTGTAAGGAAACCTAGTATATCCAATCCTCATTCGATAGTTTCCTCCCGAACCGCCAGAGCATCAGTGAGTATAGCTCTCCGTTCGGTAGATGGAATAGGCAAAATCCATACAAATACAAATAGCTTTACAAGATAATTTCCTTAATAAAGCATACGAATCCCCAAACATCAGCCGAAGTCAAGAAGAAGGGTACAACAGAACTGGCTTTTAATGACCACACACAGGCTTTTATGCAAGTCCCTATGCAAGGAGACATCTCACAGGGAGGGACACAGTATAACCAATCAGTTACAGTAAAACAGTAAAACACACCCAGGACAAACATACAATTCCCTCCCCTAGTTCTGGAGATAATCAAGTCTGATAAAGTAATAACTTGATTATCTCCAGGCAGAAAAATCACAATTTTTCCCAATATCCAGAACACCCCTTTAGACACGGGGTATCCCCACAAATAATATGTCCACTGATAGCCCCGATCTGGGTGACCAACATATTCAAATTTCACCCAGATCGGTTCAGGGGTTCTCAAAAAGTGTGGAAGTCCTTTGAGCTTGGGTGGTTTTGCCGGTCTATTTAGTTAAGTGGCAAAAACCGAATAATTCCACAAATGGATTCCCCTGGCTCTTAGCAGCGATCGTTCTCTTCATTCGAATGCACAAAAGTACTGAATAGCGCTCTTCTAGCTATTCGGGAAATAGAGATCCAGCGTTCGCTTGTTGAGACCAGTGTTGGGGAAGTCGAGTGTCCGATTTTAGTTCCAGACACTCGACGACCAAGTCCCGCTGCCTTTCTTCGCCTGGAAAAAGATGGCCGCCGTTTTCTCAGCCACGTAGCATTCGGTAGTACGAACGCTGGCCGCACAGATAGAGGGTTCTATTGAAGCATTCTTTGAAGTTTAACGAGCCAGGCGGTGGTCTCTGTTCGGTAGTTATATCTACCGAATGAATATGGAAGAAATAGTACACATAAAGAGGGATTTCTTCACACCGTTCACCTGATTTGGACGTAAATACCCTCAAATTAAAGCTGAAAGTCTGCAATTAAAGCACATCTTGTTCATTTCATTTCAAATCCATTGTGGTGGTGTATAGAGCCAAAAAGATTAGAATTGTGTCGATGTCCCAATATTTATGGACCTGACTGTATAAGACGACCCCTATTTTTGGAGGCCAAAATTTAAAAATAAATAATTTAAACATCAAATAGAACAACTTTAAAATTTTAGAGGTGAAAACAACACACTTCTGATTCTCATGCCTCCTCTGTGCTACAGTACTCTGTGAAGTTATTGGCTCTATAGTGCATGTTGGGAGACCAGAGCTTCCACAATAGTGCAGGTGGTGTGAGGGCATGCTGGGACTTCATAGTAGTATTCCCTCTGCTCTCTGATCCCTATTTCCTCCCCCATAAATATAAATCAGAGAGCAATTATACTTTAATATGGCTGCTCATTTTATGGTGTGTCATGTCTCTGAAGTTCCATTGGTGGAAAGTGCTGATGCCTGCTGCAGCTTCCGAACACATAGGGACCTCTTCCTCCTTGTCACAGCATTTAGAAGTGGATCGGAGGGAGGAGGCCAGGTATGTGTGTGGCCCAAGGCACACTGAAAAGCAGCAAGTGCCATCTTGGCTTAGGCCTCACGCACAAGTTTTTTTTTAACCCCTTCAGTGACATTCCATGTATAAGACGAACCCCAATTTTAGACTAAAATTTTTTGAAAAAAAAGTCTTATGCATGGAAAAATTCTTTGAAGGACATGTTAAAGATTCTCAAAAAAAAATAAAGATTGTACAAATAGTTCCTAGTACAAGTCGAAGTCATTTGCCATTCTTTTCCATTCTGAACCTTCTTAAATATATTATCTCAAGAACATCTAAAAAATAAGTACAAAATAAGTACAAAACTGCAATGTTTTACATTGCAGGGTTAAAACTAAAGGGACACTGCACCCAAACTGCTTTATTAATGGGACACTATAGTCACCTGAACAACTTTAGCTTAATGAAGCAGTTTTGGTGTATAGAACATGCCCCTGCAGCCTCACTGCTCAATCCTTTGCCATTTAGGAGTTAAATCCCTTTGTTTATGAACCCTAGTCACACCTCCCTGCATGTGACTTGCACAGCCTTCCATAAACACTTCCTGTAAAGAGAGCCCTATTTAGGCTTTCTTTATTGCAAGTTCTGTTTAATTAAGATTTTCTTATCCCCTGCTATGTTAATAGCTTGCTAGACCCTGCAAGAGCCTCCTGTATGTGATTAAAGTTCAATTTAGAGATTGAGATACAATTATTTAAGGTAAATTACATCTGTTTGAAAGTGAAACCAGTTTTTCTTCATGCAGGCTCTGTCAATCATAACCAGGGGAGGTGTGGCTAGGGCTGCATAAACAGAAACAAAGTGAGTTAACTCCTAAATGACAGTGAATTGAGCAGTGAAATTGCAGGGGAATGATCTATACACTAACACCGCTTTAATTAGCTAAAGTAATTTAGGTGACTATAGTGTTCCTTTAAGATCAAGTGGTCTGGGTGACTCTAGTGGTCTTTGAAAAATTACATCATAATCCTGTTCATACAAGGCAAAGTCAGGACACAAATTGCAAATGAAGAGGAGAAAAAGAGACACACAGAGTTATTCAATAAAGTGAAAAATCAAAGTAAATTTCAATTTAAGGTCAAAATAGCTGAACTGGAAAATGCTTTCAGTTCAGGTCTGGACGCAAAGTGATACTATAGGCATCACAATATAATTGCTCTAGTTTAATTAAGTGGTTTTGTTGTACAGATCATATCTTTGCAATCTCACTACTCAATTGTCTGCCATTTAGGAGGTAAATTACTTTTGTTTCTGTCTATGCAGCCCTAGAAACTCCTCCCCTGCTGTGAATCACACAGCCTGCATTGTGAAAAGATTGTTTCATTTTCAATCAGATGTTAACTTACTTGAAACATTTGTATTCTCTTGCTCTGTAAATTGAACTTTAATCACACAGGAGTCTTCTCCAAGCTGTGGCAGGTTATTAGCAGGTTATTAACATAGCAGAAGATAAGAAATTCTAAATTAAATAGAATGTGCAATAAAGGAAGTTTAAACATTGCATATCTCTTTACAGGAAGTGTTTGGGAAGGCTGTGCAAGTCACGGGCAGGGAGGAGTGACTAGGGCTGTAAAAGCAAAGTAATTTAATTGGCAGAAAACTGGCAGAGTTCAGCAACATCTGGAGGGCTGGCGTTTGGGGAAGCCTGATCTATACAGTAAAACTGCTTCATTAAGCAAAAGTTGGTTTGGTACCTTTTGTGCCCCTTTAAAATTGATATTCACTTTGAACTCTCACTTTAGTAAATAACCGTGTTTAATCTTTCCTGTTTTCTATATGATGTCACATGTTGACTACCAGGTGCAAATGATAGATTGTAATGATTGACAGGGAGCTAAAATAAAGCTGCAGGATAAGCAGGTGTGGATTTCTACATAACATGTCATTTGTCAAACTTCACAAATACATATTTGTTAAATATAGGGATAGGTAAACATAATGGCCTGCATGTGATATTTTTAATAAGCTTTTCAAATGATTCAAAATGTTTGGAAAACTTTTAAATTTACATAGATTTTGAAAAATATTTGATATATATATTTAATATGATTTTTTTTTTATATTTTAATTATTTGAAAAGCTTACCAAAAAAATACTACATGGAGGCCAATATTAGAAATCCTAGGAAGTTATAGTTCCTCTTTATACAAGCAGGTTGACATGACAATGTTAGTTCTCCTGCTACATGGTGCATTAGACCACTAGTGCCTATTCATCTTTTTATATTGATTTCATTCATATTGATTTGTCTATTTATATTTGTTTATTGGCAACTATACAAGCAACAGTAGAGGATATTGTCTAATGATGTAATGCCATGTCCTTTAGAAAAAAATAATTGGAAAATAAACATTAACAATGAAGCAAAGCAACAGAAAATGTGACACAATGCTAGGATGAATAGTGTGTGCTGTTATCATTAAAGGATCACTATAGTGTCAGGAAAACAAACTTGTTTTCCTGACACTACATAACCCTTAGATCCACCCAGTGGCGTACACATGACCCATGGGGCCCCGGTGCGAAAATTGATCCGTGGGCCCCCCCCCCCGCGCGGGCCGGGCCGCAACACATGGCGGTGGGCACCTGGTCACAGGGCTGCGACCCCTGCGACCGCGGTATGTACGCCAGTGCATGCAGATGCACACACACTTAAAGGACCACTCTAGGCACCCAGACCACTTCAGCTTAATGAAGTGGTCTGGGTGCCAGGTCCAGCTAGGGTTAACCCATTTTTTCATAAACATAGCAGTTTCAGAGAAACTGCTATGTTTATGAATGGGTTAAGCCTTCCCCTATTTCCTCTAGTGGCTGTCTCATTGACAGCCGCTAGAGGCGCTTGCGTGCTTCTCACTGTGATTTTCACAGTGAGAGCACGCCAGCGTCCATAGGAAAGCATTATGAATGCTTTCCTATGTGACCGGCTGAATGCGCGCGCAGCTCTTGCCGCGCGTGCGCATACAGCCGACGGGGAGGAGAAGAGGAGGATCGGAGGAGGAGAGCTCGCCCAGCGCTGGAAAAAGGTAAGTTTTACCCCTTTCCTTTCCAGAGCTGGGGGGGCCCCTGAGGGTGGGGGCACCCTCAGGGCACTATAGTGCCAAGAAAACGAGTATGTTTTCCTGGACTATAGTGGTCCTTTAAAGGACCACTACAGACACCCAGATCACATCAGCTCAATGAAGTTGTCTGGGTGTCAGGTCCCTCTAGTTTTAACCCTGCAGCTGAAAACATAGCAGTTTCAGAGAAACTGCTATGTTTCACTGAGGGTTAATCCAGCCTCTAGTGGCTGTCTCACTGACAGCCGCTAGAGGAGCACACTGAACGTCCATAGGAAAGCATTGAGTAATGCTTTCCTATGGGCGGTTTGAATGCGTGCGCGGTCGCATTCGGAGCTGAGAGGCTGAGGGATCCCCAGCGCCAAGGGAGTCCGGCGCTGGAGAAAGGTAAGTGCTGAAGACACACACACACACACACACACACACACACAGACGCATACACACTAGCTAACAGACACACACATTTACTGACAGAGACACAGTCAGCGACAGACATACATACACACTCACTTACAAAACATACACTCTCATTGACAAACACACACTCACTAACAGACATCAAACAGACTCACTAACACACACACTCCATAAGACACACACAGTAACACATTCACTGACACTCACTAGCAGACACACATACTCACACTCACTCTAACACTCACACTAACACTCACTAGCAGACACACACTAACACTCACACACACACACTAACACTCACTCTAACACTCACACACACTCAAACACTAACACTAGTTTTTTGTTTAAAATTTAATCCCCCCAGCCTCCTTACCTTTTGGAGTGCTGGGGGGATTCCCTGGGCGGCAGGTCACTGTGGGCGGGCTGGCAGGTCGGGCAGGCGGGCGCGCGAGGAAGCACTGAGTGCTCCCTCGCGCGCCCGCCTGCCCGACCGGCCACCCGCCCGGTGTCAGCAGGGCCAGCCTCGGGGGGCCCTGGGGTGGCCGGCTCCTGGGCCCCCCAGGGGAAGAGGCTGGCCCTGTGTGTACATACCGGGTCGCAGCCGCGACCCCTGCGACCCTGGTATGTACGCCACTGGATCCACCCCACCCTCAGGGCCCCCCTCCCTTGGCGCTGAAGGGGTTAAAACCTCTTCAGTTACTTACTCCAGCGCCGGGCTCCCTCGGCGCTGGTGACCTCTCCTCCCCCTACAACATCAGCTCCCAAGTGGAGTGGAATGCACATGCGCGGCAAGAGCCGCGCGCACATTCAAACAGTCCATAGGAAAGCATTTCTCAATGCTTTCCTATGGACGATCTGCACGCTGGATGTGATTTCCGCATCCAGCGTCGCAGAAGCGCCTCTAGCGGCTGTCAGGAAGACAGCTACTAGAGGCTGGATTAACCCTGCAATGTAAACATAGCAGTTTCTATGAAACTTGTAGCGGAGAGGTAGTACAATCCACAATATCTCCGCTGGTAGACAGGAACAGCATACAATAATCCAGGTGAACAGCATACAATAATCCAGGTAGTGTTACAGTAATCCATTCCTCCCAAGAACTAGATGACACATAGTCTGGGAGTCAACTGGGCTTTTATTCACAGGTCACAGTATTTATACAGTTCCCTATGCAAGGAGTTTTCAAAGTGGCTTTGCAGGGGTTTTACAGTAGGGGACTATGTGGGGAACTTAGGTTACAGGGCGGCTTCCCAGCATCCATTGCTGTACATGAGAGATAAGAGATAAGAATACACTGTTAATCATCTTATCTCTCCATACAGCCAAAGTTACACTTTTACATTCCGTTGCTAAAGTTACACTTTTACTATCTGTAATAGTTACAATATTCGTGTGAATGAGCTGAATGACCTCTTGCTGCATAGCTGGGATCTGAGCGCACCATCTGGTGAGGTACCACTCAGATCCCTGCACATTTAGACGAATGCCATTTGAATTACCTTGTTACATGAATAAGCCTTATAATGAAAGACCAGACGGAGCGCTTTAATCTGCCGAAATAATTATTTGCACGACAGGTCTGGAAGTCCAGCGGTGTTCGTGCCATTGAGTAGCAAATTTTTGTTCCAGGCACTCGACGACCAAACACCAATGGGCTTGAGGGATCAAAGATGGCCGCCGCCACGTGTTCTGTACACGAACGGCGGCCACCTGGAAAACACATTAAGGAAGGATGGATACAATGTTGCAAGCCCTAATGGGAGACACACGACCCCCTTCGTGTGGTCTCCCACTCGGTACTTTATTCATTTCACGAACAGTGTTGAAATTCACTGTTCGTGAAACTACCATATTAATGCTAGCGGCTTTCGTGCCGCTAGCATACAAATGCTCTCTAACCCAGATTCAAAATACACATACACAAAGCATCACAATAACGTCTATAGGGCAACCCTTATACAGCAAGTAGTCTTAAGTGGCTAAGTTTGCCACAAAACTGCTATGTTTACATGTGAAGGGTTAAAACCTGGGGGACATGGCACCCAGACCACTTAATTGAGCTGAGGTGGTCTGGGTGACTATAGTGTCCCTTTAAGAAAAAGAAAGTCTTATGAAATCCTAGTCAAACTCCACCTACCATAGTGTGCTAAATTTTGATGAAACAAGCTAATAAAATGCTGCAGCATGAGAATGTGTATCAAAATCTTGCTACATAAACATGGCTTAGTAATGTGATGGAATTCCAGTAAAATAACATTTTAGTAGGCCAAGATTGCCACAAGGCATATGTAGGTACATGTGTTTGTAGTATCAGTTAGTTAGTTACACGTAGCTAAGATACTGTCATCAATGTACTGAGCATGTGCAGGAATGCAGGAACTGGAATGACATGCCCTTCTCCTTTGTTTCAGATGAGCCACATGGTTAGATCGGATGGACGAGTTTAGACTCTGTTCATTGATTGGTTAAGGGTATGTGTGGGCGTAGCTAATTATGGGAGGAGCTACAGTGCTATATAATGAATGTACTCCATGTGCTCAGGGCTCAGATCTGTTGTGGAATGTTAGTCCATCTGAGACCCGATCGGTACGTGAATAAAAGTCTCTTACTTCCTGAATACCTGTGTCCATCTCTCTGTGTTCGGCTTCTGCACACTTACACGGTTACATCTCTGGTACATTGGCCGGGAAGCTCATCGTCACGGTAGCTGAGACCGAGATGTGAGACGGTAGATCTTTACCAACGTTCTCCACGGCAGCACCCCTGGACTCCTGCGTGGACCTCCTTTCGTCTCGGCGCCACTGGCCTTTTGTCCAGGAGATCATCGGCTTCTGCGCAGTGAGTACCGGGGTGCCCCGTCGATGAGTGTGAAGCCCAGGTTCAGGAACGAAGAGGTAAGACTGATACCGTTAGAGCGGTAGGCCCACAAGGGGTTTTATATTTGCAATTGGTTGTAAGGAATCTGCCCCATCCCTCTGGATGGAAGAAGTGATGGCGCACCGATTATTGGAAATTAGACGCTCTGTAGTCAGCCCGTCTAATACAGGTGGTTTGGGTCAGGCTGAATTTTTGGTGTAAATAGCTCAGGCCGGACACCGGTGTCCTGTCTTGACTAGCGTATCTAGGTGTAAATTTTGGTCGCTTGGTCGGGGGGAGCAGATTTTGTGCATTTGAATGTGAATATGTTGTTCTATACAGTATGTGTGTGCATGTAGGATGTAGCATTGGTGTTTTAGTGATGGGGTGTGTTTCTATATACTTTTTGAGTTTGAATTCAGGGGCGTTTGTATGTAATGTTTGCAGGGTGTGTTTGCATGTTGTGTTTAATTGCCGAGATGTATGACATACATTCACAGATATACATACACATTAGCACCCTGATACATGCACACATCTGGACACATGCACCCACTGACACAAACTGGTGTATACACACATAGGCACATACATAAAACACATGTGCACACACACAGAGATAAAAACACTGGCACATCAACACACATAGATACAAACTTACACACACTGACACAGATATGTACACACACTAAGATACATACAGACACACGGGTACACATGCGGGGGTGTATTAGTGTGCAGTGTTGGCATAGGAATGCTGGGATGTATGCATTGCCACACAGATGCACACTTACACAAACACTGAGATACACACAGGAACACAGATATACATGCAGTGGTGTATTTGTATGCAGTGTTAGTGTTGGAATGCAGGGGTGTATTTGTGTGCAGTGTTAGTACTGGAATGATGGGATGTATGCATTGCCACACGCATAGATAAACACACACACTGTCACTCATATACTCACACAAATACATATACACAGACATGCAGGTACACATACAAACTGACACACAAGTACACAGACACAGGTATACATACACACAGATACACATAAACACTAACACAAAAGTACACATACATGGACACAAACACAGCCAGATACACACACTGACACAAACACAGCCAGACCCACACACTGACATAAACACAGCCAGACAGATATACACACATACAGGCAAATACAGTGGTGTATCCTGGTTTTGTGCTGCCCTAGGCAGGACAAAACTCAGGCCACCCCCACCCAACCCTTCCCCCCGCCCCACCTTCTAAATACACACACACACAATCAGACACAAACACACACACACACACACAGTCAGACACATACACAAACACACACACACACACAGTCAGACACAAACACACACACACACACAGTCAGACACACACACAGTCAGACACACAAACACACACATACAGTCAGACACATACACAAACAGTCAGACACAAACAAACACACATACACATTCAGACACACACACACACACAGAGTCAGACACACACACACACAGTCAGACACACACACACACATACACAGTCAGACACAAACACACACAGTCAGACACAAACACACACACAAACACACACAGACACACACACACACAGTCACAGACACACACAGACACATACACAGACACAAACACAGTCAGACACATACACAGACACAAACACACACACACACACTCACAAACACACACACACACATTACTTTTTAATTTAAATCCCCCCCCAACCTCCTTACCTTTGAGAGTGCTGGGTGTCACTCTCCCTGGTGGTCCAGTGGCTGCAGGGCGTGCGGCGCTAGGCGGGCGGCCAGTCGAGGGAGACTTCCCATGAGCTGATGCTCAGCTCCCTCAGCTGTGAGAGTGAGGCTGGGAGCCGGAAGATGACGTCATCTTCCGGCTTCCCAGCCTCACTCTGCAGCCGACGCGCGAGGGAGCTGAGCAGTCAGCTCATAGGAAGTGCTCCCTCGCCGGCCGCCCGGGATGTCAGTTAGCCGCAAGGCTAACTAGGCATCTGCCCTGGGCATTTGGGGGGCGGCGTTTTTTGCCGCCCCCTGAAAAATGCCGCCCAAGGCAAATGCCTTGTTTGCCTTGCGGCTAATACGCCCCTGGGCACATACACACACACACACAATCAGATACACACACACACACAGTCATATCAATTAACATAGTTTAGACAACCTCCTTTACATAAGAGTGGCTTCCCTGGGTTCCACTTAAGCTGGATGGCTGAGATTGATGGGAGTCTGATGAACTTGGCTACCTCAGTCCCTCTCCTTCTTCTTAGTGTGTGCCTCCTCCTTCTCCATGTGTGCCTCCTCCTCTTCCCCAGCGGCACTCTGTTACTTGGGAGGAAGTGACCTCACCTCTCTTCCTCCTAGCTGGCAGGAAGACAGTGGCCCGGTCGAGAGTCACCTGCTGCAGCCCACAGGGACATTTTTCAATTTCAGTTCTGGCTGCGGGAAGGGGGCCCATGGGACAACTGCTTTGGGCCCCCCATGTGTAACTGGGCCCGGGACACCTTTGAGAAAAGTAAAATCTCAGGTGCCAAATTGTTTGGGGTATAGGTTTTGTACATGTCCAGCTCTTGTTGTTAGGTTACTTTATTGCATTGTGTATCGAGAATAGCCTCTGTCACTTTTAGTTTTTTAATTTCTGTCACTTGTTTAATAAAGTATTGATTAGTTTTTGCACATTTGGTTTGGTGTGCATCCTTCAGTATATGTATATTTGACTGTTTGGCATTTAAAGGGACACTATAGTCACCCAGACCACTTCAACTCAATGAAGTGGTCTGGGTGCCAGGTCCCTCAGGTTTTAACCCTTCAGATGCAAACATAGCAGTTTCAGAGAAACTGCTATGTTCACATTTGGGATTAATCCAGCCTCCAGTGGCTGTCTTCCTGAAAGCCACTTGAGGCGCATCTGCGACGCTGGATGCGAATTTCGCATCCATCGCACAGAGCTTCCATAGGAAAGCATTGAGAAATTATTTCCTATGGACTCTTGCCGCGCATGCGCATTCCGCTCCACTAGGGAGCTGACGTCGCATGGGGAGAAGAGGTCACCAGAGCCGAGGGAGCCCGGCGCTGGATAAAGGTGAGCTGCTGAAGGGAGAGGGACCCTGAGGGTGGCGGCCCCCTCAGGGCACTATAGTGTCAGGAAAATCGCTTTGTTTTCCTGACACTATAGT
>OW240913.1:215606034-215625447 GCA_933207985.1 Pelobates cultripes | reverse complement strand
TAAAGGACCACTATAGTGCCAGGAAAACATACTCGTTTTCCTGGCACTATAGTGCCCTGAGGGTGCCCCCACCCTCAGGGTCCCCCTTCCGCCCTGCTTTGGAAAGGGGAAAGGGGTATAAACGTACCTTTTTCCAGCGCTGGGCGGGGAGCTCTCCTCCTTCTCTCCTCCTCCGTTCCTCCTCCTGGGCTGAATGCGCACGAGCGGCAAGCGCTGCGCGCGCATTCAGCCAGTCGCATAGGAAAGCATTTACAATGCTTTCCTATGGACGCCTGCGTGCTCTCACTGTGAAAATCACAGTGAGAAGCACGCAAGCGCCTCTAGTGGATTAGGGGGAAGGCTTAACCCATTCATAAACATAGCAGTTTCTCTGAAACTGCTATGTTTATAAAAAAAAATGGGTTAACCCTAGCTGGACCAGGCACCCAGACCACTTCATTAAGCTGAAGTGGTCTGGGTGCCAGAGTGGTCCTTTAATAAAGAAAACCACTTTCTTTATCATATAAACTGTATAATGTGTTTAAATTTAAAACATATTTAATGCAGCACAATACTCCAGAACAATCATGATTATTCTATAAAAAAAATATATCAAACTACGAATGTTATAAATTCATTATTGTTTTATTGATTTTGGGCTAAGAACATTATTTGCATATGCATTTTTTTTCATGTTTAGACTAGCACAATAATTGTCTTTACCAGTTTCCACAGTTGTAATAGACATCACTGAAAAGCCAGACAAACAAAATGTTATAATATGCCAGCACTGCTCAGCCTGATAACCACTGGATTTATTTCTTATTTTATGTGATATAAGGATTTGTTTACTTGAAGTCAAATACATTAATATTTGCTTACAGAAACTATGTATTTCCTAGTGTTTCGTTTACTGTTTTAGGATTTATATTTAATTAAACTACCAATAGTTGATGACATTGCCTCATCCTTTTACTGTGGAAAAGGTGGAGTGATAATATTCCTCCACAAATTGCATTTTTAACAACTGGAACTCAAATTAAAGGACCACTATAGTGCCAGGAAAACATACTCGTTTTCCTGGCACTATAGTGCCCTGAGGGTGCCCTCACCCTGAGGGTCCCCCTCCCGCTGTGATTTTCACAGTGAGAAGCACGCAAGCGCCTCTAGCGGCTGTCAATGAGACAGCCACTAGAGGAATTGGGGGAAGGCTTAACCCATTGATAAACATAGCAGTTTCTCTGAAACTGCTATGTTTATAAAAGAATGGGTTAAGCCTAGCTGGACCTGGCACCCAGACTACTTCATTAAGCTGAAGTGGTCTGGGTGCCTAGAGTGGTCCTTTAAAGCAGACCTGTTATCTGAAAGTTTCTTTACAAAAATCATTTTGACCACTTCATAACCTAAAGCAAACCTCACTATATTGTGAGATTCCTTGCAGTTGAGGCAACATGATATTTTAGGTTATGCAATATTGACATCTAACCAAACTACTGTTCATTTATCTGTAATTATTAACACTTTGGCAGGTTTTGTTTTTTTGTGGATATACTATATTTTAATTATTGTGGTGCATGTTAGAACCGTGTTATGTTAGCAGCCAATCATTTCAACTCAAGTTCTAGCCTGGCCCTACTGAGTAGGGGCTGCAGGAATTTCAATTTTGGCAACTAATGTATTCCAAAACCTGGCTGATAATGCACCAAGCTATATAATTATGTACCTATTTTTTGGGGTCTTTTTGGAGTTACTGAGATTATCTGACCTGGTTGCAGGCAGTTAATTTGAGACCAGCATAACATATATTTCCTGCATAATGCCCCAAAACAAAAATAGAATCTAAATTCACTTCCAAACTTCAAGTGAATGAGTCTTTGTCAGGATTACAGAATGATCCAGCACGTAGAATTGTGTAATACAGAGGACTGATAGGTAACGTATAGCGGACCTTAGAATGGCTGGACTAACGTACCAAAGAATAGTCAGGAATAGCCAAGGTCAAGGGAAACAGAAAGAGACACAACGATAAGGAAAAGCCAGGAGTCAGGGATGCCAGAAAACAGGGAAGTCAAAAACAATGCCAAAGTCAAATAAACAGAATTGCCAGAATCAATAACGCGCTCTCGGACAACCACAGGGGAAACCACGACAGGGCACTGAGCAGGAGAAGAACTGGGCCTAAATACCCCTCCTCTAGATCTGATAGGATGTAAGCGGCAGTGGCGTACTAAGGGGGGGGCGGGGGGGGCGGTCCGCTCCGGGTGCCACCAGGGTGGGGGGTGCCATGACCAGCCCCGCCGCCCCCCCCGGTCCCCCCCAGCTGCAGCCGCCCGAGCGCTCTGTATAGAGCCTCAGGCGGCTGCAGCTTTTCCCGGGCGGTGCGTCCATGAGGGCGGACTGCACCGCCCGGGCGCAGCCTGAGGAGAGGCTGACAGGAGGGAAGCGCTCCTGTCAGCTCCCTCACTGCAGCATGGTCCGACGGGTACAGGGAGCAGCTGTCTCCTGTACCCGGCCGGACTAACAGGAAGGGCACACTGAGTGTGCACTTCCTGTTAGTCCGGCCGGGTACCAGGAAACAAAAGCTCCCTGTACCCGCCGGACTATACAGGGCTCGGCCACGCTACAGGGAGGTAGGGGGGAGGGGGAGAAAGAAGGGGAGGGGTGAGAGAGGGGTGAGAAAGAAATAATGGGGGTGAGAGAGGGGTGAGAAAGAGAAAATAAGGGGTGAGAGAGGTGAGAAAAAGAAATAAGGGGGGGTGAGAAAGAGAGATAAGGGGTGAGAAAGAGAAATAGGGGTGAGAAAAAGAAAGGGGGTGAGAAAGAGAAATAAGGGGTGAGAAAGAGAAATAAGGGGTGAGAGAAATAAGGGGGTGAGAAAGAGAAATAAGGGGTGAGAAAGAGAAATAAGGGGTGAGAAAGAGAAATAAGGGGAGTGAGAAAGAGAAATGGGTGAGAAAGAGAAATAAGGGGGTGAGAGAAAGAGAAATAGGGGTGAGAAAGAGATAAGGGGGGTGAGAAAGAGAAATAAGGGGGTGAGAAAGAGAAATAAGGGGTGAGAGAGAAATAAGGGGGTGAGAAAGAGAAATAAGGGGTGGAGAAAGAGAAATAAGGGGGGGTGAGAAAGAAATAGGGGGGGGTGAGAAAGAGAAATAAGGGGGGGTGAGAGAGAAATAAGGGGGGGTGAGAGAGAAATAAGGGGGGGTGAGAAAGAGAAATAAGGGGGTGGGTGAGAAAGAGAAATTGGGAGGAGGAGAAGGAAATTGGAGCGGGAGGAGAGATTGACATTCATCACATACACACAATGCACCCCTTGCACACAGAAAACACACAGACACACATACACAAGCAATGCAACCGTTACACACAATGCATCCCTTACACACACAGAAACACACAATGCATTCATTACACACACTCAATGCACCCCTTACACACATTCAATGCATCCCATACATACACAGAAACACACCTTGCAGTCCTTACACATACAAACACAATTTCACACAATGCATTCCTTACACACATATCAGGACATCCCCTACACACTCCACCCCCTGTGAACAAACTCATTGGTGGAACATGAAGGTGGACCCTGGGACCCAGACCTTGAGCTGTGTAAAGGACCCCCAAAAAATGGAGCTGCTTCCCGTTCTCCCAGAACATTGATTTTTGTGACCACAGTTACAAACCGCCTCCAGAGAGCCTGTTCTGCACCAGACCAGTGGAGCCAGACTGCAGCTAGAGCCCATCATCATCCTCATCTGGTTGTAAGTAGGCAATCTAGTATATTATTCGTGGCACTAAGCTCTAATTTACCTCACATTAAAGAAACACTATAGTCCCCAGAACCACTTCAGCTTAATGTAGTGGTTCTGGTGTCTATAGCCTGTCCCTGCAGGCCTTTTAATGTAAACACGGCGGCACTGCAGCACTGGCGTTAGTTAACATGGCAAATCATATGGCTGGGGCATTGTGATGTCACATGGGGGCGGCAAACTTTACTTTTGCCTAGGGCGGCAAAAATCCTTGTACCGGCCCTGGCTGGAGGGGGCTGTGTGAGCTGTGGCCGCACAGTGTCCCATGGTAGTTAGGGTGCCGTGCGGCCAGTACAGCTCACTCAAGCAAACAGCTGATAAACTGGCCGCACGGAGGAAATGTGTATGTGTGACTGTCTGCCTGTGATTGTGTGTGACTGTCTGCCTGTAACTGAGTGTGTGACTGTCTGTCTGTAACTGAGTGTGTGACTGTCTGCCTGTAAATGTGTGTGTGGGGCTGCAGGGATTTTGTAGAAGGGGTAGGGGGTTTTGTATTGGGACAGGAGTCTTTATAAGGGGGGATAAGCAGGGGATTTGTGGAAGGGGGTTGCGGGGGTTTTGTAGATGGGGCAGTACAGGATTTGTAGAAGGGGCAGGACAGAGGTTTTGTAGGAGGGGCAGGGCAGGACAAGGGTTTTGTAGGAGGGGCTGACAGCGGTTTTGCAAAGTTTACAAATTGTAAAAATAAAAGAAATAAAACCTTTAACATTTTTTACAGGTTTTTTTTTTTTATTTTTTTTTGGGGAGGGGGTGGGGGGGGGGGGTGCTGCACCAGGATCCTCGGTGCCAAATGTCAAGCCTCTGGGCTGCTGCCTTTGACCCCAAAGGCAGTTACCAGGTTCCCATTTGCATAATTGCTGCTCAGCATTAACCCTTCTGTGGATTTGGTTGCTGCTTGGCACAACTTTTCCTGTGTGGACAGTAAATGTCATTAACCACATTTTTATAAGCGGATGAATACGTGACAGTCTTCACTGAACTTCCAATATGCATTGTAAGTGTATTTTATTTCTAAAACTCTATATGACAGCCTATATGATAGGGTCTGTTAATATATATTACTGGGCCTCAGAGATCAGTCCTCTATTTGGTTTACAAACAGAATAATAACCCCTTAGTGACCAGAACGTTTTTCAATTGTCTTACCGTTAAGAACCAGGGCTCTTTTCACATTTCTGTGGTGTGTTTGTGTATAGCCGTAATTTTCCTCTTACTCATTTACTGTACCCACACATATTATATACTGGTTTTCTCTCCATTAAATGGTCTTTCTAAAGATACCATTATTTTCATCATATCACATAATTTACTATAAAAAAATATGTATAAAATATGATGTAAAATTAAAAAAAATACACTTTTTCTAACTTTGACTCACAAAATCTGTCACGCATCTACAACCGCCAAAAAACACCTGTGCTAAATAGTTTCTAAAATGCTGCAGCATTAGAATGTGTATCAAAAGCTTGTTACATAAACATGTCTCAGTAAGACACTTAAAGAGGCATTCTAAGAACCAAACAACTTTAGTTTAACCCCCTAGTGACTAGACCACGTTTCAATTTTCTTACCGTTTAGGACGAGGGCTGTTCTTATATTTCTGCGGTGTTTGTGTTTAGCTGTAATTTTCATCTTACTGTACCCACACATATTATATACTGTTTTTCTCTCCATTAAATGGTCTTTCTAAAGATACCATTATTTTCATCATATCAAATAATTTACTATAAGGAATTTTTTTTAAAAAAACGCACTTTCAAACTTTGACCCCCAAAATCTGTTACACATCTACAACCGCCATCAAATAACACCCATGCTGAATAGTTTCTAAATTTTGTCCTGAGTTTAGAAATACCCAATGTTAACATTTTCTTACCTTTTTTTTTTTGCAAGTTATAGGTCTATAAGTACAAGTAGGACATTGCTGTTTCAAAATATATATATATTTAAAATGTATCAATAGTGACATTGTAACACTGTTATCTGTCATAAATCTCTGAATCACACCTCACATATATTTTTTAAAGTAGACAACCCAGGGTATTCAATATGGGGCATGTCCAGTCTTTTTTAGTAGCCACTTAGTCACAAACACGGGTCAAAGTTAGCATTTATATTTGTTTGAGTGTTAAAAATGCAAAAAAACTATTATGAACGCTAATTTTGGCCAGTGTTTATGACTAAGTGGCTACTAAAAAAGAATGAATATACCCCATTTGCAATAACTTGGTATGCCATCATGGGGATAATTCTCATTCCTCGGCTACCATACGGTCTTAAAGGCAACATAACCAATCTGGCAAATTTAAATGTTAAAAAAATGGAAAATCAGGCCTTATATTTGACCCTGTAAATTTCAAAAACACTATAAAAAACACTATAAAACCTGTACAAGGGGTGTACTGTTATACTCGGGAGACTTCACTGAACAGAAATATTAGTGTTTCAAAACAGTAAAACGTATCACAACAATGATATAATCAGTGAAAGTGCCATTTGTGGGTGAAAAATGCAAAAAGCTTCACTTTCACTAACAATATCATCGCTGTGATATGTTTTACTGTTTTGAAACACTAATATTTGTGTTCGGCGAAGTCTCTGGGCCCTTTATGTCTCCATAAATCGAGTAAAAATCTTACTGTATTCAAGCCAGAAGCTGTAACTCTGCATGCTGTTTGCCTAAAAAAAAAAAAACAGTCTGCTGACATTATCAGAAGTGGTAGCCTGATCCAATCACAGTGCTTCCCCATAGGATTGGCTGAGACTAACAAAAAGGCAGATCAGGGGCAGAGCCAGCATGATTCAAACACAGCCCTGGCCAATCAGCATCTCCTCATAGACATGAATTGAATCAATTAATCTCTCTGAGGAAAGTTCAGTGTCTGCATGCAGGGGGAGGAGACACAGTGCTGCCCTGTGCTCTGCTGACAGCAATCAACTCGGAAGTCCCTCTGGTGGCATTCTGAGTGACTGCAACTGGAGGTGTTCCTAGCTTTCAATGTAAACACTGTATTTTCTCAGAAAATACAGTGTTTACATGAGAAATGCTGCAGGGAGCTATTGTTCTCACCTGAACAACCTCATTAAGCTGAAGTTGTTCAGGTGACTATAGTGTCCCTTTAACCCCTTAAGGACACATGACATGTGTGACATGTCATGATTCCCTTTTATTCCAGAAGTTTGGTCCTTAAGGGGTTAAAGGTGTCGACGTTTCAGTCCTAAACTGACTTTTATCAAGGTCTTGATAAAAGTCCGTTTAGGACTGAAACGTCGACACCATTAATGTGATGAATTGTTGCTGAAATAAATAGCACTATTTTGAACAAATATTGAGTCCTATGAGTGTGTTATATATATATATATAGTGATGTCCCGACCGGTTCGCAGACACATTACAGCCAATCAGCAGCAGACCCTCCCTCCCAGACCCTCCCACCTCCTGGACAGCATCCATTTTACATTCATTGTGAAGCTGCATTCATAGTGAGCTGTCCAGGAGGTGGGAGGATCTGGGAGGGAGGGTCTGCTGCTGATTGGCTGGAATTTGTCTGCTGACTGTGAGGTGCAGGGTCAAAGTTTACTCAATGATGAGTCCGTGGCGAACGGTTCGTGGCGAACGGTTCGCGAACCGTTTGGCGAACCGTTCGGGACATCACTATATATATATATATATATATTTATAATATCCAATAAGAAAAGGCTGCTCTCCGGACTTAAAACAAAAGTTTTATTGAAAAAATTTAAAAATGATGACCAGGTCATCATTTTTAAATTTTTTCAATAAAACTTTTGTTTTAAGTCCAGAGAGCAGCCTTTTCTTATTGGATATTGTGCCTATTGGAGCTCTGGTGGTGCGCCCGGCATTTGGAACATTTCAAGCGTGAGTGCAGGGGATGTTGATATATTTTTTTTATATATATATATATATCATATTATTATTTTTTATTTATATATACATATAAATGTATTTTGATAAAAGTGTGTGTATGTATATATATATATATATATATATATATATATAAATATCAAAATACAGTTAGATTAAAATTACATATATATATATATATATATATTTTTTTATATATATATATATATATATATAATTTTTTTGAAATTATGTTTTTGTATTTATAGTTTATAATTTTATGTATATATATTACATACATGCGTGATTTAATTATGTGTATTTTTATATTAATATATGTATATATTAATATAAAAATATATATTTATATATTTTTATTTTACAGATGCAGTCCCGCCAGACCAGGAGCAACACAGATTGCCGGCAGGGGAATGGCAGCGATTGGGTAAATACTAGGTACGCTCGCAGTCCTTAAAAAGATAAAACATGCCTTAATCGCAGTACCATTTTACGATATGTTTCAATGAGATTTAACCCATTACATTCCAGAGATTTAACCCATTACAATCATGGCACCTCTACTGGGTAAACATGCTGTGCATCCACTACACAAATTGAAAAAAGCTGTACAATGAATAATGAATCGCACTGCAGTGATTGACAAAACTTTTACAAGGGACAATGAATAATGCCCACTGGGTATAACACATACTATAAGCACATGAGCTGAAAGGTAGGAAGCAAGCTATTTTAAACGATCATCCCTGTAATAATCACTAACATAATATACACATTGCATTTTAAAGAAACACTTCAATTAATAAAAAATATTTAAAAGAACAAGCTAAGACTGTCCCTTTAACATTTGATAAAACAAATAAATTATATATTACATTAATCATATATATATATATATATATATATATATATATATATATAAAAATACAAATACATTATGAAGAAGTATCAACAAACTGCAGTTTCTGTAACTGTAATTTTACAAGTGGCAATATGTCCGGTGCCCTCCACAAAAGCAGATGTCTGAGGAAAAGAAAATAGCAGGAAACCTTATATCTGTATGCTGATTCAGTTCACATTCACTAAAACGAAACTGCAAAATTAGCTATTCCATTACCATAATGAAGAACTACTACTTATCAAGGACTCGGCTTTAAATGTTTGGATAAGCTTTTCAAACAATTTAATATTTTTGGATACACTTTTAAAACAACTTAATATAACTGAATATTTTATATATATATATATTACTATTTGCAACATCTCCCACTCCCTATATTTTGAAAGTGTATACAAAAATATTAAATAATTTGAAAATCTCACTGTCATCTCACTGCATATTATGTTCTCTCTCTCACAAGGCTGATGGAGATAGTATAATGCAGGGGTAGTAAATCTGGTCCACTAGTGGGCGGTTTGGGATTTCAGATGGGCGGTAGTGGGTTCTGCAAAAAATGCCCAGTGGTCCTTGACGGCCGTGGGCCAAGGCCGGCAGGGGAGATCCTTTCATCTCCACTGTCAGCCCATGCAGAGCCAGCCTTGTTGTAAACCCTCTCGGGCTGGTTAGGAGATCAAATATCCAGCAGAGGGAGGGAAGGGCTCTGTGTTCCTTACAGGAGCAGACTGGCCAAAGCGTTGCCGTGTGTTCCCATGGCAACGCTCTGATACAGTGCTGTGCTCGCAGGAGGACAAGAGAGTCAGCCTGCAGCTGGAGGAGCTGCAGGCTAAAGTAAACATGCCACCACTGAACCACCAGGGCTTGCAGCATTATGTCCCGCCTCCCTGGTAAAAAGCAAGAAGAAGGGAGAGGGAGACATTAAGATAGATTTTCACATCTCACCCACTCACACAGCATAGACCCTATGCACCCTTCACACACAAACACACACTACACCCCTCACACACACAGACTGCCCCCTCACACACAATACACCCCTCACACACACACACACAGACTGCCCTCCTCACACACACAGACTGCCCTCCTCACACACACAGACTGCACTCTTCACACACACAATGCCAGCCTCACACATACAGGACCCTTCACACACACAGCAACCCTCACACACACAGCACCCTTTACACACACACTGCACCCTTCACAGACACTGCCCCCACACACACACTGCACCTCTCACACAAACACACACAGCGCCCTTCACACACACACTGCACCCCTCACCCACACACTGCTCCCATCACACACATACAGCACCACTCACACAAAAAACACAGTTCACACACACACATACACACAGTCCCCTCACACACACTGCACTTCTCTCTCACACACACACACACACTACATCCTTCACACACAAACACAGCACCCTCTACACACACATAGCACCTCACAAAGTAAAATAGAAAATAGAAAAAAAAGGAAAAAAAGAAAATCCCACATACGCTATTAAATTAGTTACTGTGGCACTGGTGGGTGGTAAGGAAATTTTACCATCAACAAAGATAAAAAAGTGGGCAGTAGGTATTAAAAGGTTGACTAGTCCTGGTGTAATGTTTTGCAACTACAACGTAATAGTTTACATTTTATTTTCAATTAGAGACTAACCAGTGTTTGACACATATACTTTAATAACAATTTTAACTTTTTTTGTAGACATATTTTCTTATTTAACCCTTTTGGGGCTGTTTTGTGCTGCAATTGTAATAGATATTTACTTTTGTTCTGGCACATGCAGCATGTCTTCTGTTAAATCACCAGTACATTTAATGCTGCTTTCTTCCTCAATGCTTGGTCTTACTAAAAACAAACAAACAAACTATTTTTTTTGAGGGTTTAACCATTATACCAATGTGGAAGAAGGATAAGCTTGATTTTGAGTGGATGAATGGAAGCCACCATGTATATTATTCCTTCTATGCTAGTCATCTTATCAATATTTGGAAGAAGCTGTTATGGGAGGAGGCAGATATAGTTGCAGTTAAGAATACTAGCGGTGCTCCACTGAAACCATAGTGATCCAGTAAATTATATATTTAATAATGACAAAATAGAGTGGAAGAGTTTTTTTTTTTTGTGCTCTTGTTTTCTTCAACACCAATGCCATATATCCCTCTGGTCACTTAATGACATGCTGCACAAACTGTTCCTGGAAATGTTTTTGAAAGGTTGGCATACATGTGACATGTGGTTTCTGTGGTCAACGTATTTCCTCCAATTTAGCAGGTGGCTAAAAACTGCAGGTGCTCAGTATGTATTTATACTGCTTAACAATTACGTTGTTTATTTAAAATTTGGGCAATGTAAATACATATCATCATCATCATCATCATTAAGAACTGTGAACAGTCAGTTTAATATTTATTTATAAAAACACTTGGACAAATTGCACATAAAATATAAAAAAGCAAATGCATGTAGCTGGGTATCCTTCTGAAGAATAAAAAAAAATCTAAATCATGGCTACAACGAATAGTAATCACATGGTACGTGTTGATGAATTCTGGAAAAACAGAACGTCCAAAAATAAGAAGAGACTAGAGAAAGTAAGAGTTGACAAGCCAGGATGAAAATAGAAACATCATGGGTGCGTTTGTGCACAAGGGGCAAGAGGGGGCACGTGCCCCCATTCCAACAGAATTTGCATACCAAGTGAAGGCAGATTTCTATGCCACAGACACCACATACATCTTGAGTTGTATTTTTTTGTCTTGACACAACTTAAAGGAACACTGTAGTAACCAAAACAACTTTAGCTTAATGAAGCAGTTAATGTATATGGGTCATGCCTTGGAAATATCACATTGACGAGGAACAACAGCTGTTTGAGCAAATTCAGAAAGCTGCAAATCTGGGTAACACTTTAACTATTGGAGATTTTAATTACCCGGACATAAATTGGGACAGAGGAACTAGAAGCTCAGCAAAGGGAATTAGATTTTTGAACTTGTTAAATGACACCTTCATGTCACAACTTGTACAAGCACCAACTAGAAAGGACGCTTGTCTGGACCTGGTTCTAACAAACAACGTTGATCTTTTGACCAACGTTCAAGTAGGTGAGCACTTGGGAAATAGTGATTACAATACAGTGTCCTTTGAAATATTCTCAAAAAAACAAAAGCACATGGGGTATACTAAAACATATAATTTTAAAAAGGCCGATTTCTATAAGTTAAGGGCAGCTTTACAATATATTGACTGGCATAAACTCTTTAGTGAAAAGAACACTGAGGATAAATGGAACATCTTCCAACAAATATTAGAAAGGTACATTTCTCAGTATGTATCATTGGGTAATAAATATAAAAGAAACAAATTGAATCCAATGTGGCTTAGTAGAGAAGTAAAACAAGAGATTAAAAATAAGAAAGAGGCATTTAAAGCATCTAAAAACCTGCAGAAAAATTGTAATTGGTTAACTCAAGACAAGGTGCTGCAGCAACTAAATAAAGTTAATATAAACAAAGCTCCAGAGCCTGACAGTATTCATCCATGAATACTTAAGTACTTGTTTAATGTTATCATATCCCCTCTCAGGTGCCGTTTTTCCAAACTAAACAGATTTAATTTTTTTAACCTTTCTTCATAGCTAAAATACTCCATTCCTTTTATCAATTTTGTAGCTCGTCTCTGGACTTTTTCTAGTGCCATGATATCTTTCTTTAGAACAGGCGCCCAGAATTGCACAGCATATTCAAGGTGTGGTCTTGCCAGCGATTTATAAAGAGGCAACATGATATTTTCATCCCGAGAATTTATGCCCCTATTTATACATGACAAAACCTTACTTGCCTTAGCAACGGCAGATTGACATTGCATATTGCTGCCTAATTTGTTGTCTATAACAATTCCCAAATCCTTCTCGTGTGTGGTTATCCCTAGTTCACTACCATTTAGGGTGTAATATGCTTTTCCATTTTTAATCCCGAAGTGCATAACTTTGCATTTCTCTATGTTAAATTTTATCTGCCATTTTAGTGCCCAGTCCCCCAATCTATCCAAATCCCTCTGCAGCAAAGCAATATCCTGCTCACATTTTATTACTTTACAAAGTTTTGTGTCATCTGCAAACACTGATACATGGCTTTCAATGCCTATTTCAAGATCATTCATAAATATGTTAAATAGAAGTGGTCCCAAAACAGAACCCTGAGGGACACCACTTACCACTTTTGTCCAGCCTGAAAATGAACCATTAATGACAACTCGTTGTACTCTATCCTTAAGCCAATGTTCTACCCAAGAACAAGAATATTCATCTAGACCAATTTCTCAAATACCTTGGCAAAATCTAAGTAGACCACATCCACTGCAACACCCTGATCTATACTTCTACTTACTTCTTCGTAGAATGCAATTACATGATTTTGCTATTGCATGACGAAAAGTCATGATTTTAATAAAGACACGGAGGCGAGTATTTGCATATCCCTTTCTTTACTGTCCACTCCATAGCAGCAAAGAACATTAACAGAATTAAAAGAAAAGGTAGTACATGTCTCACACACAGGCCACGCCCCTTTATGTCCAGTATATTACCCTGGTCCGCCTTCCCATTTCCCTCTTTCTGAAGGTGCTACACGAAAAAAAACGTAAGAACATAACATGTAGGTAACTGTCAACAAAACTTCGGGCTTTCTGTAACCCGCATAACTGTGAGTCCCATGGAAGCAAGTTCATAAATAGGTGATGATGAGCCGTTTCCACTGGATGAGAAGGGTCGTTTCATCCGGGCGTGGCAGCGTGTCTCCGGCTGACTCGTGCAGGTCCAGGTCAGGCTGGGCGTCATGCTAGTGCAATTGCATCTGTACGACAAAGAACTACATACCTAAGTGCAAGAAAATGTCCCACTTACCACTTGTCCGTAGTCGTCCGTCTGCAGATGATGTGGGTGGGAAAATTTGCGGAATAGGATCCTCACATACTTACGCAAGTTGGGTGGGACAATACTCGCCTCCGTGTCTTTATTAAAATCATGACTTTTCGTCATGCAATAGCAAAATCATGTAATTTTATTACAAGACACGGAGGCTCATATTTGCAAGTTTAAAGCTGGTCCACCACTGTCGTAAACAGGTGAGTAGTCGGGTGAAAGTAATATTCTCGGAATGTCGACTCTCTAGACCAATCAGCCATCCTCATAAGATCCTCCAGGCGTGCCCCAGATGTGATAACTGTGGATGCCGAGGCGCTCCTTACTGAATGAGCCCCGATGGAGGTATCGATACCTGCTGAGCCGAGTAGCCACTTCAACCAACGAGATAGGGTAGTGCTTACTACCGGTTTAAAAGGTGGACGGAGTGAGAGGAAGAGCTGGGAAGTAGTCGCCACCCGGTTACTACGAGTGTGATCCTCGTATTCTCTTAAACATGCCACCGGGCACAGTGCTGGTGTAGATGGGAAAGCCGGGTATGAAACCGATCTAATGGATGTTTTGGTTCGTCTATTGATGGTGAATGTTACCCCGTCAGGGGTGTATGATCTAGCGTCGAGGTCCAAAGCCCAGACGTCCGATACTCTCTTGCAAGATACAAGGCAAAGGAGACAAAGTAATTTGGCCGATAATTGGCGTAGGGAGAGATCCGGATTCGGAGGCCAGGCGAGGAGGAAGGACAAAACAGTGGAAACATCCCAAGTGGAGGAGTAGCGGGGCCTGGGTGGTCGGGAAAGTCTGGAGCCCCTTAGGAGTCTGCACACTAGTGGGTGTTGACTGGCTGGGTTTACGTCCAAGCCTTGGTGTGTCGAGGAAATAGTCGATCTGTATAAATTGATAGTTCGGTATGCCTTCCCTTCCTCGAAGAGGGATGTGAGGAAATCCAGAATGAGTGTCACAGGGGCTGAAACGGGATCCACGTTCCTAGCCATGCACCAGCTAGCCCAATTTCTCCAGGCTGACCCATATGCTCGTCGAGTGCCCGGAGCCCATGCATCCGCCAAGAGTCATCGAGTAGAGTCCGAAACACCTTGGATTTCCCAGGGTCCCCTGAAATGTGCCAAGCCAGTAGGCTGAGAGAGGCGTTCCCCAGGAGGGGGTGACAATCCCCAGACGGGTTCCCTAGAAGGTCCTGGAAGGTTGGCAGCAATCTGGGGAGATCCACCGCCATCTCCAATAGCTGTGGGAACCATGATTGTGTCCCCCAGAAAGGGGTGACGAGGACTAGTTCGGCCTGCTGGCGGCGGGTCTGGATGAGGGTGCGGGGGATCATCGAGAATGGGGGAAACGCATATAGTGGGGTTTCTTGCCAGTTCTGCAGGAAGGCGTCCACGGCTTCTGCCGCTGGGTCTGGTCTCCAGCTAAAGAAACGCGGGAGCTGGGCATTGAGTCGAGATGCAAAAAGATCTATAGCAAAAGGACCCCACAGAGATGATATAGTGGAGAACACCTCCACGTCCAATTTCCAGTCGCTGGAGTCCGAGAGATAGCGAGAACTCCAGTCCGCCTGGACATTGTGTAACCCTGGCAAATATCCTGCTTGAACCATCAGGTTCCGTTCCAGACTGAACTCCCAGAAGTCCTTCGCTAATCCGGCTAGGAGCGCCGAATGGGTACCGCCCATGTGATTGATGTACCGCACTGCCGAGACATTGTCCATGCGGAGGCGGATACATCCATGTGCCTGATCTTTCGCAAAGCTGCGGACCGCGAAGGAGCCCGCCAGGAGTTTCAAGGCATTGATGTGTAACCGGGCTTCGGTTTCCGACCAGCGGCCTCCCGTAGACAGACCTGCGCAGTGAGTGCCCCATCCCTGTAGGCTCGCATCTGATTCTATGGTGAATTCCGTGAGGGAGCCGAAGATCGCCTTGCCATTCCAAGCGGACAGGTTGAGAATCCACCAGCGGATTTCGTCTTTTGTCTCTCTGTCCAGAGTCACCAGGTCCACGTAGGATGCGCCGTCCCGTAGGTGCGCAATCTTGAGTTGTTGTAGGGCTCTGTAATGTAGAGGGGCGGGGAATACCGCCTGAATGGAGGATGTTAAGAGGCCGATCAAGCGAGCTAATTGTCGCAACGTGAGTTGCGGTCGGAGGAGTGCCCTGCGCAGCTCCTTGCAGATCGCACAAACCTTGCTCGTGGGTAGGCTCAAGGATTCTTAAAGTGAGTCCACCATAAATCATAGGAATTCTATCCGTGTCGTAAGGGTCAGACAGGATTTCTCCCAGTTGATGACGGGAAAGGGGAGGCAGGTAAAATGCCAGGTCTTGTTGCGCCAAAGGAAGCGTAAGAGGTCCCGAGATGTTTCTGCCACCGGGACTGTAAGGTAGGCATCCTTGAGGTCTAGTTTCGCCAACAAATCTCCGTGCTGGAGTAGGTCTCTCAGGAGGTGTATACCCTCCATCTTGAAATGACGATACTTTACCAAGTTGTTGAGGGGGCGCAGGTTTATAACCGGGCGCATAAGGCCCCCTTTCTGAGAAATACATTGCTCAGGACCCCAGTGTTGCCTATGGGTGCCTGTTCTATCGCCCTCTTGTCTAGGAGGTCGAGAAGCTCCTCATTGATCAACATGCGATCGTGCAGAGAGAGGTAAAGTGGTCTGGGGGAGGGGATACTTACCGGATCCCCCACTAGCTCTATGTGAAACCCCCGTATTGTGTTGAGCACCCAGGTGTCGGACGTCAAGTCCGACCATGTTGGGATAAAATGTTGGAGTCTGCCCCCTACACAAACATGAGAAAACATAGGTGTGTGTACAGAGTGTGAGAATTGTAAAGACTCACCGTAAGGTCGTCTTGAGCCGGTGTATCCACGGAAACCTCTTGAGCGCCATTGCCGGTCGCGGGACGGGAAGAAGGGAGACTGGCCCCTTGTGTCGTGATAGGTGGGGCGTTGAGTAATGGAGCCTCGTCCCGTACTTCGGGACTGGAAATAATTCCGGCCGGCCAGACGGCTCCTAGATCTGCCGGCCCTTTCACAGAGGTTTGTGCTTTATCAAGGGCAGTGAACGTGCCCACGTAACGCCCCAAGTCTTTGATAAATGAGTCTCCAAACAGAAGGCCCTGGGCATCTTTGCCGGCTTCCGTGAGGGCCAAGTTGGCTAATTTGGGGTCAATTTTAAAAAGTATGGCTTTACGCGATTCAATTGATAGGGAGGTGTTCACACTCCCGGCAATGCATATTGCTCTTTGGACCCAGCCACGAAGGTCATCGGGGTCAACCATGCTGTGTTCCACTTTGGCGTCTTCCACCAGGTCAAACAGTTTGGCCAAGGGGCCCAATATGTCTAAGTGCTTGTCTTGGCAGGCACGCAGGGCTGAGTCTAAACTCTTGCGTGGGTTCCAGCCCAGTTTGGTTAGGTACTGGGTCATTTTTGGGTCCACTTCTGGGGTGTCACACACTTTATTGGGGACTATTGGTCTGGGGCATTCTGCCCTAAGCTTGTTTCTGGCAGCCTTACTGAGTGGGCGCCGTACCCAGGCTTCTACGTAGCCTGCAACGTGGCCTGCTGGGAGCCATTCCGCGGACCTTGGGTGGTGAAGCTCGTCGGGGTCAAATAATGGCTCTCCCAGCGGATCCACTAGGACGGACCCCGCGGCCCCGGGGGTTGCCATCCCTAATTCACCTCCATGCGTCTCCGCTTGTGTGGAGGAAAAGGGGTCTGTGCCCCACTCAGGTCTCTCTGTATCTGAGTCGGTCTCTGACTCGATCTTGGCCTCCTCCTCTGACCCGATTTCCGAGTCGGAGTCGCTCTCAATTTGTGCTCTTGCACATTTCCAGAGCCGCGCCCGTTCTGCCTTGTGCGGAAAGCCTCGTTTGCGTGCTTGGGTCACGCTTTCAGGGGCGACCAATGGTGCGCCAGTCTTGGTGTTTCTGGAGGCAGGGAGAGAAATATGTTTGGCGTTGTGCGTAGCCTTTCTATGTGCCTGGTCACCAGGCTGTCCCATAGGGCGCGTGAGGGTTGCGCCTAAATCACTGGGATCTGCGTCCATAGGCTGTGCCAAAAGGGCTTGGGCAATGGACTGAGAGAGGGCTGATGACATAGATCCCATTGCTGCCATAATGGCGTCAGACATAGAGCACTGAAGCGCCGTGAATTGGGGTCCCTCTGAAATATGGGGGTTATCACCCGAAGAGAGCGGGTTTGACATGGTGGCTGAGGTCTCCCCTAATGGGGTGGTGTTGTCCCATCCGTATGGGCGGGGGAGACAGGCATATTAGGTTTAGGCATGGTAAAAACAATGCTAGGGATAAAGTCAGTGAGAATAATTCACCCAAGCTGACTGTTAAAGTAATAGTAGAATTGCAATATTCAAAACCAGATAGGAGAAAAGTATTTAAAAATGCTGACAGACAGAAGACAGAGACTCTCCCCAGGGCCCAGACCGTTGGTAGAAGGAGGGCAGGTCGCAAAAGGGGGGAGGAGAAATAGGAGGGTCACTGAGTTGACCAGAAAAGAGCGGGAAAAGAAAAAAACGAATTAATGCAGTGAATAGATAGAAGTGTTTAAGTAAAGTGAATAAAAAAAGGTGAACAGTTGTTCGTCTAAAAAATTCGAATGAAAAATTCGAATGAAAAATTCGAATGAAAAATTCATCTAAAATGAGGGAAAACAGCCGAACGGCCTATGTGGTAATGAGTGAATACGGAGACAGAAGTACCCAGGGTGAAAATGGCGGTAAAGCGTTGAACAGAGACCAGAAAACAGGTATAAAGTTTAGTGAGAGAAGGAGGTCAGGAATTTCTCACAAGGAATAAAGGTGGGGTACCCTTAGAGAGTATGAGGGCACCCCACACTGTCTGGGAACCTGGGAGTACAACGAAGAATTAATATTCAGTCATATAAAATACATCAAGCAGGATGTAAGGAAAAGATGAATACAATTATAAACGTATAGTAATGAGAAAATTAAGTATTATCAGAGTATAATAAAAAGGCCACAGAAAAAAGAGAAAAAAAAATGCAGGCAGACTTAAGATATCCAAAAAATCCAAGTCTGTCTACATTACCTGGAAATAATATGTAGCAATGTAGTATGGGGGAATCCTGGCTAAAAAATACCAGGTGAAGACAAACTAGTAAGAGATATAGAATCAGTATATCCTCAATACTAATATTCCTATGCTCTCAAAAAAGGATGCACATAGGATAAAACAAGACCTGGCAATATGACAAATAAATTGGTATAAACCCTTATTCCTATATACCAGCTTTAATAAAATATGTATACTAAATAGGAAGGGGTATTCATATAACAATCTAAATGCCAGTGTCTAGCTTCCTGGGTGCAAAATCCCACAAATGCCTGTATATATATATATATTATGTAAAATCAATGAGATAAAGGTCTGCTGCAAATATATACAAATCCCAGACTGAGTTTGTATCCAATCAAACCATATGGGGAAAAGAAAAAATTTTTTTTTGCAAAGCAGCAGACCTTGCATATATACAGGAACTAAAGGTCCAGACTTATTCCAAAGGAAGAGAGACTCAGATAAAAAAAAGTAGAGAAAAGGAGTTTGTAGAAATAAATGGTCAGTCCAAAATAAACTGCCATATATATTCAAATTTATAAAGCCTCTCTCCCTGGTAAACTAACTAGACAGGCATAGGGATACAAAGAAAGAAGAACAAAAACAAAGAAATGTGCTAAGTGTAATTCATAGTGCTAGGGTGCCATTCAGTGCCCAGTGTAAATTTGGCAAACGCCCCTGGAGTTGGTACACACAGATACATGTACCGTCTTAATTGTATACTTTGTTTTTTTGTATAATAAAAAGGTACTTATCTGGCGTGGTAGCAGCAAAGAAAGAGGGAAATGGGAAGGCGGAC
>OW240913.1:215472586-215605934 GCA_933207985.1 Pelobates cultripes | reverse complement strand
TTTCCAATTTACATCAGGAAGATTAAAGTCACCCATGATGATAACTTCCCCTTCATTGTCATTTTAGCTATTTCCTCAACTAGTAGATTATCTAACTCTTCAATTTGTCCTGGGGGCCTATAAATCACACCTACACGAGTTACTGTGTGATTACCAAATTCTAACATAGCCCAAACGGACTCTATGTTTGCCTCACTAACTTTTATTAGGCTAGATTTTATGCTATCCTTCACATACAAGGCCACCCCTCCCCTTTTCTTGCCTTCCCTATCTTTCCTATATAAAGAGTACCCTGGTATTGCTATGTCCCAGTCATTTTTCTCATTGTACCATGTCTCAGTAACAGCGACTAAATTTACACTATCAGTTGCCATTATTGCCACAAGTTCATGGATCTTATTCCCTAAACTGCGAGCATTTGTAGACATGACTCTAAGCTTATAATTTTTAACACACTTGCTACAGGCATCTTCTGTCCTTGTTTTGGGGGACAATTGGATTGATGTTTTATCACCCTTTTGCCCCCCCCTCCTAGTTTAAATACATCCTAGCAAAACCTCTGAACTGCTCACTGAGAACATTTGTTCCCTTTTGAGAAAGATGCAAACCATCTTTTTTGTACAGTTTATTTCCATTCCAAACAGAGCTACCATGAGAAATAAAGCCAAATCCTTGCTCCCGACACCATTCACCAAGCCACAAATTAAAGTCCCTAATACGCATCCGCCTGTCGTTCTGAGTGTTATGCACAGGCAGAACTTCAGAGAATGACAGTGTGGAAGCAACCTGCCGTATATCATTGGCAAAAACACTAAAAACTTCCTTAACCTCTGAAACCTCATTGCAAGCCAAGTCATTTGTCCCTAGATGGACAAGTACATCCAATTCCCATTCCTGCTTTGCTTGCTTAACAACATTACAGATACGTCTCCTGTCTCTGTGAGCAGTAGCTCCGGGAAGACACCTCACAAGACCACCATTGTCCATCTCCACACCTCTTATAATGGAATCACCCAACAACAACTGCTTTCTATTAGGCCTCACCATAGTCTCCAAGCCGGTCTCCACAACACCACTAGTCTCAGTGCCTCTCTCCACAACACCACTAGCCTCAGTGCCTCTCTCCACAACACCACTAGCCTCAGTGCCTCTCTCCACAACACCACTAGCCTCAGTGCCTCTCTCCACAACACCACTAGCCTCAGTGCCTCTCTCCACAACACCATTACACTCTGAAAGTGCAGAAAATGAATTATGAAGAGCAACAGACTGTGCAAAATGCCTTTTATCCACAACTCTAAGTCTACCAGATCCTACAGTAATCCATCTGCCTTTCCTAGCATGTCTCTGCGGCAGTGCCTTTGCAGCAGTTCCAGTCTGAGTTTCTCCACCAGATAATTTACAAATCTCAGACTTCAAAAATACAATCTCCTGCCGCAAGATAGAGAACTGTCTACAGATTAGACAACAACCAAACCTCCAAAAAGTGGAACGTGAAACAAATGCATAGCAATTGTTACACTGAACTAAGCCTGCCATTCCAATTATGAGAATAATTTAAATCTAACAAATCTTAACTTTTTTCTTTATCCTCCTGAATACCTCAGATTACCTCCAGGTTATCTCCAGAATATCTCCAACTACATATGGGCTGTTTGAATACGCGCAGGGCTCTTGCACGCGCATATGCATTCGGATCTGACATCGGCAGTGGGTGGAGAGTTCCCCAGCACGGAGGGAGCCCACCGCTGGAAAGGTAAGTGGCTGAAGGGGTTTTAACACCTTCAGCCCAACGTGAGGGGTCCTTGAGGGTGGGGGGGACCTAATGACCCTATAGTGCAGGGAACAAGTTTGTTTTCCGGGCACTATAGTGCTCATTTAAAATAAACTTTGTAATCTACCTATAAATGCTCTAAGGTAGCATCATTTTATTTTGTGTCTGTGCATATCATATCTAAATTGGTC
The DNA here is from genome assembly GCA_933207985.1 of Pelobates cultripes. Classification (NCBI taxonomy): domain Eukaryota; kingdom Metazoa; phylum Chordata; class Amphibia; order Anura; family Pelobatidae; genus Pelobates; species Pelobates cultripes. Next base: position 215,603,969 of record OW240913.1, on the reverse strand, counting down.
TCCTGGCTTACTACCAAGCTATATATCACTTCTGCAGTTCACTTTAACTTCAGAGCTTTCCAATTACTGGTTCATACCCACAACCCAGATGTGCATATCATTTTCTTTTATACAGTGAATGGTCAGCTAAATTAAAATTATATCATAAAGCTGAAGAATTATAGAGGATATAAATGTGTTATAAATATGTAATATTGCTACTTTATTATAAATGGTTTATAAACTTTCATTCAGGGTTATTTCATGGAACGCTAGCTACATTTGTAAAAAAAATATTTTAAAAATTATACAATTTTTGCTTTATAAGCCCTTAAAAGAGACATGCACGCTTTCAATTTTTCTATGCATGATAACAGATGAACATTTGCAGCATCTCAAAAAATAATGAGGACCACTTAATACAGTGCTTCCAACTAGTCCCCTCAAGACTCACCAACAGTGAAGGTTTTGTCAGTATCCCCATTGGAATAAAAAAGAGAATTACATAAATCCTGTATTGTTGGTGGGCCATGAGGGAAACACTGACTTAATAAATTGAATTTATGTGTTACTTTAACAGTTGTTATTAACAAATCCATACATACATTTATTCATACAGGTACAAATACACTCATATACATACATAGGAACAGATTTAGCAAAGTAACATTGTTACTAGCTGTTTATGACTGTTCCACTGTGAGGAGGGAGAGGAGGTGGGAGGTCTGTAGCTAGTATACGGTGTTGGTGGTAAAGGGACATGTCTCTGGAGAAGGCACCAGCAACAGCTTTCCTTGATTTTCGATGGTCTTTCAAGCAAACTGACTATAGTAGGAGCAATGAAAGCTGTCTCTGCTACGGCATAAGCATGGACAGCCCACTCACATAATAACAAAAGCAACCAGCAGAAGACTTTGTCTTCAAAGAACATCATACATGCATCGCTTCAACTTAAAGGACCACTTTAGGCACCCAGACCACTTCAGCTTAATTAAGTGGTCTGGGTGCCTGGTCCAGCTAGGGTTAACCCATTTTTTTATAAACATACCAGTTTGAGAGAAACTGGTATGTTTATAAATAGGTTAATCCAGCCTCTAAAGCCTCTAGTGGCTGTCTCATTGACAGCCGCTAGAGGCGTTTGCGTGCTTCTCACTGTGAAAATCACAGTGAGAAGACGCCAGCATCCATAGGAAAGCATTTTGAATGCTTTCTTATGAGACTGGCTGAATGTGTGCGCAGCTCCTGCCGCGCATGCGCATTCAGCCGGAGAGGAGGAGGAGAGCTCCCCGCTCGGTGCTGGAGAAAGGTGAGTGTTTAACCCCTTCCTCTCCCCAGAGCCTGGCGGGAGGGGGTCCCTGGGGGTGGGGGCACCCTCAGGGCACTATAGTGCCAGGAAAACGAGTATGTTTTCCTGGCACTATAGTGGTCCTTTAATATCTCAGCTATCTTGATAGAAGTGACAAGTAGCAGCTAAAATTTTGATTTGAAAATATTTATTTTCAAATAGTTTTTATTGATAAATTTTGATAAAACATAAGAATATAATTTTTGAATACAAACAAGTAATGAACATAGTGAAAATATTTCTATCACACGTATGTACTTTTGTTCAAAGTCTAGTATCCAGTCTTTTATAACTCTACATTTAAAGTGGAATTCAATTTTACAAAATCAAACTCCTACATCACATTTTAATCTATCACAGTTTAGTCTACTAATTAAATGTAACATGTCAACGTTGAAAAAGTAAATGACAGGACAGTTATTCTGAAAATAAAACTTTCCTTTTTATTTTGCCTATTTTTATGTCTCAACCGACATTAAAGGATACCCTTTCAAAGAAAATTGTAAATGAGCATTTGAACCTTCAAAAGTCTCTGCTTCAGAAGTGGTTATATCTAAAGTTAAAAACTTAGAACAGCTGTGAACTATTTTGAATTTTTTTTTGTGGTTTTCATAATAGCTTTAATGTGCTAAAAATGTGAAAAATGGCATGATAAACTCAGCTGTGGTAACATGAGAAATTATAGAATGAATTGTCGAGAGAAAATTGACGTACCAGTGCAGTTTGCGCTTCTCTTTCTTTTCATGAACCAGATTAACTGTTACATTTTTACACGATCATCCACATATATTAAAGGAAGTAATTCAATGTCATCAGCATTAAATTAAGTATTTGCCTTATGGTTATCAGACTGTGGTTCACAGACCACAATTGGTCCATAAGACCTCCAAATTGATCTTCAAAAAGATCTAGACTAGGAAGAGGCAACTTTAGCCCCTCCACATGCTGTGGGCTAAAACTCCCATGGTACTGTAAAACAGTGCTGTTAAAAATCATTGGTGTAGAGCAGTGATGGCGAACCTATGGCACCGGTGACACGCGGCCATAGGTTCGCCATCAATGCAGAGTAGGCACCTGTCTGCCCAAAACGGCAGGTGCCTATTCTGCTTGCTTGTCGGGAGGACCGAAAGAAGGGGGAGGGATCTGAGAAGTAGCACTCCTGTCCTCCTGCGAGCAATCTGTGTGTAGCATTGACGCACGTTACCATGGCAACGCTCCATACAGCATTCTGCGCGCGGGAGGACAGGAGAGCTTCAGGACCTGTCCTAAATACTTACTACCACCGGACCACCAGGGCTGGCTGTGTACCCCCTCCTTCACCAAAATTAAGAAGAAGGAAGGGGAGGGTGGGGGATACAGATTTAATATACTTTTTTTTATGTATCTCCCCACCCACACACACAGCACCCCTACCCCCACACACAGCACCTCTACCCCCCACACAAACACATCACCCCCACACACACCCCCATCCCTACAACCTACACAGTACCCCTAACCCTCCACACACAGCACCCATGCCCCACACACAGCACCCTCCCCCCCACACACACAGCACCCCTCACACACACAGCACAGCACCTCACACACACAACACAGCACCTCACACACAGACCCCTCATACACACGCTCCACACCCTTACACACCAACACATACACTGCACCTCTTAATGCAGTATATGTGTGTGTGTATTCAGCAGTCTTTATGTATTCAGCAGTGTGTATGTGTGTGCATTCAGCAGACTGTGTGTATGCAATCAGCAGACTGTGTTTACTCAGCAGTCTGTGTGTGTGTGTACTCAGCAGAGTGTGTGTATGTATTCAGCAATGTAAGTAATCAGCAGTGTGTGTGTGTGTGTATTCAGCACTGTGTGTGTATTCAGTGGACTGTGTGTATGTGTGTATTTAGTGGACTGTGTGTATGTATTTAGCAGTCTGTGTGTGTGTATTTAGCAGTCAGTCTGTGTGTCGGTGTGTGTATGTATTAAGCAGTCGGTGTGTGAATGTGTTCAGCAGTCTGTGTGTATGCATTGCATTTGTTGTAGATACTAATACATATAAGCTTCATTTTATCTATTTATATCATTATTTGTATCATTGAACTCTCTCTTGTGTTCTTCTTTTAAAACAAAAGATGTTAACTAGTTTGGACAACTGTATGAGTTGTTTTTTCTAAACTTAAACCTTAGTATTCAAGTTTAATTGCCGTGTTGGCACTTTGAGAAAAAAGAAGTTGGCATGTTTTGCGGTTTGGGCACTCAGGCTCAAAAAGGTTCGCCATCACTGGTGTAGAGGGTTAGAATATGTAGCACCAACATGTTGAGCAGCATAGTGTTGAATCCTCTTCAATCTGGCTTTCGCCCCCTCCACTCTACTGAGACTGCTCTTATTAAACTAAAAAGAAAAGAAGAGGTTGGAGGTTCCCGTATTAATTCGTATTGACACCAGAGGAACACTGCAATATCAAGTGAAACTGTCAATTTAAAACGTCACTTTTAATGTTTAAATTAAAAAGTCCCTTAATACTAAGGGCACTACACACACTATTATACTAAACACGTGCACATACACCACATCTAGTGATACTAAACTTCATCAATAGATGACAAAATGATTACACTGAATCGAAAATAAGTAGTAAGGTACCCACTACAGTCTATCTTAGTCTTTGAAGTGAAATCCTAAAGTCTCCTAAATCAATTTACATAAAAAACCTTGCTTCTTAATAAAACAATTATAAGGTGTGCCAAAACAAGGTCCTGTGATATCATAAGAGGATTGCCAAAAATAATCTTGATTATTGGCAACCCAATAAAAGATGAGTTTAAATCCAATGCCTAATAATAGATCACAAACCTAGGAATAATCTGAATATCCCCTATTTCGTTGGATCTCCTAATACAGTAAATATTACTGGGTATTCATATGCCTATTCATGAAAGTAGCTCCTCTATCTACTAGAACTGTTCTTCCCCGATAGCCTAATGTAACATTGTTGCTAGTTGTGGTGACTGTAATAATCCTCTCTCGTTACAGTATATTCTAAAGTGTAGAGAATTTCCTATACTCTCTGTATATTTCACTATCAAACCCCAACTGAAATCAACAAAGCACACCAACCATAAATACACCTAAGTATACAGCGTGGCTACTATTTCTAATAATGTATATCGTGGGGAAGGGAGGCATGGGGGGCAGCCTATAGATTAGGGAAGTAGGGTATGGGGGGGCAGCCTACAGATTAGGGAAGTGAGGCATGGGGGGCAGACTATAGATTAGGGAAGTGAGGCATGGGGGCGCGCCTATAGATTATGCAGCGAGGCATGAGGCAAAGCCCTATAGATTGGGAAGGAAAAAGTACGCAGCAGCCTATAGATTAGGGAGCGGCGCCGGGGTGTTTTAGATATGGCGGAGGCACGGGGCAGCCTGGGGATATGGGAAGCGTGGCGGCATGGGGCAGCCCGGTGATAAGTGGAAGCGAAAGCGGGGGGGCGTGTTCGGGATTAGGGAAGTAGGGTATGCAGCCTAGATAGGAGGCATGGGGGGCAGACTATAGATTAAGGAAGTGAGGCATGAGGGCCAGCCTATAGATTAGGGAAGTTAGGCATGGAGAGACAGCCTATAGATTAGGGAAGTGACGCATGGGGGAGAAGCCTAAATGAAGAGTCAGCAAGGAGCAGAAAGGAGAAGGAACAGGAATGAGCAGGAAGGATCTGCAAGGAGCAGGGTCTGAAAGAAGCAGGGAAAGCAAGGAGCAGGAAGGGTCTGCAAGGAGCAGGAAATGTCTGCAAGGGGCAGGAAGGGTCTGCAAATAGAAGGAAGGGTCTGCAAAGAGCAGAAAGGGACAGAAGGAGCACAAAGGTAAAGGAGCAGAAAGAATCAGAAGGAGCACAAAGGTAAAGTAGGAGAAGTAGCAGAAAGGGACAGCAAGGAGCACAAATGTAAAGTAGAAGAAGGAGCACAAAGGGTCTGCAAGGAGCAGTAAGGAATTTAGAATGAGAAAGGAGCAGAAGGGCGCAAAATAAGCAGAAAGTAGCAGAATGGTAAAGGAGCAGAAGGAGCCAAGGATAGAAGACAGTGTCAGAAGAAAAAGAAGGCTGTCAAATGAAGGAGAAGAAAAGGAGATTGGAGCAGGAAGGACAAATGAAGTGAACCCTCCACTTTATTCTGGACACCACATCATAAGGCTTTGGTACCTGGGCCTGGCAGGGAAACTCTGAACCTTCTCATCTCCCCACGTAAAAAAAAAAAATGTCAGTGTTAATGTGTTCACTTTTATTTACTAAATGTCAGGAAGCACAGAGTGCTGCTGGGTAGGGGTGTTGCTGATTGGCTAGAGCAGTCAGCTGGCACTCTAAGCCAATCAGTAGCTCCCCATTCTTAAAAAAGTAAAACATTTTTATGAACCGGGAACTAGCGATTGGCTTAGAGAGTCAACTGTCCACTCTAGCCAATCAAACCCATGCCTGACGTCAATCTGCACTTCCTGACACTCCGTTTCAGATGCCGAATACCACTGAGCGACCTGCAGCTGCAGGAAGCCTTTGGGGTTAAACCATTTGAGAGCGGTTTAACCCCTTAAAGGAAAGAGAGCACCCAGGGGCTTCCTGGCATCATAGCAATTTAATTTAGATGAAGTTGTTATGGTGACCAGAATGTTCCTTTAATTTGCTTAAAGGAACACTATAGTGTCAGGAATACAAACATGTCTTCCTGACACCATAGTTGTGAAAACGCTATTCACCCTGGCTTTATGTGATAATGACTCTGCTCCTTCTGTTCATGGCACTGTCAAAAAGGGACCAAGCATGGATGTCATTACAATTATGCCCCCCACGTGGAAAAATTCCTGCAGACACCCATGAATGTGTCACTGCTTGCCTTTCTTCAATCTCTAATTGCATGTCCTCCCTCTTTTTGAAACTCTTATTTCCCCCCCTCATAATGCTGATTCTCCTCATTCGCTCTCCCTGCTAGTTGATGGTACTTGCATCAGTCAATCCTTGCAAGCTCGTTGTCTTGCTGTTATCTTTGATCCGGGCCTCACCTTTGTGCCACATATCCAGTATATTGATAAAACCTGTTAATCAGTGGCGTACACACGATCCATGTGCCCCGGGGGGGGGAAATTAATCCGTGCACCCCCTCCTCCCCGGCGCTTACTCTGCGCGGGCGGGGGGCACAATACATGGCAGCGGGCACCTGATCACAGGGCTGCGACCCCTGCCACCGTGGTATGTACGCCAGTGCATGCAGATACACATGCACTTAAAGGACCACTATAGGCACTTAGATCACTTCAGCTCAATGAAGTGGTCTGGGTGCCAGGTCCCTCTAGTTTTAACTCTGCAGCTGAAAACATAGCAGTTTCAGAGAAGAATGATCATTGATCTATGATCATTGATTCACCAATAAATGTGTGCCATGCCAAGAAGAACTTTATGCAGAAAATTTACAGTTTTATTTTTTTGCTTATTACGACATATATTTCTTATCCACTTCTTACTCCATTTATTACATTTGAAATTAAAACTTAGATCCATTAGGTTCCGTGACAGAAACTGTGTGGCTGTTGGATGCTCAAATGATTTTCCTATCTGCAGATCAAATAAATGTTTCAAGCACTGCTGCCAAATGCTGTGAGTTATCAGTATCCTCTGGTAAAAGCTTTGGGTTTTTATACAAGTATAATAATGTCCATGCATAACTGACAGTGAGCACCTCAGAAAACAAATGGAGAGTACAGCTACAATATGAAATGATATTAACATTATATATAGCCCAAATAAAACAAATTCCACTGAAAAGGAAAATGTGACGTATGTTCATAATTAACAAGTCATGTTACTTTGAAGAATGTTAGCTATTTGCTGGTCTGTTTATGAAAAATGATCTTCCCCAGTACAGGTTACATCCAGATGTAGAGATTTAAAAAAAAAAAACTAATTACAGTATAATATTTTCCTTTAAGATAGATTCGCTTCACTTTCATTTCAGATTTGCTGAACTTTTACACCAATTGACATGAAAAACTGAAGTCATCAGAATGGAATCCACTTTTTAGCCTCATGCATTTTTAATGGTTTTTTTTCGTACGCTAATAATTAGGCAATATATTACTTTCTTATTGGGATTTAAAGTAAAATTAAAAACATTAGAAAGTTGTATATAATATATGTTTACTGTATAAAGAGTATGTAACATAATAAATAAAACACACTATGATCATAACAAAAAAATAAATATTGGTATGCTAGTCCTCTGAATATATTGAGGTGCGTTCACTAAGCATTGTATTAGTGAATTGAAGTATTGAAGTAGTGAATTGAAACATGAATTGCAAAGTTTAGGTAAATCATGCAGATTTAGAACATTCTCCAACTCAACTTGGCTAATTTAGACTAGATTATGCAATTTGGTCTTCAATATGGTACATTTAGTGTTTAGTGTACAGTCTGTACGTAGACTGTAAATCAGTAATAAAAAATAAAGCAAGTAAGGAAAAAAGGCAAAATATTATGCCAATAAAAAAACATAATTTGTGGTAAAATATTGTATATTTAATTTGCCACCCTCCCTGAATAAGCAGCTATTGCAGCTTTTCAATACACATGCACCAATCGGTGTCTCAGTAACTCTGCCTGCAAGAATATTTTATTTCCCTAATACTATAAGCTAAGGAAACATTCTAACATAACTAAATGATCTGAGGCCAATCCAGTGCTTCTCATTGGGAAGCATCGAGAACACATGTGCAACAATTGGATTTTTCTCATAGAAAAAAAAAAAAAAAGAGAAAACTTATATATATATATATATACATAGTATCTCACAAAAGTAAGTACACCCCTCACATTTTTGTAAATATTTTATTATATCTTTTCATGTGACAACACTAAAGAAATTACATTCCGCTACAATGTAAAGTAGTAAGTGTACAACCTATATAACAGTGTAAATCTGCAGTCCCCTCAAAATAACTCAACACATAGCCATTAATATCTAAACCATTGGCAACAAAAGTGAGTACACCCCTAAGTGGAAATGGCCAAATTGGGCCCAATTAGCCATTTTCCCTCCCCGGTGTCATGTGACTCATTAGTGTTACAAGGTCTCAGGTGTGAATGGGGAACAGGTGTGTCAAGTTTGGTGTTATCGCTCTCACACTCATACTGGTCACTGGAAATTCAACATTGCACCTCATGGCAAAGAACTCTCTGAGGATCTGAAAAAAAGAATTGTTGCTCTACATAAAGATGGCGTAGGCTATAAGAAGATTGCCAAGACCCTGAAACTGAGCTGAAGCATGATGGGCAAGACCATACAGCGGTTTCACAGGACAGGTTCCACTCAGAACAGGCCTCGCCATGGTTGACCAAAGAAGTTAAGTGCACGTGCTCAGCGTCATATCCAGAGGTTGTCTTTGGGAAATAGACATATGAGTGCTGCCAACATTGCTGCAGAGGTCAGCCTGTCAGTGCTCAGACGATACACCGCACACTGCATCAAATTGGTCTGCATCGCTGTCGTCCCAAAAGGAAGCCTCTTCTGGGGATGATGCACAAGAAAGTTTGCAAACATTTTGCAGAAGACAAGCAGACTAAGGACATGGATGCCTGGAACCATGTTCTGTGGTCCAATGAGACCAAGATAAACATTTTTGGTTAAGATGGTGTCAAGAATGTGTTGCGGCAACCGGGTGAGGAGTACAAAGACAAGTGTGTCTTGCCTACAGTCAAGCATGGTGGTGGGAGTGTCATGGTGTGGGCCTGCATGACTGCTGCCGACACTGGGGAGCTACCGTTCATTAAAGGGAACCATGAATGCCAACTTGTACTGTGACATACTGAAGCAGAGCATGATCCCCTCCCTTCAGAGACAGGGCCGCAGGGCAGTATTCTAACATGATAACGACCCCAAACACACCTTCAGGACGACCACAGCTTTGCTAAAGAAGCAGAAGGCAAAGGTGATGGACTGGCCAAGCATGTCTCCAGACCTAAACCCTATTGAGCATCTGTGGGGCAACCTCAAACGGAAGCTGGGGGAGCACAAGGTCTGTAACATTCACCAGCTCTGTGATGTCGTCATGGAGGAGTAGAAGAGGACTCCAGTGGTAACCTGTGAAGCTTCGGTGAACTCCATGCCCATGAGGGTTAAGGCAGTGCTGGAAAATAATGGTGGCCACACAAAATATTGACACTTTGGGCCCAATTTGGACATTTCAACTTAGGGGTGTACTCACTTTTGTTACCAACAGTTTAGACATTAATGGCTGTGTGTTGAGTTATTTTGAGGGGACAGCAAATGTACCCTGTTATACAGGCTGTACACTTACTACTTTACCTTGTAGCAGAGTGTAATTTCTTCAGTGTTGTCACATGAAAAGATAAAATAAAATATTTACAAAAATGTGAGGGGTGTATTTACTTTTGTGAGATACTGTGTATCTGTGTACTCACTTTTCTCACACTGTATGCATGTAGTGCTTTTGGTGATTTGTTTAATTGCAATTAAAAGTACTAACAAGATTTGCAGTCTGTACATAGTAAAATTAATGTGCATCTTTACAGGCAGTTTTAATTTTGCCCACACACCCCGCTTCTTCACAGTTGATCAGGTTGGAGGTATGTGTTGAAAACAACATGCAACAAAGTCAATAATTTACTGCAGCGAGAGAGCAAGTTGCTATGAAATTAATTAAGGGGAACTTGTTAGAATTCCATATATCGATTTCATATAACACTGCAGGAAGCTCTAAATTGCAGAATTGAAGTGCCCAACACGAGATAAAATAAAACACTTGAACTAGTCTTTTTTTTCTGGATTGATTTTTACTGAGAAAATATAACAAAGTTCACCCATGTCATCATTTGCATATTTTAAATTATATACATTTCAAAGAGTTGTTCTAGCATGATAGAGCAAAGCACCATGACAGAGAAAGACCCCCAAAAGGATGTCATGTTAGTGCTGTTAGTGCACCTGCCAGAAAAAAGACTGCATCCCTTTACATATACTCCTTAAAAAAGAACTTAACTTGTTGAAAGCAATGATTAGACTGTTGAGAGTGCTATTCTATTTAGAGTGATGTAGGTAGGGACTGTTTAGATCAAGCATGTCAAACTCAAAGTCTAGCACGGGCCACATAAACAAGGTTTAAGTTTATGTGGACCGCAAAAAAAAAAAAAAACCCTTACATTTTCATAGAAATTTAGGATTATTTAGAAAATTACAGTATTAAAAAAAAAAACAGCATCCCCCTCTACTAAACCACAGCACCCCCCTATAGTAAATTCCAGTGCCCCATTTACTAAACCCCAGTCCCCCCCTTTTACTAAATTCCAGTCCTCCCCCTCTAGCCAACAAGGAGACTCCACTCACATTGCCGCTGTCAGTATACGACTCCGGAGTCCGGCCTCTGGTATACCCCAAATGGCGCTGTCCGCACCCTGTGCCAAATCTAATCCTCCCACTACTTCTTGAAACCCTGTGAAGGTAGAGCACGTTGATGTCACATCAGAATGTGACGTGGCGTTGCGTGCCTCCATGCACCTCCAGGTACTCCACTGTCCAGTCGCAGCCAATGGAACACCTACCCCCACACACACACTCACTGACACACACACACACTGACAGACAGGCACACTGACAGACACACACAAACACTGAGAGGCATACAATCACTGAGAGACACACACACTCACTGAAACACACACACACTCACTGACAGACACACACATACACTGACAGACACACACACACAATGACAGACACATTCACTGACAGACACACACACACACTGACAGACACATTCACTGACAGACACAGACATACTCACAGACAGACACAAAGACACACACGCACACACACACTGACAGACACACACACACACAGACAGACACACACACAGATACTCACTGACAGACACACACACACACTCACTGACAGACACACACACACTGACAGACACACACACACAGACACTCACTGACACACACAAACACATTCTTGCACACACATACTTTACTTTATTGCTCCATACCTTTGGGAGCCAATGTAGGGCATCTCCCTGGGGTCCTTCTATCTGTTCCTCACGCGGTTTAGTGGGGCCAGGTGCAATGAGCAATGAGGAGCAGGACACTAAGCTCCCTCTCTGGCCCTCCTCCCTGGCCGGGTAAGTTTAAGCAGAGTAGGCACCTGCAATGCGGGGAAAGCAGGTGCCTACTCTGCTATAACACCGAACCGAGCATGTATTCACGGCTTGCCATGAGTTTCACATGCTTGGTTTAGATCAAGCATGTCAAACTCAAAGGCTAACACGGGCCAACATGAACAAGGTTTAAGTTTTTGTGGGCGGCAATTAAACTAAAACTTAAATTTTCATAGGAAGTTAGGTTTATTTAGAAAAGTACAGGATTAAAAAAAAAAAGCGCCCACCTCTACTAAACACAAGGCCCCCCTCTACTAAGCCCGAGCCCCCCCGTACCAAACCCCTGCCCCTGTTTAAAAATTAAAAAAAAAAAAAAATACAATATTAGCCAATAACCAGACTTCACTCACATTGCGGCTACCAATATCCGAGAGTCCGGCCTCTGGTACACCACCAATGACGCAGTCTGCACCCTTTGCCAAAGCGGATCCTCCCGCTACTCCTTGAAACCCTGTGAAGGCGGAGCACATGGACGTCACGTTGGACGTGGTGTGCCTACGTGCACCTCCAGGTCCTCCACTGTCCAGCTGCGGCCATCGCAACACTGACCGACATACACTCACTGACAGATACACACACTGGCAGACACACACTCACATTTACACATTCTTGCACGCACTCACAAATCATTTTTTTTTATTGTTGATTGCTCCCTACCTTTAGGAGCTGGTGTGGGACCTCTTCCTGGGGTCCAGGAGTATTTTCTCTCTGGAGGTCTCCTTGCTCCTCACACGCACAGTTTAGTGATGCCGGGAATGATGTCATATTCCGGCATCCGGGATCACCACAGAGGGCACCCGAGAGCAATATGGGGAAAGCAGTTGCCTACTCTGCCTTAACAATAAGCACTGCTCCGGTGTAGGTGTCCAGCTGACCACCACTATTGTCCCCTTTTATAATCCATGTACCTGCACCTTGCGGTACCCCCCTCTTCCTGGGCCAGGTTCGGCCCTGCCTTTGCCCCCTATTAGTAATGAATAACTTTGCTGGGCCACAAAGATATTCATTGTGGGCCGCGAGTTTGACATGCTTGGTTTAGATTGTTATATGCAGGGTCTGTACAGTTCCATAGTTTCCACTCACCCCTCTGATTAGCATAGTACTATTTTGTGCAGTAACTAATTATTATGCATTGAGTAGACTTTTACAGTGACAATATTGCCTACATTGCTTCATACAACATGTAAAGTGTAAATTAACTAAACCAGATATTAAATGAGCACTCCAAGTACCATAACACCTACAGTGTGCTGTGCCAAAAGTAGCCCTTTAAAAACATATTTATTTATTTTACCCAAGTACCGTAACTAATACAGATTGCTGTCTTGGTTATGGTGCCAGAAGTCTCCCCCCATCCCTCCTCTCCCCATATAAGTAGTCAAACTACCCAGTAAAGGTGAGACATGCAAATAAAGGTGGGACATGCATATATAAGGGAACAATCTTCAGATATAGGCCTATTACAGGGAGCAGTAACCTCAAACAATTCTAAAAATTATGATTATGTATCCCCTATATTTAACAACTGTGTGCTGGTGGGGTCTGAAAAGTAAAACTAAATGCCCATCACAATATGTATCTCTACTTTTGCTTTCTGTCAGTAATTATAAAAAACTCTGCATCTGTCAGCTGCAAATCGAAATAGCATATAGAGCTATATTTTAGATTTTAACTTGATTGTGATGCCAACTTGATACATTTTTATTATAAAATTAAAAGAAAATGGAGCATTGCATAGAAAAAGCAAAAGTGCTGCACGAGGCACCAAAACAACTGTAACTTAAAGGGATACTCTAAACCAGGGGTTCCCAATTATTTTTTTCCTGTGGAACCCTTTGACATAGTGTATCAACATCGTGGAACCACCACCCCCCTCCCGAAAATAAAAAATAAATAAATTGTGCATTTTTTGTATGTGCTGGTGTGTGTCAAGGTGTGTATATCTGTGCTTGTATGTGCTTGTATCTGTGTGTGTATATATCTGATACACACACACTGGCACATAGTGGCACACAGATACACACACCTTGACACACAGATTCACACACCTTGACACACAGTGTGTATCTGTGTGTGTGTGTGTGTGTGTGTGCATGTATATGTGTGTCAAGGTGTGTGTATATCTGTGCCAAAGTGTGTGTATCTGTGTTTGTATTTGTATCTGTGCTTGTATGTGCCAGTCTGTATGAATATGACACACAGATACACACACACTGGCAGATAGTGGCACACAGATACACACACTGACACAGATACACACACACCTTGACACACAGTATCTGTGTGTACGTATGTATCTGTGTGTCAAGGTGTGTGTATCTATGTTTCAAAGTGTGTGTATCTTTGTTTGTATGTGCCGGTGTGTCAAGGTGTGTATATCTGTGTTTGTATGCACCAGTGTGTGTATCTCTGTGTATGTGTGTGTATATGTATCTGACACACTGGCACATAGTGGAACACAGATACACACTGACACACACTTTGACACACAGATACACACACTTAGATACACAATGACACACAGATACACACTGTCACACACATCTTGACTTACAAACACACACACACACACACTTACACCCACAGATACACACTGGCACATACACACACCGATACACACTGGCACATACACACATACACACACACACTTAGATACACACAGTGACACATACACAAATTTTGACACACAGATACACACACTGACACACATACTCTCTGACAGACACACATACACTCTCACTGACAAACACACATACTCTTTGACAGACACACATGCACTCTCACTGACAAACACACATACTCTTTTACAGAAACACATACAAACACATATACACTCTTAGTGACAAGAACAGATACATTCTAACTGACAAACACATACACTCTCACACTCTCACTGATAAGCACACATTCACTTTCACTGACAAACACACATTTACTCTTTGACAAACACATAAACACCCTAACAGACACACATAAAATTTTTTTTACATTTTACTCCACCCAGCCCCCCTACCTTTAGGAGTGCTGGCATGAAGTCCCTGGGGTCCACTGGTGCTGCTGAGCGGCTGGCGTGCGTGATCTCCCTGCTCAGCTCTTAGTGATGCCGGAGCTGGAGTGATGTCATATTCTGGCTCCAGCATCACTGCTGAGCAGGGAGATTATTTTTGTAACTTTTGGCGGAACCCCAATTGGTGTTCCACGGTTTGGAAACGCTGCTCTAAACCATCTGTGTGTGAAAAATGTGTTTTCTTTTTTGATTTTACAGAGTGTAGATTTCAACAGAAATTAAAATTTTTATAAATTTACCTTGTTAAACCATCTTGATTGTTTAGCTTAATGGAGCTAAACTCAAGAACTGGTGATTGGTCAGCACCTGCCTTGCAAAGACTTCTCATTGAGCTTCATCGGGAAGTTTGTAACTGGACAACCAAAGAAAGAGGAAGGCTTGCAAAGGCTGCAGACAAGGGATTTCAGCTTTTGCAAGCTGTATTTGGGCAGTGGAGTATCCCTTTAACAAAGTAGTTTTGGTGTATAGATAACACCCCTGTGATCTTACAGTTCAGCTCCATTTAGAAGTTAAATAACTTTGCTTATGCACGCCTAGCCACAACTCTCCTGGCTGCGACTCACTGAGCCTTCCAACACCAGTTCTGAAAAGAGTCCACATTTTTTAGTGAGCTTAGTTTAGATTTTTTTATATTCTGCTCTGCTAGTTGCCTTCAAAAACATTCACCTCTAAGTTAAATTAACAGAGCAGGAGATAACTTCTAAAGTAAACAAACTGTGCTATAACATCTGGAAAATTAAACAACTTTTTCATGTAGGATGTGAGAGCCACATCCAAAATCAGAGGGCTACATAATCAGAAACAAAAGTGATTTAATTCCTAAATGGCAGAGAATGAGCAGATAGACTGCATGATCTTACATAAATCGGTGCTTCTTTGTCATATTTTAGGAGTTACAATCAAAGGCAGGCAGTAGTCTGCCTTTGAAAGACCTTTGTATGAGTTGTAATAGAACTCATTAAGAAATGTGTGATTGGTCTGCAATACTTCTCACTAAAAAGCCTCTCATTGGGCATTCCCTGGCACAGATGAAAACATCTCTAAAGTCTCTGCCAGGAAAGAAAAGGAATGTGTTTGCAGTAGCTGAAAATGGTAGATTTGCTGATTTTCCAAGCCAAGATTTCATATACCCCCAAAGAAAACATTGGAAACAAATCACATGCATGTTTTCTTTGGGGCTATATTTAGTAAACGGTTAGATTTTTTATGAAGTGTCCCTTTAACGATAAAATCTTTATGAAGCAATACTCACACTGATTGCACTGGAGTTTCACTGAATTACCAATGCAATCAAAAGATAAGGCAAAGTAGCAACTACAGCAGTAGCCCTCTGTGTTGTTCAGTGGTTCAAGTGTGAGAGTGCATCAGTGTTGAGGCATTCTAGAGGATGAAGTACCAGAAGCTGAAGACAAAACTCAGCTTAATGATGGAGGTACTCAAGAAGAGGAGCTCCAGATATGTATGTTGTACTTTTTCTTTTTACTCCAGCTGTCCACCAAGCAGGCATGTCACCATGGCATTAGAAAATTAGACCTGATAAGCAAGTTATTTGTTCCCCAAAAAAGCTTATTTTCTTTTTTTTAAGAAGACTTCTTCTTGCAAAGAGTATTTTTTATTATCTATACAAATTCTGATGAATCATGTTGCATGCATAGAGCACTGAGATTAAAAACAGATTTTTATTTTGTACAAAATTTGGAAATGTAAGTAATATGCTGCTGAAAATAGCATTTTCATTTATACAGTGCCTCATTCACATCCTCTGATGACAGTCTTGCAATGCACATCATATTTTGTCTTAGTTGTGCAATGTCAAAAATGCAAGACATAAGTATGTCCCTAATGTCTTCCTATTTATGAATGACATAAAAGTTTCTAAAAGTAGAAATATGAGACATAGGGTTCACAAATCTTTAACATGTGGTTGCCTGTATTTGCGCTCACTGTTTTAGGCTAAAATTACTCTAAACATTTACATCAGGAAAGCCCAAACCTTAATCCACACCCAGCTCTGTTTGCCTCATTCTAAGCGTGTTATTTTTGAAGTCATATAAAAGATCATACTTCTTTTATTTCTGGCAAAATTCTACATCCTCTAATTGGAATCAGGGGTGGCCCCAACCATTCAGCTGCCTTAGGCGAATAGCAAAATATTTTCCCCTACTTAATGTCACATATATTAACCACAGGATAAAGATATGAGTACAGCATGGAGCCACCCCTAGTTATTTACAGCAAGTGTTCAATAAAAATTAGCCAAGGTATACCCAGAACTATGCTCTCAAGGGAAGGAATTGTTGTCTATAATTAAATCGACGGTCTATTACCAGCAGTGAAATTAACATATCCATTTATTCCAAGCTCAATTTCATTTATCATATTTAAAGTTGTGATGTCATCACAATATAATTTCTGAATATATCATAAAGATATAATCTTCATATTCATATTGGCTTGGAATTCAGCCAATCAGATTGCTAGTCATTTTACACAGCGTGGGAATGTTCTTTGGTGTAAAATGACACAGAGCATTCTGATTGGTTGAATTCCAAGCCAACCAGAGTGCTGTGACAGGTAAATGTAGAGACTCATCTGTCAGTCTCTTCATTTACCTGTCAGAGCACTCTGATTGGTCTTTTTCGTCAGATTTTTTTTTTGGCGCTCTGGTTTTTTTGAGGGGTATTATGGTTTTTATTTGGCCTTTTTTGGGGCTGAAAAATTAAGAATTTAGAAAAAAGAAGACATCACATGGTAAGTTTTATTTTTTTTACAGGCACTTAGTTCTTTTGTGCCCCCCTCACTATTTTTAGGGTGAGGGGGGTAGGTAGGGGATTAATAATATTTGTTTTGGATGGGGGGATGACTAGGGAATTGGGGACCCCTAGTCACCTTGGGGGGGTGGGACATTTTTATTTAGGGCCCCAACCTGCCGCTCAGGGTTGAGGGCCAGGGGGACAATAGGTCCCCCCTCCTTATTGTTATTTATGGTTTCCACCCGCCGCTCAGGGGTGGGCCCTTATTGTTATTTACGGCCCCCACCCGGCGCTCAGCGGTGGGTACTGGGGGGGAGGACAATAGATTCCCCCCTCATACTCATTTAGGGTCCCCACCCAGCACTCAGGGGTGGGGGCCGGGAGGAGGACAATAGGTCCCCCCCATAGTTTTGTTGGCCCCCACCACCACTTAGGGTTGGGGGCCAGTGGGAGAAGAATAGGTCCCCCCAATGCTATTTAGGGCCCCACACACCACTTAAGGGTGGGGGCCGGGGGGAGGACAATAGGTCCCCCCTCATTGTTATTTAGGGCCCCCACCCCGCTCAGGTCCCCCCATCAATTTAATAGTCCCCACTCATGCGGCACGGGTCGGGGCTTGGGAGGAGGGTACTAGAGTTTTTTGTTTTTATTTGTGAGCAGCCACAAGCAGCTCAATGTGTAATAGACATGCCCCTACCCATGGTATAGCGAGTAGGGGCAGAATTTACTAATGTTAAGTAATCTTTACTTAGTATTAGTAAATTTGGCTGAAACTCCAATTTAGGATTTTCAGCCTTTTGGTAGATAGCTCCCTAATACAGTGGGAATTAGGGAGTTATCTACTTGGAGGCTGCAAGATGCAGCCACAGCACAAATAGGATTGGAGTTTCATTCATTCAAATAAAATTCCGTTCCGAACAAAGTCCCTAAATGCATCCTAACACGAATGAAGAAACTGTTCTCAATCTGTTAGGACACAATTCGTCAGTTTTGCCGGCGTTCTGTGTAAGTGACAGGACGTTCCGGAAAAGTGAAAGGAAGCATCGCAGGAACACGGAGGAAAGGTAAGCATTGTGGGAAAATTTCTCTGACCACCGGAAATGAAGCACACTTTACACCTCCGCTGGTCAGAGATGGTCAGGTGTAGGAAATCTCAATAAAACAAATAGTCCCTACTTTGTCTTATGTTTTAAAGAAAACTAGAGCAGACAGGAAGAAATGAAGAACAGATCCTGACAGAGGGAGAGAAGAGGAATCGATTAAAGAAAGGTAAGTTTGGCATGACAGTGCCGCTTTAAGTGCTGTGATATCATAAGGAAATGCTAGACAATCAAATGCTTTTGATAGGTAATTGCGCTGAAATTTTGTACAAGTGAATAATATTTTTAACATGGTCTTAACTGAAGTATTTTATTACTAAATTTTATTTTATAATAGAATAGGGTTTAGAACCAAGGTTTCTATCAATGAATGTGCATACTACAGGCTAGAAGAAAGTTAAACTTATATTTTGTTAATACCACCAGGGATCAACATTTCTATGGTTTCCTCTGACTCTCTCAGCCAATGAGTGGTTAGGAGAGCTGATTGAATTTCCTGCTTTGAGACTTTCCACTCTCCATCATTAGTAGTGGAAGCAAGCAGCGATGGTTAAGAAGTCAAACTATTAAAAAGCTGTTTGACTACTTACAATGGGGGGGATCAGAAATTGGGGAGGGCAGGGGACTCTTGGCACCATAAACAAATTTCAGTTTCTAGTCTGTGGTCTTGTATATCCCCATTTATACCTTGTATGGTTCAACTAATGCAGATGGGAATTTGAGCAGACTCTCATCTATTCCATCTAAAGTACCTGGAACCATACCATGCTGGTGATTGAAGCGGAGACCTGAGTCCTGTTATGACACCCCCTTATCAGATCTTATAAAACGCCATTAAAAAATGCCATTAAATATGAGGACAGTGTGGCATTAAGCGATGTAAGAATCACATAGTTAAAACATGACCACAGATGTTCCATTGACTTTACTACTCCTTTTTATCTAAAAATATATATCTGAAAAGTAAAGACAGCAATTAAAAAATGAGTGCTGTTTATTTTGAAAATGATCAAAAGAGCTAGCAAACTATTTGCAAGGAAATGTTTCTGCAATGATATGTTTTTTGGTCATAGGTCAAAGGCATTTGTTTTTAGGACATGATGTACTAAGTCAAGAAAACAATTGTGTTGCAATGCAAGTTTCATTTTATTTTGTGGCTGCTTTTGGGAACTCACGCATATCATGTTTTCAAACCCCATATAATATATCAATACATTGGGTGACCTCACACTGTGCATTTAAAACAATAATGTAGCCCCATATAATATGCGCAACTTAGTGAATAAGGGCCTTGACAGGGTTAGGAGGAGGGCTTAGGTGGAGGGTGGTTTTGTGATTGGGTGATGAATAGTGGGGCTGGGCTGGTATAAATAGGTGAGCCATTTTAAATTCTAGTCATTATTAATTAACTTACCTGACTGGGTTTGTCCCTCCGTCCCTCCCTTTAGTTCTTCGTTGGGGTTTGTGGTTCCCGTTTGGTCACAGTGGCTAGGCTGGTGTGGTGAAGGTTAGTGAGAAAGGGGTATTTTCTAGTTAGTCAATCAACGGGGTAGATAATTCAGCAGGCTAAAATTTTGTTACATATTGTTGGTTATAGGCTTGGTAGGTTTCGAGCTTGTCGGTGGCTCAGAACCTGGTGGGGTAGGGGAGTCTAGGTATACCCCTACCATGGTTACTTAAGCACAAGATTTAGCACTTTAGATATTTATGGTTATGATGTTAAATATTGTTATATTTTGTTATGTTATAAAGGCTTATTGCCTTTTTTATGACAATGTGGAGTATGTTATATTGTACGGCGGGATTGGGAGTCAATGACTTTATATTTTTTCTGTATTATATTATAAAAACTGTGGATGTATTTAACCCATACTCCTATTAGTGTTCATGTTTTATTGGAATGAGTTTGTTGGAATTAACTCCTGCCCATATGGGGCAGTATAGTATGACAGTATTAATTCACAAACAGAAGATACCGCACTCACACTTAGGAATCCAGGTGCTTATTAGGGCCAGGATTGGAAAAACCCAGTTTAGTAGATTAAATAAATTAGGTCCAGGCACTGAGGATTGCTGCAGAATAATTGGAATAAAAGGTGCAAAGTTTATCAAGCCTCTCAAGCAAATGGTTGATAAAGGCCTCTGTGTAGGCCGAAACATTGCACTTTTTGTTGCATTAAAGCTGCTTTTCTGCAGCAATCCTGAGTGCCTGGACCTAATTTATTTTATGTATAGTATGACTGACACTGTGCTTTACGAAGCTCCTGCTCCTGGGGCAGCACCGATACTATGACTGGTCGACTAAGCTTAATTAGTGTTTTTTGTTGCTTCTGTTGAAAATGTTGCCTTTTTTTAATTGTTGACATGCTTTTAGAGGAACTGGGGTACAATTGGCACACAATGGAAATCAGCTTTAGAAACATACAATTGGCACACCACGACAATCAGCTTTAGAGGCATACAATTGGAACACCATGGCAATCATTTTTAGACGCATAAAATTGGCACATCATGGCAATCAGCTTTAGATATATAAAATTGACACATCATGGCAATCGGCTTTAGATGCATTAAATTGGTATATGATGGCAGCTTTAGATGCATACATTTGGCACACCATTGAAATCAGCTTTAGAAGCATACAATTGGCACACCATAGCAATCAGTTTTAGATGCATAAACCTGGCATATCATGGCAGATTTAGAGGCATCGTTTTGGTATATCATGGCAGATTAAGAGTAGAGATGTCGCGAACCGTTCGCGAACTTCCCGCGAACGGCTCGCCGTGGTTCGCCACAAATTCAACATGGATGCTGTCCAGGAGGTGGGAGGGTCTGGGAGGGAGGGTCTGCTGGAGATTGGCCGGGATGTGTCAGCTGACCGGAGCTCGCCGCGAACGGTTCGTGGCGAACCGCGGCGAGCCGTTCGCGGGAAGTTCGCGAACGGTTCGCGACATCTCTAATTAAGAGGCATCATTTTGTTATTTCATGACAGTTTTAGAGACATAATTCTGGGATTTGGCAGTTTTAGAGGCAGGAACTTGGCATATCATGGCAATCAGCTTTTGAGGCATACAACTAGTTACTCATAAACTCAGGCAGAATCAGAAGTGCTGTGTCCCTCTCTGTCATCCAGATATCTCATGTTGAGTATCCCAGTGGTAGATACCCATCTGTTGGAGAACTTCAACAATGCTATACCAGCTAGAGATCTACCATTTCCCCACCATTGCTGGGTTGTATTTGTGAGTAGCGTTTAAGCGTTTGAATGTAAGCATTTTTGTGTATGACTTATATGTGTGGGTGTATTTGTATGTACTGTTGTGATTGGAATGTATTGGGTTACTTGTGTGTAGTGTTTACGTCTGAATGCAGATGTGTTTTAAATACAGGTGTGCTTTTATGTGTAATGTTGGTGTTTCAATGAAGGGGTGTTTGTATATAATTTTAGTGTTTGAATACAGGGGTGTGTTCGTTGCGTTTGACTGCAGTGTGTGTATATTATGTATATAAAAATATATACTATGTGTGTTTGACTCTAAGCATGTTTATGCATGGATTATGTGTGTGAATGTAGGTGTTTAAATGCAGGTATGGATTTGTGTGTAGTAATTACACCTCCACAAACACTTAAACACATACACACAATTATACAGAGACACACACACTGACACACATGCAAATACACAGACACACAAATGCACAGACTTACACAGCAATACACACACACACAGACACACACACACAATGACACAGATACGCAGACACTCAGCTACACACTGACACAATACACACATGGGCACACAAATAAAAAGACACACACACATTGACACACGTCAATAAATGGCAATAATAAATAAATAAAAGGACACACAGATACACAGAGACTGGAGTTGAGAGTGACCGTGTGTGTGAGGTAGGTGAGGGTGACAGTGTGAGGAAGGAGAGAGTGACAGTTTGGGGGGAGAGGAGGTGGGTGACAAGGGGGGGAGAAGAGTGAGGGTGACAGTGTGGGAGGGAGGTGAGGGTGACAGTGGGGGGAAGAAGGGTGAGAGTGACAGTGTGGGGAGGAGGTGAGGGTGACAGTGGGGAGAGAAGGGTGAGGGTGACAGTGTGAGGGTGACAGTGTGGGGGAGAGCAGAGGGTGACCATGGAGGGAGGAGGTGAGGGTGACATTGGAGGGAGGAGGTGAGGGTGACATTGGAGGAAGGAGGTGAGGGTGACAGTGTGGGAGGGGGAGGGAGGGTGACAGTGGGAGGGAGGTGAGGCTGACAGTGTGGGAGGGAGGTGAGGGTGACCGTGTGGGAGGGAGGTGAGGGTGACAGTGTGGGGGGAGAAGGGGGAGGTGACAGTGTGGGAGGGAGGTGAGGGTGACTGTGGGGGGGGAACGATGAGGGTGACTGTGGGGGGGAACGGTGAGGGTGACTGTGGGGGGAACGGTGAGGGTGACAGTGTGGGAGGGAGGTGAGGGGTAGAAGGGTGAGGGTGACAGTGTGGGAGGGGGTGAGGATGACAATGGTTAGGGGGATAGCCATTAAAATACTTTTTTGAGTCCCTGGTGATCCAGTGGTTTCTTCTCCTTCCTTCCTTCCTGGTGGTTCGGTGGCTCTTGCTGTCCTGTCTGCAGCTCTACCTCCATCGTCTGTAAATCATGCAGACATGATCCCGCGAGCACTGGCTCGTATAGTCTCAGAGCGTTGCCGCGGTAATCGCCGGCAACGCTCTGTGATTGGCCCGAGCTTGCTGACAGTTACAGCATGGTCTGCAGCACTGCCCCCGGCAGAGGTGCACAGCTTTCTCCCTGTTAGAGAGGAGCCCCGCACCCAGTGGCACTGACGGTCTCCCGGGGCCATGGTGTGGGTCTGCGCGACCCACCAAAAATCAGCCAGCGAACCACCAGTGGGTCACGACCCACACTTTGGGAAACCCTGCTCTAAGTACTATAACTGGGAACTTAAATAACAACTTCAGCACTATAGTGCTAGGAATCCATGTTTGTATTCCTAACACTACAGTGTTCCTTTAAGTATTTGTGATTCAGAAAACAACTGACTAGAATAAAATAAAAAAAGTTCCATTAACCTAAGCAAAGTGGAAAATCACAAGTTAACATTTTGGTCAAATACAGTAGTGGCCCTCACAATGCATATTATTTTCTTTTGCATTTACAGTTAAAGAAACACATGGATTCCTAATGCCAGAGTAATGTACTAGCTATTTAGATTACAGCCTCCCAAAAAAAAAAAAAAAAAATAGAGTTAAAAATAGATCACCATTACTGATGATTTCAGCCAATATAATGCTTCCCCTTAGGGGTGTCTAGTGCACATGCACATCTCTATGGGCAGCATTTAATAACGCTGTGCAGGGCATGGAGATGCCTAACATTAGTACAGCAATCTTTGCAGACCCTTTTCAAGGAAGTCCTTCTATTGGGTAATGATGATGACTACAAAAGTGGTACATCTTTATTCTGTAGGTTACTGCTGAATTGTTACTGTATAATGTTTACAATAATGGAGATTTGACATCAACCTATATGGGAACAGTCTGGACATTTTTTGGATAGGATTAATGGGAAGGAAAGGAGGAAAAAAGACTGATGATAGTTTATTAAGATATTTAAATGGACACTATAGGCACCCAGATCACTTCATCTCAATAAACCCTGAAAGGGAACACATCACCTTTCTGCAGGCACTGCAATGTTTACATTGGAGGGTTTAAATGCCTCTAGCGCTTCCCCCGAAATAGCTGAGTGAATCTTGGCTATTTCAATTCGATGGTCTCACAGAGACCAACTGATTTGTGCAGCACTACATGATGATCTCAGCGAAGGAGGCAGGGCAAGCCATAGAGAGAACAGCTCAGCATGGGATTAAAAGTAAGTAATATCTTTTTAAACATGGCTGGTAGAGGACTCGTCACCTAAACACTATTCCTAACCCTTAAGTGTTCTCTTAAAGGTGAAGGGGACTAATACAACTTTAAGGAGATGCAGGATAAAAAAGAGGGATGAGGGTAACATCACGAAACTGCCCAAAACACCACTCTGTTCCCACACACACTCAAATGCACACCATAGCATGTTGTACAAATAAACACCCACATTCTCACGCACACACTTGCAACACCAAGAACGCTGCTAATCCTCCAAACATATTCAATAATCAACAATGACAGGCACATTTAGACCCAGTTACAAACCCATGCAAGCTGCTTTCAAACAATTCCACAGGCACACGCTTACAGACATTCAGACACTTCCAAAGGTCAATTTAAGCACCATAAGTACTTTGTATTATTGCAAAGTACATGGTGTTTAACATCACTCTAAACTCACACTCAATACTGAGATTAGCTTATAGCAGCAACGATCTATGAAATTTGCTGTCACAATAAAACAGTCCACCAATATGTATTTAATAAGCTAAAGTCTGGGGTAGTCCTGCTGAAGCATGTAAATTGGCCATCAAGGATTCATGTTCTCATTTGCCCAGGGGCCCAATCTACTCCGAGTCCAACACAGGGAAGAATATACTTTTTTGACAATAATGTAATAATAAGATATAGTTCAAAAGCACTGCAAATTCAATTTTCTGTATTATAAAGTGTCAGATGTATGAAGTGTGTTAATTAGTTTTCTTACATCAGCTAAGGATCTGTCATAACGCACCATCAACAAATACAAACTATTTTCTTTTCATTTGTGTACCCATCTATAATTAATACACGGAATACATAAAATAAGCTTCCCAGGTTAATGTTGCCGTATTTTTCTATCTGTTAAATAGAATAAGCAGGTGGCAGGTAACCCCTGTCTCACCCTACATCTGAGATGTACGTACCAAACTCCTTAGTGATGCACTTGCATGCTAGTCAAAGTGTATGGTTGGGAGGGGGTTCAGAATCAAGATATTTATGTCAATTTCTGTAGTTTTTCTCATATCAACCCACCCCACTGGTTCCTTTGTTTTAACTACTTAACATTTTTTTTGTCCTTCCAGTCTATATTTACCTGCCAAATTTAACTCCCCCTTATCCTCTCTATTAACCTTACAGTTACGTTCCCTTTCACATCTGGTTTAGTTTTTGGAGTATAGCTCTAGAACACTCAAAGCACAATAACCTCTACAGCCCTCTGTAGTGTGTATGGTACCAGAAGGTCACTGGCGCCCTCCTAGAATAGTTTGTCAAACGGTTTTAAAGATGCCAATACTTTTGTTATCGATACACAAATTGTTCTAGTGGCTTAAAGCAGCACTTTAACCCCCTGTGTGAAAAAAATTGTATTTCACAAAGATAGAAGCTTTATGAAATAGTAATTTTGACTGTGTTGGAATTTCAACCTAGTCATGAAATATACAGAGAAAAAGTAGGAACTACTTTGCCTCTGTATGTCTCCTCTGCCTGGCTTTTTTTAGGGAATTTGCTGTGTAGAGAGGATCCTGCTGTTTTGCTAGATCCTCCTGTAACGTATTCCTCCTCAACCTGCGGTATTTGCGCCCAACGGCCGTGTGTCTGTGTGACTGACTCTTGCAGCATGTTAATGGATGCCGGCCTCTGCGGATCCTCACCAAATTTTACCCCCATGTCCGCACAAGTTAATGACGTCTTCGGCGTGCATGTGACGTCACGCGAGAGACCACAGTGGGAGACGAGCGCACATGTTTTGGGGTCAAACCCCTAAATAAGGACAATTTGGAGATGTGTTTAAGGTGTCCGAAGATAAACAATTCAAGTCAACTCACTATGCAACTCAAAATATACAAACTACACACAAGTAATTTAAATATATGTAGTAGATCAATTAAGAACATGAGCCCAGTGTTTTGATTTTTTACAATTTTATTTGACCATTGTTCCTCTACAAAGTGAGGCAATAAAATATTTTGCCTATTTATATACACAAGATTATTAAAAAATAAGTTGTAAGGCATTGGGTTCAAAAGGCTTAAGGTTGTTTTAATTTTCCAAACCAGATGTTTCTATGGTGCTCATTATAGTAAATACAAGACACTTGTAATTCCTTAAATATTAAAAGAAATGCATTTTTATTTAAAGTGACTTATTAATTACATGTGTGCTTTGGAAAAAATAACATTAGGAATAGGGTTAAAAGAGCACCCAAGCAGTAGACCAAGCAGTAGACCTAAAGTGTCTATAATTTTGCATCTTGTAACAACCCTTAATTCTGCAATGTTTAATTTAAAAAAAAAAGTATTTTTTTCATTTTATTATTAATAGTACAGCTGTTACTTCAAATTGCAATAGTACAGCAAAGTGCAAGTTTGAGAAAGATAGTCAGTTGGTTCTAGAGCACGCATGTCAAACTCGCGGCCCACAATGGGCATCTTTGAGGCCCGGCGAGCCGCGAGTACATGCTCAGTGTTATAGCAGAGTAGGCACCTGCTTTCCCCATTGCAGGTGCCTACTCTGCTAACACTTACCCGGCCGGGGAGGAGGCCCAGCGAGGGAGCTCTGTGTTCCTGCTCCTCACTGCTCCCTCGCACCCGCCATCTGTAGTGAAGCCGGGTGCCGGAATATGACGTCATATTCCGGCACCCACCATCATTAAACCGCGCGAGGGAGCAGTGAGGAGCAGGAAGGAGATCTCCAGACAGAAGATCCCCACACCAGCTCCCAAAGGTAGGGAACAATAAATGAAACTATATGAATGCAAGAATGTGTGTGTCTGTCAGTGTGTGTGTCTGTCAGCGTGTATCTGTCAGCGTGTGTCTGTCAGTGAGTGTGTGTCTGTCAGTTTTTTGTGTGTCGGTTAGTGAGTATGCATGTGTGTGTCTGTCAGTGAGTATGTGTGTGTGTCTGTCAGTGTGTGTGTCTGTCAGTGAATATGTGTGTGTGTCTCTGTGTGTGTTTGTCAGTGTGTATGTGTCTGCATGTGTGTGTGCCTGTCTTTGTGTGTCAGTGTGTCAGTGTGTGTGTGCCTGTGTGTGTCTCTCAGTGAGTATGTGTGTGTCTGCCTGTGTGTGTGTGTGTGTGTCTGTGAGTATGTATGTCTGTATGTATGTGTCTGTCAGTGAGTATGTGTGTGTGTGTGTCTGTCAGTGTGTCTGTATGTGTGTGTCTGTCTGTCAGTGAGTATGTGTGTGTCTGTCAGTGAGTATGTGTGTGTCTGTCTGTGAGTGTGTGTGTGTCTGTCTGTGAGTGTATGTGTGTGTTGGTCAATGTTGCATTGGCTGAGACTAGACACCACGTGACATCGACGTGCTCCACCTTCACAGGGTTTCAAGAAGTAGCGGGAGGATCAGATTTGGCACAGGGTGGTAGAGGGGGGTGCTATAGTTTAGTAGAGGGGGGGACTGGGATTTAGTAGAGGGGGGTGCTGTGGTTTAGTAGAGGGGGATGCTTTTTTTTTATATACTGTACTTTTTAAAATAAACCTACGTTTCTATGAAAATGTAAGGTTTTTTTTTTTGCTGCCCACATAAACATAAACCTTGTTTATGTGGCCCGTGCCAAACTTTGAGTTTGACATGCTTGTGCTAGAGGCTAGACTCTATGTACTTTATTTATTGGTTTTCAACTATATCAAACATTTTCAGTAAGGTCGGAAAAAGTGTTGTTGTAAAACAAAGGCGCCATACCAAGTGTCCAGAAAAGCATATACATTGCAGGAAAGTTAATAAAAGCAACAGAATGCACCGTCTAGTGTCAGAGTGGAAAATAATGAAAAATGTCCAGGCGACCCAGGCCAGAATTTTCACATTCTGACAGATGTTTTTGCTTTTTGTGGTTCTTGGATGTTTCGGAGATGCATGTGGAGAGACAGAAGAACCAATGGTGCAGTATATTTAAAGTACTCGGAGAGCGCACAACAAAAATGTGTGAATTTTCACTCACATGTAATGGAGTTTATAGACAGGACCTACCTACTGAGTTGTATTATAAGCTCCTCATTTGTGAGTGTATTTGGCATCAAATTTGCTACTCACTTTTAGTTGTAATATTACACCATTGTACTCTCTCCTCTCTTTTGTATGTCAATGCCCACCCATCATTGAATACCAAGAAACTAATATTTGAATGTTATGACAAAACCATCTGGCGGAAAGTGAAAATTCTGGACTGTGGCCTCTGGACGTTTTTCATAATTTTCCACTCTGACACTAGAGATAAGGTGCATCCTCTTTCTTTTACTTGTTTTTTTGTTGTTTATCTGAAGGGTAACTGTTAAGGCTACAATCTTCCCTATAATATGTTATCCTAACAGTAACTGAGGGAATTCCCTTCCTCTGTGACTGCTGCGTTGGTCATCATTTGTTTTATTAATACGTTTTATTCCTTATATTTGCCTATTGTAGGAAAGTTGCTTGCAAATGACATTAAACAATAGAAACAGTATCGTCTGTATTTGCCCTGATCTCTATTTGTGGCACTGTTGAGATTTTTATGTTAATTCAAAAATAGGTTAAAAAAAATTATAATTGTTTTCAGGTAATTTAAGGTCCTCAAGTGGCTTGTGTGGAAAGCAGACACATAATATTATATAATTTAACTACTATCAAAAATAGAACAAAATGTGCAAAAATTAAACAAGTGGATTTCACATGTAGCTTTGTTGATGGTAAATATTCTGCAATGCAAAGATATGATCAGTGAAGCAGATATGATTATTATTTAATTTACTGACCCTGTTGGCATCTTCAAAATAACTTCTTCCTTTTGCATACATAATAATTGTCCGGGTTTTTTATGATTTTTGAAACCGTTCCTTTAAGACGGCACTGACATACGTAACGCTAGGTTATTTAAGCATCCGTCGTTAGTGCCTCGACGTACAATTATTGTGTCAAACTCTGTGTTTGCAAACTTTACGTTTCCTCTTTTCCATAGGATCCTTTACTGTGAGTCCGTGTGTCTCGTCGACGGAACCCCCTTAAAACCCGTCTCTACTTGCTGTCTGATCTCCTGTTGCCTACCTCGGACTGGAAAATAACTTTGCCTTTTGGATTACCCGATTTACATGTCAGATCTCCTGCTGCCGACCCTGGACTGGGAAAACCCTTTTGCCTTTTGGATTACCCTCTACTTTCCTGTCATGTCTCCTGTTCCTGACCTCAGACAGGAAAAGACCTTGCTTCTTGGATTACCCACTACTTACCTGTCAGATCTCCTGTTGCCGACCTCGGACTGGAAAACAACTTTACCTCTTGGATTACCCTATTTACCAATCAGATCTCCTGTTGCCGACCTCGGACTGGAAAAGACCTTTGCCTCTTGGATTACCCTATTTACATGTCAGATCTCCTGTTGCCGACCTCAGATTGGAAAAACAACCTTAACATTGGATTATGCTCATTTTGCCTTCTGGATTGCAATGTTGAACTTCCACAAAAAGGGTGAGTGGTTTTCATTTTTCTATTTGTTGGACATTTGTAATTTAAATCATTACAATAATAGTGCATGGAGGTCCCTTGTTCGCACATCTCTGCACAAGTCAGCTTATAACAGATATGAAAAGTCAAAGCCATATTTTATGTGTCCATCCAAATATTTTTACTATGTATACACACTATAAATGCTGAAAAATATATCCCCATTCAAGAAATTATGCTACTTTTAACTTCACAACAACTCATAAAATTAATGTTATGTACTTAATGGGATATGCTCTGCTCCACTAAAAATAATATATAGTGTTCGTTTAATTGTGTTATTTGTTTGGTTCCTAAATTTGACTCACCCTGCATGAATCGGAAGCATAGTATCAGTTCTTCATTTGGTGCCAGTGCAGGCATCAAAAATATCAAATAACATTCAATACAAGAATAAAATGCATACACAATGAGGTGCTCTATTTCAAGGGTGATGTGATTAAGAAATCAAATTGGCAATTCCAGTGTTGATGGTGGCTCTCAATTTGGTGCCAAGACTCCACTAAAAGCAACTGCAATGCTGTAGATGTGACCATTAAGAAATAAAGACTGACTTGGGACACACTTGGTTGCCAGCTTGCTCTAGTAAAGTAAGGGGTTAACAGAGGAGAGCATGTAACTGGCCAATGTGGCAACCTGTTAGTAGACAGATAACCAACAGAACAAAATCATTATGTACTTACATGTTCATTATTATTTATTAAAGGGACACTAGAGTCATTGGAAGAACTACAGATTCATGCAGTTGTTCTGGTGTCTATAGCCTGTCACTGCAGACTTTTTTTTTATGTAAACATTGTCTTTTCAGAGAATACATTACTGCTTAGGCACACCTCTAGTGGCAGTCACTATTAGCAGTGCTTCCTGGTCAGTGCTGGTTTCATGTCTCCACGCTCTGGAGATGCTGTACTTCTCTCATAGATATGTACTGATTCAATGAATATCTATGATGAGATGCTGATTGGCGCCATTGGCGGATCCGGGGGGGGGGGGCAACGGGGCAATTGCCCCCCCCCGAGATTCCCCCCTGCCGGCTAATGCAGGGCTGGCAGTGTCCAAGTACCAGCCCTGCTATGTGCCTGCGGACCGGGAAGGGAGATCAGTGATCTCCCTCTCCAGTCCGCAGGCACCGTGCTGGCAGCCGGCGGGGGAGGGAGTGAGAGAGGACCCGGGAGCTCTGTCTGCAGCTCTTCCGGGTCCTCCTTTCGCGAGATTTGGAGCGTTGCCGCTGTTACCTCGGCAACGCTCCAAATCTCGCGAGAGTGAAGTCTAGCCCTGGAGCGCGGGCTAGTCTTCACTCCACACTGGACCACCAGGGATTCACCACGGACCACCAGGGACGGAGAAATGTCCCCCCCCTCCTCCGCCTCAACAAAGGTAAGAAGGGAGGGGGGACATCAAT
Organism: Pelobates cultripes; assembly: GCA_933207985.1. Classification (NCBI taxonomy): domain Eukaryota; kingdom Metazoa; phylum Chordata; class Amphibia; order Anura; family Pelobatidae; genus Pelobates; species Pelobates cultripes. The sequence goes on along the minus strand of OW240913.1, from coordinate 215,572,711 downwards.
ATATTTTATTAAATACTTTTTATTTTTTTTAAAAGCCTCCATACCCTCCTTCCTCTCCCACACACACATACACTGCCCCCACACACACACATACACTGCCCCCCCACACACACACATACACTGCCCCCCACACACACATACACTGACCGCCCCACACACACACACGCACACTGCACACACATACACTGCCCCCACACACATACACGCCCCACTCACACACACATAGACTGCACCCCTAACACACATACACTGCCCCCATACACACACATACACTGCTGCCCCCACACATACATGCACTGCCCCCATACACACATACACTGCCCCCCATACACACACATACACTGCCCCCCACACACACACACATACACTGCCCCCACACACACACATACACATACCCCCCACACACATACACTTCCCCCACACACACACACACATACACTGCCCCCACACACACATACACTGCCTCCCCCACACACACATACACTGCCCCCCCACACACACGTACACTGCCCCCATACACACACTGCCCCATACACACACTGCCCCACAAACGTGGCAATTTGCCATTTATACACAATAGCCTCCCAAAGCTTTTCAGTGGGAAAGAATTGGATAGTCTGAGATCATTAAATTTAATGATCTTAGCCAATGAGACTGGGTGGGGCAGAGCTAGTCGCAATGAGACCAGTCTGAAAAAAAGTAAGTAAACTAAAGGGGTGCTGGCAACTTAAACTATGCTTTCAAAACCATATCGTCAGGAATACATGTTTGTATTCCTGACACTATAGTGTTCCTTTAAACATTAATTTATAGGTGTCTAAGACCTTATATAGTATGTATAAGAGTATCCATATGTATGTCATATTGCATCCAGGAAGAGAGAAATTAAATTCCAGCAACACCTGTCTGAGGAGAAACAATCCGTTCATGAACAAGCAGATGTTCGATTTATGCCAGCTGTCCTAGGTGCTGGTATTACATGGCTCAGGAACAGATGCTGTAAAATCTGCAATATTTCATCAATTTCATTATTCATTTACAGATCATGTTTCACCTCCTGCTGATAATTTCTAAATTACAAACAGATGCACATATCCACACAAAACGGACATTACCAGGTATGTCTTATAACCTTGAATGTCACCTTGTATACTAGAGGAACATCTTGAACACAATCTAGGAATATAAATAGATTGTCAGAGTTACATTTATGAAGAATTAGATGATGCACATTGTTCATAGTCATATTCAGGTATGATTGTTTCTGTATACCTCAATTTTGCATTACACACCAATAGACTTGAAGGCATTAACCATGCCTCTCCAGTCAGTGACCATGCTCTCTAGCATTAAACATGCCACCCTATTTTTAAATGAAAGTCCCTTTTGTCAACCACAATCCTCTGCCCATATTTCTTACACTGAAGCTCCTAATTTGTATAAGCCTCACTAGGTCTGTGTGTGTGTATGTATATGCTCATATTGCAATGTGTATATGTTTGCAAGAATGCATATGGAATAGTATAGTAAAAATAAGTCATATTAGGAGTATATTCTGGTCAAACACTATAAAACAATACTTTTATATATACAAACTTCCCTATTATACCTCCTGGTGAGACCTCATCACACCTCCAATTAATTTGGGAGCAGAAGGATTAGACCACCATAGCCCAAGACTAGTTTTTTTTTTTTTTAGATTTTTAAAATGGTTTAACAAAGAGCCGCCTTTACTATAACCATTACAATAACTTGGAGTGCTTATGATGTTTTGAGTGGCTCTTTAATGTTCAAAACAAACTGGGTGAACATTTGGACATTTTGGAAAATGCAAGAGAATTCACCCACATCCATTTTTTACTACTCTTGTCTACTTATTTTACCCCTGTAATTATTCTGGAATTTGGTATAATGACAACATTTTAAAATGTGTTATTTCTTTCTTCTACAACATTTTTGAAACTGTTTAGCTATACCATTTTAATCTTATCAACATAGTTAATAGAACTCTATGAAAGCAACATTTAATTTTCAACTTGGCCAAACATTTACAAAATGAAGTCATACTTGGATGAAAAACAAATATGCCAGGGGTCATGTAAATATTTCTTACTTTCACATTTTAGGCAGGAAGGCAGGAGACAACATATAACATACAATGGCCATCCGCACGCTACTGCAAAGGCAGACGGTCCAGCTACGCCCAAAAGATTGGCTATTGACATAGGAATGTTCAAATCATTGTCCAATCTACTCGACCAGGCACCTTTTGAACCCAATACAAACGCGGTTATTAAAGCCGCCATGTATCTGGCCTTTTACGGGTTTCTTAGACCACGAGAATTCACCGTTAGTGGCCAATTGCATAACCAAGGGTGCCTCCTCACGTCACATCTCACGAAACACACAGACTACTACGTCCTGTCTCTACCTAAGACTAAGACAAGTCAGATGGGGGAACCAGTTCACATTAACTACTACCCCACGGGTAACAATTGGTGCCCAGTAAAAGCACTAGACTTTTTTTTAACCACGAAACAAACACAGCCCGCAAGGCCTCTACTAATGCTGCACGATACCATTCTCACCACGGCGAAATTCATGCTTTACGTTCGAATGCTTATCACCAGGCTTGGTCTGAACCCTAGTAGCTACTCGGGGCACTCCTTCAGAATTGGAGCGGCCTCCACAGCCTCTAGCCAAAATGTTCCCGTGCATGTCATTAAAACACTGGGTCGATGGAAGTCCTCAGCTTACGCTACCTACATTCCGCACCCAGTCCAAGAGCTTAGGAGGGCTTTCATTAATATGTCTACTTAATAATGTATTTGTATTTTCTTTGTATTTATGTTTACCGAATAAATGTTTATCTTGCTTTCTCTTTTGCCCACTTTATTTACTGGCCTACAGCATACGTCGGTTTTCGGCACACCTCAACCGACTTTTTCCTTTTATTGTATTACTCTCCGCCAGAGTATTCCATATCATATGAGAATGCCCCGAACACAAGTTGGAAGGCAGGGCCTGAATTTGTGGGAGGGGCAATAGACCTACTTAAAAGGGACTCCCCCCTTCCCTCACTTACCTTCGTTGGTCCAGACGAACAGCCCCACCCTCCACTCCCATTAGCTATACTTTCCTCTATGTGGGCCCACTTTATTTACCGGCCTACAGCATACGTCGGTTTTCGGCACACCTCAACCGACTTTTTCCTTTTATTGTATTACTCTCCGCCAGAGTATTCCATATCATATGAGAATGCCCCGAACACAAATATATATATATATAATTATGCAACAGTAGCTTATATGGCATCTTAAATCCTTGGTGGCTAAATCTAACACTTCAGAGTAACAACAATGTTTATAATGCCTGTATGATTGACATCCACTAGAGGCACTTCCTCATGAGAATTTGAAATAATGTAAAGGAACTCTCCAACCCTGGGGAGTAAGTTTTGGCTTGGGTTGAGGTTTTATTGTTTGTATGAAAATGTATACATTAGGTCAGTATTTCATTTTTGATACATTACTTTTCACTCATTTTATTTTACCACTATGTGACTCTTTCAAAAGGAGGTTGGATAGCCCTGCTCATGCATTACATGAAGATTTATAATAGATGGAGGCTGCAGGCAGTGCAAGGTGTGCCATAATGTATCCCTGCTATCTCTAGAAGTATTACTTGCACAGTATGAAGGAGCATCTTACCCTCATAACAACAGGGGTGTATTATGAATGTCATGTTCACTGTCTCATCTCATTGTCGTTATCTCACCCCTCCAATGATATACACTCATTGTAATCTAATAAAGTGGTCATCCTTAGAAACCTCTGTCAACTGTGAAATATGTGTATCCAGGCCCAGAAAGCACTGACAGCACAGATCATCAACCCATGCAAAAACCTACACATTGTTAAATAGTGAAGATCCTGCACAATTCCTGCTGGCTGCCTTACATCTGAGGAAGTGTGCAAACAGACATCCAGACAACACATGCTATTTGAATTTTCAGACAAATGTCTTTAGGTTGCAGCCCACAAAACATTTACCAGTCCTCCCATGTTAATGGATGGGGGAGCAATCGTCCCGCTGCCCCCCTTGTAAGCCATCCCATGCACCAAACACATAAAACAATTTAAAAAATGTTTTTCCAATGTACAAAAGTAAAATTTTTAATAGAAATTAGCACTTTTATAACATTGCCAAAGCACCTAAGCCACCGTCCGTCATACAGCTGGAAAAGTATGAATCTTAACTGTGTGGTATATAGACCCACCCCAGTCAAAGATGTGCAGTATGCTAAAAAACACTTACCCTCAATTATAAAGGGATGCATATCCTAAAAAAGTAAAACCCACATATAGTGCAATATTGCCAATATTTTTGTGAAAATAGTCCTTAAATTGAATTCACTCACATTCAACAGGGCCTAACAAGGCACTGATCTCTTTGGTGACACTGCCCCTCTTCAGTTGTATCTTGCCAAACTTTGTGAAAACAAAAATAAAGACAAACTCCTAGTGCAATATGCTAGTTCAATAGAGTGCGAAAAAAAAAGAGAATTGTAAACTGCTCACATTTTCTAGAGCCTATAGTTCTTGGCTATAAAGAAGACACAAACCCTTAACAAGCTGGACCAACATAGCAGATGGAATCCACGTGGAGGATCTAAAATATTACTATTTATTAAATTTACAAAATAAAACAAACACTTTATATATTAAAATAAATACAAATGAAAAATCCTCTAGCGGTCCTCTCCCTGAGATGCATTTCCACGATTGAGAAAGCTGATTTATATACCACACAGTTAAGTTTTATAAATTTTATATGGTTGTGTAAAGGTTAGAGAAATTTTCACATAGGTGGTAGCAGATTTTCTATACAATTTTTTTTCTATACACTTTTAAGAGCCTGTTGCACAAATATGCACTTTTGTTACTTTCATTATACAGCTGAAAAACGTTTTCTTCCTTGTCCAACAACTTCAAAGAGCTAGTGGAAGTGGCAGCCGTACTAGGTTAGGGCCTGCATGCTAATACGAAGTCTACCGATGGCACTCGCTCACAGCTTGCCCAGAGAGGCCTTTCAATAAAAAGCCTCTGAAAGGTAAATCCTCTACCACAGACTGAAAACCTTGCCCTGGTTATCCTGAGGAGGGCTTTCAAAGGCTGCAAACACCATGTCTGCATTTACATTGCAACCAGGAACTGTGAGATCTCTCAGACATGTTTTGGTATAAGTGTTGCACAGTTCAGCAATTTCACATGTAATTTATTTATATTACAGATGGCCTAAAATGTTTCTATTAATTTGTGTTTGTGTGTTTCATTTGGAGATAGTGTAAATGAGCAAGTGGTCCCAAACACTTCAAGGAATCCACTATATATTGCATGGTGTGTTTCGTAAAACAACGTGCAGCTTCCTGTTGATGTGGGCAACCAAGAGGTAGAACTAAATTTAATATATTTATACTTAGCACAGCACTTTAACGTTAGAAATACAAATACTTCTACTGTGTAAGGAGATTGTATTGTGCATGTACGGCAATCATTGCACTGCACCGATCAGAATATCATTCTAAAGATACATTTTCCCAAGTCATTACTATAAAGAGCATTCATCATCTTAATGCTGGGCATGAAGATGCTGAATATCGTACGTAATAGGCAACACCTCCACTAGTTGTCTGAGTGACAGCCATTAGAGGTGGCTTAGGGGCAAATTTAAACACTGCCTTTTAACAGAAAAAACAGTGTTCACATTTGTCAGACTGCAGGGACAGTCTCTAAACACGAAATTCACTATGCTAGTGGTTTGGGTACTTAGAGTGTCCCTTTAACAATTATGGATAAAAATGGATGTTTGTATAGATATTTTACACTGCCAGATGCTGGGTTGAAAATTCGGTGCTTTAAGTGTTCCTTTAATTTCAATGGCTCTGCACAAATATCTTTTCAAAATATAAAACCTCAGTGTGTTATTATGGTTTAGGCCAATACAAACTTTGCCAGAAACCTCAGGCCAAAGTGATTATCAGCACAAACTATAAGTGAGAACTAAGCCAGAGTCACTGTCCAGACAGAGTGAAAACAGACCAGTTGACCACAAGGCAAAGTTGTATTTTAAGGGCTGAAAATTGTTTTTTTGGGATTAACTTGTGGCAAAATCTTAAAAATCTTAGTCACAACAGAGTAATAACAGGCTTGCAGCATATACTACAGGCAAAATAGCAGGAAGTCTAAACAGGAAATTATGTTTCTGAACATTTTGGACTTCTATGATGAGAGCACTCTATCGGACTGAAACGTTGATCTGCACACATTTTGCTGTAATCTGCTTTAAATAAAGCATTATACTTTTTTACAACAAGCCCCACAAGTTTTCTCCTTTCTTCTTTGCTATTTATTATTGTGAGCAGTGTTCCATGTGAGTAATGCAGGGTCGGAGAAGACAAGTGTTTGAAAACAGACAGTTTCTATAGTCTTCCTTGTTTCTGTCCAGAGAGTAAAGCACTATGGAGACTTTCAAACACTGTCCTACCCTAAACAGAAATAAAAATAAATAAACAAATGTTATTTTTTTTAGGCTTTATTATTATTTATTTTTTATTTTAAGCTTTTACATGTTCTTTTGTTATAATGTATCTTGGCTTTCCTGCTGGCTTTGTGGAATTTTGAGTCTAAGACGTTTCTCCTCATTCTTCTTATGTGAATCACTGGCAGCGGCGAACTGCCTGATTTTATGTAAATATCAGTGCATTTGTTTAATAAACATTTGATCGTTATATATAATATTGCACTTTTATGTCTTCACATAAACCAGTTTGGCAGATACACCCCAGTTGAGGAGAAAAGTCTGAATATCTTTACTTCCTGTGAGTGCATATTTATATCATCCAATTTTGGTGTTCAGGATTGTATCACACTACTATGTTCAGTTTATTTTGATATTTCTAGTGACTCCTCATCCTGTGATATACTCTGAAGGGCTCCCACAATCAGTATTTGCACACATTTGTACTAAGGTTATATATGTGTGTGTATGTATATGTATATAATCATGTCCAATAGTGATGACTGCACTCCTCTGTCTTCGTATAAAATCAAAATTGCTTTATAAGATATTCATTAAAAGAGAGAGATCAACGTTTCAGCTCCACTCTGGGCTTTCTTCAGGATGAACAATTACTCAAATACACACTCTGCATGTAATACACACAAACATCACATACATTACGCAAATGTACAATATGAATCCACTATACACACTGCATCCATGAAACACACCAAATTCAGTGCACGCACACTCCATCCTTGTGGGCGGACTCAGGGGCAGGCCCTGTGGGCAGACTCTTGTGCATACTTGGGAGCTGGTGCTGTGGGTGGACTCGGGGGCCCAGACCTTGAGCTATCAAAATTTCTGATGGCAGCCGTGTCATATTGTGTGTTTGGTGGGTTGTGTATGTGTGGGGCTGCTTGTGCTATTGCATGTGAGCTTGTGGGGTTGTGTGTATGTGGATTGTCAGTGCTTGTGGGGTTGTGTGTATGTGGATTGTCAGTGGTTGTGTTTATAAGGACTGTGAGTGTGTTTGTGTGTGGACTGTTTGTATTATTTGTATGAGGGGGAAGCTTCTTTTGCAGCACTGTGTATATCTCGCAGTGTAGTTGGCTTCTCTAGGTTACAGTGGGGACTGGGCTGGTGAGGTACAGTTCAAGGGCAGGAGCTGCGATAGCTGCTATGGGCTGCTCTACTCCAATGAGGATTTCTGTTCACAAGTGCAGGAGAAAATGATCTGAGATCACTTCCTTTAATAGCTGTAATGTGTAAATTGAGGATTGTCCATCACCACCTGCAATTACCGCTCGGGATGCACTAGCAGACATCTAAAGTTCCGCTCCTGATAGTCCATAGACGGTTTGGCTCTGGCAGCCTTGAGTGTTGTGCAAAAGCACCTTGAGTGTTATGCATGGTACACGTGCCATAGTTTTCTGACCCATGGACTATACCATAAAGGAGTGCAAGACCAGCTGAGAAATTCACCCTAGCTCCCAGCCTATGTAATGACAGCAACTTGCTCCTTTCTGCAGATCCTTAAAATGGGCCAGACAGATATGTATGTAAAGCTTCACTTACCCTTGTAGCCTGCTAGTAACACCATAATCATTACTAACCATGAGCAGAATTATGAATATATCATCTCCATACAATGTCTGCTGAATAAACGTGCCTCCTGTTATATCAAATGTCTGGATATCCTGTAACGTAACTACCGGTATGTATTACACCAGCACTCGCATTTCACATGCATCTGCCCAATTTAAAATATTTTTAGACAAGTTAAAATCTACAATTTCATAGTATAAAAAGACACACAATTACGGTTATCACCCAGCTGGTATTGTATCGGCATATTTCATGCGGTGTGGCCAGTGAGAATATTGCAAATATACCGGCAATGCAAACAAATACAGGTGTTTCTCTCTGCTATAGAGAAAGCATAACAAAACAGTATCCCCAGCTCCCTCCAGGGTTCGACCTGAAATTTAAACTGTGAAAAGACTTTTCCCTACCAATAAATGTGTGCACCCACTCAGGGCCAGATTAAGAGCCCAGTGGGCCTGGAGCTGACAATTATGATGGGCCTAATTTCAGAATCTTATCAATCAAAAACACTAAAACAACCATACCTCCCAAGCGTCATGTATCTGATGGAGATGGTGTTGGAGGTAAAAGATGCAGCTATATGAAAACGCATATTCTGTGCTAATCTCTCTAATGTATGCTTTCATCTTTCAAGTAAATCCATACCACCTAATAGCAGTTTCCTGTGAAGCAGGAAGTCAATGGGCGGGGTAAAAGGGTGGGCCACTGGCGCAAATCACGTGACCAGACCTGCCAAATGGGGTGAACATGCCCAAAAAGGGGGCATGTTTGTCCAAAGAATTGGAAGGCCAGCCTGGCATGAATGCATGTCAGGCTGCCTGCCAATCATGCAGGCTGTCCAACTAAGGGCATACTATGCAGGCAGCACCCTGAGCTTGGCATAAATGCATCAAATGATGCGCCTACTCCACGCTTTCTAAGGACTGTCCCCTAGCACTCACATGTCCACTTGTCTCCTTACCTTCTTACTAGCAGGCAGAAGTTCCTGGTATATAGTCTGAGACAGAGTAAAGGTGTATGTAGTGAGTGTAGAAGAAAGGGGACATGCCACAGTGTTAGAGAAACCAAAGTCTGCATTACCTAAACTAATTTTATTGTCAGCCAGTCCACACAAGTTTTGTTGCCATACATCCCTATTAAAGGACCACTATAGTGCCAGTAAAACATACTCGTTTTCCTGGCACTGTAGTGACCTGAGGGTGCCCCCACCCTCAGGGACCCCCTCCCGCAGGGCTCTGGGGAGAGGAAGGGGTTATACTCTCCTCCTCCTCTCCTCCCTCTTCTCCTCTTCTGCTGAATGCGCATGCGCGGCAGGAGCCGCGCGCGCATTCAGCAAGTCCATAGGAAAGCATTCTCAATGCTTTCCTATGGACGCTGGCGTCTTCTCACTGTGATTTTCACATTGTCCATGCGCAGCAGGATGCAGCAATTGGTCATGTTGCGAGCCAGGCTGCGAATGGTGAAGGACCCCGCAATCAGTTCCAAGCAGTTGATGTAAATCGGTCTTTGTCCAACCAAGGTCCTCACATAGTGCTCCCCGGCCCCAGATACTGGCATCCGACTCCACCAGGAAATCCGCTAATGGACCAAATATGGCCTTCCCATTCCAAGCCTGCTTTTGTAGGAGCCACCAACGGAGTTTCGTCCGTACTTCGGCATTGAGCGGTATCTTATGGTCCAGATCGCAGGTAGTGTGCCTTCAGTCTCTGCATGGCCCGATAGTGGAGAGGGCCAGGGTAAATTGCTTGTATGGAGGCCAAGAGGAGGCCGACAATCCGAGCCAGCAGTCTTAGAGGAACGTGTTCCATGTGTAGAATCTTCCGAATTTCCTTCCGAATGGCCTTTATTTTCTGGAGGGGTAGGTATAGCAGACACGTATTCGAGTCTATTTCGAATCCCAGGAATTGGATGACTTGAGTCGGCACTAATGCTGACTTTTCCTGTTTACTATGAAGCCCAAGAATTCGAGTAAGCATGCGGCAAAGTCTGTCTGAGATTATAGTTGCGACACCGACTTATCAGCAAATTGTCCAGATAAATGATGCATCTTACCGGAGATGAGCCATTATCGGTTTCAGTAGTTTTGTTAAACACCATGGGGCGAGCTGAGTCCGAATGGGAGACAAGTGAACTGTCACGACCAACCTCGCCAATGGAAATGGAGGAACTTGCAGCATGATGGGTCCAATTGCACGACAGGTAGGCATCTTTGAGGTCCAGTCGGGTGAACTAACTGCCTTTTATCAGGAGGTCTCACAGTAGATGAATTCCTTCCATTTTGAAATGGCGGTAAACTATGAAGGAATTGAGCTGTCTCAAATTTATGACCGGACGGAAGTCTCCAGTCTTTTTCTGAACCAAGAAAATGTTGCTGAAGAAGCCACCGTCGTCCTCTGTATATTGCACAGCGCCTTTGGAGAACAGTGAGTGGATGTCTTCGTCTATAAGGGCCTCGTGATCGCTAGAAACCCGAAGTGGTGGTGGGGAGTATTGTTGATGAGGAGGAGAACAGAATTTGATGAGATGGCCCCGTACCATCTGCAGAATCCATGCATCCGTGGAGATCTCTTCCCAGTTCTACAAGAAAAGGGACAGTCTGCCTGCAGTGATAGTATCGGTCTGAGAGAATACAAAGGGACCCATGTGATAAAACGTCCATGGCCTCTGCCGTGTGATCCTCTGGATCTGGAAGCACCCCTATAGAAGGACATTATGCCAGGTGCCGAGGGAGGGTCAAAGGAGGATGATGGTGGGTTGTGTCTGGAACTGGTGGACCAGAAGCGGCTGGTGGCACGGCTCCATTGCCGACCAGCCGGTCCAAAAATACCCCTCACCGGAAGTGAGCAGAACACCTGTCATAGTGATGACTGTGCTTGACAGAAGCTTCCGAGCCCACAATATCCTCTTTGTCTTGGGCTGTCATCCCTATTGGTTGGGTGGGATTTTCTGGAGGAAGGTGCGCCAGTATCTTTGAAATGGCCTTTTCCATGGAGGCCGCAACTGCAGCGTTGATTCTGACATGGTGCACCAAAGGTCGTCCTGTAGATGAGAGGACACTGTTAGACAGCTTGGTACAAGCCAGGCCTGTTGGGGGGGGCCCCCCAACAATGTATAGATTGGGGCTTGCCAAAGAGGCCGTATGCCTTCTTATCTCCCCCCCCCTGTCCCATAGTGTTCTTTCCTCCCCCCTCCCTCCCCTGTCCCATAGTGTTCTTTCCTCCCCCCTCCCTCCCCTGTCCCATGGTGTTCTTTCCTCCACCCTCCTTCCCGTCCCGTTGTGTTCTTTCCTTCCCCCTCCATCCCCTGTCTCATAGTGTTCTTTCCTTCCCCCTCCCTCCCCTGGCCCATAGTGTTCTTTCCTCCCCCTCTCCCTCTCTACCTCCCTTCCTTCCCCCTGTCTTGTCTCCCACGGTACAGGAGATTCAGTCTCCTGTACCCGGCCAGACTGACAGGAAGTGCTCTCTCAGTAAACATAAGTTCCTGTACTGCGGTGTGCACTGCTCTGCTCAGCCACGCTACACAGAGTGCCTCGCAGGAGGGAGCGCTGTGAGCCCACCTCCTGCCGGTCACTCCAACGTAGTGACCCCCATAAGGCAGCACCGGCCCACCTCATTATCTGTATTACTGGTAATTATCAATACCAATACTTACAAAAAAATCTGAATATCGGTCGAAAATCGGTCGATCCCTAATTTACACATCTGATTTATTGTAGTGGAAAGTAACATGACTGAGTATTATTGCTCTGATATAAATTCAGGCACACCAAGAAAATTGAGCTCCTACAAAAGAGGATAAGAAAGATTGATAGAGGGATTTGGACCAAAAATGGGTACTGCCCCTTAAATATGGATCATTTGGAGGTATGCATAAAATAGTATATCCAACTTAGAACTGTGACATTTTGCATGAGAGATGCACTTTCATAACTAAATAGATCTAAGAGCATTCACAGCTTCACCAGATTGTAGCGATCCATACAGTGGACATTAGACTTGTGTGCAAAAGTGAAATTATTCCTTCACAGACCATGCTCAGAGAATATTTAAAGCTATAGGATCTCAGGAAAAGAAAAGGCACTTTGTAAAGGAAGCAATAGTCAATAAAGAGCAAATTATATCATTATCTCTTAGGTATTTATGGTCCAAGACAGGTTACTAGTGAATTGTATCACCAATAGAGAATATAAAAAAACAACAACATAAAAACATGCTCTACAAAGTAGACTAGAGTGGAACAATCACAATAAAATCAGTGGAACCAGAAGGCACATTCCTTGGTGCCACATTCCATTCTCAAATGTTTGCACCACTTTTTAGAAAAGAACACTTTGATAAATCTCCTCCACTGTGTCTAAATTCATACAGATCATACAGATCTATATACTCAACACAATGCACTTTAAGCAGTTTAAATGTATAGTGTTACATTCTAAAAGGATTAAAATCGTTTCTTTTAGATTGCAAAATCCAGATTTGAAACACGCTGATTAGTGAATCAAATCTAAGGGTAATTTTTCATTGCTGACAGCTCCTCTTTGGGAGGGTTCTGAATTTTTGGTTGACATAAATGCTGTATACAAGGAGAAGTTCAATGAACGTATTATGTTTAGCCTTCCTGTTCATTTATCAAAATTATCCTTAATGTTTGCTCTGCTGGAAATTCCAGCATATCTCTCTGTGCTTCCTGTTACTGACTGTTCTCTGATGATATACTGCATTAATAAGAAGTAAACATAGCAAAAACTTTTTTTTGTTTGAACAAAATGGTGCATTGACATTTTATTGTACTCAGACTATAAATCTGGACATTAGGTGGTTTACACAGCTCATTAAAAAAATACGAAAATTAAAATCCCATACTACTGATGTGATGATGGATTTTTTTTGTTTTGCATCGCACTGGCAATATGTCAGAAATCATAATGACCTGAATCATAAGGTGTTGATAAATTTAAGCCTTAAACTATATAAAATTTTAACAAGGCTCTGTCATCATAAATGTACACGTCTAAATTTAAAAGGCATTTTTATATTAATGTACCCAGTATTGGATTAGTTTGTGGCTATATATTTTTGCATCTGTCTGTCTTACCATCAAATGTTACCTAAAGAGGCAGGGCCAGACAGGGTCACAAATCCAGGCATTTGAAAACAAAGCATCCCAATACAAATGGTAGAGCCAGAAAAGGGGCATCTCCCCCAAAATTGCTATATTATTTTAATGCCTTTCTATAGTGCTCTGTATCCTGTGTTTGTTTTGCACAAAGCAAATGGATTTAATGGGCTGCATTTTCTGTTGACTTGCTCTCATCTCAACAGGCAGAAAAAAGGTGCATATGTTGGGAGGCTGCCTGTGGTGTTGCATGTGCTTAAGGCTGCTTGTGGGATTGCATGTGTGTAGAGGGTACTGTTTGCGGTGCACTGTGTATAAAGAGGTCTATTTGTGTTATACTATTTGTGGCTAGGGGTTGTAGTGTGTATCTGTGACCAGAGGCATAACTAGAAACCACGTGTCCCTGGTGCGAAAATATGTCTATCCCCTGCCGCCCCCCCCATACATCCCCTCCACAAACGCAGACAAACAGATACAAATGCAGACACACACATACTCACAGACACACAAATATAGGTACACCTACATACAGACACATACCTTCAAACACACAGAGGCACACATATACAGACATACACACATACACACACACACAGACATACACACAGACATACACACATACAGACACACACAGAGATATACATACAAACACACATACACATTCATACAGGCACATACATACAAACACACACACACACAGACACACAGTCACATACACACACACACACACACACATACGTACAAACACACACATATACAGACACATTTACACCTTTTAGGTGCAGGAGGGTGACTTTCCCTGAGGTCCAGTGGCTCAGCCTGATGGGAGTCAGAGCTCCCACTTTGACTCCCACCTCTCCTTCCTCCTCCCGCTCCGCTCCCAGTTGTTGCTGGGAAGAAGTGACCGGGGCAGTCACTTCCTCCCAGCTCTTTCACAGGGTGGGGGGCGGTCGTGCTGTAAAAGCTCTCTAGCGCTGACCTGGCCCCCTGGAAATACATTGCCATTGGGTGGCCCTGGCAGCATGGGCCACACGATGGACTGCTTCAATACGCCCCCGGCCGCATTACTTAGCCAGCAGGCACCCCGATCGCAGGGGTCCACAGGGCATCGGGGCCCCCTGTGTGACGGGCCCAGTCGCAGCTGCTGGTAGTTCTGCCATTGTCTGTGCCCATATATAGGTGCTGGTGAGATTGTGTGTTTGGAAAATTTTTGGCATTCAATTTGAAAATATGACTAATCATGCAAAAAAACAAAAAAAATATTTTATTGAAGGGTAGTGATCATATGAAGCTATGTATTATCACATAGTTGTTTGGCTCCTTTTTAAAGCATAATAATAACAAAAACTACCCTTGAATGTTTGGCCTTGTTACAGACACACAAGGTGACACACACAGGTTAAAATGGCAATTAAAGGTTGATTTCCCACATTGGTGGCTTTTTAAATTGCAATTAGTGTCTGTGTATAAATAGTTAATGAATTTGTTAGCATGGATGCACTGAGCAGGCTAGATACCGAGTCAAGGGGAGCAGAAAAGAACTGTCAAAAGATCTCTGTAACAAGTTAATGGAACTTTATAAAGATAGAAAAGGATATGAAAAGACCAACGTCTTGAAAATGCCAATCATTGCTGTACAATCACTTAGTTGAAAATTCGGGCATCTCTTGATACCAAGCCAAGGTTGGGTAAATCAAGAAAGATTTCAGCCATAACTGCCAGAAGAATTGTTTGGGATACAAAGAAAAACCCAAAGGTAACCTCAGGAGAAATACAGGCTGCGTTGGAAAAAGACGGTGTAGTTGTTTCAAGGACCACAATACGACAATACTTGAACAAAAATGAGCTGCATAGTCAAGTTGCCAGAAAGAAGCCTTTACTGTGCCAATGCTACAAAAAAGCCTGGTTACAATATGTTTGACAACACCTTGACACGGCTCACAGCTTCTGGCACACTGTAATTTGGAGTGACAATACTAAAATAGAGCTTTATGGTCACAACAAACATAAGCGCTATGTTTGGAGAGGGGTCAACAAGGCAGATAGGGAAAAGAATACCATCCCCACTGTGAAGCATGGTGGAGGCTCATTGATATTTTGGGGGTGTCTAAGCTCTAAAGGCACGGGGAATCTTGTGCAAATTGATGGCAAGATGAAAACAGCATATCAGAAAATACTGGCAGACAATTTGCATTCTTCTGCACAAAGGCTGCACAATGGACACTCTTGGACTTTCATGCATTAGAGTGACTAAGGACAGGTTGACCCTCCAGTGGTTACATCAGAAAATGGTGAAGGATCTGGAGTGGCCATCTCAGTCTCCTGACCTTAATATCATCAAGCTACTCTGGGGAGATCTGAAATGTGCGATTAATGCAAGACGACAATGGATCAGTTTACAATATGCTTTATGGAGCATGTACTTTGGTTTTCCCAGATAGGGCTCACCAAAGAGCAAGATGAGGTCAAATAAATGGATTGATGATAAAAAATAAAAATAAATTTAAACTCCAGGCCAAGATATCTTTATTGAAACTAATTTCTTACAGGTTCTTATTAAGATAAGTTCCTCCGCTACCTAATAATACAATTTTGCTTCCTATGATAATCCCCTATTTGAAATTGTGTATTTATTAAAAATCATATTTTCGATTTCTGATTTTATTGTTGCAGGTGACTGGGTTCATCTCTTGAGTTTTATCACCTGTTTAAATATTCTTGTATGTAATTATAATTCATGGAAATAATATAACCTGTCAAATTATTTTTGGTGAATTTAGCATAAAAGCAATATCACTAATACAGTGTAAGAAGATTAGAAAGTTCACCGAAGCTCGGATCTAATTAACTTCACAATTTTGACACCTATGTAAAGTGACTTTCACCAAACTATGCATTAGTTTCCTTTGAAAACAAGCCAAAGATAGAAGGAAAAAAAAATATTTCTAAAGGGTTAGACTTTAACAGCATTGCATATTTAAAGGACCACACTAGGCACCCAGACCACTTCAGCTTTATGAAGTGGTCTGGGTGCCAGGTCCAGCTAGGGCTAACCCATTTTTTTATAAACATAGCAGTTTCAGAGAAACTGCTCTGTTTATAAATGGGTTAATCCAGCCCTCAAAGCATCTAGTGGCTGTCTCATTGACAGCCGCTAGACGTGCTTGCGTGATTCTCACTGTGAAAATCAAGCGTCGCATTCAGCCAAATGGGAGGAGAGGAGGAGGAGGATCGAGGAGAAGAGCTCCCCACCCAGCGCTGGAAAAAAGTAAGATTTAACCCCTTTCCTCTCCCCAGAGCCGGGCGGGAGGGGGTCCCTGAGGGTGGGGGCACCCTCAGGGCACTATAGTGCCAGGAAAACGAGTATGTTTTCCTGGCACTATAGTGGTCCTTCAATACAAGTGCTAAGAGTTAATAGCTTGTAATAAAATGAATATCCTCTTAATGTACTTTTAAGACCTGCTCTGTTTATAAATGGGTTAATCCAGCCCTCAAAGCATCTAGTGGCTGTCTCATTGACAGCTGCTAGAGGTGCTTGCGTGATTCTCACTGTGAAAATCACAGTGAGAACACGCAAGCGTCCATAGGAAAGCATTGTAAATGCTTTCCTATAAGACCGGCTGAATACGCGCAAGCGTCCATAGGAAAGCATTGTAAATGCTTTCCTATGAGACCGGCTGAATACGCGCGTGCGCATTCAGCCGAATGGGAGGAGAGGAGGAGGATCGGAGGAGAAGAGCTCCCCGCCCAGCGCTGGAAAAAAGTAAGATTTAACCCCTTTCCTCTCCCCAGAGCCGGGCGGGAGGGGGTCCCTGAGGGTGGGGGCACCCTCAGGGCACTTTAGTGCAAGGAAAACGAGTATGTTTTCCTGGCACTATAGTGGTCCTTTAATACAAGTGCTAAGAGTTAATAGCTTGTAATAAAATGAATATCCTCTTAATGTACTTTTAAGACCCTTCACATTGGCTTCCAGTTAGAAGTAGGGCTCAATTTAAGCTTCTGGTGCTTGCTTACAAGGCACTACATAATGCTTCTCTAACCTACCTATCCTCCCTAATACACAAATATGTCCCGTCAAGGCCTCTACGCTCTGCCGTAGACCTACGTCTATGCTCTGTCCGTACTCCCACATCTGATGCTCGCCTCAGAGACTTTTTCAGGGCTGCACCTTTTCTGTGGAACTCTCTTCCCTTCTCCATTAGACTTTCACCCAGTCTCCACTCCTTAAAAAAGTATTTGAAATATACTTCTTCAGGAAAGCATATGTTATATATGTTAGCGGCTTTTCATTCCTCCCCCCACCCTTCCTGCAGCTCCTCACTGCTCCCTGTAATGATGCCAGGAGCTGCAGGAAGATCACTGCTCCCTCGCACCCAGGAATACCAGCTCCACTGGACCCCAGGGAAAGTCCACTCAGTCCAAAGATAGGGATGCTGGGTGGATTAGAATTTAAAATATAAATGTGTGAGTGTTAGAGAAAGTGTGTGTGTGTGTGTGTGTGTGTATGTGTGTGTATATGCAGGGCCGTCTTTAATAACGAATGGACCCTGGGCAAGTGTTTGCTTGGGCCCCCTGTGCCCTGCCGCTCTCGCCCCTCACTCCCTGGTATGCAATCACAGCATCCATCCCAATGCAGTGGCGGTACTAAAGTAGAATGAATTTTTTATGTGTAGTGTTTGTTTTTGAATGTAGGAGTGTGCTTGTATGTAGTGTTGACGTTTCAATGCAGGAGTGTGTTTTATATGTAGTGTTGAAGTTTGAATGGAGGGGTGTATTTGTATTTAAAGTTGCGGCTCAGATGCACAGGTACACACTCTGACGCACAAGCAGATACACAGATACATACAATGACTACATACAGATAAACAGGCACATACACTGACAGACACACTGACACAGGTACATATATTGACACAGACACATACACTGGTAGACGTACTGACAGACATACTGACACAGGCACATATACAGACATACTGACACACAGACACATATACCGACATACTGACACACACACACACAGACACATACACTGATCAACATACTGACACACATACACTGACATAAATACTGACACCCACACACTGACAGATATACCGACATACACTGAGAAATACTGACACACACACACAGGCACATACACCGACACACATACACTAACATACAAACACACACACACACTAACACACACATACACTAACACACAAACACATACACTAACACACACATACACACAAACACACATTTTTTTTTAAAATGTAATCCCCCCAGCCTCCTTACCTTTTGGAGTGCTGGGGGGATTCCCTGGGGTCCAGTGGTGCTGCTGGGCTCCTGGGCGGGTGGCCGGTCGGGCAGGAAGGCGGGCGCGCGAGGGAGCACTCACTGCTTCCTCTTCAGCTCCCTCGCGCGCCGCGTGGGGATGCCGGCACCGGAAGATGACGTCATCTTCCGGCTCCGGCATCAGTGCGGTGCGCGAGGGAGCTGAAGAGGAAGCAGTGAGTGCTCCCTCGCGCGCCCGCCTTCTTGCCCGACCGGCCACCCACCCGCCGGGGTCAGCGGGGCCCACGGGGCAGGTGCCTCGGGCCCCCCAAGAGAAACTGGGCCCGGGGCAGCTGCCCTGTTTGCCCCGCGTTAAAGACGGCCCTGTGTATATGTCTGTGTGTGTGTCTATCAATCAGTCTGTGTATGTCTGTCAGTGTGTGTCTGTATGTATGTATGTATGTATGTATATATGTATGAGTGTGTGTGATTCTGGTGACTATAGTGTCCCTTAAAAAAAGATTCCAAACAAATTTGTTAAGCCCTGCTCCCCCCATATGACTCCTCTCTTGCAACTGTCAAAAATAACCTAAGCTCTCAGTGAATACTTTTAAAGCAACCTATTTCATTACCCCTACTTATAACCTATGTGTCACTATACCCCACTCCCTTTAGCATGTAAGCTCATTAAGCAGGGCCCTCAACCCCTCTGTTCCTGTGTGTCCATTTGTCTGGTTACAATTACGTGTCTGTTAGTCCACCCATTGTACAGTGCTACGGAATTTGCTGGCGCTATATAAATAATAAAATAATAATAATAAACTATCACTATACCACTTTTAATAGTTACTAGTATGTTACTATACTGTGCACCAGTGTGTGCTTTATATATTTAGAACTTTTATACATAAAGTGTATCTGTCATGGTATGCACAACTAACAGAACCAGTGATCTATAGATTGTACTAGCAGAAATGCATAGATTTTAAGTTAAAAACTTTTAAAACATGGTTGCTCCCCACCAGTCAATCAATTCACTATTCAGTGACAGATGGAAAGCTCACAATGATATTTCACTAAAAGAAAGGCTCTTCTCTTTGTTTACTTAGCTAATTTATCTGCTTTAAACAGGAGATTCAATACTCCTGTGGTGTCATATTAAAGTCCTTTTACAGCGTGTTGTCATGTTCAATATATTATTTTCTCCACTCCAATGCTTTTAAAGACTAATGGAAGTAGACTGATGTCTAGTAAAATGTATTTTCCTTCCACTTGCTGATAACTGTTAGAAATCAAACATAACGTAAATGCATTCTTGAATATTTAAAAAACATCACAGCGTGGACTTGTATGCTACTGAGAGTGTACTCAGTGATAATACGGCACGCTCCTCACTCATGGGACGCCGTGACTCACGTGGAGTTTCTTCTGAAGTTGCCTCCAGTTGCCTCCTCTCCTCTAAGGCACAGACTCCGTAAGAGCCTATAGGTTGGTTTGGTAGGAAGTGACTTGTGAAAAGCTTTTACTATCCCCTCTTGATAGTGGGTTATTTTAATATGCTAATGACCAGTATCATTCATGAGAAACATTGTCTTCCATTGTCATAACCAAAAAAAAATAATAATAACCCACTGATTAATAATCATGTGTCCTTATGTGCATATTTAGAATGGGGAAAGCAAAACCTAAAAAAGAAAATAAATATGGCCAGTGCAGCTTAAGTCGTTTGGAAGGAATTGTGAAGACAAGCATATCAGGTCATTGATGTTGGTCTGAAACACAAGATGGAGGTCAATTGTTCCTATACGTAAGCCCTTCCCTCCACCTATACCACCTCTAGGCCGGCTTGCAAACCTGAGATGAATACAGGAGGTATAAATCTAATGATGGGCTAATGTCTAGTGAGCAAGATCTAATTTTGAGCAAGATGCCATCTTTCCTAGCCAGACACACCCAGGCAAAAAAATACTGTTACTTTACCATCTAAGTAAGAAGTTGGGTTTTCTGTTAATTTCTCCTTTTTATTTGTAATTGTTGTTTATGTAATAATGAATTTGTCATCTGTTTTTATATGCACTTTGACTATTGTTTGTTCATAATAAATATTGCTTTATTAAGTTCTGCCTTAATCTTAGTCACCTAGTTAGACCAATTTATTGGAAATTTGAAATCACATAGATATTCTGTTAAATCACATTTTATGGGTTTTAGGCAAATTTGCTTGGGAGACCAAGACATCCCATTTATCAATTGTCCTGATGGTGGCAGCCTTATAAAATATCAATATTTATATTATTATAATTAAGTTTGGTTAGTGATAAAGGGGATTTTTAACATTATGTCTTGTCTAGTGCAGACAAATAGGGAATTTTAATCCTTTCATCACCAGAACCAATTGCATGCACACTTGGAGTAGGGTGCATTTGTGACATAGTTCATGTTCTTTAATTGATGAGGAAAAAATGTATATGTCACCTAAATATATTACAACATATTAGTAAAGTAGGTCTCAGAATATGTAATTTAGTAGATGCTGGAACATGGCAGGGGCATTGCATAACCCATAGGGCATTATTAGGTTTTCAAAGTGTCCATACCTTGGTTGTAGGCTCCTATTAGATCCAATTTGGCATAAATTAAAGCATATTTCATTCTATCCAGTAGTTCTGAAATGAGTAGTAGCGGATACCTATTCTTGATTGCTATTTGGTCAAGTTCACAATGGTCTATGAGCATAGGCCGCCATCTTGTTCATCCATACGTGGATGAACGTATTAATCTTTTTTGTAGGTTCTCCTTTATGAACTCCATAAGGACTTCATGTATTGATTTGGACAGTGGATATATTCTAAGCAACAACTGCACCAGGAAGCATATCAATTTAACAATCAGAAATGTGTCTAGGGGGAATACGTCCTTGTATGATTCATCGTCTCTCAGTAGGATGACTTCCTTATCATGTTGAATATTCATATCAAGAATAGTATTAAAAGTACCTAAGGAGTCTTTACTATTTAAACAGTTTCTCAGGCAAAAGTCAGATGAGAAGGTTACAGCAGTAGACTCCATTAGATTACAGGGTCATGTAGACCAAGGATCACAGGAAACAAAGGAGAGGGAACTAATTCAAAACACAATATTTTGGTATCTGTTTCTCCAAATGTATGGGTATAGAAAAGGTATTGCTAAAGTAATGTCAATAAAACATCCATTAGCACCAGAATCCACCACAGCAGATAGTTCAATCTTCCGTTCTTCCCACTGTAAAAGAAGGGACAAAGTTAAGTGAGGTGTGCCTCAGTTAGGTTTGAGCACAGAAGAGCTTAGTAAAGTCAGGACGAAGTTAACTTGTCTGGTTACTGATTTTTCAGGATATCCTCTCATTAAATGATTTGTTTCGCCACAATACAGACACAGGTCTTTGGATTTTCGTCTAGGAATCTCTGTGGCAGGGACGTGACCTTTACCAGTCCTAGTTGCACTTATTCATTTTTGCAAGCAGAATCTGTACAAGATGATGGAGGGTCAACAATAGGTGGAGTGTGGTAATAAGCATTGGTGACAACACGTTCCAACATCTATCAATTTGTAGAGAGAATTGTGTAAGTTCCTCCACGGTATCAGGTACCCTGACATGGGTTCACCTTTCAAGATTATCTTTCAGAAAATCCCAGCTGAAGTTGGTCGATTAAAGTCCCAATTCCAAACAGTGCCAACTGCAGCATGACAAAAGTTTTGGAATATATTCCTCTCTTTCCTTGTTTAAAAACCTGTATAGCAGATGGTGCAGTAGATGTTTTATTTGGATCCTCATAAAGTGATTCCATAGTTTTTAGTTTTTTGTTTTTTTTTGTCAATCTGTTTTTATTAGTGAGGTATATTAGAGATATGTACATACATCAAAGTATCAAAGCCAAAAAGTACATATGTTCCATAAAATCACATTTGTTTAGCAGTACCTCATTTTTTAAAGAAAAGAAAATAATGCAAGCATCGAGCACAATCTCCGTTGAACACTTTCCTCTGTTTCCGCAGTGACGGCTTCACAGCTACTGGGTCTCTCACAGCGGTCTGCGTTTTCCCTTGGCCTTTTCCCTTATCCAGTCTGGGTCTCAGTTGTCGCAGGATGTGGTGCTGCTCGCTGTTTGATCTTGTGACTGAATTGTACGCGCATTCGTTCAAAGGCTTTGGTAAGATGTTCCTCATAGGAGGCCCCTGGTGCTTGCTCTGCAGGTTTCTCTCTGGCAGCCATCTTGGGTCGCACATGGTAGAGAGTCATCTTTGCGGGCACTGTCTTCCTGTTTGGCTGTAAGCAGGTCAGCATTCCAGTGGAGACCGGGATATCCCCCATCGGCCCAAAAGGGGGGGAGGGTGGGAGAAAGAGCTGTAAAAAGGCTTTTGGCTGTGGTGCTCACCGGGTCAGGAGATTGGCCGCCTCCCCCAGTCGCTGGGCATGCTAAGCCACAGATCAAAGTCGGGATAATAATCCGTCTGAGCAAGACGATTCATGATTCATGCAGAGACTGGTACAGACAGCTATTGTGTCGGTTTTCTGTCAAAACAGGAGGAGTTCTGCATCAATTTGAAGCAATTTAGCCGTGGTTTAGTGAGTCTAGAGCCAGAGCTACTGTAAAGCATGTCCGGCCATCTTAAGGCTCAAGGCCCGCCCCCAGAGTGGCCCGCCCCCAGAGTGGCTCCATAGTTTAAAGGAATCCCAATTATTCAGAAGAGAAATGTACAGGTAATGGGATTCGTGGCTCAGGAGCATGTGGAAGAGGAATCATATATGCTGGATAGGAGGGTGGTGATGTACACAGTTGTTGTTGTTGTAACGGCACCCCGAGTATAGAAGGGGTTAAAGCCATTTGGGATATTCCCTTCCCGAATGTAAAGGCAGCTACCCAACACTCCAATCAGCCGAACAAGAAAGCATACAAATAATGCACACTCCAAACAGCCGAACAGGAAAGCATACGTATAATCCACACTCCAAACAGCTGAACAGGAAAACCATACGAATAATCCCCCCAAGTACGAGACAAGGCTCTGTATTGAGGGTCAAGCAGGAACCTGTTTAATCTGGGCTACCTCCCAAAAGGTGGACACTCACCTAAAGGACCTGGTGGAAAACTGGGACAAAATATTACAGTAACCAATCATGACAGTGCAGAGATAAACACTCCCCTTGGAACAGTATAGGACCCTCCTCTCTTTCCTGGAGATAATTGGGAAGTAACTCAATTATCTCAGAGGATAGAGGAAAAATTCAATTTTACAAGCATGGACAAAAATACATACAAATCTATAATTTACAATTTACCGAATGTAACTCCCATATGCAACGTATCCTCAGATAGCTTAGATCTGAGCGCACATTATTACCGAATAGCGCTCAAATCACATGCATACAGTTCAATCGCCATGGAGCCAAAGTCTTTCACATAGTCTGTCGTTATATGAATGGGCTCCATGGGATAGCTATCTGGGGTGACTCCATTCGTAAGGAACAAGTACCGAACGGTATCGCGTTCGTATAACTGAAGAACAGAAGAAGGGAGATCGGCGGCCTCAGCAGTGTTCGTGTGAAAATAGTGTCCGTTTTCAGTTCCATGAAATCGTTGACGAACACCGCTGGGCATTCGTATATCCAAGATGGCCGCCACGTGTTCGTTCATACAAACGCCGACCACCCAGCCGACAATCGACAATTAGGAAGTGTTTGCGGTAAACCACAACGTTCTAATGAGGCCAAGAGGTTAACAAGCAGCACACTTCCATGCTGGGTGGCCGGCCGTTCGGCAGTTCTTTCGGTAAAACAGGGGAATAAACGTAGGGACCGTACAGACAGGGAAATAGCCGAACAAACAGATGAACCAAGGGGAAATAAAAGTAATTCAAAGACAGAGAGGTCTCTCACAGTTGTAATTTGCCCTGCTTGTAGATCTTGGACTTTTTATCCCAGAGAGTTCACTTGGCCATTTAGGGCATTTAAAGCATCTGCAATATTGGTGAGCTCAATGACAGGCTCAGATGTTCTGTAACGGTTTAGTTTGAACAGGCTCAGAATGCAGAGAGATAACATGGCAATATTACTTTAAGGGAAAGTCTCTGACATTCAAAATGTGCCATGACAGGCAGGACAATCCAGGACAATCCACGCAGTAATGCAACGAGATGGAATATGACATAACTGCTGCTCTAGAAAACTTAACAGCATGTGTTGGAGCAGAGCTTGAAGATTTGAAGATTATAGCAGCTCTACTGGGCTTCAGGAAAATATCCACACTTGACCCCAGGGAAAGGATCCACTCCAGCTCTTTCAGGGAGGCTGGGTGGACATAAATAAAAATAAATAATTGGTGAGTGTATGAGAAAATGTGTGAATGTGTCAGTATCAGTGTGTGTGTTTGTCAGCGAGTGTGTCTCTGTCTATCTGTCATTGTGTGTGTTTCTGTCTGTGAGTGTGTGTCTGTCTGAGTATGCCTGTTTAGGTGATATCCCCCTGTGATCGCTTGGAAAGGTAATTTTACTCACCTTTTTTCCCCCACTCTGTGCCGCGGCTGACACTGCCTCCATGGTAATCAATCTTGATGATCCCAGCCATGCCAATGCTTTCCCATAGAAAAGCTTTAGGAGTCTATCGCACAACCTGAAAAACCTTACCTACTACATTAAGCTGTACTGGTTCTGCTGACTAGAGTCTCCCTTTAAGAATTGTAATTTTGTCCTTGAAAATAAAGCTTTGTTAGTTTTAAAACCAAACAAGCTCCTAACTTTTTTAGCTGTCTTCTAGATTCCAAGCAAGTTTGTCAAGCTCTGTCTTAATGTACAACCAACACAATGTTAGTGGAAGACTTTCTTGCAGATGTTCCTTCTATTACCCGACTCTAAACAAAGCAAATAAAGTCAAATAATTAAAGGAACACTATAGTCACCTAAACAACTTTAGCTTAATGAAGCAGTTTTAGTGTATAGATCATGCTTCTCAGGTTTCACTGCTCAATTCACTGCCATTTAGGAGTCAAATCACTTTGTTTCTGTTTGTGCAGCCCTTGTCACACCTCTGATGACTCTGATTGACACAGCCTGCATGAAACAAAAACTGGTTTCACTTTCAATCAGATGTAATTTACCTTAAACAATTGTATCTCTTTTTCTGTAAATTGAACTTACAGGATGCTCTTGCAGAGTTTAACAAGCTATTAACATAGCAGGGAATAAGAAAATCTAAATTAAACAGAACTTGCAATAAAGGAAGAATAAACTTTAGACGACTCTTTACAGGAAGTGTTTAGGAAGGCTGTGCAAGTCACATGTAGGAAGGTGTGACTAGTGCTTTATATAAAAAAAAGTGATTTAACTCCTAAATGGCAGAGGATTGAGCAGTGAGACTGCAGGGACATGATCTATACACCAAAACTGCTTCATTAAGCTAAAGTTGTTTTGGTGACTACAGTGTCCCTTTAAGTTTATAGTGATTTTTTTATCTATACTACTTTTTTATCTACATAGTCAAGAGATACTGCTAAAATAAATGTAAATGTCAGAAGAGCAGAAATACAGCCATTACTATTCAGTATCTAGTGTACATTCAGATCGTTAGAATTTGGAGGCACTGATGTAAAACAATACAGACAAATAATCTTAATTGTATTAGGTAAACCTAGTGTGGTTTTCAGATTATAAAACAGGTACAGAAACTCCAGTTTAGCAGAACATAAAAATGTTTTAACCTTATGTTGGTTATACTACTTCCGTTCACATTAAGTGGTAAAAGTCTTTCAAGATTTTCTTTTTTTTTTATGTCATTACAGCAGGGAATCGTAAAAAAATGCAGAAAAAGTTCTTGTTTCTTCACTTTCCATGGTTCAAAAAAAGTCAAAACAGCCTTACTAGATAATAAACTAAAAGCAGTGAGTTAGATGTGAAATCATAATGATCACCTAGAAATAGTTTGGAAGATTCATGCAAGACCTTAGATCCAGTAGATTTTTCATAGGTTACGATGCATGTGGGTTGTCAAAGAAAGGATGAAGACAGAGTAAAAACCTATACATTGTGCCATTGCAATAGGTTAAAAAATTGCTCTAATCAGTGGATTACAAACCTGATTGCATGCATTAGTTTAAAAAAAACAAATAAAAACATTTAATTTAAATGATCACAATTGTTAAAAAAAATAACTGTTCTACTGATTTAACTACATAAGTCACCATTAAGGACTTTTGTACATAACTAGTTTGAAAAGTTTTTTAACAGATTGCGATAATTTGGAATACTGGTCCAAACAAATTAAATCAAGGCCTATGATAATTATAGTCTAAAGGTTATTCAGCATGAACTAGGGAATAGTTATACAGTGTGAGGTTGTTTATTCGTGCAATATTTAGAATTTTGGTAAATTAATTTAATTAAACCACGTTAAAGGGACACTAAAGCATTAGGAATACAAAGGTACGTGAACAGGAGGATGACTGTAGCCCCATGGAACTTGAGCAGCATAAGTGGAATAGGGCCTTGACAGGGGTTGGAGGCGGCTTAGGGGGAGAGCTAGGGGTGTGTTTTCGAAGTTTGATTGGGGGAGCGGCCTAATATAAATAGGCCGGCCATTTTAGCTCCTGTCACCATTGACTTCCCTACCAGTTCGAGTTGGTTCCTCCCTTCCTCCCTTGGGTTGAGTTCTCTTTGTCCCTGCTTTGTCATAGCGGCAGGGTTAGTTAGGGAGGATTTACAGGAATAAATAGTCACGGGGGGGAGGGGTTAACCACAGAGGAATTAAGGACGTTTTGGCCGAATGGTTCAGTTGGTTGGTTATAATGTTGGTGTTAAGTTAGGGGTTCGAGCCCGGCAGTGGCTCGGAGCCTTGGCGGGGTAGGGGTGTCTGGGTATATCCCTACCAGGAGGCAATACATGTTATGGAATTTGGATGGGGTGGGGGTATCTGGGTATACCCTTACCAGGAGGCAATACATTTGTATGGAACTTGGATGTGGTAGGGGTATGCGGGTATACCCTTACCAGGAGGCGTTAAGTTGTGTAAAATATGATTGGTGTATATATATCTATGTCAAATTGTATATGTATGTATTTATGGTTGTTATATTGTAACAAGAATATTACATATGGGTCATTGCCTTATTATTACTGATGAGGTAAGGGATATGTATGTTGACGTATGGAT
Source organism: Pelobates cultripes (assembly GCA_933207985.1). Classification (NCBI taxonomy): domain Eukaryota; kingdom Metazoa; phylum Chordata; class Amphibia; order Anura; family Pelobatidae; genus Pelobates; species Pelobates cultripes. The sequence goes on along the minus strand of OW240913.1, from coordinate 215,544,987 downwards.
AGGTGGGGGCGGGGCAATGACTTTTAAATGTTTGATATATGCACAATAAAAGCTGTGGACATATTGACCTATAACCCTGAGTAGTTGGAATTCTTTGGGAAACTTGGTAAGGGGGTGGTGGTGGTTATGGGTTTTATCTATCTCCTCCTGCCGAGATGTCGACAATACACCTGTCATGCAACTATAAACCTGTGTGTACCTGTGTCAGTGTGTGTATCTGAAAAATCAATTGGGAACATTTCTGTATTCCTTACACTATGGGATATCTTTAATTAAACGTGTGTCAGCTGAGATATTAACTTTTTTCTAAGCAAAAATATTATACAATAAACATAAATTCAGAAAAGGAAAAGGCCCATTGTTCCACAATTCCATATGCAAACAATGAACAGCTTTAAATTTAAGTTAATTAAAATTGAGATAATTCACCTTGCAATAATTTCAACATTATCTATGTATTTCTAATGGTATACAACAAAAAAAGTTATTGTTCTAAATACAAAATCTTTAACTGGATGCAGGTATTACAGAATGAGTTTTCAGATTTAAAAATCATGATTTAAACAAATCACTCTGGTATTATTTTTTCTTATTATCTGTGCAAGCTATAAGTAAATAAAAATTGAGAATAGAAAATATAAATTGAACTTTGTAAGTATAGAGTTTTGAGAGATAATAAGGATGTTCTGTAAACAGCAGTGATCAATCAGGGTATAAGATATTTACACAAGAGGAAATTCACATGTCTTTTCCATAAGCATTTACTAAAACAGGAACAAGAGAGGAGGCAATAACTGGTATTTTGTGGATTTTAATTAGCATATACTGTGGGATCAAGTAAAATATTGTAGAAAAGGTTGTAAAGTGTCAATCAGATAGCGGAAATGGGAAAACCATAATGTCTAGAGAGCAGTTGTATCTGTATACAAAATTCAGACCACTTGTAAATTAAGGAGAAATCAGTTGTAAAGCTCTACTTCTGGACATATTGTGCTAAACTTTAAATTAACAGACACAGCAGTATAATGTGATAAACAAATGTGCATGTATTTTTTTTTATTATTATTATTATTAATAAAGGGACACTGTAGGCACCCAGACCACTTCAGCTAATTGAAGCATTTGGCACCCGGGGCGGATCCTGTACTTGCCATCCAAAAAAAAAAAAAACCTGTAAAAAAAAATGTTAAAGGTTTTCTTTCTTTTTTTTTTTACAATTTGTAAACTTTGCAAAACCGCTGTCAGCCCCTCCTACAAAACCCTTGTCCTGCCCCGCCCCTCCTACAAAACTTCTGTCCTGCCCCTTCTACAAATCCTGTACTGCCCCGTCTACAAAACCCCCGCAACCCCCTTCCACAAATCCCCTGCTTATCCCCCCTTATAAAGACTCCCGTCCCAATACAAAATCCCCGCCCCCTTCTACAAAATCCCTGCAGCCCCACACACACATTTAGAGGCAGACAGTCACACACTCAGTTACAGACAAACAGTCACACACTCAGTTACAGGCAGACAGTCAAACACAGTCACAGGCAGACAGTCACACATACACATTTCCTCCGTGCGGCCAGTTTATCAGTTGTTTGCTTGTGTGAGCTGTACTGGCCGCACGGCACCCTAACTACCATGGGACATTTCTCTTTCTCCCCCCTCCTAATTTCTCTTTCTCACCCAGCCTTCTTTCACTTTCTCACCCCCCCTTCTTTTCCCCCCCTTCTTTTCCCCCCCTTCTTTCTCTTTCTCACCCCCTTCTTTCTCTTTCTCACCCCCTTCTTTCTCTTTTCTCCCCCCTTCTTTCCCCCCCTTCTTTTCTCACCCCCCCTTCTTTCTCACCCCCCTTCTTTCTCTTTCTCACCCCCCCTTCTTTCTCTTTCTCACCCCCCCTTCTTTCTCTTTCTCACCCCTCCCTCCTAATTTCTCTTTCTCCCCTCCCCCCTAGCTCCCTGTAGCGTGGCTGAGCCCTGTATAGTCCACGTGTACAGGGGCTGTTATCAGGACTACAGGAAGTGCACACTTCCTCAGTGTGCACTTCCTGTTAGTCCGGCCGGGTACAGGAGACAGCTGCTCCCTGTACCCGTCGGACCATCATGCTGCAGGGCTCGGCCACGCTACCTCCTGTCAGCCCCTCTCCTCAGGCTGCGCCCGGGCGGTGCGCTCCGCCCTCATGGACGCACCGCCCGGGCAAAGCTGCAGCCGCCTGAGGCTCTCTACAGAGCGCTCGGGCGGCTGCAGCATGGGGGGGGGGCGGCGGGGCTGGTCATGGCACCCCCCACCCTGGTGGCACCCGGGGCGGACCGCCCCCTCCGCCCCCCCCTTAGTACACCACTGGGTCTGGGTGCTGTGTCCCTATTGCACTTAGTGAACTGCAATGTTTACAGCCACTGGGTGCACTTCCGGAATCAAAACGGACCTTTGGTCCATTATCTGACACTGGACGTCCTCACACTCTGCATGAGGACCTCCAGCATCAGATTGTCCCTTACTGGAAAACATTGATTAATGCTTTCCTATGGGGAAATCCAATAGGGAGCGCGGCCATTGCCACGCATGTGCATTAGGTTTCCCCCGCCAGCTGACATCTGTGAGGGAGGTACTTGGGCGGAGCCTGACCCAGCGCCGAGATACATCGGTGCTGGATTCAGGTAAGTGGCTGAAGGTGTTTTAGGGGGTGGGGGGTGCGAGGGAGGGGGGCTCCTTAGAAACCTATAGTGCCAGGAAAACGGCTTTGTTTTCCTGGCACTATAGGAAAAGGTCTGAAATAGTCTGAAATAGACTTTAAGTGGGGTTAAAACAAATATAATTCTCTAATGTTTGTGCGTGAGTCTTGTGTATTAAGAGTTAAAGAGTTTAATTCAATCTCCAAGACCCATAATCCTTGGAGAGGTGGAGAATAGTCATAACAGTTGATGTAGGTGCGTGATCTGACCAATTGTTGACCCCTATCTTTGCTTCTGAAAAGGTTCATAGTGATGGTGCTGAAAGGCAAAGGTCAACCCTTAAATATTTGTATATATTTTATCAAGGATCAAGTATTCAGAGTTAAAAAACAAAGTAGGTTCCTGAAGTGTTACCCTATAAAGATATTCTTGGATGGTGAGCCATGTCCCTAGTATCTTGTAAAAGGTCAGGGAGGCAAACTTTCTGTGTCTTTTGAAACCTTTGGAAGATTTTTCTACAAAGGGTATTTGTGTATTATTTGGGGTATACAGTGAAGCAACAGTTTCCTGTTCAGTCATAAGTAATCCTTCTAATATCAAGAGGTGATCATCTATGTCAAGAAATTTGTCATTCAGTAATCACAATGCAACAGTATCAAAGTTTCCTTGGTCTTTGAGGATATGACATACTTGATAATAGGTTAGTGGGGGGCATAGAACTTAGACACAGATGATAGCAGCCAGATGAGACTTCCTCCAAAAGCACCATCTGTTCAGCCCTTCAGCATTGATGGAGTAGAGTACAAAAGAGGCTGCCTTTGGATTAAAAAGTAGGTGAAATGCTGGATCTAGGTTGATGTCGATTTCCTGTATATGAATTGTGCAAACAATGGAGCAGCAGTTGCAGCACCCAAAGAGCACCATGTCTCAGGAAGGGTGTGGAGTTCTTGCTTGGAGGTAGCGGGAATGGAGACTGGTAAAATACATAATTCCTTCCCTCATAGAGTAGTATTTGATTATTGACTATTGGCTATTTCAGCAAATGGAGGGAGGTAGGGAGAGTTGTGAATAAGGGGTAACAGAGACTTCCCTTGCTCACAGCGCTGCCTACAAATGTAGAAGCCCATTACATCTGTTTCCAGTTCACTGTGCACATAGGCAAAATACATATTTTTTTCAGAGTTGTAACATTAGTCACATGTAACTAGCTCCTGCACTACACTACAAATATATCTGTATACATCGCTTCAAGCAGGAACACTGCACATACAAACTCATACGAACTATTATTTAAAGCAGAAGTGGTCATGGCGGTTTGAGTAAACTTTCATGTGTAATAATTTAGTAGACGCTTTCACAAACCGAGACATGTTTAGGCTATCAAATCAGAGATCAGTCGTTGTGTATATAACCAATAAAAAAGCTAAATGGTTTTATTTAAAAAGTGTTTAGGGAAGAATACATTGTGATTACTCTAATTGTCATGTATATCCTAGATCAGGCATAGGCAACCTTCGGCACTCCAGATGTTTTGGACTACACCTCCCATGATGCTTTGCCCAGCATTATGGGTGTAAGAGAATTGTGGTGGAAGTAGTCCACAACATCTGGAGTGCCGAAGGTTGCTTATCCCTGTCCTAGATCATACAAGTATTACAATTACATATTTAAATGCTATTTTCCAACTGTTCAATTCATATGATTTGAAATATCCATTCATTACGTATGAGGTTCGACTCACATCAAGGAGAATTCATAACATAGCATTCTCAATGGGGATTTTTTCTTGAAAAGATGATAAATAATACTTAAAATGGAATTGTTGATTCTGACAGTGTAGTTTTCCTAGCCTCAGATTTTCAAAACTCCCAGCTGTGACTCAGAAATTCAAACTATCCAGATTTAAAAAAATCAGATTTCGCTATTGTAAAGACAAAAAGGTCCACTACCTGTAGCATATAGATATAGCTTCATGCTATCATGAAAAAAATAGGTGTTATTAAATGGGACAGTCTAAGCACCATGCAACCACATGCCATTTTTTGTCAAACTATTTATCATCAAAATGGTTCACCAATTTATCATCAGGGGTCACCAAAAGTAGATCTTTGCTGTGGAGTTACAAAGCCTTAATGCTGAAAAATGATCATGAGATTTTAGGTCTACAACAGCTGTATGTCTATCATTTGACCATGCGTGGTATAAATCAGATTTAGATGGCTAATTCAAGCTGAACTTGTCACCCTCGTGTGGATAACAGAGTCCCTTTAAACATAAACGCAAAGTAATAAAAGTTACAAAATCAATATTTGTGCTAGTATTGCATCACAAATTAAGGCAATTTGGCTGTTGTAAATACAAGAGTGGCATGTTTACTCTAATCCTTATACATATATTTAAAAGGTTAGGTCATTTTCCTGGTTATTTCATGCACTCGGTGCCCAGCTGTTTCTTGCAGTCAGTGCACCATTTATAACAAAAAAAAATATCACACGTCTGCACTTTAAACAACTTATTCATTCATTCAATGTCAGGCTAATGCCGCAGGATTTTCTTGAAACACATAAAATCTGATACTAATTTGGCTTCACTTCTCAAAAGCATATGATGCAACTGAGAATTCCCTATTTTCAAAAAACATAAATAAACAAATATATATATATATATATATATATATATTTTTTTTTTTATATATATATATATATATATATATATATATATATATATATATATATATATATATATATATATATATATATATATATATATATATATATATATATATATATTTAAAAGGTTAAAATTGACCTCTGCATATTTCTATTCTTAACTTCTCGGGAATTAATTCTTTAAGCTTATTGTAACTAGTGATACCAGGAACTCTTGTGTTCACAATCAACCCAAAGTGTTAGCTGTGAAAATGTGAGCATAGTTTATGGTAGAGATATTTGCAAGCTGTAATAATTTTTATTGGGAAGCATAACATTTTACCTATTCATATATGCGTTTGCAAATTAATTTCCAAGACCACACATGTGTATTTCCGTAGAGGGGTGCCATAAAATGTATGCTGATTATGCCATACATTTACTTACATTTGCTTTATTAGCTTAATAACTACCATGCTGAAGGCAACACTAATTACAAGAAATATCATAAACCACTGGATTCATATATCCTGTCAAGAACTCTTCTACTATAAGCGGCACATGACTTAGTTCAGTGGGTAAAAGGGCTACAAATCACCATTTATTTATACTTGACCCAGAATAATGCTAAAAAAATTCCTCTTAACAACAGCCTCACTTATATCTAGCATTGAAATCTATCACCACCAAGACAATTTATACATGGGGTGCCTTGTGGTACCCCACCAAATAAGATTAAAAAATAAACAAACACCATTTAGCAAAACATTTATAAAATCAGAAATCTCATGAAATAGGTCTGTTCGGGTAATGGGATTCTTATACCAGACAACAGAACCTAATAAAGGAACATTTGTCATAAACAAAAATAGTTACATACATAAACAAATAGATGAAGATAAAATGAAATATCCCAACTGATTACAATAAAAAGGAACTCGCTCAAATTTAGATTTGGGCCCTGATTAAGCACAATGGTTATTTCAATTTCATGAATTTTATACCCTATGTGCCCATCTTGAGTTTGCACCTGGCCCCAGATGAGGTTCAGAGTGGAGTGTAAGTGTGAATGTATGAATGAATGGTTGATGACACCGCCAGGGGCGGACTGAGAACTCGGGCAAATCGGTCATGGTCCGAGGGCCTGAGGCTCTTGGGGGCCCGCCCATGGTGCAAAGTGGTGGCTGAGATGGGGAGTTCAACAAGCCTTCCGCAGGCCCCCTGCTGATGAAAATATTCTTCCCCTTGCGTATCCATGTTGCTGAGGCTGCCCCAGCAGGGCACAATGATGGACAACTAAGGGGCCTTTCCAAAGACCCCCTAGGCTGCTTCTCAGTGTGCCTGTCTGTGTGTGGATGCAAAAAATCAGCAGAGGCGGAGCTGCCCGGATCTCTGTTATAGGCAGCATGCAGTAGCTTCTGTGCCCTGCGCCTCCCATGAAATAGCATGGTCAGGAACCACCAAGGATAATGATTGAGTCTTACCTTTGGCCAGGGAAGGGGGAGTAAATATTGTTGTTTTATCCTTTTTTTTCTGCATTAAAAATATTTACGTTTACGTGTTACGTTTCTAATCTCCCCCACTACTTCCCCATAGCAGCTCCTATCCGTCCACCCCCCTTATCAACCAAACTCCCATACCCTTACACAATTCCTATTATGCCCAGGCACCCGCTACAACCTGTGTACCAACTACAGCCCCTACTCTCCAGGCACCCACTTCAGCCCCTAACCTACTACAGCCCCTATAACCCCTGCACCCACTACAGGCCCTACACTCTCTAGATCTTCTATATCCCCTGTACCCACTACAGCTCCTACTCCCTGCACCCACTACACCACTACCGCCAGGTACCCTCTAGAGCCCCTATACCTCCAGCACCCACTATAGCCCCTACCCCCAGGTACCCTTTTAGGGTCCCCATACCCCCTGCACCAACTACAGCCCCTAGCCCCAGGCACCAACTACAGCCCCTACCCACAGACACCCACTACAGCCCCTACCCCCAGACGTCCGCTACAGCCTCTACCACCCAGGCACCCACTACAGCCCATACCCCCAGGCACCCACTACAGACCCTATCCCTAGGTACTCTCTAGAGCCCCTATAACCCCTGCACCCACTACAGCCCCTACCCCCAGGTACTCTCTAGAGCCCCTATAACACTGCACCCACTACAGCTCCTACCCACTACAGCCACTACCCCAGGTACCCTCTAGAACCCTGATACCCTGTGCACCCACTATAGCCCCTGCCCTCAGGTACCCTTTTAGAGCCCTATACCCCCTGCATCCATTATAGCCCCTACTCCCTGCACCAACTTCAGCCCAGACCCTCATGCACTCACTAGAAACTGTATTACCTCCCTGCCCCATCTACAGTTCTCTGCAGCCCCTATTACTCCTTGCACCCACTATAGCTTCCCCTGCACTCACTACAACCCCTATTATCCAATGCCCCCAGTACAGCCCCTGTGCCCCCTATACCCACTACAGCCTTTTCCCCACTGCCCCCACTTTATCCCCTATGTCCTCACTTTATCCCCTATCCCCCACCTCCACTACAATCCCTACCCCCACCCCTGCCTCCACTGCAGCCCCTAAACCCTTTCCTCCACTGCAGTCCCTCTCCCCTATGTCTCCAGTTGAGGAACTAGCATTGGTGCATCTGCACCGGGGCCTGCACGCTTTAGGGGAGCCTGCTCTGGTGCCAAGGCCCTTTAAGAGCCTGATCGGGCCCCTGTAATATCGTCCGGCTGGGAGGAAGCTGTCACTTCCTCCACGCTTTTTACTGAGAGTGCCACATGGGAGAGAGGATGCAGCTGCGGTGGCACCATAGGCAACAGTGGGGAGAGGAGCAACCAGAGAGCTGCTCCAGACTTCGCACTCCCATCAACCCCAGCCAGCAGCAGATCTCCAAGCAAGCCAACCTCCTAAACACTAATGGTATACATACAAGCAATCAAACACCAACACAACATGCAAATAAAACTTCTGCAATCTAACACAAATTTTACATGCAAACACACCTCTGCATCGAAACTCCAAAATTATATACAAATACACCCCTTCACTCAACCCCCAGCCTACACAAAAATGTACATTCACATTTAAAAGCCAGCATTACATTTAAACACACCCCTGCAATCAAATTCAAACATTACTTACAAACATTCCCCTGTGTTAATACTCTAAAATTATATACAAGCACCACTTCAATCAAACATCAACACTACACACAAACACACCTCTGCAATAAAACGCAAACACTACACACAAACACACCACTGCATTGCAGTGGCAACAGTACATACAAATACACCCCTACATGCACACATATACTTCATACAAAACATGCTTAGATTCAAACGCACAAACACTGCTCACAAATACAACCCTGCAAGGATGGGCAAATGGTAGGTCCCCAGCTGACACAGCAATGTAGGAGTTGTACAACAGATGGGAATCTACCTTTTGGCCACCCTTGCATTAGAGGTGGGCCCAAAAAAACATTGTTGCACCAGGGTCCTCTTTAAATTAGTTCCTCCACTGCCTGTCTCCATTCATGCCCCTATCCCCCATGCACCCATAACGGCCGTGATCTCCCTGCACCCACTATGGCCCCAAATCCTCCTCTACATACAACTATTCCCCCCGCGATAGTACTAATGTGATTTAGCGGTGGTAATTATTAGTGCATTCATTAATATCTACTCCCCTGCATTCAAGCACATTCACTCCTCGTATATATACACCCTAAAGACTGTGCACACACATAACCCTGCATTCATAAACATATGCCCCTGTGTTCACACACACTGACCCTGAACACATGCAAACATTTGTTTTCACACACAAATTAAATGAAAATGTGGCCTCGCCTTTACACATTCATACAGACCCTCAATACTAATATGTCCCTGCAAATACACTCTGATGTCATGAACGTACTTGAATGAATTATAAAAAACAATCATCTAAAGGGACACTATAGGCACCAGAAAAACTACAGCTTAATGTAGTTGTTCTGATGTCTGCTGCCTGTGCCTGCAGGCTTTTTAATTTTAAACACTGCCCTTTACATTGCTGCCTAGAAACATATCTAGTGACAGTCACTTGGTCAGTGATGCACAATGTGCAGCACTGACATTCAGTGTCTCCACGCTCTGCATTGATTCAATGCATCTATCTGAGGAGATGCTAATTGGCATAGTGTGTGCGGTTTGCAGTGCATTTGAAATAGCCTTCCAATGCTTTTCTAATTTGATGATCTCAGCCAAGGGTGGGCCAGCCACCAGGAAAGCCGGGCGGCACTGGAAAAAAGGTGACCAAATCACCTTTTTAATGGGGGGTGAAGGGGGTTGGAGACATAAACTGCTATTTTAAATCTATAGTGTCAGGAAAACATGATTACATTCCTGACACTATAGTGTTCCGTTAAGGTGTATTGTAACGTTTAACAGCTGCATAGCTAATACAAACACGTACACACACTAATACACATACACACACTCATACACACACTTAAACTCATACACACTCAAACTCATACACATACACACACTCAAACTCACACACATTCAAACTCATACACATACACACAGTCATACTGACATACACTCAAACTCACACACACACTTATACTCACACACACACACACACACAAACACACACACTCATACATATACACACACTCATACACAAACCCATACACATACACACACTCAAACTCATACACACTCATACTCACACACATATTCAAACTCTTACACACACACACACACACACACACACACACACACACTCAGACACATACACATACACATACACACTCACACACATACAAGCAATTTTGTAAAATATCTCCAGCCACCCCATATTTATATTCTGCTATTGTTCTCTAGTACAAAGATACCTCACATGTATACCTTTTCCTCCAGTCCTACCCTTAATACAACCACTAATCCAACCCATTATACTACCAATAATGCAACTCCCAATCCTGCCAATAATCCCACCCACCCCTTAACAATAATACACTCCACAAAAACTTGGCATATTAACACTGCCTGCACCTTAATATATTAAAGGATGTCAAAGTCAACATATTTTAGATCCCTTGCATAACATAATGTGATCAACGTTACTCTTTGGAGAGCATTTCTTCCTAAAATTAATTACTTTTTTAATATAGTTAGTGAGATTGGAGAAAAAAAATAATAATTAAAAAAAAAAAAAAACACTCAATAACCATATATTTTCCCATTATCCTTTTTCTCCCATTGATCCTTCTCTAGACAGTTTGTTTTCTCAATATGCAACTACATTATATTATTTTCCATTTGTAATACTAGCTTTTGCATCATCGTAAGATGTACTGTCCAATAAGTAATATTTAATTTAAACCAGAAAAACATGCTAAAATTATAGCCATGGTCTGTAGGGAGTTTTGCCAACTTTTAAAAGGAAAGCCCTTGTACTGTTGATGGTTCATTTTCCTATTACACTGTTTACACTAGCTAAGGGATATAGTTTGGCTTTGAAGAATAGTTTGTCATAGCAGGAGGTTCGAAAATCTAATGTTTATTTATATAGAGTGATGACTTTAATGCACAGTGTAATGTGATTGGCTAATCAACATTCCAAACCTGTGCAAATATTACAGAAAGAATGCACACCTTGGGGTTTTTATGGGGTGCAAGATGTGTGAAACATTTTGTTTCTAAACCTTACAACGTATTCGGTGGAATGTATAACCACACTTATTGGGTGGTTGGAAACACTTGGCTTTCAGAAGACCATGATATGTAATTAAGAAATGACTTCTTTTCACTGCACCATTTTTCAAGTAGTGAGAAAAATATTGATTTTAACCCACACATAATCCGCATATTTTGACCTCATTAAAATAACAAATTTATTTGCCCACAGGGAGCTACTTCACACAAAATACTGTTAGAATCAAAATGTCTGCTGATGCTCAAACATTCTACATGGCAATGTAGACCACAATTACATAATTACGGATGAAGGGGTTTGGATATCTGGTATTCAAAATATTCTTGAAATTATGAATACTTTTATACGTCAGGTCAATACAAATAATGCATTGGGAATGTTAGATCATTAGAAAAGAATATTTCCCAGAATAAAAAATAAATTAAAAAAAAAAGAGTATAGTTTAGTTTATATTTTATGATCATTTTCACTTTATGGCTTGTGTGAACTACATATTTAGAAAAAAAACAAGGGGGAGAACTATAGAGTCTGATAGTAATATAGGGATGAGGCTAGACAGGTATTAAATGGTACTGAGAAGTAGACAATTGTACAGTATACTGAGTAGTATGCTTCAGTTCCTAAGTACTAAATACCTCCAGCACTAAAAAGATGGGTGAGTGGCATACTCTGCCCAAATAGAGTCTGTAGACGGTAAATGAGGAACTTGCAATACACCTAAATTGTGAAATACAAATTGCAGATGAATAGCTGAATTCAAGAACTGTGTATGAATCTCTAGAACCTATAAACCAGCCACTAGTTATATAGGAAAAAATAGTACTTAAAGAATGAACTGAAAAGCTATACACATTATAAGGACTGTCTAGCCTGAAAGGAAACCTACAAATTCCTTACTGATAATAACCATAACTAAAAAGTTATGCCGAATCTCCTAGTGCATCCTCCATACCCTGTGTACACTACAAACAGTGCCGTTATTTTAAAATAAATAAAGCACAAGTCCTAACGCACGTTCCGGTGCTGCTAGAGCGCCTTGGTCAAAGGTGAATGCTGTACTGACCAGTATGGTTATTTGTACCTTGTGGTATAGTGTTGAAGACCAATCAGAGCCGGTGGGTGTTCGTATGAGAGTGCACCCAAATCAGAGGCAATCTGTGTTACTAGGGGTTCGTCCAACCCCTATTTTGCCTAGACCCGCCAACTGGGCGTTTCAGTGGGCGGACCTAATTCTCCGTATACGGAGTATAGGGTACAGGGGTACCTCCCCTGTACCTGGCGACCGTACCTGTTATGTATGTCCAGAGTGGCTGGCAATGTGCCTGCTTGTAATTTTTACACATCGGGATTATAACCCTATCCAAAACATGCAGACATAATCAGTATTAATTAAGTCCCCGACATAACAGACCGTCTATCACTGCACTTGCAAAAAATAGACAGGACTGTATGGGGTGATGCACACTGACTGAGAGTTTGCTGCATCAATAGCTTCACATTGCTAGTTGTAATGTTAGTGAGCATATCAACTGGATACAGTATCTATTCAGAAATCTAGTGACACAGACTCTGTTACATTATTCACTCCTTATTATATAGTCTTGGTGTTAGTTATTTTAACACAAGGATACAGTATCTATTCGAGATACACAGTGATATGCTTTCTGCATTGATAGCTCCACATTTATAATCATGACATCGGTGATTATATAGCTATTGAGTCACCAATATTCTACATAAGTATATAAATAACATAAGTCTATAGTAATTACTTTTGGGGCTTATGTCAAAATGCCTTTAGGTCCTATGTACCTCTCTATGTGAATAACAATGGGTCAGTTATGCTTGGTTCGTGTAATTAATAATATATAGTGTTTCCTAAGATAAATCATACGGAATAAATGCAAAACCAATATATATACATATTTACAAGTACAAAGCGTATACTTATTATGATGAATCAATGAATGGGGTGAATGTAAAGCCCTTATTTAATCCTTTGGGTGACATGGTGTCAAGTTTATGGATCCAGTAACACTCCCTTTTTTTGAGGGTCTGGTCCATATCACCATCCCTTCTACCCATTTGGATTTTTTCTATACCCGCAAATTTTATACATTTTGGTGTGTCCATATGATGGAGCCTGACGTGTCTAGCGACAGGAGTGTCTTTGTTGGGAGTCACTGAATAGACATGTCCATTATGCGTCTTTTAAAGGGGCGTATGGTCTTACCCACATATTTAATGCCACATTTACATGTCCGAAGATAGATCACACCTAAAGTATTGCGTTTTTTTTCAGGTCTCTCATTATTTTGATTTTACTTTATTTTTCTTGGGAACTTATGTCCTATAATAAAATGTGTTTTTAATTTTTATATATATTTGCAACACCCAGAGAACTCTTTTTCTGTGCTCCTTGGGCACTTCAGCCTGGGATCACTCATTCTCCTTATTGTTTTGTATCTAGCTCTATAGTTACCCCCTATATAGGGTTCTTTAGGACACACTGCGGATTCCGGGACATAGGAATTCTGCACCTTTTTCTTTTTTCTCAACTACATATTTGCCAGCATGCATTAAACATTATTTCTGATTGGTAGCTTTTTAAATATTAGATGCTTGATTAATTTCTGAAAATAATGTGTGTTACCATTTTTAAGTATATTTTTGCCTTTCTTAAAAAAAAAAAAAAGCATTTAATTGTGTGTGTATATAACATAATACTTTAATATATAAAAATATAATGCAACTAAATATTTTTAAATATATATATATATTTGCTTTTCAGGAACTGTCATTTTGAATAAACAAATTAAAGAGATTGTTGAAAGAACAATTTATATTTAATTTTTATTTTTCTTAACATGTCAAAACTCATGCTTATCACAAATGTTCTCACTCTGAACCAAATCCTGTATAAAAAAAGATTTCACGTAATCTTAAGAAAGATATGTTAGTGTATCAGCCATCACCAGCAAGCTTTAAAAAAACCTGCAGACAGTTTCAGTTGGTCTCTGATCGAGGAAGTGCACCTCTCGTACTTTTTACTCATCACTCATCAATAGCAAAGTAAAAATATGACTTCTCAAATTCTAAAGGAATTTAACCTAGAACCTTTTAGATTCTAATTTATGTTAGATTCACAAACAGGTCTTCTTCTAGAGACAACCACTATTATTCTGGGCACTCATAGTAATTTATTCTCTGATACCAGTTTAATTGTATTTTTTTTATTATTGCAAGTAAAATAGATGCATTTTTTGTCTTGTGCAAGTCTTATACATTCTCTGTTTATAATTCATGAAATGACATTTGGCTAATTTTCTATCCTGATGAACATTACTACCAACCTCATTACCACAATAATGTGACTGTTTGTTTATGTGGGAAATTGTTGAGTATAATACCATCATTTGTTTTATGTTAAAAGGCAAACCCAGTGTAACCCAGAAGCAAAACACAAAATGTAGGGTAAAAATCATTAAATCCAATGGGTTATTTCAGCTGAATGCTTAAAATGTAGGACTTTATACCAGAAAACACCTTTTCTTTTCTAATTATAATCTCTAAACAGCTTCCTACACATAGAAACACAGTTATTGTTTTGTAGCAGCATAGTGTTTATTCTAAGAATTTATCGTCAACTTAATTAACTTATTGCTTATGTTTTGTAACATAACCTCAACAGGAGAACTTAAAGGAGCACTATAGGAATACAAACATGTATTCCTGACCCTATAGTGTTAAACCCACCATGGCCCCAGGCTCCCTCTTGCCACCCTAAATATTGTAAAATCTTACTTGTATTCAAGTCTGCAGCTGCTAGCTCTGCCCCTGTCTGCCTCTGAACTGCCGATATCATCAGAAGGGGTGGACTGAGTCAATTACAATGCTTCCTCATAGGATTGGCTGAGACTGTCAAGGAGGCAGATCAGGGGCAGAGCCAGCACAAGTCAAACACAGCCCTGTCCAATCAGCATATCCTTATAGCGATGAATTGATTGAATGCATCTCTATGAGAAAAGTTCAGTGTCAGCATGCAGAGGGTGTAGACACTGAATGGCAGTGCTGTTTACTCTGCAGCACTGCCCAATGAAGCAGCTCTAGCAGCCATCTAAGGAGTGGCAGTGGAGTTATCACTAGGCTATAATGTAAACACTGCAATTTCTCTAAAAAGATCGTGTTTACAGCAAAAAGCCTGAAGGGAATGATTCTACATACCAGAACAAATACAAATAAGCTGTAGTTGTTCTGGTGACTGTAGTGTCCCTTTAATAACTGGAAAAAAAGTATATTGGTTGCAAAAAACAAACTAAATACAAACCACTGAATTAAATTAATGTTAATGTTAATCTGCCTTTCTCAAGTCATGGCGATATCAAGTTTTCCTGTAGTAGTTATGGTCTTAGGAGTGCCATGGTACCCCTTCATTGTAAGTCGGCAAACCATTCTAGAACAATTGCCTGCAGTCCATCTGTCATATATAACATGTATAATGATAAATATGCATCAAATTGGAATGATTTAAAAGGCTTTTGCAACTTATAGAAAAAAAACTTGACATATTATATTAGATAAACCAAGAGCAATATGCACTATGGGTGTAAGTGGTTTCAATGTCTGTATGTTTTTTTACCTGTATGTTGTTGGCATTGTCCTCATATCTGAGGGCTGCACATCTGTTTTACCAGAGGAGCACTCATACACATAGACACACAAAGTCTTACTCCCTTGTACACTTAGCTGCATACTCCCAAACACAAACACACTCAGCTACACAGTTCCATACACAGACAGCTACACAACCACATACTATCTCCTACCACTCCAAGCTGCTTCCCTGCCCTGCGTATATCAGTAAATCCCATCAATGAAGAACACAGCCTGATCAACCCCAGATCGTGGACCCGATGTGGACCAGGCAACCAACAAACATACCTAGGCACCGCCATCAGTGTGCAGTCAAGGAAAGAAAGACATGCTGGCCAGTAGGAGAACTCCATAAATCTGAGCTATCAGGTAGGTGATTTTGCTAGCCTACTGTTTTGACATGGACATAAAATGAAATACAACAAAATGAGTGTTCCCTGGTATGATAAGGACTCCAACTGTTCCTATTTCACCTGTGTTGAAAAATGGGTTGCTGCTTTATGGATTTACCTCTAATGTAACGTTATTGTGTCTGCCTAGAGATTGTGCACAGTGTTTCAACACTTGCACAGCACACAGTTTAAAAAAAAAAGGCTTTGCATACTGACTCTTTATCTTCAATGATGCTGTACCCGCCTGCAACGCCATGCCTCCAAACCCTCTCGATTCTGGCAGGACAGTCCCGATTTTCTGGTCATTTTTCACTGCCTCAACTTAGTTCCCTTGAAGCTTTATTCTAATGATCTTTAACGTTTTGGTCCCTCACCTACCTGTCAATCGATCCTCAGTATTAGACCTGGATTCCTGCAAAACATAGGTCTTAGCAGAGCATTGACTGACAAAGAAGAGGAAAAAACACTCTGCCGGGAAGAATAGTTACTGTGCTACTCCAAAAGCAAGAATTGCTCACGCCAATGATCTGACAGTAAAGACAGCAGTTTGGCCAGGCTTGCAAAATTACAGCAGACAGAGCGGCAGCAGAGATGGGGTATGACAACCATGGACCTCCAAGAAATATAGATACTGAAGCAAGGGAAAAAGATAAATAATATTATAATAGCTCCCAATATATACACACACACACAAACAATTTATCACTATCATTACATATTTACTGCCCTGGAAGCAATTATATGTTAAAATGATCCTCGATTGAAAGATTTACTTCCACTTTTTAAGTTATCCTTTAAACAGCTCCAATATTTGTATTAACTGTTTGGATGATATCTCTTGCACATAATAGTTTTTTGTGTATGCATATGCATCATCCATTTTTGAAGAGGTTGACATTTTTGTCAGTATGTCTCAGCCTTGCTCTAATTGTTATACATTTTCCTCCTCTTTCCCATAAACTACTGCTCCTTAATAATTTCCTAAAAACATATTCTTTGTCAGTATGAACATTTTTTTCTTTCTCCAGACACACCTCTGGACCCTGACCTGTCTCAGCAACCATCAATTTAGTTGTGCACCTATTAACCCACTCAATAACATTGTCCACCAGCTGTCTCTAATACTTTCAAATCAACATAGGTATAAAATGTTAATGCATATTTAATCATGCACTGCATTGAAAATTTTATGCCATAACCTTTGCAAACCAGAATACATTATTTACTTCTCCTAATATCTGTCACATGTAACAAGTGATGGGAAAGAAAATCCTCTCATGTGATGTGCAACAGATGCCTACATGCATGTGTGAGAAGACGTGTTGAGGTTCCCATGAATTAGCAGGAGCTTTCATAGACTTCCCATTGCCTATTCCAAAGCATGCGCAAGATGTCTGAAGCCACAAAATTGCAGTGTCAAAGAGGAAGTAGAATTGAATGGATTTTTCTGCCTTAAGTCCCCTCCCTTTAAAACATGTTGCCAAGATAGGTGTTGCAAAGACAGGTCCTCTAAACTGGATTTCTATGCCTCATATCGGTTGCTAGAATTGTTTCTTTTGTTATTGTTATTTTTCTGCATTTTATTTTCTATTCTATTGGTATTGAGTAAAATACATTGTTACTCTTAAGATTGTATTTGTTATTCTATAATGGATAAATACATAAGTAAAATGCTTACATGTGTTACACCAACATTACTTCATTATTCCTTTTTTTTTTTTAAAAAGGCACTCTTCAATTAAATAGAGACCCATAGCTTTTAAAATCATGTACTTTATCTATATGGAATTCTTCCCCCAATTAGTCACATCCTGTTTATATTTCAAGGCCAACCTGACCTTAATATGACTACAGAAGTATAAACAAATGTATACAACAATTCCTTGAGTTATCAGAATGTTTTGCATTTTCACAAACTAATTTGCAGAATAACCTGAATTCTTCCAGAGTAATAAATATAATTGTTTATTTTTTTATTATTATTCTTTATTTGTAGATATTTTACAAGACATTGAGAAGTGGTGCAAACTTTTTTCAGTGAGAGGTCGAACATACCAAAAATGCTGTATTTTGTTGAAATAAAATAAAAGAATATGAAAAAAAATTAATCATGTTCCGTTCATTTTCTTTAGTTGTCTAGTTAAATTGATCTCGGAATATTCAGGTGTAAATTGTTACAAAATAGGAATGGCCCAAATTGTGGGTGGACTTCACGGCATGGACAGGATCGTAATGGGATAGCATGGGAGGGCATAGTTTGGTTAATTCAAAATGCATCAGTGATTACTGATATGGTCCAAGAAGAGTGAAATGATAGTATGGCTTGCATGTGCACCAGGCTGACTGTTTCCTTGATGGCTATTCCTTCCGGGCTGTACTTAACAAAAGTCTGAGTTGCCATAGTAGAGAATAGGCAAGGGCTTACACATAGCGAAGGCCTGAGTTGCCATAGTAGAAAATAGCATTAAACTCGTTTGTGTTGTGATTGCTGAAGACAGGATCTTGATTGGTCCTCTAAACAAAAATCCGATCAGGATTGGCCATCTAAACAAAATGGTTCAGAGGTATAAGTTCCTAAGCATTAATTTAGCTAAATTAATTTCCGGAGAAAAAATATAAACAAATCGCAAAACAAAGAGCTAGATTTGATCAAATATTTTATGCCATAGAAAAAAAAGCAAGATAAAGTTGCTATAATCAAAAGTTACATAAACACACTGAGTTGGTTATAATCCTTTTTTAATGTCTTATATAGATAAAAATTACAAAAATAATAATAATATACACACATTTAACCCCTTAACAGCCCTTAGGACATTCCATGCCGTTCTCAGAACTATGCGCTTTAAAGTCCCATAGGCTGGCTTTACTGTCCTCTAGTATAGGCACAAGTATACTAAGTATTTAAAAAAAGCCCTATCTATACTTTAAAAAAATCTGTATAGGGGCGGAGCTAGCCACGGAACGAAGCAGGCACACATGTTGGGAGCTCCCAAAAGAGATAATTAAAACAACCAGCCTACCTAAACTAAAAGTGTTCCATTCCAAAAGTGTTCCATTCTTATCCAAAAGCGGCCCTAATAGCATGGGAAAGAAAACCAAGCTCCGTAGGAGCAATACAACCTCATCATCCAAATATATTGGGGCTTTGCTCCGAGTCACACCACTGCAGTTTTCCTTCCAAAATGGTGCCCGCGCAGGAAGACTCTGACCTCGCCTCAGAGGAAAGCAACCGGGACGAACCTCAGTATACTGCCAAGCAGGGAGACACTAACAAAACCCCGCCACCCGCAGACTGGAGACAAACGTCCAGGAGAGCAATACCTGAAACTCACCCAGACCTTACACCTGCCAGCAAAGCTTACATACAAAATATGCTGGCCGAGATTAAGGCCTTCTTCACAGCTGATACTGCGCTGTGGAGAAAGGATATGGGGGTCATGACAGCCCGGTTGAGGATGCTGGAAGAGGCTGGTGACACCACCAGAGGCAAACAAGATGACCTGAAAGCTGAGGTGGGCAAGCTGAAGCAGGCCAACCTCACTATGGAGAGCAGACTAGCTGTCTTAGAGGACTCCAAGCGGCAACAAAACCTGCGAGTCCGAGGTGTCCCTGAAGACGCTGCTGAAGCTGAGATACCACACTACTTTCGTAGGCTGATTAGTTCTATGCTCCCACAACCCAAGGCCAAAGCCATACACCTGGCATACAACTAACGAGTGCCAAAATCACCCAACGCCCCGGCCGGGGTCGCGAGGGACTTATTGCTTCATTTCCAATCCCTACAGAGCAAGTGACTTATACAGGCCTCAACTATGAATATACATGCCTATCACTTTTAGGTCTCAGACCTCCAGGTCTACTATGCTGTGGAAAAATCCCTGCAACCTGTAACTAAGCTGCTGAGAGAAAGAGGAGTCCGGTATCAATGGAGACCAGGCCAGAGGTTGACGATACTGTATGGTGAGAAGTCTCCATGAGAAATGCATCACGCATTATTGGTGCCATTTTACCTGAGGCAGCGATGAGCAACAGGAGCGCAACTTCCTGCCGGCACATGACCCTCCACGGGAGTGGTGGTGAACATCTTTAAGTGCCATATGCCGTTAATTATCATTCTGTTAATTTTGCTTCGTATATGCACCATATAATATCTCTGCTAATGGGTATGGCTTTGTTTCCTTGCGATTGCTTACCTTGGGCAATCTCCACATGTCTATCACTAGTATGGCTTTAAGAAAAAGCCCGGTCTCACTGATCTCACAAGACCTTCAGTTTGAACTCACATTTAATGGTCACTGTACCAGATACAACAGGCGTCAAAAACCGCATAAGTGGAATCGGTGTACTCTGGTTACAATCACAAAGCGATTTATTGTAACTGGATTCCAATAGGTTTTTTTAAAAGCACAGTAGCAAACACAAATTTAAAGGGTTAAATAGATGGAAATCTAAAACATCTAATCCGTGAGTGTGCATAGAAATCGTCCTCAATTTGTTAGCTAGCAGATAAGCAAAAAAGGTCAGGTAGCCAGATGTTATGTTGAACAATAGGCATGGAAGAATACAGACACAGAACATAAATGTTACAGAATACAGAGCAAAGATGGATCAAGGTCATACTTAGGTTCAATACAGTAATAGATGTACAGGCAATGTTAAAGAGTGTCCACGGAGATATACACCTTGCCTGGAGGTGAAAGACTGTCAGAGTTGTAACAGAAGGAACTCAGTATGCAGAAATTAGCTTAAGGAATAATGAGCCAAATCAAGAAACCAGCAAGGACAAGGCAAGGATGTAGTCAAAAACACAGTAAAATGGTCAGTTCAGGCAGCAAAGGTCCTTAAGCGAATAGGACAAGGCATCGGTCAAATACTAAACAGACGATGTTGGAGCACTCGACTTGACTGCTTGTTCACAGAACAGAGTACATTTGAGCAAAGAAGTACTGTGATTGTGCTTTATATAGGGGACAAACCCCCTTCATCTCATCCCTGCCACTCCCTTTCTCCATAAAATGTGCCAAGTTCTCCTTGAAGGCGAGACGGGAGAGCCCTGCCATCCATCAGACGGCATGGAGGGAACCACCCGAGCCTGCTCGTGTGCTCTGTCATCCATTAAGCGACTGGCACAAGTGTGAGGAGATCTAACATCTGCGAGGATGCAGCAGCGAATAGCAGAGGAGACATGGCACCAGAGAACACAGCAAGTCAGGGCCGGTGGGAGGTGAGACCCTAAAAGGCATGCAAACATAGTGAATGAAATGTTCCATGGGGTTTTGTAGGGCCTGTGCAGAGTTGAGTGTTGTGTTTCCTATGCAACAAAGGCATACTCTGCCAGGCATTACTACAAAACATTGGGATTACTTGCATCATGTACACAGGTGCTGTGCAGCATACAGAGTATTTCACTTCCATGTCCAGGATGTCGTGGTAAGAGAAACGTTGAGGATCCAAGGTGCCAGACGACATTAAGCAGCTGAAGAGTCTTCAAACTAGCTTGCTAAATCTACTTAGATAACCAATAAAATAATCACCTTTAATCTACTTTATAATTTTATAATTCAACATAATTGACTGTTGGGTTGATGCATACGTTAATTTGATAGTGAAAGGGATTCCCCATATTTAGTTTTTCTGCATTTACTATCTGCCATGAAAAGATAACATATTTATTACTATCATTCTAGGTGAAACACTGAAACAAATCCCATGGAATTCTAACTCTGTGCATTTCTCCAGAACCCTCTAGGTACATACCTAGCCTTCATACATTGTATTATATATAGAGACAGCATATTTAACAGTGAACCGTGTATTATGAGAAATGAATGCCAACAAGGTGTTTTGGAGATATCATAATAACACAAGTGACAAACAGAGTTGGTTTAAAATACCCACAGAACTTTGAGATGGTATTATATTGCCATAAAACAAACTTCACAGTTAAAGAACAACTGTCACCTCAAAACATTTTTAAATATAATATTCCTTTGATCAAGTTGTGAAAGGAAACATTATTTTAAAATAGAGAATATGAAAAAGAACAAAAACAAACTGAGAAAACACATCCTTACCTTTAGTAGGCATCCCGAGGAAGGCCACAAAGATCTGTCATGTGTCAGGTTTCAAACACTGTCTGACCTTCAGCCATATACACTGATCAGCCACAACATTAAAATCATCTGCCTATTTTCATGTAGGTCCCTGTCGCGGTGCCAAAGCAGCTCTGATGCATCGAGGCATGGACTCCACAAGACCTCTTTATGTGTCCTGTAGTATGTGGCACCAAGACATTATCCTGCTGCAAGAGGCCATCAGGTAACACCATAGCCATGAAGGGGCGTACATGGTGTGCAACAATCTCTAGGTTGGTGGTTAGTGTCAAAATAATTTCCATTTGAATGGCAGGACCCAAAGTATCCCAGCAGAACATAGGCCAGCGGAGGCTGGACAGTCTTCTTCCCATAGTACATCTCTTCCCCAGGTAAACAATACACATGCACCCGGCAGTCTACCTAATGATAAACGTGATTCATCAGACCAGTCAACCTTTTTTCATTGCCCCATTGTCCAGTTCGGACACTTGTGTCCCCACTGAATGGCAAGGGTCATCATGGACACTCTGACTAGTTTGCTGCTACGCCTTCCTATCATGGTAAGAATTAAGTTTTTCTGCAATTTAAGCTACAGTAGCAATTCTGTGTGATCGGCCTAGACATGCTAGTCTTTGCACCCCACGTGTCATGACCCTGACATCGGTTCACATTACACACTATTAGGTATAGTGAATAAATTAACCATTTTGAAACCCATTGTGGGCCTCATAAATACATTTAAACAGTCTGTCACTCAAATTATTAAAGGGACACTATAGTGATCAAAACAACTTTAGCTTAATTAAGCAGTTTGGGTGTATAGATCATGCCCCATGCAGTCTCACTGTTCAATTTGCAGCCATTTAGGAGTTAAATCACTTTGTTTATGCAGCCTTAGACGCACCTCCCTGTTTGTGACTTACAAAAAAACGTTTAAAGTAAGTTATACTATGGATACACCGAAATTTCGGCCAAAAATGGGCCTATCCAAAAAAGCCCCCCCCCACAATCGCCCTGGCCTTGCCAGCCTCTTGTCGAGGGGGGGGGCAAGAACTGGCCAGCTAGCCACCTCAGGGCCCCCTAGGCTGGCATGCGCTGATGTTGGTTCAGCGTGGAGGCGGCGTGGGAGCACTTCCCCCTGTTCAGTTCCCTCGCACGCACCATAGTGATGCCGGGGCCAGAATATGATGTCACTCCGGCTCCGGCATCACTAAGAGGCGCACGAGGAAGCTGAGCAGGGAGATCAGAACTCCCTCGCTGCCTCCACTATGAGCCTGCCCGCCTGCGTGCCTGCCAGCCCAGCCAGCAGCAGCCCCACTGGACACCAGGGAAAAATCCACTCCAGCCCTCCCAAAGGTAGGGAGGCTGGGTGGATTGAACTTTTAAAAAATATATATTTTTTTTAAATTGTGAGTGTGTTAATGTGTGAATGTTAGTGAGTATTAGTGTTTGTGTCTGTTAGTGAATGTGTTTGTGTGTGTGTGTGTGTGTGTGTGTGTATGTCTTTTAGTAAGTGTTAGTGTGTGTCTGTTAGGTAGTGTGTGTCTGTTAGTGAGTGTGTTAGTGTGTCTGTTAGTGAGAGTGTTAATGCGTTTGTTAGTGAGTATGTTAGTGTGTTCTATTAGTGAGTGTGTGTCTGTTAATAAGTGACATAGTGTGTGTTTGTTAGTTAGTGTGTCTGTTAGTGGGCATTAGTGTGTGTCTGCTGGTGAATTTTAGTGTTTGTGACTGTTAGTGTTAGTGAGTGTGTGTCTGTCACTCAGAGTGTATGTGTTTGTTAGTGAGTGTGTATCTGTCACTGAAAATTGTGTGTCTGTCAGTGTGTGTTTGCATGCGTCAGTATATGTATGCCTGTTTCAGCTTGTGTATCCATTTCCATCAGTGTGTGTCAATAAATGCATCACCAACACTGTATAGACTGATTAAAAAAATTGCAGTTTATGCGCTACTGACTTCTAACTTATTTTAACATATAATAAGTATGCTGTTGGCCAGCTTTAGCTTTTCAGACAGTATCATTTCAACTCTTGTATTTCCTTTGCCTGCAGAATGTATTCATAAAATATTGCTTACTTGAAGCTGACTTTCATCTTCATCCACCTATTTACATTTGATGGGGCAAATTTACATAGCAATATTCTGTAAAATTGCCTATTTTTTTTTTATAATTCTGAAATAATTTTGAGGATTTCGTTTTATGGGGTGCGGGATACAGAAAAAGAGATGAGGGGGTATGGTAATCGGTACAGTTATCGTATATCATATCTATACTGTTTGTGGTTCACATACATTGCACCAAGGTGTGCAGACGATTCGATGGTGAAGGCAGTGTGTGTTGCCTTGCTAACATACAATAACTTTTACGTTCATAACAGTCTTTCATATTTGTTTGGTCTTAGGGTTAGGGTGGGGGTACAAAAAGGAAGAGGGAGGGAGTTAGGGTGATCTAACGTGAGCATTAATCATCAGGAGTTTTTTTCCGTTTAGTGTCATCACATATATGAGTGAGTTTAATGTTGTGGCTTTGTGACTATTGTTTGTTTTCTAGTTGTTCCCTGTGGGATGTTCCTCATGGTGTTCCGTGCGGTATGTTATGCTTGTGGTTTGTCATCTGACAGTGTAAGGTGGGTGTCGTGGATGGAAGTTGGGGGGTGAGTGTCAGGTTCTCAGTCCCCTTCAAGGGGTTGACCTTTGGGCTTCCAGTGTCCATGTTGAGTCTGAGTGGGTTATTGAATGTTAGTTTTCTTCAGTTGGGTAAGTGTGGTTGGTTGGTATCTTCTCTTGGGAAGGGGAAAATTGCCTATTTTAAGTCTACAATATAAACTTTATATTTTGTTAAGCCACCTTGATTTTTTCCATATTAGATTCATTAAATTCATTAAAAAGTCTAATAATAAAATTATAGAAAAAAAACTATTTTAAAATTATTTAGGTAAAAAAAAGTCATTTTGTTTCGGTTTTTGGCCAAGGGCAGCCTGAATTTTCAGTTTCGGCCCAGAATTTACATTTTGGTGCATCCCTAAATTATGCCGGATTGAAAGTGAAACCATTTCATTTCCATGCAGGCTATGTTGGTCACGGGCCAGGGAGGTGTGATTAGGGCTGCATAAACAGAAACAAAAGTGATTTAAATCCTAAATGGCAGTGCATTGAGCAGTGCAACTTTAGAGTGAGGATCTATACACCAAAACTGCTTCATTAAGCTAAAGTTGTCTTGGTGACTATAGTTTCCCTTCAAGATGTAACAATTAAACATCCTATTTGCATTACTTTTTTTGTAGCTCAATGGTTTAAAGTGGAAGTTGATACACAAATACAGCAACTATAGCTATAGCTCTGCATCCTCTTTCTGGAGTATAACCTGATTGATTACACAATCACAAAAAAAAAAGCTAATCACTTCCAAATGTCTTTTGGAGTCACTTATCCGCAACTCCCTCAATTACTTTCACCAAGGATTTTCCTTCTACGTCCTTCACAGGCTATTTAATATTATTTTTGCCATCCAGCAAGGCCCAGACCTCAAAAGTAAAGTTTTATACAAGTAGAATAGCAAGTCTTGGAAAAAAAGTATTCCAGAAAGTGATTAATAGATATCTCCAGTGTTGAACAAAAATAGTGCCAGTACTTATATTTAATTAAAATATTAAAGTGAAAACACATTACCAAAACAAATGTATTGGAGAGGGTTCTGACAGTAATATGTCTGTAAGCATAGAGATAGAGGGTTTATTTATTTATATTTAAACAATGGGTTTTGGTAAGCCACATCAGCTGAGGTTTTAGTCAGGTTTAAAGTGTTACTTCAACACCTAGAACAATTCAGTTGATTTTAAGTGGTTTTGATGCCTGGAGTCTATAAGTGCTGGAATTTTCTATGAAACAATGCAAATACGAAGATTAACCCCTCTGCTTCCAAAGGTGTATCTCGACCTTCAGAAGCGTCATATTGGCATCATTAGCCAACCTGGAACTAGAGTTCTGGGATGACTAAAGGCAATATGTACAGAATTGCAATCATTGGCAGTGAGTGGCGAGCTTATGCTCACAGACAATGAATGGCCAGCAGTAGCGGCATCAGGCCTGCAGAAGCCGGATGCATGTCACAGCCAGTCATAGAGGAGACCCAGCGCACACAGGGCCAGGTGAAAGGGTAAACATTGCAAAAAGATTACTGGGATAACGGGCACAATAATTACACCCAGGGCCGGACTGGAAAATAATTTGTCCAGGGCATTTTTTAATTATAGCGGCCCACTTAAAAAAGGGAGGGGCCAGATATGGTGTGTTTTGTCATCCCCAATGACAAGCACGCCCCCATCTCAAAGTGAGCATGTTGGTTCAATGCTATTCCAGGGCGGACCATGTGCAGAGCTCTGTTGAAGAGCTCTAGCATAAGAAAAAGGCCCTGTATTTGTTCTGCACGGCACAAACAAGTTTAATAACATGTTTTCTTGAAACTTGTCTCTGGTGTCTCCATAAATGGGATACCAGAAGACAAAAATGCCAGGAAAGAGTACTGTGCGTGTGTTTGGAGCCTGTTTATGGGATTGCGTGTGTGTAGAGTGAGCTGATTGTGGTGTGGTATTGTGTTAATAGGTTGTGTGTGTGGCGTAATGTAATGTAATGTATGTGTGTCTAGGTGCTGTCGAGAGTGTGTGTATAGGGGCATAGTGTGTACAGGGAATGTAGCGAGTGTGTGCATACGGGCTGTAGTGTGTGTGTATAAGGGATGTAGTGTGTTTGGGGATTGTGGAGAGTGTGTGTTTAGGGAATGTAGTATGGGTTTGCTTACAAGGAATCTAGTGTGTGCATAGGGGATCCAGAGTGTGTAGGTCAGAAATGTAGTGTGTGTAGGTGGTGCAGTGTGTGTGTGTAGGGGATTTAGTGTGTGTTTGAAGGACCCAGAGTGTGTATAGGAGATCTAGTGAGTGTGTGTAGAGGATTCAGAGTGAATATATGGATCTAGTGTGTGCAAATGTGTGGATGACCCAGAGTTGGGTAAGGGATATTGTGTTTCTGGAATGTAATGTGTTTAGGGGTGCAGTATGTTGGAGGGCTACTGTGTGTATGTGTAAGGTGTGCAGTGTGTGTAAAGGGTCTAGTGTGTATTTGTGAAGAGTATATTGTTTGTGTGAGGGGTGCATTGTGTGTGTGCTAGGGTGCTGTGTGTGTGAGGTGTGCAGTGTGTGTGTGAGGTTGCAGTGTGTGTGTGTGTGAGGGTGCTGTGTGTGTTTGTGTGATGTATATGTGAGAGGGTGCTGTGTGTGTGTGTGTGTGTTTGGAGGGATTGTGTATTGGGGGAGACAGGTAATGAAAATATATATGTATTTATTTAAAAAAAAAAAAAAACAAGCATTATATCCCCCCTACCTTCTTAAATTTAGCCTGGGAGCACTGGCGGATCCAGGGGGGGGGCAACGGGGCAATTGCCCCCCCCGAGAAATCCGCCGGTCTCCCTCCCCTGCCAGGACATGCAGGTGCTAGCCCTGCAATGTGCCTGCGGACCGGAGGGGAGATCAGAGATCTCCCTCCCCAGTCCGCAGGCACTGTGCTGGCAGCTGGCAGGGGAGGGAGTGAGAGGGAGGACCCGGAGCTCAGGCTGCAGCTCCTCCGGGTCCTCCTCTCGCGAGATTTGGAACCGCGGCAACGCTCCAAATCTCGCGAGAGTGAACTCTAGCCCGGGAGCGCGGGCTAGAGTTCACTCTCCCCACTGGGACCACCAGGGAATCACCACTGGGACCACCAGGGATGAAAATATGTCCCCCCTCCTCCCCAGTAAAGGTAAGAAGGGAGGGGGGACATAGGATATATATTTTTTTTAAATTAAATAAAGATATATATTATTAAAAAAAGCCCCCCCTACCCTTAACACACACACACACACACATAGCCCCCATACACACATGCTGCCCCCCCATACACACATACTGCCCCCCACTGCCCCCTGCCCATACACCCCATACACACAGCTGCTGCCCCCATGCTGCCCCCATACACACATACTGCCTCATGCTGCCCCCCATACACATATACATGCTGCCCCCATATATACTGCTCCCTACACACACACACTGCCCCCCATTGCCACACACTGCTCTGTGCATGCACACATACTGCCCCCATGCACACATACTGCCCCCTCATACACACACACTGCCCCCCATAGACACACACTGCCCCCATACACTGCCGCCCCATACACACACATTGCCCACATTCACACACACACGGCAACTGTTACACACACTGTTCACACATACACTGCATCCCTGACATACACTGCCCCCCTACTCACACACTACAACCTTCACACACACACACACACACACACACACACTGCTCACACACTGTCCCCCTCACACACACTGCACCACTTACACATTGCACCACTCACACACACCACTGCTCCTATGCCCTACTACCGCCCCATTTCCCAGCAGACCTCAGGTAAGTTGTCAAACTGTTCTTAAACGGTTTGACTACTTACTCTAGGAGTGGGTCCCGGCACTATTGACACCATAACCACTACACTGAGCTGTAGTAGTTATTGTGTCTGGATTATTTCTTTAAATAATCTACAAGTGCCCCTCCCGAGATCAGGCTCTGGATCCGCCACTGCCTGGGAGTGGGCGTACTGCTATCCCTGGAAGTCCTAGTTGTGAGTGAACTCTAGCCTGTGGGGCTAGAGTTCACTCTCGCAAGACCCGGGATTTGCCATGGCAACGCTTCGGATCTTGTGAGAAGAACACTGCGGAAATGCAAGATGGAGCTCCTCCGGGTTCTCCTCTCCCTCCCCTGCTGGCAGCCTCATTACACTGCCTGAGGGCCGGTGAGGGAGATCTCAGATATTTGCCCAGTGTATCCGATGGCCAGTCCGTGCCTGATTACACCCAACAAGCTGAGGACACAAACTGTGATGTGAGCCCCATTCCTACTAAAGTCATGGCTTAAAAACCACTTTAATGAACCTTTGCTAATGAATGACAAAGCCATGTTTTATGTTGTCTCCATTATTTTGCAGTTTAAAGGAACATTCTACATATTTTAACCATTTCAACTAATTGAAATAGTAATGTCCCTTGACGATGGGGCAATGTTCAGTGTTAAACAAAACAGCCCTAGCCTTTGCTGTTGCCCAGATCAATGTTCTCAGCCTGTCACTGTCATTTAATACTGATATGAATTAGTATAACTAATTCAGAGTTTTAGCTATACCCTCCAGTGAGTGGTGCAGCTGCAGAGGCATGGGGACCCTCAGTCAGTATCATTTAACAGTGGAAAGGACTTCAAGCACAGTAACTATTTCAATTGAGTGAAATGATTATGGTACCTAGTGTCCCTTTAAAACATAAGATTGAACTATATTTTCTCTGATTCATAAACACTAAATTATAACAACACTATTGCTGACTAATACTGAGATCGTTTTTTTCTGTGTTCACAGCCAAGATGCTTGAATATAGCAAAGTGCATCTGTCCTTGTATGCTTCGCCATTAGTAAAAGACATGAAAAGGACATGAAGGGAGGAGATGTAAATTCTAAAGCTTTTAACACAACAGTGCATATGTATTTTTTTTTAAATATTTTTTTCTTTGGTTTTCACAAACTGAACTCACTAGGAGGTGCTGGTGTTACAAAAGGCTTCACATTAATCTGAGGTGTTCAAGTTGAGAACTAAAATGTTTTGTGAATAAACAACGTGCTTTGGGAAAAATATGACATCAGTTATGACATAGGGAGTGGACATATGGAATATCTGATGTAACTGGAATATTCCCATCAGCAATGCAAGCAATAGAGGTGCATACACTACAGGCTATGAAACAGTTAGTTGCATACAAATAAAGATTTCTGCCATAGGAATTTCCAGTTTTTCATTAAAATAATTCCTACTTCTTACAAACATCTACTCGTGGCTGCCATTTTACTGATCTGTGGCTACAAAATACACCTTATCTGTAATCTTCTTTTGTTATAGCTCCTGGTATCTGAATCTTTTTTTACATGTTTCTGGAGCTTGCTAGTTTTCATAAAATACATAAGGAAACATAGGGACAACTTTCCCTTTATAACAGGAGATGGAGGGGCAGCAAGAAGCAGGAAGGGCCTGCAAGGAGAATGAAGGGTCTGCAAGATGCAGAAAGGGTCAGAAAGAGAAAGGTGCAGAAGGGCGCAAAATAAGCAGAAAGTAGCAGAAAGGAAAAAAAAGCACAAGGGGCCAAAGAGGAGGGAAGACAGTATCAGAAGAAAAAGAAGACTGTGTCAAATGAAGGAGAAGAAAATGAGATTGGAGCAGGAAGCACAAGTGAAGTGATCCCTTCACTCCATTCTGGACACCACATCATAAGGCTTTGGTACCTGGACCTGGCAGGGAAACTTTGGACCTTCTCATCTCCCCAGGTAAAAAATGTGAGTGCCGCTGGTAGGGATGTGTTGCTGATTGGCTGACCGCTCTGGTCAGCTGGCACTCTAAGCCAATCAGTAGCTCCCCCAAAAAACATTTTTATAAACCGGGAACTAGCAATTGGCTTAGAGCGTCAGCTGACTACTCTAGTCAATCACCCATGCCTGATGTCAATCTGCACTTCCTGACACTCCGTTTCAGAAGCCGAATACCACTGAGCGACCTGGAGATCTGAAGCTGGAGGAAGCCTTTGGGCTTAAACCATTTGAGAGCGTTTTAACCCCTTAAAGGAAAAAGAGCACCCAGTGGCCTCCTGGCATCATAGCATTTTCATTTAGATGAAGTTGTTATGATGACCAGAAATTTCCTTTAATTTGATTAAAGAAACACTATAGTGTCAGGAATGTGATAATGACCATGCCCCTTCCCTTTCATGACACTGTCAAAAAGGGACCAAGCATGGAAAAATTCCTGTGGACGCCCATGGCCAAAAATAAATTACTTTTCATTTTTTTAAATACACAAGTAGATAACTAGCTTTCAAGCCAAGATTTTTATTTTATTTTTCCTTCAGGCTTTCTGGGAAGCTCTTCACTGTTGAGTACATATAAGAGAACACGACCACAAATATGTCAAAAACCTAAGGGCTTTCAGGACAGTTTCATCCTGTTAATAAGAAGTAAGGATTTCAGTTTAAACGCCTTAGGGAACTCAGGACTTAGAAAACTAATAGTATTTACTTTTTCATTTTTATTTTGCTTTCTTTGCTTCAGTTTGTTTAACCTAAAGCTTAACACTATGTGTACCACATGAATATATTGATAAGATTAACACCTCTGGCACACAAAATATTAATCTCATTCCAACTTCATTATGATGTTTATAGTTTAAACACTGTAACTGATACATGCTAACATGAAATAATCTTAACATATTCACAAGAGAAAAAAAAATAACCCCACCCCAAAGTGTGTACATATATGCTACACACATGCACAGATAGATCTTTTAATATTTTGTTAATTTTCAGGGTCCTTTGAGGAAGGCCAATGTGTTACATCTGTAAATAATGCAGGTAAATACATCAACAAAGCTAAATCATGTCTGCATCAAGAGAGAGTAAGACTGATTTCTTACACTCGCTTTAAAACTGTCAAAAGTAAAATGTCGACTTTAAAGGACCACTATAGGCACCCAAACCACTTCAGCTCAATAAAGTGGTTTGGGTGCCAGGTACCCCTAGTTTTAACCCTGCGGCTGTAAACATAGCAGTTTCAGAGAACCTGCTATGTTTACACTGTAGGGTTAATCCAGCCTCTAGTAGATGTCTCCTTGACAGCCACTAGAGGTGAATCGCACTTATTTGACCTCACGGACCTCCAGCATCAAAAAAAGATCCCCATAGGAAAGCATTGAGTAATGCTTTCCTATGTGCAGGTTTGAATGCGCGCACGCGCCTCTGGCCGCGCATGCGCATTCGGCTCCACTTGGGAGCTAATGTCTGCGGGGGAGGAGAGGTCACCAGCGTCGAGGGAGCCCGGTGCTGGATTAAGGTAAACTGCTGAAGGGGTTTTAACCCCTTCAGCGCTGAGGGAGGGGTGTAACAAGGGAGGGGGTCACTCCAAGGCAAGGTTAAAGGAACTTAAAATGTATAGCTTGGAGGAAAGACGAGACAGGGGGGATATGATAGAAACATTCAAATACATAAAGGGAATCAAAACAGTCAAGAAGGAGACTATATTTAACCCCTTAAGGACTGAGCCAAATGTACACGTTGTGATCAAAACAAAACCTTGAATTTGACTATGTCTGTTCAGGCGTAATTCACCTCTTTCATATTATGTGAACCTACACTTATTATATATAATTTTATACTTTTTCAATGCTACTTGGTCACAAACACTGGCCAAAGTTAGTGTTAATATTTGTTTGTGTGTGAAAAATGCAAAAAACTAATTTGAATGCCAACTTTGGCCAGTGTTTGTGACTAAGTGACTACTAAAAAAGACTGGACATACCCCATTTGCAACACCTTGGGTTGTCTACTACTGTAAATGGTATGCCATCATGGGGGTAATTTTCATTCCTGGGCTACCATACGGTCTCAAAGGCAACGTAACAAATCTGGCGAATTTAAATGTGAAAAAACTTAAACGCAAGCCTTATATTTGACTCTGTAACTTTTGAAAACACTATAAAACCTGTACATGAGGGGTACCGTTATCGTCCGTGTATGTGCCATTTGTGTGTGAAAAATGCAAAAAATTTCACTTTCACTGACGATATAATCGTTGTAATACATTTTACTGTTTTGAAACACTAATATTTGTGTTCAGCGGAGTCTTCCGAGTAAAACAGTACCCTTCATGTGCAGGTTTTATGGTGTATCGGAAAGGGGTAAAATATAGTGTTATGAAGCTAAATTCCCTGGACTTTTCGGTCCCACAAATTGTAATTAATAAAATGATATAATTATGTAAAATTATTACATAAATATATGTAGAATTATTATATATGTACGTGTGTATATATATATATATATCTATATATATATATTTTTTTTTATTATTATTTTTATTTATATATAGGTATGTATATAGTGATATATACGTATATACTTATGTATATAGATATATATTATTTTGTTCTACGTGTATTTTGATATCAATATATATATTAATTTTAAAATGCAGTTAAAACGAAATTACACATTTTTTTTATTTATTTCGTTTTTATTATTTTTTTATTTAATTTTTTAACATATTTACATATATATTTATTTTATATTATATATAATTATATATAATTATAAGTATATATATTTAATCAATATTATTCTACGTGTATTTTGATATTTATATATATTAATATTAAAATACACTTAGTGTATGTGTGTGTATGTGAAAATGTATATATATACTTAGATCATATATATAATAATAAAAAAATATATATATATATATGATCTAAGTATATATTATTTAATTTTAAACTTTTATTTATAAATTTTACAGCCAGCAGGGGACTACCTGTCATTCCAGGCAGTCCCCCTGCTGGCAATGCTGTGACTATGCCGTTCATGTGATCGCAAGGTCCTTGCAAGGACCTCCACCGCCATCGCCGGCATGGGATCGTTTAGGATCGGGTCCCCAAGGACGGCATAGAACGCCCACCGTCCTTAAGGGGTTAAAAGAAGAAAAACTACCACAACAAGAGGACATAGTCTTAAATTAGAGGGGCAAAGGTTTAAAAATAATATCAGGAAGTATTAATTTACTGAGAGGGTAGTGGATGCATGGAATAGCCTTCCAGCTGAAGTGGTAGAGGTTAACAGTAAAGGAGTTTAAGCATGCGTGGGATAGGCATAAGGCTATCCTGACTAGAAGATAAGGCCAGGGACTAATGAAAGTATTTAGAAAATACTGGTCAGATTAGATGGGCCGAATGGTTCTTATCTGCCGTCACATTCTATGTTTCTATGTTTCCAAGAGCCTACAGTGCCAGGAAAACAAGTTTGTTCTAGAAAGAAGAACACCACCCATTGTCAAAGATCATCAATTACATGAGGCAAAGTAGCAGAAAAGCAGAAAAGTGACAGTACCACTGTCAGGAATTAGCAACATTATACTCTATACTTTACTGTTGGTGCAATTATTATTATTATTATGATATTTATAGAGCGTCGTCAAATTCCGCAGAGCTTTACAATGGGTGGACGAACAGACATGTAGTTGTAATCAGACAAGTTGGACACACAGGAACAGAGGGGTTGAGGGCCCTGCTCAATGAGCTTACATGCTAGAGGGAGTGGGGTAAAATGACACAAAAAGGTAAGGATAGTATTAGACTAGTGACAGTTGCAGAAGAGGAATCAGTCAGGAGCTATTAACAGTTTAATTGATACGCTTTTATGAAGAAGTGGGTTTTTAACGATTTTTTGAAGGAGTGGAGACTGGGTGAGCATCTAACGGAGGAGGGAAGCGAGTTCCACAGGAACGGTGCAGCCCTCGAAAAATCTTGAAGGCGAGCATCAGAGGTGGGAGTACGGACAGAAGATAGACGTAAGTCGTAAGGGCCTAGACGGGACATACTTGAAGCGTGATAGCATTACAGAGCGATTTACACAAAGAAATACCTGGTGCTGATGTTTTCATGTCAATTTTGAATGAATATCTATTTTCTACCTATTTTTGCACAAATAGTTACGTTAGTTTAAAAGGAACCCTGCAAGCATCATAACTAGTATAGTAAACTGTAGTGGTTATGGTGTCAAGAGTGCCATGGAGCCATTCCACAGTAAGTAGCCAAACCATTTAAGAACAGAACAGCTTGACAGCTTATCTGGAGTTGATGGGTGCTCCACATCTGCCTTCTCTTTCCCTGGAAAACCTTACACTGAGCTATGCTCCAGATGAGGTGATGAGGTAGGGCCAGTAGGCCCAAGGTAGGTTGTCAAACTGTTCTGTACAGCACCATAACTACTATAGATGGCTGCAGTGGTTATCATGTTTGGAGTGTTCCCTTAAGTGTATTTTACTGCATACCTACTGAGTGTCAATCTTTCCACCCTTCAGAATCGTGTGTGCCTATAGAAATTACATAGAAAGGCTTGTTTGAATTCCAGATGTTTTAGAAATGTGGCTGGTGGTTTTCAAAAGACAGCAGGGCTATTCCAGGTAATTTTAGGCGATCTATTGACCTTACAATTGCCAAAAAGAACATTCTTTTCTTTAGCAATCCTAACTTTAACTGAACATATTTTTTAAGCTTTTAAAAGGAGGCCAAATAGCAAACTAGCCTGATGCAAAAATGGAATTGGCCCTCCATTAAAATGTGCCTAAGAATACTCCTTGTCACACGTCTATGCCCAAGAGTCTTAAACCATGCCAGATTGAAACAAAAACATATACAACTGTCTTCTCTGGAGAGCTGGAGTTAGCACAAGTAACTAAAGAAGACTGTATTTCACTGTGACATGTTACAGAAAGTTTGTTCAGTGATATTGAGTCATTTTGCTTTGGCTTTCAATAGGGAAACATGTTCATCTGCTTTTTCAATTTTGTAGACCTTTATGGGGAATAAGTGTTCTGATTGCTTTGCCATAATTGTTTACAATTGTTTTTTTTTAAATCTGTTTATATATTATTTTTTTTTAAAGTCAAAAAAGTAATTTTCTCTGTGATGTTACCAGTCAACCACCTTTAAACAACCAGAAATTCTTGGCACACAAATCTTTCATTTGTATTACAGATTGTAAACGTGGTGAAAATTACCATAATGAGATCACTGCACATTCCTTAGACATTTGACCATCTAAACAGAATGAATCAAAGAAAGTCTACATCAGGCATGTCAAACTTGCGGCCCGCAAGCGGCCCACAACAAATATCTCTGCGGCTTGGTCTACATGTAAAACTGACAATTAGAGAGCTATGCTTAAGGGTCAAAATTGTTTGGTAGATTAAGTGACTATTTTCAAGTTGCACATACTGAAATATGGGTAAAATATCATGCAATGGCTTCCATCATTCTAACGCATTTAGATAGTTATAGAAGCACAGTAGCTTTGTAGTAGTTATAGTATATAAGCACAATAAGCACTACAGCTTTGTAGCAGTTATTGCATCATTAAACAGCGTGAGGGAGCAGAGAGGAGCTGCAGTCAGAGTACTGCTCCCTAATGCATCCTATCCATGCTGCCGCGGGCGGCCAGCTCCATGCTGCCTCAGCTGGACACCTCCTTGCTCCCCAGGGTGGGAGGCTGAAATATTCCCAGCAGCGGCCTAACTAACTAAAGAGCTGGCAAATCCCATGTGCCAGGGCGAAATGTCTAGTCGTCGTGGCGATCTGGGATTTGTCAATCCCTGGCTTAGACTGTTCATTTAACAAGCTCAAGTACCCTGGTCACATTATAATAGATACAGCTGTGCTCAACAGTTTGCATACCCAGACAGAAATTGTGACATTTTGGCATTGATTTGAAAATATGACTGATCATGCAAAAAACATGTATTTCATTGAAGGATAGTGATAATATGAAGCCAATTATTATTACATAGTTGTTTGGCTCCTTTTAAAATCATAATGATAACAGAAATTACCCAATTGGCCCTGATCAAATGTTCACATAACCTTGAATATTTGGCCTTGTTACAGACACATAAGGCTAATATGGCAATTAAAGGTTAATTTTTCACACCCGTGGCTTTTTAAATTGCAATTAGTGTCTGTTTATAAATAGTCAATGAGTTTGTTAGCTCCCATGTGGATACACTGGGCAGTCTAGATATTGAGCCATGGGGAGCAGAAACAAACTGTCAAAAGATCTGTGTAACATGGTAATGGAACTTTACAAACATAGAAAGGATATAAAAAGATATACAAAGCCTTGGAAATGCCAGTCAGTACTGATGCTTTAGGGGTAGGGGGGAGGAGGGAGCTCTAAAGCCATGGGGAATCTTGTGAAAAGTGATGGCAAGCAGAATGCAGCATGTTATCAGAAAATACTGGCAGACAATTTGCATTATTCTGCATGAAGGTTGCACATGGGACACTCCTGGACTTTACAGCATGGCAATGACCCTAAGCACAGGGCTATGTTGACCCTCCAGTGCTTACAGCAGAAAAAGGTGAAGGTTCTGGAGTGGCCATCACAGTCTCCTGACCTTAATATAATTGAGCCACTCTGAGGAGACCTAAAACATGCAGTTCATGCAAGACGACCAGACTTTGCATGATCTGGAGGCATTTTGCCAAGGCGAATGGGCAGCTATACCGACTGCAAGAATTAGGGGCCTCATAGACAACTACTACAAAAGACTGCATGTCGTTGATGCTAAAGGGGGTAATACACAGTATTAAGAACTAAGTGTATGCAGCCTTTTGAACAGGGTTTACGTCATTTGTTTTCTTTGTTGGCACATTTTGTTTTATGAATGGGCCATTCTGTTATAACCTACAGTTTAATATGAATCCCAAAAGAAATCCTTTAGAAATGGTACATATTTTTAAAAATGTTTTCTTTAAAAATGGTACACATATTACCAATTCTTCAAGGGTATGCAAACTTTTGAGCACAACTGTATAATATATAATAGAGAACCTGCTCAATGATCCCCAATGCAAGTATAATCAGGCCCTACAGACTTTTTAATGTAAACATTACTCCCTACGAACACCTCTAGTGGTAGTCACTCAAGCAACCACTAGAGGGGCTTCATGGGTCAGTGCTGCACAATGTACAGCACTGGCATTCAGCATCTCCACACTCTGCATGGAGGCAGTGAATTTTCTTTGAGGAGATGCTGATTGGCGCAGCGCAGAGTTTTGCCACGCAGGTGCATTAGCCTCCCTATGCTTTTCTGGCTGACTAATTAAATGCTGATGATCTCAGCCAAGGAGTCGGATCGAGGGCAGGACCAGCGCCGGCAAACTTGCGCGGCGCTGGAATAAAGGTGAATTTTAGACTTATTTTGGGGAAAAGAGGGTGCAAGGCAGCTAAATAGTGTTTATTTAACACAATAGGGTCCAGAATGCACTTTGTATCACTGAACCTATAGTGTTCTTTTAAGTATTCAGCTAACTGGGTGAAATTTAATCAGTTACTAAATATTGTCTTTAAAAATACAGACAGAATAAAGTGATTCCACAGAAAACCATTATTGCTAATAGAAGTACATAAATCCAATTACTTAAATAAAAGTGAACACATACATTTGAA
This sequence comes from Pelobates cultripes, assembly GCA_933207985.1. Taxonomy (NCBI): domain Eukaryota; kingdom Metazoa; phylum Chordata; class Amphibia; order Anura; family Pelobatidae; genus Pelobates; species Pelobates cultripes. Next base: position 215,506,673 of record OW240913.1, on the reverse strand, counting down.
AGCAGTCTCGATCATCTTCTGTTCATTTAATATTTAAGGTTTGAGAGATATCAATGGCAAATCCATATGGCAAGCATATGATTCCAAACAAGAACCTTTCAAATGTGAATTTCTGAACAGTACACTATAAATGTTCTCTCTTCTATTCAAAGTAGTGTAATATTTAAAAAAAAAAAAAAAAAAAACATACAGACACAGATAGTAACACAAATTATTCTTATTTTTACATTTCATCTCACTGGCCTGGTACATTCTAAAGTATTTATTTTTTTAAATACTGCAGATTAATGCTTTGTAAACTTAAACTACAAACATTATCACAATATAATGCAGTAAATGTTCATTTGTGGCTGACGAACAGGGTCAACAAGCTCAATGCTATATGTAACTTTTGAATTAAGCTGAATCAGTGGAACTCAATAACTCTAACTACTAACCCCACGTTGTTCTTTTGTTTAGTTTTTTTACCATTTTTGGTTTAAACTCAAAGTTTGAAGCTGCTTGCTACAAATAAACCACAAAAACCAACACATGTGATATTGGCTACAATATAAGTAACAGCAAAGTAGGTTACAGAAAACAAAACACTTAATATCTATCTAAATTTAAAAGGACACTGTAAGCAGCAACATCGTGTCATCTTAATAGAGTGATTTTGGGGCACAATTGAGCCCATTTAGATTTCTGAAAAACTGTGATGTTTATTTACATTTTGCAATTTCTTTGTCTAGAAGTGGATATCAGACAGGTAGCCACTAGGTGCTTCCAAAAAAAAATAAATCAAAATATTGAGTATGCTCACATCAGACTCTGTGTAGAGAAGTACTAGATTAACGGATTGTGACGTTTACTTCACATGCAGTGTGTCCTCAATGTTTATCCAGGAAAAGTATCTGACTGGACAAAAGTCATTAGGATTGATGATATTCTAAGGAGAGGATTGGGCTGTTTCAGCTATGGAATAAAGGCAAGATTTACGGCATATTAAAAAAGCAGTTAGAAAACCAAGGGTGGCCCAGCTAACTAAAATTAGAGGGAAAAAAGGAACACAACTATTCAAAGGGAAAAAAAGAAGATACCATAGCCTTTCATTCCTGTACAATTACCAGAGTTAATGAAGCATTCTCTGAGATGCATTTCAATACTTATGTTTCTACTACATTTCTGGTAATATCTAAAATACAAGAAAATATGCTTTTGGACAAACTTATTAAATTATTACTTTCATTTATATATTTGTTTTCATTCTTTATTGCCTCCTTATTTTTGAAAAAATGCTTCTTCCGAACAGCCATTTCAAATAACAGCTAACAGAAAATGTAGATATGGATAGGTAAAGCGGTTTAAATATCAACCTTATTTGTCAAAAAATCAACTTATCAAAAAGACAAATCGTTTTTAATTTAATATAGATTTAATATATTAGGATAAACTTCTTTATTTCATTTTTTAAAGTCTTTTTATATTTTTGAGATTTTGTTACATATGTTTTGAATCATATTTTGAGAAATAATTTTAAAAATTTATCTAAGAATGATACATCATTTGAAAAGCCTATCCAAAAATATAAAAATTGTATTAGATTTATATTTCTTAGTTGTGTTCGAAGTTTAAATGCAATCTGTGTGTTTTTGTTTTTTTGAATCATGCAATAAACTTCCAAATTATAGACATCGACCTAAGGCCACATATATCTGAGGCCTCTTATTAATATACATTGTAATAAAATGGTCTGGAATATTTCTCATGTTTTACATTTTTGTGCCTTATTTCTAACATGCTAGCAGAACAGAGGCAGGCACTTCTAAAATTCCCAAAGACTTTAACTAATATTTCTAATAAAAAACAAACAACCCAAAAAATAAAAATTTCTAAGAAATTCCAGCTTTGAATTTTATGCTGCCAATGCATTAATTTATCTTCTTGTGACTGTGTAACAAATTGCAATTAAAAGTTAAACCTGCTTAGAACACAAAAATGATATTCTTAGTTAAAAGAACAAACAGCATAACAACTACAGGACTGTAATGGTTAAAGCCTGTCGTACACCATGGATAATGTCTCAGCATTGCACAGATTAACCTGGTTATTCCTTGTTCTAGAATTTGTCTGCAGATATGCATTTTGGCAGGAAATGGATCCCATTTAACCATAGATTGATGGTGTTATCAAAGGGATAAGTGGGAGCACTAAGTATATCCATAAATAGGATGTGTTGTTCAGCCTTGGGGTTAATTTCCTTTATGGAAAAAAGAAAAATATACAAACCCAGAAACTAATTGTCAGTGTAAGAACAAATGTGTTTTATCATACATTAACTGCCCACGTCAGTCACTTAAAATGAACAGCATGCAAGTGTCATACATGAATATACTTTACAAGATCTACTTGGAACATTAAGCAAAGATGTTCCAAATGATGTGACATTGAGCATACCGGTGTAGCGTTTTTTACAGATCACTGAAGCAATATCAAGAGAAAGCAACGGGGAGATCCTTGTACCATTACCTATGCAAGGAACATATTTGATTACAGCTAGTAAAAAGATATATTACCTTTTTGTACCAAAATAACTGAGCAGTGACAAACTGATAAATGGGTTAGAAACATCGCACAGCCTTCCACATTTGTTAAGTTAAAAGTAATGAATCAGAGTGGCATATAATTAATTTAAATTCATGTTGGAGCAGAATCCACAAAGGAATCATAGTGCACTTTCTGAAGAAAAAATGCATTTCAACAGAAAAATTCTAGAACAAAAAGCTCAAATCAGCAGACTCTCTCTAAAAACGGCGATGAATGATTTAGTGATAATTGTATATGTTATTTAATCTTAAATCTCCCATGTGCATGAACACCATGCATACCTCAAGACATAGACAATGCTATGATATGATAGACTGAATCATTTCAAGATGCATTTACTTTACGTAGTTGGCAGATGGAATTCATTTTTAACTCCATACTGTCAACCAGGAAGGTATATTGCATTCACAATACAGAACACTTTTACATGCACCAACATGGAGGAGAATATTTCAAGACATTGTAACCGCAGTTGGTTCCCTTATTTACCACTATAACATCTTAAAGCATAGAACTTAGCAGGGCTAACCATGCAGATATCTTAGCCATAATTTTATATAGTTAGTAAGAGGTCCTCTATTTAAAAAATATAAATAATTGAGAATACAATATAAAATAAGGATTGTCTTGAAAGCAATAAAGTTTTGTCACTTAGATATTTTATTAACACGTTAATGACACAGTTTCAGAAATAAAAAAGAATCGTGACAGAATATTTCCTTCATGTGTCCTTAAGGGGAGAAATAAAAATATAAATATAGACATATAAAATCCATTACAATAATTTATAGCAGAGTTTATAAGATTAAACTATATGCATGCAATATCATTATTAGATTAACATACCCTCCTGAACATGTCATTATGTCAGCCTCTCTGTCATTTTAAGATGGAGCAGCGTCTGTCTCCAAATCTCTCCTCTCTGTGTGTTAACATTTAAAAGGTACCCATGTTTATACCTTAGGTGTCTTTATTTTAGGGTTACCATAGTTCATATATGAAAAAGTAACACTTCTTTTACTTTATTCACTTTAGGACCTCCCTTAACTTGGCAAAGATGCAAGGCCATAACTAAAATGTAAGGGTGCACACGTCATGGGAAATTCCATGACATAGGACAAGATTGCATCTTAAAGTCTGAACATCTTTATCTATGTAGGGTTACCGCAGTATATTATGTCCCGAAAGAGTTGTAACATAGCATTGAATCTTGTTTGTGCATTATTGTTATTGTATTTTGTCTGGGACAAAATGGCGTAACCATATTATGCACTAAAAGTAGGTAAAAGGTTATTGCTTAAAGAAACATGTATAACAAAAACAATATGTTCCATTTCTAACACCGTGTCAGTTTGCAATATATCTTAAAGACAAAGTACACAGTTTGAGAAATACAATATTTGCATATGCCCATAACACCCTCTCCATTAAACTGTGGGCATTGTAGAGCATTTCTTCCTTAAATTAGTAAACCAACGTTCTCCAACAGTCTTTAGGTTTTTATGCTCCCAGTGTCTTTGATCATTATTGTAATGGTTAAACATTCGTAGTGTGATCTTTGCATGTAAAGGTGGTTGATTAAAATGAGCAAAGCTTTTGTCTGAGAAAAAATTTAAAAGACCAGGTTCCAGAGTAAGATATTCTTCGATGGATCCTGATAGGAATTGTAATCCAAAATTCAAAGTAGTAATTGTATTTGTAATCCAAAGTCTTTAAAGGCCCATAGAAGTTTACATTCCTTAGATACATTGCTGGAGATTGTGTTTGTAGAATACCTGGGTATTAGTTGTAGAGCATTGGTTGTAGAGTACAGCTATCCAAATATTTGGCTAGAATTGGTTGCAGATATTCTATCAGCATCATCTGTTATCACTGTGGTGATGGTGTTGGTATTTGTCTTTGTCTTTGCTTGTTTTTTTTTGTTTGTTTGTTTGTTTTTCCATGAAACCTTTTTACACAGTTTATGATATGTATAGATTGGATACTCTCCGATATTCTTTTACAGTTTAAATTAATTAATAGAATTTCCAAGACATTGTCTTAAGTGACATGGATCCCATTATAATAAATGTTATGTTGATGTACCAATCGAAGTGGTGTCTCAAGAATTCCTCTTTTTGCTGTATTAGAATCTTGGTAACATCTCTACATTTTACTGATAGACATATAACGACATCAGGTGCTGTTGTGCTAAAAATGTTAACAGGTAAAATCTGTGGAAAAATCTTTGCATTTGCTATGCTTTGTATAATAATAATAATAGATGAAATAGTAACATAGTTAATCTTTCTAGTGTTTTGTTTTAGAGATAAACACCCTTGTATATGATTTAGATACATAAGGATAACTTGAAGCAGCCTTTGTTCACAATGGTATGTAAAATTACATTCTCTTTAAATGTTAAAAATGCTCTTTTATTCAAAATCTCTCAATCTATTTAGAATAGTTAATAATTGGAAACATGATATTATTCATCTTTCTTTGTCCTGTTATGGAGAAAACAACGTATTCTCTTAGTTATAATTAGTAAATATAATAACTACTGTTATTAGTGGCTTAAAATACCAGAAACACTCAAAAATTGTCTTAAGCCCTTCAGGACCGAAGACGGTTCAGGACCGTCATCGTCATTTTTGCATTGCCGATCGGTTAATGGTCCTGAACCGTCCAATGTACTTACCCGATCGCCGTCGTTCCCCCGGCGGCGATCGTTGTTGCTCCCGTTGTGGGGAGACTGCCTGCAGCCCAGACAGTCTCCCCATGGCGGATTAGGTCCCCTGGGGCCATGTGATCGCTCAACAGAGTGATCACATGGTCACAATAGGTGTCCAAGTGTCTGCCTGCAGGGGGACTGCCTGTGCTGAAAGGCAGTCTCCCTGCTAGTGTAAAATAAAAATAAAAATTAAAGTTAAAGTTAATAAAACAAATATATATATGTGTATATATATATATATGATATATATACATTTATTATATCTATATAATATATGTTTATATATCATATATATAATGTCATACTAAGTGTATTTTTATATTAATATGTACATATATTAATATAAAAATACACTTATAATTAAATTACACACGTATATATATATAATATATAATTATATATATTGTATAGAAATATTATTATAAAATACAAATAAGTAATTTAAATTAAATAAAAACATGTAATAATAATAATAAAAATTAAAATATATATATATCTATATGAAATTTTATTCTGACTGTATTTTGATAGTAATATATATTTATATCAAAATACACTTAGAATGAAATTGTATACATATATCTATGTATATATAAATAAATAAAAATAATACGAAATATACATATGTCCATATACAAAATTACATAAATAATTATATAAATATACACGTAGACTTCAAATATATAAATATGCATATATATTTAAATTCTATGTGCGTATTTATGTAATATTTTACATAATTAAGTAATTTTATTGATTGCAATTTGAGGGACCTGCCTGCCAACCCAGGTCGAAAGTCCAGAGAATTTAATTTGCTAGCACTATATTTTACCCTGTAACTTTCTAAGACACCCTAAAACCTGTACATGTGGGGGGTACTGTTTTACTCGGGAGACTTTGCTGAATACAAATATTAGTGATTCAAAACAGTAAAACATATCACAGCGATATAATTGTTGTGACACGTTTTCCTGTTTTGAAACACTAATATTTGTGTTCAGCAAAGTCTCCCGAGTATAACAGTACCCCCATGTACAGGTTTTATAGCGTTTTGAAAGTTACAGGGTCAAATATATGGGTCAAATATTTTTACATTGAAAAAGGCCAGGTTGGTTACGTTGCCTTTGAGAGTGTATGGTAGCCCAGGAATGAGAATTACCCCAATGATGGCATACCATTTGCAAAAGAAGACAACCCAAAGTATTGCAAATGGGGTATGTCCAGTCTTTTTTTAGTAGCCACTTAGTCACAAACACTGGCCAAAATTAGCATTCAATTTAGTTTTTTACTTTTTTCACACACAAACAAATATGAATGCTAACTTTTGCCAGTGTTTTTGACTAAGTGGCTATTAAAAAAGACTGGACATAACCCATATTGAATACCCTGGGTTGTCTACTTTAAAAAAATATGTACATGTGGGGTGTTATTCAGAGATTTATGACAGATAATAGTGTTACAATATCACTATTGATAAATTTTAAAAATGTATGTTTCGAAACCGCAATATCCTACTTGTACCTATAGCCCTATAACTTGCGAAAAAAAGCATGTAAACACTGGGTATTTTTAAACTCAGGACAAAATTTTGAATCTATTTAGCAGTTTTTTTCATTCGCTTTTGTAGATGAGTAAAAGATTTTTCAAGTAAAAGTCAAAAACATGTATTTTTTTCAATTTTTCATCATTTTTTTTAATTTTTTTTTAAATTAAATTACATGAGTTTATATAAATAATGGTATGTTAAGAAAGCCCCCTTTGTCCTGAAAAAAACAATATATAATTTGTATGGGAACAGTAAATGAGAGAGCGGAAAATTACAGCTAAACACAAACACCACAAAAGTGTAAAAAGAGGCCTGGTCGCAAATGTACAACATCGCAAAAACAGTCCAGTCCAGTCCTTAAGGGGTTAAAAAAATGTGTTTACCAAGATCTGACAGCCATTCGTGAGTTTGGATGCTTAACAATGTGAATCTTAATTGTTTATGTATATTTTCCAGTGGCTGTTGGGTGGAGCTTAAGATGATTTGATTTTTTTAAGAAAGCACTCAGATACAATATTGAATGTATTTATATTTTAACTCTATCTTTGTATAAGTAGGTTCAACACTTTTTTTTTTATAATAATCGATATCAGAATCTGTTGTAACTATAACTGGTTGAAGTGGGGGTATGTTACAATCAGAATATAAATTAATAATTATATGTATGATGCATTGATTAAACAATCAATAGATGTGATAGGATCATTACCACAAGGTATATGTACATTTAATCATCACAAACCAAATAAAATTTTCTTGGTAAACAGATAAATAAAATATTTGATCACAAATATTTTAATATATATACATATAGTGGTATGGATGTTGATTCATATCTTTGACTTATTTTCACCTGTTTGCAATAGGTGACCTAAGTTATCAATTTCCAAATTTATCATGTATATCACTTGGAAGGGTTAATCCATGATACTCTTTTATCTTCCATTGACTGACCTTAGCTCTGGCAGTCTGAACATGTTTATAATTACAAATAAAGGTTTGTGATAAGTGAAGTAAAGTTTCTGCCTGTCTTTCAGTTAAATTTTAACTTTGATGAAGTGCCCTTCACCACTTGGTCCTGGAGAGGCTTGATTGCCAGCCTCCTGTCCTGCGACTATGGCCCTGGGGTGTATGGCCCTTTAAGAACATTATTGCGGCTTATGGACTTTCATTGGACTGGTGCTGGCCCTTTAAAGGACCACTCTAGGCACCCAGACCACTTCAGCTTAATGAAGTGGTCTGGGTGCCTGGTCCAGCTAGGGTTAACCCATTTTTTAATAAACATAGCAGTTTCAGAGAAACTGCTATGTTTATCAATGGGTTAAGCCTTTCCCCTAGTCCCTCTAGTGGCTGTCTCATTGACAGCCACTAGAGGCGCTTGCGTGCTTCTCACTGTGATTTTCACAGTGAGAGCACGCCAGCGTCCATAGGAAAGCACTGTAAATGCTTTCCTATGAGACCGGCTGAATGCGCGCGCAGCTCTTGCCGCGCGTGCGCATTCAGCCGGCGGGGCGTAACGGAGGCGGAGAGGAGGAGGAGAGCTCTCCGCCCAGCGCTGGAAAAAGGTAAGTTTTTACCCCTTTCCCCTTCCAGAGCCGGGCGGGAGGGGGTCCCTGAGGGTGGGGGCACCCTCAGGGCACTATAGTGCCAGGAAAACGAGTATGTTTTCCTGGCACTATAGTGGTCCTTTAAGCACATTTTTGGGACATGGGGAAAATTGGGACAATGCCCTTTTAAGATGGTGTCTCCAGACTAGTTTGGGACACCGCCCCTTTAAGCCTGTGTCCCCAGACTTGGTTAAAGTACTTTATTCATGGCTTCTTTACACTTGGTTCACTAAATGGGGCTGACTGAACCAAGTACCACACAGGCAGACCACACAGAAGTGGAAATGTGCAGGCAATTTACCTCCCAGGCTGGGAGCCTGCTGTAGGTAAATTGCTGACCGCTGGGTGGCCGCAGTTCGTGCGAATCTTTGTTCATTCGAACAAGGTCAACGGTATGTGTAGCCAAATCCATGGAACTGAAATCGGCGGTTTACTTTATTGTATGTGTTGTAATGTTTTTATTGGTTGTTCTGAAAAACCCTGTGTGTGGTCCTATGTAGGGAAAACCTGCATAAAAGAAAGCCCTTTGGTGCTAATTAAAACAGATCTTTTTGACCCTCAACACGTAGTCTCGTGATTGGAGGGAACAGCTATACTCACACTGGGGATTGCTATGCTCTGCATACTCCCCTGAGCTTTAATCACTTAGCTCTTTTAAGAGCTTGTTCCTGATATGCTCTCCTGGAGGAGAGGTCTTCCCCACACGGTCCTGGAGGACAGAAGCTGATCCAGGGTGGACAGAAGATGGCGAGACTCCAGTTAAGCTACGGTGGTTGTGGTGTCTGGTGCAGTGCTTGTGGTTCTCGGCACAGGCTAGGAAGCGTCCATCAACGGAAGGTACTCGGTCAGAGTACAGGGAGTTCCGTTACATTAACTGTTTAGGTATTTCACATATATTAATTAGATTATATTAATCATACCACTCTGAAAACTTAAACGAATATCGAGTTTCTGATTTAATAAAAACATTTTACATTTTCTTCTACAGTTTAAACATTAATTATTATTGCAGTTGTTATTGTAATCATATGATCTTTAACTATCATGATTCAATTATGTAAAGATACATTGTTAAAATCACATAATCTGGCCACTGCTTGGATTTAATCTACAAGTAAATGTCCATCAGATATAAAGGAATCTGCATTGTTTAGCTATTGCTGCAAGACACAGGCATTAATATATATTCATCTGGATAATCAGCTGGTATACTTTATGTCTAATATATTTGTTTGTAGGCCAGACCGCAGCTGCATATGACATTTTAGCAATATTTTATTTTTATTTATTTAATATTTCAATTACATTTCAGATACTCACAAAGTCTAATTAACACATTATGTGGTTTTTTTTTTTATACCATTAATTAAGTATCTGTATTATATTACATATTGTCACTGACACATTTGTGATACAGGGGAAAAAATAGCATGATTGCTTTAGTAATTATAATTTTTCTGTCTATGTACCACATTCCTGGAAGTCCAGAATATAGCAAGAATCCTTTGTCTATGGTTCTATTGAGCCATTTAATGTTTTGATTGGTATAGTTATACCAAAAGAGCAAGGAGTACATCAGTAGATCACATCTGCAATAGAACCATTACAGATTCCTTGTTGTATCAATGTCTCTGTGTTTATGTTTACAGGAGTTCCTTGCTTTGCAGGTATGTACATAATATGTAGAGTTTAAAAAAAGCTGCAAATCGTTCTTTAGTACAAGTGTCCCATGATGTCAAGTTTCTGAAAGGTTTTGCTGGCCTTTTATATTTCATTCTCTTAGTAGGCTGGTCTTATTATTTATTAATTGTGTGACGAAGTGCCCTTCGCCACTTGGTCCTGGAGAGGCCTGCTTGCCAGCCTTCTCCCCTGTGACTATGACTCTTTCATGTATTTGGCTTTAAAGCCCCTAGTCTACCTTCAGACAGACTATTTATGTATTCTGCTTTATTTATCTTATGTTTTAGTCACCCTGTACCCATTATAGGTGCAGGGTGTGTGTAATGTAATTGTTTATAGTGTGTGTGTGTGTGTGCTGTGAAATGTATTGCCTGCTCTCCTGTACTGCTGAGGTTTGCTACCAACTAGGTGGGTTTGGCTATGGAGCTTGTCTTGTGCCCTCTGTTGGTAGCAACAGCAATATGCACTACCTGAATTGCAAGACTGGTTCATTTGCAAATTGATAATTCTGCAGGCAGATGAGATATTTACTGTTAAATATTTTCTCCCCCACCCCTTTAAAAATGTGCCATTGTGTTGTGATAAGTCACTGTATGTTGCCTGCTATGGTTTAACTGTTTTTGATTTTATTGAGGTTTCACAACAATGTTATTGTGGTGATCCTATGGGCTGGTCCCAAGGGAAATAAAAGTTGAGACAGTTCTTCTTGATCCCTCTAAACATAGCCTTGTTTTGTTATTGGAGGGAGCTGTCATAATCACACTGGGGATTGCTATGCTTTGCATGCTCCTCTGAGCTTGAATCACTTAGCTCTTTTAAGAGCTTGTTCCTGACACGCTCTCCTTGGAGGAGAGGTCTTCCCCGCACAGTCCTGGATACTGGAAGTCTTTCCCTCATGGTCCTGGAGGACAGAAGCTGATCCAGGGTGGAAGGAAGACGGCGAGACTCCAGTCAAGCTACAGCGGGTGCGGAGTCTGCAGTGGTTGTGGTGTCTGCTGCAGTGCTTGGAGTCCTCAGGAAGTGCTAGGAGCATCCTTCAACGGATGTACCCAGTCGGGGTGCCAGGTGATCCGTTACAAATTGCATCAAGGTTTCTTTCGTTAATTGCTGGAGGATGTTGCAGGCAGCAGAACGTTCTCCACGGCGTCTCCAGACTCTGTCACATATGTTCAGTGCAAACCTGCTTTCATCTGTGAAGCGCACAGGGCGCCAGTGGTGAATATGCCAATCTTGGTGTTCTCTGGCAAATGTCAAACGTCCCTTATGGAGTCTGTTTCTGACTGTTTGAGCAGACACATGCACATTTGTGGCCTGCTGGAGGTCATTTTGCAGAGCTCTGGCACTGCTCCTCTTGTTCCTCCTTGCACAAAGGCAGAGGTAGCGGTCCTGCTGCTGGGTTGTTGCCCTCCTACGACCTTCTCCACGTCTCCTGATGTACTGGCCTGTCTCCTGGTAGCGCCTCCATGCTCTGGACACTACGCTGACAGACACAGAAAACCTTCTTGCCCCAGCTCGCATTGATGTGCCATCCTGGATGAGCTGCACTACCTGAGCCACTTGTGTGGGTTGTAGACTCTGTCTCATGCTACCAGTAGAGTGAAAGCACCGCCAGCATTCCAAAGTGACCAAAACATCAGCCAGGAAGCATAGGAACTGAGAAGTGGTCTGTGGTCACCACCTGCAAAACCACTCCTTTATTGGGGGTGTCTTGCTAATTGACTATAATTTCCACCTGTTGTCTATCCCATTTGCACAACAGCATGTCAAATTGATTGTCACTCTGTTGCTTCCTAAGTGGACAGTTTGATTTCACAGAAGTGTGATTGACTTGGAGTTACATTGTGTTTAAGTGTTCCCTTTATTTTTTTGAGCAGTGTATTTTTACTGTGCATAGTGTTACATACATGCTTGTTCCGCTCCAAAAGCAGGTAACAAGCCAGAGAATTCACAAAGCATACAATCATTTTAGGACATCAATATAACTCACACATTTTTATGAGGGTTAATAAACAGGTGTTAACTTTTGTAAGAATAAACTGCATTATTTTTAGTTTATAGTAGATTAATTATGTTATGTCAAATTGTGGAGACATCATAGAGGCATACACTCTGTTAATTGTGAGCTATGCTGAAGAGCTATGCTGAGCATCATGCATGTAGTGGGAAACAGCCTGACCTCACCTGATAATACATACAGCAATTCTGGGTTAAGTTTCTGGGAAAGGCCTTACAGGTACTTATCGCTACTTTGCCATCTCGAGTATAAAAGGGTAGACTTAGTATGAACTAAGCAGCGCGCTTTTTGTTTTTAACAGAATTAGGGAAGGAGATTGGGAGAGCCGTGTAGTACAGTAAGGCAGGGTGTTATTTTAAGCCGCTTTCCCTTTGCACTAAATGTGGCACATGAAACAGCCCTTGAGGTCACCCTCAACATATAGGCAATAATCCCCCACCGCACCGTTGCACAGACAGTTACCGTCGCCCCAGCCCACAGCATCCATTTTCCTCGAGCGAACCCATCTCAGTCCGGAGTGGTATGTGTCTCGAGGTTGTGCCGAAGGAATCATGTTAGACAAACGTGGTGAAGTTTCTGAAGGTATGCGACAAGTATGTTATGAGAAGCGCGATTTGAACCTTTTGAGTAGTGGATATTGTTTCACACGCTAGCTAGACAATGCTTAGTTAGGACCACTGGAGCCAAGTCTATCGCTGTTAGTTAACATTGATCTGTGGGCGAAGCTGGTAGGACAGGGAACATTGTCGCAGTGTAGAGTAAGGGGTACCGGGCTTTAGGTGGCAAGAGTTTAACTTAAGCCTGCTGTCTCCTGTAGAGCCCGCGTAATGTTAGGCTTCAATTGTCTCTGTACTGGTGGAGAGGATGGAGTCACTTAAAGGACCACTATAGTGTCAGGAAAACATACTCGTTTTCCTGGCACTATAGTGCCTTGAGGGTGCCCCCAGCCTCAGGGACCCCCTCCCGCCTGGCTCTGGAAAGGGGTTAAAACTTACCTTTTTCCAGCGCTGGGCGGGGAGCTCTCCTCCTCCGATCCTCCTCTTCTCCTCCCCGTCGGCTGAATGCGCACGCGCGGCAAGAGCTGCGCGCGCATTCAGCCGGTCACATAGGAAAGCATTCATAATGCTTTCCTATGGACGCTGGCGTGCTCTCACTGTGAAAATCACAGTGAGAAGCACGCAAGCGCCTCTAGTGGCTGTCAATGAGACAGCCACTAGAGGAAATAGGGGAAGGCTTAACCCATTCATAAACATAGCAGTTTCTCTGAAACTGCTATGTTTATGAAAAAATGGGTTAACCCTAGCTGGACCTGGCACCCAGACAACTTCATTAAGCTGAAGTGGTCTGGGTGCCTAGAGTGGTCCTTTAAGGTTTGTAGGCTGTGACAAGGAGACACATCAGTCCAGCTCAGTGCACGGTGGAAGGGATCAACATTTACAGGAGTCTGGTGCTCATCTGGATGGTGGTTGAGCTGTTCCTCATGGGGCGTGACTGTAGCTGAGTGCAGGCTTGTTGTTGCTTGGGAAGGGCGCCTGGTTAAGACGCAGTGCGGCATGAGAGCACAGCTCCCACAGGGGCTGTCAGTTGCGGACAGAGGGTTCAGGAATTCTTCCAGCTCCACTCTCTCTCCAGCTGTGGTAAGAGGTGTCTTCGTCCCGGGCTTACCCTAAGCTAGCTGGTTTATCCCCTCCGCAATCAGCTCCGTCATGTCAGCAAGTCGCGCACATGGCTTGTGTGCGGCGGCCATCTTGAAGGGTGCTGCTCCATATGTTTTCCACTGCAGGGTGATTGGCGCATGAGTGGCTGCCTGTGCAGACCGGGATGACCCCCACGGGGGGAGGGGGAAGCCAGACGCCGGCTGGGGACCCGGGACAGCGGCCGGCTCATCCCAGCTCAAGTTCCTGCACGCTCTGGGCCCTTTTTGGGTTACTGTTGGTGCCAGGTAGGGACTTGGGGGTATCCCCGCATGCCCCAGCAGCTGGGGATCAAGTTGGTCACCGTTGTGGATTGCTGGTTCGGTTTTGGCCCCTAGTTATTGCCGATTTTTCAGCCCTGAAGCGGGAGATCAGACAGAGCACGTCTGATCCCACTGGCGGTCAGGCCCCGCCCCCCGGAAATCTATATTCCTCTTCTTCTGCTTCTTCCTATTAACCACTTTTTTTCTGAGTTGTAGGTAAAAACCTGTGTCTTGTACTGTGAGGTGCTTTGATAGTCAATCAGGTATTCTCAGTACCATGTTCTTGACAAATAGCTGGGTGTTGACAGTTATCAGCCTTTATTTCTTTTTCCAGTCATCTTCTGTCTGGAAACATAAGAGCAATGTCCAGAATTAGCATAGCACTTCTTTTCAGTATAAGAAGGCTGTTTACGGTATTCATTCAATGATAAACTATATGGGAAAGTATTTTCTTGCATCACCTTCATAGGTGCATCCAAAGTCTTTCACAAGCATCTGCCCCATCTTTTTCTGATTCCAGCATGCTTTGCCATCATCGTTGAGTCCATTATTAGGATTTGAAATAGTCCAATCACATCTTTCTCATGTATAATCATTTTTTGGAATGATCTTGAATAGGTTCCTTGTGAAATACCAGTGTAGGTCACATTAGCAATCATTTCACTGTGTCTCTTCACAGTGAGCTGTGTCTCTTCTTTTGAGATGGTTCTTGGAAGTTGTCCTCACGATCACAGAACTTGTATTATGTGCAGTCCAATTCAGTTCAGGTGCTTCTGGCTTGTTAACATAATCCCAATGCAGTTTTAAAACGACAGCTAGGGTTGATGTTATGATAATGCTGCAGATTTTAAGAAGGAGACACCATAACCAATTTTCCAGTATCCTTTTGCTTCCATTTTTGCATTTCTTTATTACTGAATAAGATAATTCAGGTACAGTCTGTTTTCTCCAGAGTTTTTCTGATGATGTTGATTATTCATTTTTCATATATTCCATGTCAACTGTAAATGTATCATGTCTGTCTGTTCATCCTTCTCCTTCACATTTGCAGGTTCAGATGTCAGATCATGAATCAGTCTGTTTTGTGGCTGTGAATCTGGTGGTTGTATTCTGGTGGCATTTCTGCTGTCCTCTGTTTGTTTTGTCTTGCCTTCTTTAAAGGACCACTATAGTGCCAGGAAAACATACTCGTTTTCCTGGCACTATAGTGCCCTGAGGGTGCCCCCACCCTCAGGGTCCCACTCCCGCCGGGCTCTAGGGGTAGGAAGGGGTTAAACTTACCTCTTTCTCTAGCGTGGGGCGGGGAGCTCTCCTCTTCCTCTCCTCCATCTTCTTCCGTCACTGGCTGAATGCGCATGTGCGGCAAGAGCCGCGCGTGCATTCAGCCAGTCCATAGGAAAGCATTATCAATGAAAATCACAGTGAGAAGCGCAGAAGCCCTCTAGCGGCTGTCAATGAGACAGCCACTAGAGGCTGGATTAACCCATAGGTAAACATAGCAGTTTCTTTGAAACTGCTATGTTTACAGAAAAAAGTGTTAATCCTAGCTGGACCTGGCACCCGGACCACTTCATTAAGCTGAAGTGGTCTGGGTGCCTATAGTGGTCCTTTAACAGCATCCATTGTGTCAGTCAGTCGTTCTGTGAACATCTTGGAAGTATTTAGCAGGTTTTAAAATATCAAAACATACTTTTCTCTGTTGGCTCTGATTGTTCTCTGTAGTAAAATTTCTTGGAGTCACCCTCTCCAGGACAAACTGGCCAACAGTAGGAAGTAGGTGGTGGTGCATGGTGAGGTGGGCTGGAAAAAAAATTCCCTCATTTTCTCTAATATAACCAATGGTTCTAAGCTCTCCCTGGTGCAGAAATATGATTGTCAGTGAAAAATGTGTAACATTTCATATGCTGTCTCACCATTGGTATCATCTAATATGTTGTTAATGCTTATCTGTACCATATGAATAAGTAGATACCACTGTGTGGGGGCAAGCAACTAGTAACTTGGTTAATAGTCATTTCACCTCAGCATTTTTCCATTCCACAACCCCACTACTTTGGGGTGGTTGGGTGCACTGATTTCATTGATGTGGTTGCCCAGTTTTGGGTTTCCTTTGCAGTAGTTGCAGGACCATCATCCAAGTGGATGGCCCTGGGACTTCCAAATGCATACTAAGGAAGTGAGACTAGCAATTGTGGTATCAGAGGTTGCACTTCGCACAGAATATATCCAAGTACACCTGGTACATGCATCAACACATACAAAAACATATTTATAACCATGAGATGTTGGCATATGTCCAATATAAAGTAATTCAAAAAGTATGTTAGGTATTAATAGTTCAATAAACAGTACATCAGTAATGTGGTCTAATTATCAATAAGCAAATACTTACAATTACTAAGCATATGAACTACAGTATTTTCCATATTGCTGAAAATGTATTTAACATTTTATTTAAATAAACCTTTCAACAATTTCAGTTTAAAAGTTATCAGAGATCCTGTATATTTACAATCTTATTTTGCCCTGATTTATCTTACATATATTATTTATTTTTAATTCTTTTACAAATATTTATTTTTGCAGAGCATTTAGAGAAGCAAAGGATGCATAACAACCTATTGCCCTTCTGTTATATTTTTTGATATTAACAGATTTTCGGGGGAGGAGGGGGAGTATAATTTCAACTCTGTTTATGTAAAAATATAAGCTAGTTACAATGTATTATATAAAATATATGCTGCAGTGTACTGCAATCAATGTTTTTAAAAGACATGCCTTTCTCTTTATGGCTGCAAGTAATAAAGGTGTTCATAATTTGTATATATATATATATATATATATATATATATATATATATAAAAATCTCAATTACCTGGAATTGTTTATCTGTTTCTAACTCTGCGACCTTGTCTGAAAATCACAGACGCCAGATGCTGTTATAATTCCAGATTTTTTAATCAACAGCAAGTGTAACTGACAATATGGAAATTATCACTGTTTTATACAACTTTTCATATATAGTGGATATTACAATCCGCAGGCAGTAATGCAATAATTAAAAATCCTGTCTGTTGCTTCTGTGGCATGAATGTTTTCATTAAACCATAATGCAATTTTCTTTGCATTCTTGGAATTAGACTTTGAAATCTATTAGTAATATAATGGCAAGTGTTGCTTTCATCGCTTTGTCTTATCACTTTTCTCTTGACAACATCTTGCATTAATCGTTTTTTTCTGGGCATGCAAACTTATGCAGCAACAGAGAGAACATGGCTGCCCCCTACCTACAAACCACTCTCCTGGAACTAATGGACCATGCTGTGCTGGTGTATTAGGCATATTAGGGAGTTTACCACATACGTAACATATGTTCTCTTACAATATTATCTGAGATCCACAATTTCAGCATTGTATGCTAATTGCAATGTATCTGGCACGTGAACTCCAAGTGCCTAGTACAAGTTCACATAAAATCATCTCTTCATGATGAAAATCTCTCTCGGAGACTGGGCTACAAATAGCTCATTATATTCTTGATATTTCAAGACTTGTGCCATGACAAAGTATTGTGTCTTTTCTTACGTGTAAGAAGTTACACCTAGGTATATATTATTTTATAGTTAAAGCTTCCAAGTATAAGCCCCATGTTGGGCGCCAATTGTAAACGCAGCTTGTCCCCTTATTTACCACTATAACGTCTTAAAGCATAGAACTTAGCAGGGCTAACCATACAGATATCTGAGCCATAATTTTTTATAGTTAGTAAGAGATCCTCTATTTAACCCATTAAAGACGGATGACGGACCGGGTCCGTCATGTGTTAAAATTAAACCCAGATCGCCACTGTGCCGGCGATCACTCGGTTAACGCTGTTGCTGGGTGCCTCTGAGTCAGGGGCAGACCAGCAACAGCAAATCTCGATGTCCTGGCGTACATGATTGCCGTGACAGCCAGTTACAGCTGTCAAAATGCCCTCCACCTCTTGTGGGTTTTTGAAGTGGAGAGAGACGGATCGTTGTTACTTTGTGTCACAGAAGAGAATAAACTGTGTCAGAAAAGGTTCCAAATCCCCTTTACTCTTCTTTTAAAAAAAATTAACCCTTTCGCTGATTCCCCTTATTCTGAGCATGACGCAGTTGACTGGGTACCCCCTAATAATTTTTCATCAGACACCCCAAAGTTCACTGCCAATCCTGGCATACAGGCTGACCTGTCTGGCTATAATGCGCTGACAGGTCGTAGCACACATAAGGATTGCAAAATATACAGTAACATCTCTAAGTGTGTGCCTTTTGAAATACCCTGAGGTGTCTAATTTAAGAAAAGGTTGGCCTTTGTGGGGTTTTTTTTTTTTTTAACAGTCAAACTGCTATATTGCCCCAAACTGAAACATCGGCCCATCAAATCCATCTCTCAAAATTCTACTGAAAGTACTGAAATAGACAGGTCTCCTATATGGAACTGTAGATTCACAAAGTAGTACCAAAGACATTCATTGGGGGTATCATTTTACTCAGAAGACTTAACTGAGCATAATTTTGGGGCTTTGAACTTAGTGATATGAAATATACAAAATGCCCAGCAAAAATGTAATCTGTATGTAAAAATTCCCAAAATTATTTTTTACCACATACTTTGGCATATATTGGTGAAAATATGGGGGCATGTTAAGGCACAATATGAACCATATGAGATAACCTGGAGTGTCTACTTTTACAAATGGTAGGCCTTTGTGGGTTGTTTTTTTTTTTTTTTTTTTTTAACAGTCAAACTACTATAATACCCCAAATTGAAACATAGGCCAATTAAATCCGTCTCTTAAAATTCTACTGTAAATACTGAAATGGACAGGTCTCCTATATGGCACTGTAGCTTCACAAAATAATGCCAAAGACTGGGGGTATCGTTGTACTCAGCAGAAGTTTTGTACAGGAATAGCACACAAAACAAAATACACATGGAAAGTGTCAAAATAACCTTAGGTAAACAGCCTGTGATGTCTACTTTTTCTATACATATATACTTTAGTGTGGCAATTTTTTCTTTTATGGCTATTAAGCTTACAAGACCAATATACCAAATTCAAAAATCGCTCCACATTAAAAGTTTATTTTACTCCTTGTGCTTTGTGACCTGTAACTACCAAAAAAAAAACTTAAAGGACCACTCTAGGCACCCAGACCACTTCAGCTTAATGAAGTGGTCTGGGTGCCAGGTCCTTCTAGGGTTAACCCATTTTTTTATAAACATAGCAGTTTCAGAGAAACTGCTATGTTTATGAATGGGTTAAGCCTTCCCCCTGTTTCCTCTAGTGGCTGTCTCATTGACAGCCACTAGAGGCGCTTGCGTGCTTCTCACTGTGATTTTCACAGTGAGAGCACGCAAGCGTCCATAGGAAAGCATTGCCGCGCGTGCGCATTCAGCCCAGGAGGAGGAACGGAGGAGGAGAGGAAGCAGAGAGCTCCCCGCCCAGCGCTGGAAAAAGGTAAGTTTTTAACCCTTTCCTCCTTCCAGAGCCGGGCGGGAGGGGGCACCCTCAGGGCACTATAGTGCCAGGAAAACGAGTATGTTTTCCTGGCACTATAGTGGTCCTTTAAAATCCTAGACACATTATATATTCTGTAAATCAGAACAACTAAATTAATTTATTTTAATTACTTTCCTTAACTTGCACTAATTATGCACACATTATTATTGCAAAAACTTTTTTTTGCATTTTTCTGTATTTTTTTTCTAATAAATAAGTGTGTGTGTGTGTATATATATATATATATATATATATATATATATATATCACATCAAATTAAAGCACTCTCTGTCATTTAAAAACGGTATATAATATGTGTTGGTGCAATAAATTAGTAAAATGCAAATTGCAGTTGAACACAAACAACAAAACATGCAAAAATTGCTTGTGTCATTAAGTGCAAGCCAAGCTTTTGAAGCTGTGTCCTTAAGGGGTTGAAATATCTAAATAATTGAGAGTACAATATACAATAAGGATTGTCTTGGAAGCAATAAAGTTTTGTCTTTTAGATATTGTATTAAATACAAATATAAATATAGACATATAAAATCCATTAAATTAATTTATAGGAGAGTTTATAAGATTAAACTATACACTTGCAATATCATTATTAGATTAACATACCCTCCTGAACATGTCATCATGTCGGCCTCACTGTCATTTTAAGATGGAGCAGCGTCTGTCTCCAAATCTCTCCTCTCTGTGTGTTAACATTTAAAAGGTACACATATTTATACCTTAGGTGTCTTCATTTTAGGATTACCGTAGTTCAAATATGAAAAAGTAACACTTCTTTTACTTTATTCATTTTAGGACCTCCCTTAACTTGGCAAAGATACAAGGCCATAACTAAAATGTATGGGTGCACATATCATGGGAAATTTCCTGACTTAGGACATGATGGCATCTTAGAGTCTGAACGTCTTTATCTATTTAGGGTTACCGCAGTATATTATGTACTGAAAGATTTGTAGCATAGCCTTTAAGCTTGTTTATGCATTATTGTTATTGTATTTCGTCTGGGACAAAATGGAGTAAACATATTATGCACTGAAAGTAGCTAAAAGTTTATTGCTTAAAGAAACATGTTTAAAAACAGTATCTTCCATTTCTAACACCGTGTCAGTTTGCAATATCTCTTAAAGACAAAGTACACAGTTTGAGAAATACAATATTTGCACTTGCCCATAACAACAACCTCTGCAGCACTCAAAACCCAGTATGGTATAATGAGTAATGGGTAAACACTCCTTTAATAAAAAATACAACATGAAAATAAATTTGTACTTTATAGGTAGGTGGGAACTAACTAATCTAATGGTTGCATTTCACTCTCCATTAGCATTCTCCCAGCAGAGTTGGAGATCATTTAATTAGCAATTACAATTATTCATATGGTGCCTCCATATTACGCAGCACATATTACATACATGAACAGTATGAGCCCAAACGAGCTTCGAACCTAAAATGGGATGAAGGACAAATACTAAAGAGAATAAAATGATCTGTAAGTACCTGAAGGATGCACATGGTGTTCAGGAGGAAGTAGCATAGTAGATGGGAGATGGCAAAGAAGGTTTTTAATTATAATTATGTATTAATCCTCAAGCCTAGAGGCTGACAATTCCATTGATTGTTGGTTTCCCAAAAGATCTCTCTCTCACTAGCGAGCCTGCCCTAGCCACATCACTAAATGCTCTGTATAATCTGTGCAATTTTTGTAGCTCCTTCCATTTTGCTCTACCTCCATGTCTCTATTTTAAATCTCGTCTGGGAGAAGAATTGGCCCCGGCACTAATTAGGCAACTAAGCCATCATTTGTGCCAAAGCCTCATGCTTGACTTCTCACCCGGCTTTCCTCTCTTTCCAGTCCCTGCACGCGGTGCATCATAGACTGGAGGATGGCTATTCCAGTACATAGTCAATGACATGCTCTCCGCACCACCGTAGAGATCCACATTGCACTATTACCATCATGTGTAGGAGGTACACTGGGGATAAAATGCATGGCAGTAAGAGGAGGAGGGTCAATGGCATAGTGGGAAATGCAGAAATTTCTCCTGCTACTAAGTATATATTTGATCCCTGTGGTGACAATTATGCAACATTACACAGTGATACCATTCAGTATGGGATGTGCAGCACATTCTGTTATCATCCTTACCCCTGACACAGGCACAGGATAGTGCTGAAATTTTGTATTTTCCTCTGAACTCCAAATAACAGACTGCCTGTTAACAAGAAACCATTTGGTGTGTCCAGAGGTATGTATCTGTTTCCAGTTGGAACAGAGATCTGGGCTCAATGTCTTATGTGCTGGTGATGCAACTAGCACCCAGCAAATAATTAAAAATATCTCAGTATATTCCGGGTTTCAAGGAGAAACTCTGTACACACTGACTCCGATCACCATGGCCATTTCAAATCACTGAAGTGGTCATTGTGGTTGGAGAAACCCTTTAAATTCATTTATTCTACTATAAAATATGTATATTAAAATCTGGCTTAATTGATGAGATAGTAATTGGGGTGGAACAGCACTACAGTACTAATCACAGAGGTAGATGGAGCTGCACACCTGAGGGGAAGGGACAACCCTCAAACCCTTCAATAAATCTGGGAGAACAGGAAACAACAAAAATACAGGGTGCGCTAAATGAAACAAATGAGAGATAATATTTACATAAGAGTCTCTGAAAATACAAGGTGGGCCTTGGGTAGGTCTTCTTTGGTTCTTGATAAGGTCCTCAGTGGTTAATATGAAAAACAAAAGTAAACACAAAGAGAGACCAATAGTGCAAAACCGTTAGGAGATGGTGTCACGGACAACACAGAAATAGAGAAATGCCAACTCACAATCAATAGAGCTCTAGGTAAAACAGCATACAGTGGTATTTGAAACTCCCCACATGTAGGATATAGCTGGACAATAGGTGATTCTTCAATACTTCTTTCAACGTCTCAACTACGTGTCAGTCTATAAAATACATAAGAATAAGGGAAAAAACCCAATGGTGCAATAACGTATGACACCTGCAGCTACAAACAAACACTGAGGTCCTAAGAGTAATATTTTAGTAATATTGGATGAATAGTTTTTGAGTTATGAAAGTTGGGTAAAAAGTATGTTTTAAACTGTACGGCTAATTGTGTTACCTCTCAGGCTAAGGGGAGGAGATGTATGGGAGTGTTTGTACTGTATACTACGTGTTTATTGGTTGTTCTGTAAAACCCTGTGGGCGGTCCTGTATGTGTTAAACATGCATAAAAGAAGGCCCTTTGGTGCCAAGTAAACAGAGTTCTTCTTCACCCTCAATCTAGAGTCCTGTTTCTTATTGGGTGAATTGCTATTTCACTACAAGGGATTGCTATGCTCTGCATGCTCCCTTTGGTAATCACTTCTAAGCTCTTTTAAGAGCTTGTTCCTGCTTCACTCTCTTGGAGGAGAGGTTCACCCACTGGAACCTGGAGCCTTGTCGTAGGTCCAGGGTGGGTAGGAAACCCCAACCAAGTTGCAGCAGTTCGTGGGGTCTTCGGTGGTTGTGGTGTCTGGCGTAGCGCTAGGAGCCCTCTGTAAGCGCTAGGAGCATCCTTCAACGGAGGTACCCAGTCGGGGTGCCAGGTGATCCGTTACATTACTCTACTTCAATAATAATACAGCAGAAAAGCCTATTGTCTTCCCCCAATACAATAAAAAAATTTAATTAGTACTTTACAATTATCGTTGATAGTGCAGGAACTGATGTAAAAATAAAAATATCAAACACTGTTGAAGAGATTACATTTACATGTTCTCTTTTGCTTCAGACAGGAAGCAGGTTGATGTGAAACTGAAAGAACTGTTAAGAGACATTCAGACTTGTCCGGATATACATACGTGCAGTGCACAGGCAGGGAGACAAGAGGGAAATAGATCAGGTGCTCATGTCATATATTTGCTTTTAATGTTTGTTTGATGTTTGTAGAAATTAGAAATTAAAACCTGCTGAATCCGATACTTCACTTGGGAGCAGAAGTTTTTTTCCTGTACTAGGAAATAGTTTATAATATTCTCCTATTCTAGATATTGTGAAAGTATTTACACCCCTTTGTTTTGTCATTATGGGTTTTAAATTTGAATGAAGTGAAAAAATTATGTATATTTTTCTTCTCCTTTCCCCCTTCATATTGTATGCCAGGCATGTCCAATTTGTTTAAAGACACACTCTAAGTAGCCATTTCAGTCAATTGTTGCAGTTTTTGCTTTAATTTGTCAAACAGACAAGATAGGGCTTTAAAGCTAGAAGCCCTGCCAGTCAGAAAGCCAGTAATTACATTTGGCTTTCAACATGCATAGTGGGGGGAGAGAGGGCGAGGGGAGGGTGGGTTGTTGGTGTTGTTTTCGGGAAGCACAGCAAAAACACAGCACCAATCACAGGGAGAAGAATATTATTTGGATTTGCTACAGCTTGCTTGCATGGAATTACTGCATTCAAGTCCCTCTACTTCAGCACTGGCATACAAATTTGGCTTGTGAGCCAGGAAGCGCGATTTCTCGATCTCTGACATGCAATGCTTGTAGGTGATGCTACAAGCTCTGTTTTATAACTCTTTTGTCAGTTTGACAATGTAAACAAACAATTGTATGGGACTGTACAATGGCACCAAAACCACTTCAATATGCTGAAATGGGTATGGTGCACGCAGTGTCCCCTTAAGCCCTAGGGCACCATGAAGACGTAAGTACACATACGCTTATACAGTACATTCAAAACCGTTGTGCAAGGGTGAATAAGTACACACAGAGCATCATGGGTTTATGACATCACCCACAGACTGAAGTACTGTGGGGTAACTGTTTTATATTTACCTCCACCACTCATTTCACTAGAACAAAAAAACTCACAGCAACAAAAACCCAGCCTCTCACAAAATCATCCTTTGGGAGAACCCTAGTTTACGTCAAATAGCACAAAAATGGTTTGACAGAAAATATGAGTTTAGAACTCTGCCCTTTTATCTACAGTATAATCAATTGTCCACATTATTTTTAAACTACAATGTAATAGTAAAATCTTTTTTTGGTTTTTCATGTTTTAAGACCTGTTTTGTGTCTGTCACTATTGGCCATTTTTTAATGGCCAATGTGTCTGTCACTATTGTCACTAAATAGTGACTAATAGCTGAAATAATTTGCTATGGAAGCTGCTAATTACTACTTGGCAACAGGTTTCTAACCCTGACACTACTGTTTAATGGCTGCCACTAACCCTCAAATACCAGCTGTTAATAGTAACAGCTTATAGCAGCTATTTACCAACAAAAGCTGGAAATGAGCCCTTAGTTTCTCATAAAACTTCTTACTAAAGTGACACTGCTGTACACAGAATTATTTCCACTCAATCAAAAATAAGTGTATTGAGTGTATTTATTATAAATATATTTAAACTCGGCATTTCGGCTCTTGCAAATTCCATTTCCCATGACACAGGCATTTAATTGACATTGAGTATCACACGAAAGACAGTGCACAACAACTGGGATGATAAACGTGAGTAATCAGTGGTCTAGAATAACAAATGTGGCTTTCATTTCCAACCTTTCAGTTTGCTAAATCTTCTTCAATATGTCTCCCCAAGGTGTGAGAATAACGTAAGGAAACTCAAACTGCTGCTTGTTAATAAAAGTGCAACATGTCAATGCAGCTTTATCAATCTGTATTAAAAGTACACAGTACCCATATAACTTCAGTATGTAGTGAGAGTAAAAATGCATAGTTGTATTAGTAGTTCAGATGGATAAGATAACTACCACTGTATCTACTAAAAGTGGTCTGTTTTTTTCCCTCCACACTGGAATAATCTGATATGTCACTTACCATACCAGCTTGCTGTATCCTGGGTATATGACACAAACGGTTACGATCACACCACTCTACTAAGCCCTAACCAGACCTGGGTTTAGAATCCTACCTTGAGTTTTATAATTTAATAATTTTTAAATGTGCTTAACCTCTCCTGCATATGTTAACTTTGTTACTATCACTTATTGTAATGATACACCACTTCTGTTTTGATATGCTTATATTATTGGATATATGAATCCAAGCACCGAAAAATAAAGAACCTCCCGAAACGTACTTATTTTCTAAGTGCATTTATATGTAACAATACTGTACATGTATTTTGTATAATGTCACAGTATATGTTTGCAGTGTGAGTGAACTTGTATATTTGTTATATGAACGCTGCTGGAGGAAGTCTCGCACCTTGTCAGACTTTTCTACACTATATATTTGTCTTACGCTTATAAACAGTCCTACTTTTCTTTTCTCATTAGTTCATGCTCCCGCAATCCTAGGCATCTCTTTAATACTTTTAACTCTCTTCTTCGCCTGCTGTGGTCAACCCACAAACTAATCTTTCAGCTGATAGCTTTACATGTTACTTTACTGACAAAATTAAACAGTTAAGGAATTAATTCTCCCCTCTCTATCTTAACCTCACTTGGACCATACCATCCCTACCCTCCAGCTACTGAACAGGAGGTGGCTGTGCTTCTCCTCTCGTCCCACCACCTGTCCGTTTGATCCAGTACCTTCCCACCTCATCAGAGCTCTCACCCTTTGTCTTGTACCATCCTTAACACACATCCTAAACCGCTCTCTTTCATCTGGTGTTGTCCCTGCTTCCTTTAAGCATGCTACTGTTGTACCCATCCTAAAAAAAAAAGCTATCTCTATCGTCCCATATCCCTGCTCCCTTTTTCCTCAAAGCTTCTAGAAAGACTTGTCTTTACTCGTATGACTCACTTCCGAAATTCCAACTCCCTCCTCGATCCTCTTCAATCTGGCTTCTGCCCCTCCACTCTACTGAGACTGCTCTTATTAAAGTTACAAATGACAGGCAAATCCAAAGTCCACTACTCCATAATAATTCTCCTTGACCTCTCTGCTGCCTTTGACACTGTTGATCATGGCCTCCTTCTCCTAACTCTTCAATCTCTTGGTCTCTGTGACACAGCCCTCTCATGGTTCTTCTATCTCTTCCACTGCTCCTTTAGTGTCTCTTTCTCCAACAGTACCTCCCATTAATTCATTTGGATTCCACTACCACCTGTATGCTGACAACACCCAGATATCTCTCTCCTCCCCTGACCTCTCCCCTGCTGTCCTATGTGTCACCAATTGCCTTTCTTCTATCTCTGATTGGATATCCTCCTGCTTTCTGAAACTCCATCTCGGAGTTTCTTATTTTTGTTCCTCATAACTCAGATCCTCCTCCTTCACTCTCCCTGCAGGGTTATGGTACGTGCCTCACCCAATCATTTCAAGCTTGCTATCTCTGTGTCATTTTTGATCTTGGCCTCACTTTTGTGCCTCATGTCCAGTCTGTTGCTAAAACCTGTCGATTCCAGCTTAAAACCCTGCCCACATACGCCCCTTTCTTACACAAGATGCTGCCAAGGAGCTTGTTCATGCTCTAGTACTACTGTAATTGCTCGCATGGACTACTGTAATTCCCTCCTAACTGGTCTCCCCATAAGCCATTCTGTCCCCCTACAATCAGTGATGAATGCTGCTGCCAGGCTGATCTTTCTCTCCTGTCGCTCCTCTCACACCTCACACCTCACACCTCTGTCAATACTTACACTGGCTTCCTGTACTCTACAGGTGTCAAGTTAAAATACTAACCCTTACCTATAAAGCTCTAACCAACTCTAGCCCCTCTTACAGTTCTTCACTGATTTATAGGTATGCCCCCTCTCAGTCTCTGCGCTCTACTAGTGACCTTCTCCTGTCGGCTGCTCTCTGCACCCTTACTGCAAATTCACGCCTGCAAGACTTCTCACAGGCAGCTTCTTTCCTTTGGAACAGAGTGCCTACACCTGTCAGAATTCCCCCTGGTCTTTAATTTTTTAAGAAGTCCTTCAAAATCTTTTCAGAAATGCTTATCTCCTCCAAGAGTAACTTTTATCTCTCAAACCTTCCTCTCGCTCTCTCCTATATGGCCACATTCCACTCTCACCTCCAGTTCTGCCACTTTTTCGACCATGTCTATTTGCTGTCTCTCTTAATACCCTTCCTACTGTGTTGTTATACCCCACCTCCTCTAGACTGTAAGCTTGTTTGAGCAGGATCCTCAACTACCTATTGTTCCTGTTACATTTTGTTATTGTCTCATATGGTAAATTCCCCTTTCATTGCAAAGCGCTGCGGAATAAGCTGGTGCTATATAAATACCAATATTAATAATAATAATAATAATAATATGTGTGAGGCATCATTGTGAATGCATGCGTGTAATGTCAGTAAACATTCATGTGAATAATGACACTATGTGAGCATACTGTGTGTAGTATGAATGTTCATGTTTGTACTGTATTTGTGTATAAGGTGTAAGTGGGAATTTCTATGTGTGTGTGCAGCCTGATTCGGATTAAGAGAATGAGGTGCCACTCAGATGGGTTACAGTTCTCTGCATAGGTATGATAGCATGTGTGTATTATATAATGCTAGTGTGAATGCATATATCTGTGTATAATGTCTAGGTCAGGGTTAGGCAACCTTCAGCACTCAAGATGTTGTAGACTACATCTCCAACAATACTCTTACAGCCATAAATCTGGCAAAGCATCATGGAAGGTGTAGTCCAAAACATCTGGAATGCCGAAGGTTACCTGTCCCTGGTGTAGGTAAATGCATATTTGTGGGTAACTTGAAAGATTGATACACCTCATTATGGCTGAACCTGTCCATTTTAAAGGCAGGAAACCCACAAGACCACACATAGCTATTTACTCACATAGTGATATCTAGTATTCATGCTTTCCTATATTGGGAAGTTTTTGGACTGTATTGACTCAGGACACCATAAAACTACAAGTGCAAATATGTCATCGATAGTGAGTAGAGGTGCACAAGATCACACAGTTGTATGTAAATACACAAGTTCATCAAATGTCATATAAATAACTACAGACTTTGCTGAATATTCATGTGTTCTCAGGGGCCAGGATGTCAAGACAACATCTGCCAATAATCCATTTTAGGATAACTGCCATTTTAGATTTTTTACCGTGATAGTGCATCTGCAAGATTTGTGAGTCAGGTGCATGTGCACTATAAACTAGTGCCCTGGTTGAGCACAAAAAAACAAACAAAATAAAATATGAGAATGTACAACTAAAATGCATGTAAGGTAAAATGGAACCAGGCAAAGTCTAGCTTTACATTATGCTAGCAGCTCACAGTTAAAAAAGCTCAAAATTAAAGGGACACTATAGTCACCAGAACAACTACAGCTTATTGAATTTGTTCTGGTGAGTAGAATCATTACCTTCAGGCTTTTTGCTGTAAACACTGTCTTTTCAGAGAAAATGCAGTATTTACATTACAGCCTAGTGATAACTTCACTGGCCACTCCAGATGGCTGTTAGAGATCCTTCCCAGGTCATGGCTGCCTAAAATGCATCTGAACATTCAGTATATCCTCCCTCTGCATGCAGACACTGCACTTTCCTCATAGAGATTCATTGATTCAATTCATCTCTATGAGGAGATGCTGATTGGCCAGGGCTGTGTTTGAATCATGCTGGCTCTGCCCCTGATCTGCATCTTTGTCAGTCTCAGCCAATCCTATGGGGAAGCACTGTGATTGGATCAGGCTACCACTTCTGATGATGTCAGCAGACTGCTTGTTTTTTTTTTTTTAGGCAAACCACATGCAGAGTTACATCTTCTGGCTTGAATACAGTAAAATGTTGCTATATTTATGGAGGCATGAGGGGCCCAGGGGGGCTAGATGGTGGTTTTAACACTATAGGGTCAGGAATACATGTTTGTGTTCCTGACCCTATAGTGATCCTTTAATCTAAACACCAATATTAACTCCATGATTAATTATATACTTAACCCTACTTAACAAGCACACTGAAAACGCAGTGGACTGCAAACATAATTTTTATATAGGAGGATATTGAGTGCAGAACCTAATACTACTAAGCCTTGCTTTAAGATATATGACCCCTGGAAATGACTCTGTACCTGGCTGAGAAAGATAGTTGCTGCAGTCCACAGCATCTGTGACAAAACCTTCTAATATTAAGGGACACTATAGTCACCAGAACAACTACAGTTTAATGTAGTTGTTCTGGTGAGTATAGTGAAGACAATGTAGTCCAGGCACTCAGGGTCTTTTCAAATAGCAGTTTTATTAGAGAAGCACGGCAAACACCGCAAAGCTTGATCCACACTCGGATCGTTGTCAAGCTAACACCAGAGTGTACAACTCCTCAATATATAGGGTATACAATTAACAATCAATAAAAAAAACAATCAGTGATAATAAAGTGATAAACTATAGGTGCTTCCTGGGTCAGTGCTGCACACTGTTCAGGACTGACATTCAGTGTCTCCACCCTGATTCAATGCATCTCTAAGAGGAGATGCTGATTGGCAATGGCAGTGTTTTGGCATGTCTCTTTGGCTGAAATAATCAGAATTACAAAAACTCAGCCAATCCAATGCTTTCCTACATGAAAGCATTATGATTGGCTTAGTACAACACTTCTGACGATGTCAGCCATGGAGGCAGATCAGGGACAGTCAGCACTAGCTGATTGGAATAAAGGTAAGTTTTTACTATATTTAGGGGATAAAGGGCTGGATAGTGTTTTTAACACTATAGGGTCAAAAATATGTTTGGGTTCCTGACCCTATAATGTTGCTTTAATTTCTAACAAATTGGCCTATGTATTGAAGCCTGAACATGGTGCCACTTTAAATCTGACGTTTTGGAAGCGCTGTTAGTGCACTTAAAGCCTAAGCAGCACTATTAATTTTGTTTAAGAAAAAGTTTGTTTCATAAACCAAGAAAAAAATCATTAACTTGACTTCATCTGTAACTGAGCTGCGTTAATGATTATTTAGCACTGGTCATCATCCCCTTACCAAAGGAAATAAATGCTTCACCCAAAGCCGGAGATTTGAGAAATAATGCAGCTGACCTGATTCCAGCAAGCACATATATTCTTTTATAGAAAATAATTACAATCTCTGCACACAATGAAAAGTGATTTCAGGAACACAGACTAAAGTCTTATTGGTGCAGGAAACATCCACACTTGCTTTGAATTAAATACAAACAACACCTTTGTCATTTAAAAGTCTTGCTTGCATATTGTACATATGGTTTTGCTACAATATGAACTTATATTATTTAGAAAATAAAATAGTAAGAAACAACATAATAAATAAAACCTAAAATTCTTGCATGTGTAGACATAAGTCAAGGCAAGTCCACTCCTATTGTGAACTGCTGATTAAGTCCATTCCTCCAGGTCACGGGTGCCAAATAGGTAGATCCCCAGATGTTTTACAACTACAGCTACCATGATGCTTTGTCATTCTAAAAACATTCTAAATGCATGCAAAGCATCATTGAAGTTGTAGTTCTACAACATCTGTGGATCTACCTTTTTTGACACCCCTGCTTAGGGATCGACCAATTATCGTTTTTGCCGATATTATCTGATATTCTGATTTTTATTTTTTTTGTAAGTATTGGTATAGTCCGATAATCACCGGCAATACCGATAATTAATGAGTAGGCCGGTGCGTCCAAGCGGCCGCCTTAGGGCACACCGGCCTGGGGGGTGCTATAGCGGAGTGACTGGCAGGAGGTGGGCAGGGCCGGCGCGTCCATAAGGCGGCACAGGCGGCCGCCTTAGGGCGCACTGGCTCTGGGGGCGCAAAATTCCGGTGACCGGCAGGAGGGAAGTGCTCCCTCCTGCCAGGTCACCTCCTGGATCCCCGGCGCGGCGTGCGGCTGAATTGGATGCCGAGGGAGCTCTGATCTCTCTGATCTGCTCCCTCGCAGGCTGCTGACTGATGACGTCATATTCCGGCTCCCGCGGCATCAGTAAGCAGCCTGCGAGGGAGCACATCAGAGAGATCAGAGCTCCCTCGCCACCTAGGAATCCAATTCAGCCGCAAGCCTCCCAGCAGCCCCACTGGACCACCAATGAGAGACCCACGCCAGCTCTCCAGGTAGGGAGGCTGGGTGGGAAATTTAAATTTAATTAAGATTTTTAATTTCTGTGTGTGCATGTGAGTATGTGAGTCTGTCAGTGTGTGTGTGACTATGTGAGTTTGTGTGTGAGTGAGTATGTCTGTCAGTGTGTGTGTGAGTGAGTGTGTCTGTCAGTGTGTGTGTGAGTGAGTGTGTCTGTCAGTGTGTGTGTGAGTATGTGTGTCTGTCAGTGTGTGTGTGACTATGTGACTATGTGAGTTTGTGTGTGAGTGAGTGTGTCTGTCAGTGTGTGTGTGAGTATGTGTGTCTGTCAGTGTGTGTGTGAGTATGTGTGTCTGACTGTGACTGTGAGTTTGTGTGTGTGTGAGTGTGTGTGAGTGAGTATGTCTGTCAGTGTGTGTGTGAGTGTGTGTCTGTCAGTGTGTGTGTGAGTGAGTGTGTCTGTCAGTGTGTGTGTGAGTATGTGTGTCTGTCAGTGTGTGTGTGACTATGTGACTATGTGAGTTTGTGTGTGAGTGAGTGTGTCTGTCAGTGTGTGTGTGAGTATGTGTGTCTGTCAGTGTGTGTGTGAGTGAGTGAGTCTGTCAGTGTGTGTGTGAGTGAGTGTGTCTGGTTGGCAAAGTGTGTGTGTGTGTGTGTGTGTGTGTGTGTGTGTGTGTGTGTGTGTCTGTCTGTGTGTGTGTGTGTATGTGAGTATGTCTGTCAGTGTGTGTGTGAGTATGTGTGTCTGTCAGTGTGTGTGTGAGTATGTGTGTCTGTCAGTGTGTGTGTGTGCATGTGAGTATGTCTGTCAGTGTGTGTGTGAGTATGTGTGTCTGTCAGTGTGTGTGTGTGCATGTGAGTATGTCTGTCAGTGTGTGTGTGAGTATGTGTGTCTGTCAGTGTGTGTGTGCATGTGAGTATGTGTGTGTGAGTGTGTGTGTCTGTGTGGTTCTGTCAGTGTGTGTGTGTGTGGTTCTGTCAGTGTGTGTGTGAGTATGTGTGTCTGTCAGTATGTGCATGTGCGCATGTGAGTACGTGTGTCTGTCAGTGTCTGTGAGTTTGTGTGTGTGTCAGTGTGTGTTTTTCAATGAGTCTGTCAGTGTGCGTGTGAGTGTCTGTCAATGAATGAGTGTGTCAGATAAGTGAGTCTGGCTGTCAGAGATGTCTGTATGTTTGTCATTGAGTGTGTGTGTGACTGTCAGTGTTTATACACCCCTGACTGTAGCGTGGCCAAGCGGAGTGTACCGTGGTACAGGAACTTCTGTTTCCTGTACCTGGCAGAACTTACAGGAAAAGCTCACTGTACCGGGATTCGCTCCGCTCAGCCACACTACAAAGAAAGGTAGGAGGCACACCAGGAAGGGGAGGGGACCACTATGGGGGTGGGTGGCGCACCAAGGGACAGGGAGAGGAGGGGAGAGATATCCTAAGGTACAGGAAAAGGAGGGAGGGGGGGAGAGGAACACTAAGCGACAGCCAACAGATGGGGGAGGGGAGAGGAACACTAAGGGACAGGGAAAGGAGGCGGGAAGGGAAAGGAACAGTAAGGGTCAGAGAAGGGAGGGGACCATTAAGGGACGGGGAGAGGGGCCGGATGTGAAAGAAACACACAGCGGGGCTAGAGAAGGAAAGAGACACACACAAAGGAGCTGGGAAGAATAAAAGACACAAATGGGCTGGGAGAAAAGGAGTCACACAAAGGGGCTGGGAGGAGTAAGACAAAATGTGGGAGGATGTAAGAGTCATACAAAGAGGAGAGATAGGAGACACACAAAGGCAAAAATAGGAGATAAAATACACTAAAGGGAGTCAGATATTTAAAAGATGGGATAAGAAACACAAAAGGGAGGTTAAGAGGCACATGGGTGAAGATGTTTTTGGGGGGGCGGAAAAATGCATCTTCGCCTATGTACCCAAAATTCTTTGCACCGGCCCTGGAGGTGGGCGCACAGTGCTCCCTCCTGCCAGACACTTTGTGTAGCATGGCAGAACGGAGCAGTGCGCACCGCGGTACAGTAAGTTATGTTTCCTGTACCCGGCCGGACTGAAAGGAAGTGCTCACTGAGAGCACTTCCTGTCAGTCCGGCCGGGTACAGGAGACTGAATCTCCTGTACCGCAGTGCACACTGCTCTACTCGACCATGCTACTAGGA
Source organism: Pelobates cultripes (assembly GCA_933207985.1). NCBI lineage: Eukaryota > Metazoa > Chordata > Amphibia > Anura > Pelobatidae > Pelobates > Pelobates cultripes. The sequence goes on along the minus strand of OW240913.1, from coordinate 215,472,894 downwards.
AACACACCAGGGAGCGGGGACCAAGGAGGGGAGAGAGAGGGGCACTAAGGGATCAGGGGGACGGGGATGACACTATGGCATAGTTAAAGATTACTATGGGATGGGGGAGGTAGAACACCATGGGACAGAGGGTGGTAAGGAACACTATGGGGGAGCGGGGGTGGAAAGGAAAACTATGTAAGGAGGGGTTGTAAGGAACACTATGGGACAGGGGAAGAACACTATGGGACAGGGAAGGGGGGTGAATAACACTGTGGTACAGGGAAGGGGGTGAAGAACACTATGGGACAGGGGAGGGAGGTGAAGAA
>OW240913.1:215277226-215465190 GCA_933207985.1 Pelobates cultripes | reverse complement strand
GTGACAGTGAGGATGGGTGACTAGTGACAGTGGGGGGACTAGTGACAGTGAGGGGGGTGACTGGTGACAGTGAGGGGGGGTGACTGGTGACAGTGAGGGTGGGTGACTGGTGACAGTGAGGGGGTGTGATTGGTGCCTACCTGTCTCTCTGCTTCCTCTCCCAGGCTGCTGCTCCTTCCCCTCCTGGCTCTGTGTGAAAGGAGTAAACAGGAAGTGAGGTCACTTCCTGGCCCCGCCTCTCCCATCACACAGAGCCGCATGGGAGAGGAAGCCGGAGACCTGGCAGAGAGCAGGTGAAGCTGCCAGGTCTCATGGGGGGGGGATGTGCAGAGCGGTAGGTTGTGGGGGCCCCGCGCTGCATCAGGGGCCCCACAACCTATCAATGAAAGTTTTATTTTATTATTTTTTGCCGTTCCAGTTGGAGAGATCTCTGATCTCTCCAGCTGGAACAAGGCTGTGCTGCCGGGCCCCTGACTGCCTCGGGCCCTCGGTCCGTGACCGATATGCCCGAGTGGTCAGTCCGCCCCTGGTGCTGGGCAAATACCCGTTAAACAAAACCAGTTACTTGAACATGTCAATTAATTGAACATTATTTGTTCAAAAATACTTTCATTACTAGAAACATAGAATGTGACGGCAGATAAGAAACATTCGGCCCATCTAGTCTGCCCAATTTTCTAAATACTTTCATTAATCCCTGGCCTTATCTTATAGTTAAGATAGCCTTGTGCCTATCCCACGCATGCTTAAACTCCTTTACTGTGTTAACCTCTACCACTTTAGCTGGAAGGCTATTCCATGCATCCACTACCCTCTCAGTAAAGTAATACTTCCTGATATTATTTTTAAACCTAGAATGTATTTCCTAGTTAAACACTGAGTTTAGTGTGTTGGTTTAACCACACATCTGTTAATACAGGCACTATATAAAGATTTCTTTAATATATTCTTAAAATGAATCAATGCTTTTCTGAGGAAAGAAATCACCTAGGGAACTAAAATGAGAGTTACTGAACATCCGACAAGCTGTTCCTTAAAATTAATAAGAGGCATGTGTCACTTAATGACATTATTCACTGCAGGTATGGAAGAATGTGTCCCTAAAGTCACAGACTGGTGGAATAAGAATGTAATAATTGTCAGCTGGAAAAGGAGATGGATTTTTGTAGTAGAAGAATAGATACAATTAAGTTCTCACCCTGCAGATCTTCTGTACATCAATTATATCAAAATCCCCTGGCAGTTATTTTAAAAGAGCACTATGGTCAGCATGACAACTTCACCTAAATCAAGGTACCCTGTTTTATGAATGGTAAGATAATGATTTTTGCCATGTGTTCAAAGTGTCTATGAATTTATACAATACATTCTAATACAAATGTATCATTTAAATGGAATAAGATTTTGATGTTGATTATAACTATTTGTGCCAATAGAATTCCTAATCAATTTAATGTTTCTTTAGTTGCAACAAAAAGGAAGTTAAATCACAAAGAAAATCTCCATATCATGCATAAATTATGTCTGCGGGCTTTGCAAAATTAGTACAAGATGACTTTATTTCTGCAGCCAACAAAAAGCTACAATTGATTTTAAAGCATTCAGTAACTTGTGTACATATACAGTTGTGGTTAGTGAAAAATGGCAAATAGTTTAAAGCCTAGGATTACAAATATTTTAAAGCCTAATCTTTGCAAGCATTGTTGGATTTAAGAGACCCGTGAAATGTCTCAATGTCGTCAATAAAGAAGAAAGATAAAGAAACAGTGTAAGAGTTTAAGGTTGCTTTGTTTGTTGCAGTTTTTATACTGTTTTGAATTAGCGAGAAATGGAAAACAGCCAATAAAATAAACCATCCTGTATAGCAAAAGATGATTGCTAAGTACCAACTAAAGGTAGGGGTTTTGTGAACAGATCAATATTTTAGTTACTTATAAAGACAATGTGATTATCAAATATATGACCATCGAATCTTATTTTCTTCAATGTCAGTTAATGTAAGACTATTTTCACAAAAGACTATGAGAGGACATTTAAAAAAAAAAAGATTTAATTGCATTTTTTTTTTTTACAGTATTAGCTTGAGAGTGGCAAGTTGTGAAAGAAAATGGAAATCCAGGGAGACTGTTATCTATACAGTGGGGCAAAGAAAAATGTTTTAAAAAAAAACACGATGACCTCCAAAACACTCTATAAACATAATGTAGCAATAACAAAGTTTTTATTTTTTTAAAGATACATTAGAAAGAAAAAGACAACTGGAAATGGAAAATGTGGCTGCTTTAAACAGAAATTACATGTATGTCACTCATTGTGGAATGCTGGGTGATTTATTTGTGTTGTCGAGCTGCATGTCTCACCTACTTTTGTCTATTTGACACTGATTTGCGAAGAGGCAGCGGCAATATTCAGGTAAGTATGTTTTACTTATTACATTTAACCCCTTGTGGACCGATGACTGTTCAGGACCGTCATCAGAAACATCCTCTTGAGGACTAATGATGGGTCTGAACCGTCATAATGTTAATTATTACTTACCCGATCACCACCGTCCCCACACTGCTCCCGGTCTGGGGGGACTGCCTGACAGCCCAAGTAGTCCCCCCTTAGCAAATTAGGCCTCTGCTGGCCATGTGATTGCTCTAACAGAGCGGTCACATGGCCGCAATAGGCGTCCAGGCATCTCCCTGCAGGGGGACTGCCTGAACTGACAGGCAATCTCCCTGCATCTGTTAAATAAAAAAGAATAATAATGTTTATAAGTAAATAAAAATAAAATATATGTATGTATATATTTTATATTTTATATAGATAGATATATATATATATAGAGAGAGATATATAAAATAACCTGTACATGGGGGGTACTGTTTTACTCAGGAGACTTTGCTGAATACAAATATTAGTGATTTAAAACAGTAAAATGTATTACAATGATCAGATCATCAGTGACCGTGAAGTTTTTTGCATGTTTCACACACAAATGGCGCTTTCACTGATGATATTGTTGTGATACGTTTTACTGTTTTGAAACACTAATATTTGTGTTCAGCGAAGTCTCCCGAGTATAACAGTTACTCAGTTGGCTACTAGAGGTGTGCACACGCTGCATGAAGAGGCTGAACACTCTCTAAAGAGATGATATGGATTAGCACAGCGCAGCATTTTGCTGTTCATGCGCAATAGCCTCCCAATGCTTTCCTATAAGAAAGCATTTGTTTGTCTGAGATCATCAAGACTGAGAGAGAGAAAAGGTTAGTTTAAACACCTTATAACTCCACAGAGATGGACGCAGCCACCTAAGTATGTATTTTAGCACTATGGTGTTCATTTAATGTTGTGGTTTTGGAGGCATAGATGCCCCACTTTACAGCATAGAACATTTCTCAGAAATAGCAATGTTCATATTTGTATAAAGACACACACCTAGTGACTGTTACCATAGTCACCAGAGGCCCTTTCCTTTTAGGACCTTTTGTATTTTCAAACAACTTCATGTTCTGATGTCATCACGTACAGCTAATTCTTACAGAGAAGCAGTGGGTTAAAGCTTCTCCATGAGAAGCACAACATTTACTATGTCTCCAATACTTGTCTCTGATAAGCATTGAACTGGACATAGAGTACGCATTCTAATGTTATATACAAACACAAACACATATACGCACATATATTTTTTTAAGACTGCAAAGTTAAAATTTGCATTCTAGGTCTCCAGCCCCTCTCAGATTGCAGTGAGAAGGTAGTTAACTCTTCTTCAGTCTTGCCACAGCTCATCTCAGCTAATCCATTTCACATAGGGAAGTGAATGAAGAGTGTGGAGATGCTGAACACAGTGCAGCACTGAGATAGGAAACACCTCAAGTGATTGCCATTATAGGTGTTAATGGGCACCAATGTAAACATTTCCTTTTCTCTGAATATACTATAGTGCCCCTTTAACATATCCTCTAGTGCAGGGGTTCTCAACCCAGTCCTCAGGACCCCCTACCAGTCCAGGATTTGGGGATTACCTGGGTGTGTGTCAGGTGTTTAGAAAAAGGGAAAAAAACACCTTAGACTCGAAGGTGTTTTTTTTTCTTTTTCTAAACACCTTAGACACACCCAGGTAATCCCTAAACCCTGGACTGGTAGGGGGTCCTGAGGACTAACGTTGAGAACCCCTGCTCCAGTGGCTGTTCTATTGACCAAAGACTCTTCCACAGCACTGACCAAGTAAAACTTTAAGCAGAAGCCCCCATGGGAAAGCATTAATTTAATGCTTTACTATTATGAAGCTTGGATGCACATGGGGTGCCTACTGCACATATGCATCAAGTCCGTAATGGTCCTCTATGAGGAACATTGATTTGTACCACGCCATGTCTTCTCCATGACTTCACGAGCGGATGAGAGGTAAGCAGCACAAAAGGGAATCTTTGCTCTGGAAAAAAAATAATTAATCATCTGTTTTATGAATTTTTATCACAAACAGGGTGGGGGAGGGGGTTTGTATTTTACTAGGGACAGGGACACTAAAGCGTTGGGAGTGCAAGTCTGTATTCCTAATGCTTTAGTGTTCTCCTTTAACATTACAGTGTTCCTTTAAACGCAATAAATAATGTGGCTTGTTAACTTCACTTAAAATGTTATGTATGCATCTTGTTGATTGGCTTCTGTCAAATAGACTGTAAGCTCGTTTGAGCAGGGTCCTCTTCAACCTATCGTTCCCATAAGTTTTCTTGTAATTGTCCTATTTATAGTTAAATCCCCCCTCTCATAATATTGTAAAGCGCTACGGAATCTGTTGGGGCTATATAAATGGCAATAATAATATTAATAAATATATATATATATATATATATATATATATATATATATATATATATACATATACATACACGTATACATACACGCACACACTTTCTTCCACCCAACTGCTAAAAGATTTTTAATTCAGTATTTTTCATTCATTCACAGCTTATGGAAAAATTCCATATCTGTTCTCATGTCAGAATTACATCTTAAATATTTTATTCCTTTTGAAAACATGACCCAGCTTCTCGGTTTATCAGATGAAGAACATCACTTCTCGTTCAGTTTATATCTAAGCCTTGTACATGTAAGATATAGACACATAAAACTGTAAAGACCTTAGAACAGCACTTAGAACTACTGTAACGGTAATGTGTGATAAGTAGTATCCAAGTACTAAATCTTCTTTAAATACACTGACGCATGATAGACAGACCAACCATTTGCTTCTACTCTAAATACATGTTTTATCATTAAAAAATATATATATTATGAACCTAGCACTATAAATATAAATTTTGTATTTTAACAAAATTAAAATAAATCTCTTAACTTTTGGGAAAGATGACGACGGGTAGATAGATACCTCAAACAAAATTGTCTCTGCATCATATGCAGTAGATATATATGAATGTATGCAGCATTAAATTACACCTCTGGTTTGCTTACAGGAATGAAATATACACAATAAATCTGATGTTCTAAAACCACATAATATGCATCTAAGTACATCACCATAGTTACATGGGATACATAGTAATGCACTGGGAAAATGTTTAATGTGCTGTAGGCATTGATATAAATAATCCCTTTTTAACTCTTTAACTGTCAGTGGGGTATCCAAAAATTTAAATTAATGACCGCTATGTCAAACAAATAGTTAACTGTATTTATATGTTGGGAGAACACAGAATGCCATTTGTAATTCATGCTAGTTAATTTTTGCCCTAACAATCCAATAACCACCATATTAATGCATCAATATTAAAAGAAACCTTCAGATTTGTGTCTGTTTACAAATTTAAAACATATGGGTTGGCATTTTGCATATGCTCTCATAAGCCTTAGCATTTGAGCTTTTTAAAACAGGACTCTCAGCATCTTCCATTCCTGTATGTCCAACATGTCTTGTTGCAATTACTTGTTTGTTAGTCCACCTATTGAGCAGCATAGACAAATTTGTTGGAGCTTTAAAAATAATGATAAACAGTCATAATAAAAAAGCACATATTTTATAAACTAAATATTTATCTTTCTGATCATACTGCATAATAAAACTGATTTAAAAGAACACTATAGCGTTGGGAATATAAACATGCATTTCTAAACGCCATAATGTTCGTAATGTTCCTCTACCTATAGAAGTAGGGGATTCAGAAGGTGAGTTTGCCTGTTAGGAAAGCATTGGGAAGAAAGGGCCCATGAGTGGCAAAATCCCATGGTGTACCAATAAATTGGTCTCTATGGGATTACATTTATTGAGATAAAATGGTCTAAGTGCCTTTAATGTTTCTAAATACACTGCTCAAAAAAATAAAGGGAACACTTAAACAACACAATGTAACTCCAAGTCAATCACACTTCTGTGAAATCAAACTGTCCACTTAGGAAGCAACACTGAGTGACAATCAATTTCACATGCTGTTGTGCAAATGGGATAGACAACAGGTGGAAATTATAGTCAATTAGCAAGACACCCCCAATAAAGGAGTGGTTCTGCAGGTGGTGACCACAGACCACTTCTCAGTTCCTATGCTTCCTGGCTGATGTTTTGGTCACTTTTGAATGCTGGTGGTGCTTTCACTCTAGTGGTAGCATGAGACGGAGTCTACAACCCACACAAGTGGCTCAGGTAGTGCAGCTCATCCAGGATGGCACATCAATGCGAGCTGGGGCAAGAAGGTTTGCTGTGTCTGTCAGCGTAGTGTCCAGAGCATGGAGGCGCTACCAGGAGACAGGTCAGTACATCAGCAGACGTGGATGAGGCCGTAGGGGGGCAACAACCCAGCAGCAGGACCGCTACCTCCACCTTTGTTCAAGGAGGAACAGGAGGAGCACTGCCAGAGCCCTATAAAATGACCTCCAGCATACCACAAATGTGCACGCGTCTGCTCAAACGGTCAGAAACAGACTCCATGAGGGTGGTATGAAGGCCCGACGTCCACAGGTGGGGGTTGTGCTTACAGCCAAACATCGTGCAGGACGTTTGGCATTGCCAGAGAACACCAAGATTTGCAAATTCGCCACTGGCGCCCTGTGCTCTTCACAGATGAAAGCAGGTTCACACTGAGCACGTGGCAGACGTGACAGAGTCTGGAGACGCCGTGGAGAACGTTCTGCTGCCTGCAACATCCTCCAGCATGACCGGTTTGGCAGTGGGTCAGTAATAGTGTGGGGTGGCATTTCTTTGGGGGGCCACACAGCCCTCCATGTATTCGCCAGAGGTAGCCTGACTGCCATTAGGTACCGAGATGAGATCCGCAGACCCCTTGTGAGACCATATGCTGGTGCGGTTGGCCCTGGGTTCCTCCTAATGCAAGGCAATGCTAGACCTCATGTGGCTTGAGTGTGTCAGCAGTTCCTGCAAGACAAAGCCATTGATTTTATGGACTGGCCCGCCCGTTCCCCAGACCTGAATCCAATTGAGCACATCTGGGACATCATGTCTCGCTCCATCCACCAATGTCACGTTGCACCACAGACTGTACAGGAGTTGGCAGATGCTTTAGTCCAGGTCTGGGAGGAGATCACTCAGGAAACCATCCGCCACCTCATCAGGACGTCATACAGGCACGTGGAGGCCACACACACTACTGAGCCTCATTTTGACTTGTTTTAAGGACATTACATCAAAGTTGGATCAGCCTGTAGTGTGTTTTTCCACTTTAATTTTGAGTGTGACTCCAAATCCAGACCTCCATGGGTTGAAAAATTTGATTTCCATTTTTTTGTTTTTGTGTGATTTTGTTGTCAGCACATTCAACTATGTAAAGAACAAAGTATTTCAGAAGAATCTTTAATTCATTCAGATCTAGGATGTGTTATTTTTGTGTTCCCTTTATTTTTTTGAGCAGTGCACATTTTACAAAACCAGATATTTCAAGGACAATTTATTATCCCATGGATCAGAGCCCAAACTCGTGAGGAGCACTGGTGGACTGGTAAAAAGTGACTGAAGATGCACACATTAACAAATAGGCATCCAGTGACAAAATGCCTGAACACACTTTAGTGTCAGCTCCTGCTATGACACTAAAACAGGTGCCCTGATCTATGCCTGACAAATCAATTAAATACCTCCTTTGCCCTGTATGTGGAGCAAATATATTTATGTTAATAGCCTGGATGCAGGCATTTGAGCACCGAGTGGGGATGACCCTTTAGTTAGCCCATGCTGCAAGCCAGACAATTTCAACTGGCTTCTTGGGAGGAGGCATTTTACCTGATACTCCCCCATACCAACCAATGAATGGGACTGACCACACTGGCAAATGCCCCAGGCCAATGATTTATTGTAATCATTAATGTTATCACTGATGGAATAAGCTTGTTTCCTCTGTATCACTGCCACGAATGGATTAGCGTTGTCTGAAAATGTACAAAAAAAAAATGTACCAATGCAGTATAAAATTCTGAACAAATAGCTCAGAATGCAGAGGAAGAGACAATGTTCTTACCATTACTTGGAGCTGTACATTTAGCAATATTAGATATTAACCTGCAGGAAAGAAATCCTAGGATGGGATTTCTATTTCAAGCATTTTGTATTTCTCTTACTTTAGCAACACAGTTTCTCTAACAAAATAATGTAATAGTACAAGCGACAGCAATAATACCAGAATACTATAAATATGTTCACTGGTCAGCCACGACATTAAAACCACCTGCCTAATTTCATGCAGGTTGTGCTACCAAAACAGATCTGATGTCTTGAGGCAGGACTCCAAAAAAGCTCTGCATGTGTCCTATGGTAGCTGGCAGCAAGACATTAGCAGCATATCCATTAAGTGCTGCAAGTTGCGAGGTGGGGCCTCCATGAATCGGATTTGTCATCCCAGCACATGCTCAACCTGATTGGGATCTGGGGAGTTTGGAGGCAAAGGCAACACCTTTACAGGATCACCATAGGGTCAGGAACACAAACATGTATTCTTGTGCTAAACTCACCATATAAAAGTTTAAAACTCACCATATTTCCAACGTTGTGTGGATCCGCCGGCGCTGGCTCTGCCCCCTTTGTGACATCATCAAAATGGCTGATTTTTAGCCAATCCAATGCTTTCCCGTGAGGAAAGCATTGGATTGGCTAAAATTGGCACGGGGGCGGGGCCAATGCATCTCTATGAGGGAAATTCAGCGTCTCAATGCAGAGCATGGGGACGTTGAATGGCAGGGCTGCTTACTCTGCAGCCCTGAGCCAGGAAGCCCCGCCACTGGCCATCTAAGGAGTGGCCACTTGGAGGTGTCCCTAAGAGCAATGTAAACACTGCCTTTTCTCTGAATTATGAAGACTGACCGATCTGTGGCTACGCAACCCCATATGCAGAAAACTGTGATGCACTGTCGGTTCTGACACATTTCTATCATGGCCAGCATTACGCTTTTCAGTATTTTGATCTACGGATGCTCTTCCGTGTGATCAAAGCTGACAGGTTAGCCTTTTCTCCCAATTTGCATCAATGAGCCTTGGAGGCACATGACCCTTGTCCTTCTTTGCACCACTTTTGGTGTGTACTAACCACTGCCTACTGCCAACACCCCCACAAGACTTGCTGTTTTGGAGATGCTCTGATCCAATTATTATGACCCTTGTCAAAGCCACTCAGATCTTTTTGCTTGACCATTTTTCCTTCTTCCAACACATGAAATTCAAGAAATGATTGTTCACTTGTTGCCTAATATTTCCCACCCCTGTAACGATATCATCAATGTTATTCACTTCACCTCTCATTGGTTTTAATGTTTAGGCTGATAAGTGTATAGTCATGTGTTTATTCACTTAACTACAAATTTTAGAAATGGCCAAATTGAATGAATAATAGTAAAACTGGAAAAATAATTCTCCAACTCTGCTATACTGGCAGCTTGGACATTTTACTCTGAATGTTGTAATTCAGATTTCAATTCTTTACAATATGACATTTAATGAAGCAACCCTGTGACGTTTATTCTAAACAGTGGGTTGTACTGAACCAAAAAATTAATTGTGAAACTAGGCTACAATATCCACACTGTGAAAGAGATGAGTTGAGTATTTTGCCTAAATGTTGCAATTTGATTTTCAATTCATTACAATTCTGTGTATACTGAATAACCCTCAAAGCAGTAAATTTGATAAACACAAGTTTTAATCGCCATAGTTTAGGTTATGCGAGTGCTCCACAACTTGAACAAGGATTGGTGTCGCCAATGACAAATCATCAGCTAGGTAGAGTTGCCTGATCCACCCTGGTTTTCTGGAGAGATATCACCTATGATTGTCTATACATGAAAAGTGCTATCCTGCTGTATTTAGAAATGAAATACTACAGGAGAGAAACCAATACAGTAATGAATCATTGTGGAATTATGCAGAATATGAATTCCTCTTTGCAGCTGAAATGAGGACAAATTAACTCACATCATGTCAACTGAGGCTTTCCCCAAACAAACCCGGATACCCATTATACAGCACTATGAAATGAAGCTTATTACACCAACTTGCTACTGAGAACCAGTGAGCTCACTATTGATTTGGGGCAAGCTGGACTTTTAGTTAAAACATGTGATTATAAAGAATTCACTTCACCCCACTTACAGAGACCACAGGTGGCAGAACATGGGTTCTTCCTGAGCTAAAGATGCAATGAATAAGTGAATTAAGTGGAGGCCTAGCAGTGATTAAATTTTTTTTTTTTTTTTTAAAAGACATATCTTACTGTAAATATGTGTGCCTGACTTTCTACACTCTTAAATTAGATTTGTGAACCCTCTCCTAAAAATTGGATTTCACAAGCATAAAAGCTATATGAAACGCTCACATTGACTGTGTTAGAATTGTACTGCTAAAGACTGTATAAGACTACTTTGCTTTATGTATTTTTCCTAAATGTGACAAAGTTTGACAAAAGGTGGGATTATTGCAGCCAAACTGTCATCACTAGTGATGGTGGAGGTGGAAATGACTTTGTTTACCCCACAATCTTCTGGGATCCTTCATAGACATCAGTGCTGCAAGCTCACGCATGTTTAAGAGTACAGCACTGACATTGGCCCTTTGCAGATGACGAGCCAGGAGGGAAGAGAATCCCATATAAGAAGATGGTGGTGGAGGAACAGGTTTGGGTTACTAAAACACAAATTTCCTTGCACTCCACAACCACAACTGCCAGCAGTAAAGTCATTGGTGGATGGGTTGATCTAAGCAAAATGTGCAAAGACCCCAGAAGGTGACAGATCTACTTTAAAGAAGCACTTATGGTGTCAGGAGGTGCCTGGCACTGACTCACATTAAGGGGTCTAAACCTTTCGCAAATGGTTTAACCCCAAAGTTTTTTTCCCAGTGTCGAAACTCCATGCCTCTGCCCTTCTGTTTTCTAAAAATCTCTAAACTGGCTTCAAGTGAAGTTCATTCAATGAAGTTGTTATGGTGCCTTTAAAAATAAAATGCATTTAACATAAAATTGGTAAATAAGTATGAGGACGTTCCCAAAGATGTTCACAAGGAGGCCTAGCACCCAACATGCCCAGACTATCACATGTTACTAACAAAACAACCTACAAAATGAAAAATGCATACAGAATGGTTTTAGCAGTGTATTTATAGTGTGATCCAACTTAATATAACTGTATTGAAACTGAGTATATTCTGAACACAACCTGTCTTATATATCATGTAAAAAACAATAGATAGCAGCTAGAAAAAAACAAAGGACAAACACAATAAAAGCCCTTAAATGCAGAAAGGTTTGCAGCCAGTTAAAATGTTTCAATTTAACATTTATCTAGAAACTTATATATTGGGATGTGAAAGTAGCAAAGTGCCTGAATATCCTTATCACACTGTTTCTACACAGATGCAATGCCATAAACTAGTAACTATGATGTAAACGTAAACTATACATTTAATGTAATTAGGAATCCTGCATTAATACTGTGTGTAATACCTTGATGGTTCCATGACCTCCACTTAGCATGCCTAGATCACAGATTTAAAGCACAAATTGCGGTATGTACTAAACTATGCAAATACACTTCCAGCACGCTATTAAAGCTGTACATCACAAAACAGGAAACGGAGACATTTCGTGCTGTGCAGCTTAAGAACCTATGGCTTGCAGGACTCCTTGTCTATGGTTAAAGAGGACAGGTCCAGCAACTGGTATTATCTGCTCCACGTGCCAGTGTTTGAAGTTTTGCCACATAACACGTGTACAGCACATGAAAACCACACAGGTCACAGAAGAGTTACACCGAACACACAATCAGCAAAAAGGCTTCCCAGCATGTAACAAGCCAGCTGTCAAGGAAGAGAGGGGAGACAGTCCAAAAACAAGGTGTCACAAATGTGTTCACAAAATAGTCAATGCTAAACCTGGGACAGTCCAGCCATTGTGGACTACGTTTGGCTGGCTGAGCATAGTGGGGAAAGTAGTTCACAACAGCTAGAATGTCAAAGGAGACTTGTTGAATCTGCTCCATCCCAGGTGGCCGAAAGCTAACTTTCCAGGTAGTGCAGGACTACAATTCCCATTCTAAATGCTGGCAAAGCATTATGAGATTTGTAGTCTTATACTAGGAGATCCATCTTTCGGCCACCACATTGTTATATTGTTCCTTACCCAGGTACAGGCGGAGATCTATCAGAATCTGGGGGGGCCCACCATTCAGCTGGTAAAAGAGAGAACCCAGGCAGAAGAGGAGCAGCGTGGCCATGCAGAAACCATAATCTCGCAGGGAGAAGCGCTGAGACACCAGGGACAGCCAGTACTTATTTGCAGTACCGTGGACATTGTTTTTGGGAACATGATGGTTACTGTTATGGTAATTATTGCTGCTGCTGCTGTTCTTCTTCATTATATGTCCTCCTTACACAGATAGGCAGGAAGAGGTCACCCATCCGCCTGAAGATGACAAGGGCTGCTTTCTGGTTCATTGGAGAAGTTGGACAGAGTTTTCGAGTGCTTTTTAATTCAGGAGATCTCCCTCTCCATTGCTCTGACACTCGCTGCGTTAAAACAAAACAGGCTGCTACAGCAGGATTCTTCCTTCTTCACTTTAATTCTTCCCCCCGAGTTCTGAACGTTCTATCTTCCTTTGGTATTAACTCTGCTTCTCTCTGTCTCCCTCCCTCTCGCTATCTGGCTCAATCTCAGCCTGTCTCCTTGCTATCCTATTTTCCTTCTTCTTTCCCACTATCTTCTCCTGCTCGGCCCTCCCCCGTTTCTCTCCTCCTTTCTTGCTCTTCTCACTCTCCACCTCTTTCCTCTCCAGGACTGTAGGGCAGCATGAGGTGTGCACTCTGCAGCAGGCTCCTCGCTTATCCTGAGCACCGATTACTATCCTTAGGGTTAAGTATGGTGTCAGATTACGATTTTCTTCTCCCACTAAAACAGTAGGCTTGCTTTTTTCTGTGTAGAAGTAGGAAAGAAAGTTGTTTTCATTTCTTTTCTCTGTCTTCTCCCCACCCCTCCTCCTCTTACTTCTTCTTTATTTCCACACCAGCGACCCCTTGGGGCTTCAAGTAGATTTCTGGAAAAATTGGTTTTAACATAGAGCGACCTCCACCAACCACACCAAAAGATGATGTAAAAAGCCTGTGCTCTTATCTGTCTAGTCTTTTTTAGTTTTTCAATTATGCTAATTCAAAAGCAACTTTTTTGTATTTAGTGAATACAGCGTAGGGTTTCAGATAAATAATCACACACACACACACACACACACACACTCTCTCTCTCTCTCTCTCTCTCTTTTGGTTATAAGATTACACAGTATCAGAGTATTGCAGTATGATATGATATCTTTTTTTATTGGACTAACATAGTATTCAAGAGACAAGCTTTTGAGAGTTTTCCTCTCTTACAGATGTCTGAAGCAATACTGATTAATATGATCGAGTATATCACTTGAAATCATTGATGTTGTTAGAGGGGGGGTGGGGTATATTTTAGATATGTGATATGGGTACAGCAATATATTTTGTTCTGTATGATATCATTAATGTGGCATTAACTTAACGGGACACTATTGGCACCGAAACCACTTCAGCTAATTGACGTGGTCTGAGTGCACTATAGTAAGCTCCTCCCTTGCAGCCCCCAGAGCAGCCAAAATAGGGTTCAAAACCCTTTTGTCATTTACCTGATTAAAGCCCCGATGTCCCTCGACACTGAGTCAGGCTCCACCTCTGCTCCACTGCCAACATCAGCCGACGAGGAGACCTAACGCGCATGAGCGCCGAGCGCCGCAATCTTCACAAGATTACAGTCTATATGCAGTAGCTCAAAGTTCAAACACAATAAAAATCTAGTGTAGTATTTTATTAATAACAAAAAGCTTATAGATCTTTAACCCCTTAAGACCGGAGGGCGTACTATTACGCCCTATTCTAAGCGGCTCTAAACGCCGCCAGGCGTAATAGTACGCCCTCCGGTCTTTCGGTACTTACCCGGTCGCCGGCGGTCCCACGCCGGCGATCGCGGTGGGGCCGCCGGCGTCCTCCTCGAAGCCCCCCGGCCATGTGAGAGTGGGGTCCTTGCGAGGACCCCACAATCACATGGCCGGGGGTAGCTGCCTCCTTCATTGCCAGCAGGGGGGCTGCCTGTAATGACAGGTGGTCCCCCTGCTGGCTGAAAATAAAAATAAAATAAATTAAATAGTGTAAAAAAAATAAATATATACTTAGATCATATATATATATATATATATATATATATTATATATATATATATATATGATCTAAGTATATATATACACATATACATACACACACGTACACCGTCTAGGTGTATTTTACTATTAATATATATATACATATATATATAATTATATATATTAATATCAAATTACACGTAGACTGATACTGATTAAATATATATATATATATATATATATAAAATTATTGTTATATATATAATATATATATAATATAAAAAAATGAAAATGTAAATACGTTAAAAAATAAAATTAAAAAAATAATTAAAAAATATATAGATGTGTGTTATTTCGTTCTAACTGTATTGTGAAATTATTATATATATATATCAAAATACACGTAGAATGAAATAATATATCTATATACATAAATATATACGTATATATCACTATATATATATACACCTATATATAAATAAATGATGTTTTGTCCTGATGAAAGCTCCATGTGGGAGCTGAAACGTTGACTTTTTAAATGGATTGAATAAAAGCTAAATTTTATTTGAAAATCTCTATAAAGTCCTTGGAGTGCGGTCATTTCTGCTATGTCTACATGATCCTTGCCAGACCAGCACCGGGCACCACAGGATTACACCAGGAGTGCAAGCCTTCGCTATTTATATATAAATAAAAATATTTTAAAAAAATTATATAGATATATACATATAGATTCACATACGTATATATATATATATATATACAAAAATACTCTTGGCACTCACCCATTAAAAACTTTTTTCTTTGATATCTTTGCCTGGGTGCAAACCTCAGCGTGGGTATATATATTTTCCATAGAAAAAAGGTGCACTCACAGGACTTCTTCCATCAATGATTTTATTCTAAGTTGTGCATTACATTCGTAATCTTCAATCAACGTTTCGACCCCTAAAGGGTCTTTTTCAAGATCCTTTAGGGGTCGAAACGTTGATTGAAGATTACGAATGTAATGCACAACTTAGAATAAAATCATTGATGGAAGAAGTCCTGTGAGTGCACCTTTTTTCTATGGAAAATATATATATATATATATATACACATATATTAATTCTACATATATATTTATGTAATATTTTTACATAATTAGGTATCTTAATTAATTACAATTAGCAGGACCTGCCTGACAACCCATGCCGAAAATAAAGGGAATTTAATTTGCTAGCACTATATTTAACCCTATAACTTTCCGAGACACCATAAAACCTGTACATGGGGGTACTGTTCTACTCGGGAGACTTCGCTGAACACAAATATTAGTGTTTCAAAACAGTAAAATGTATTAAAACAATGATATCGCCAGTAAAAGTGACGTTTTTTGCATTTTTCACGCACAAACAGAATTACACGGACAATATTATTGCTGTGATACTTTTTACTGTTTTGAAACACAAATATTTGTGTTCAGCGAAGTCTCCCGAGTACAACAGTACCCCTCATGTACAGGTTTTATGGTGTTTTCACGTCAAATATAAGGCTTGCGTTTCCTTTTTTTCACATTAAAATTCACCAGCTTGGTTACGTTGCCTTTGAGACCCTATGGTAGACCAATAATGAAAATTACCCCTATGATGGCATACCATTTGCAATAGTAGACAACCCAAGGTATTGCAAACAGGGTATGTCCAGTCTTTTTTAGTAGCCACTTAGTCACAAACACTGGCCAAAATTGGCATTTTTTGCATTTTCACACACAAACAAATACTAACGCTAACTTTGGCCAGTGTTTGTGACCAAATGGCTACTAAAGAAGACTGGACATACCCCATTTGCAATACCTTGGGTTGTCTACTATTGCAAATGGTATGCCATTATGGGTGTAAATTTCATTCCCGGGCTACTATACAGTCTCAAAGGCAACGTAACCAATCTGGCGAATTTAAATTTCAAATGTAACGTGCTATATTTGACCCTGTAACTTCCCAAAACGCCATAAAACCTGTACATAGGGGGTACTGTCTTACACGTGAGACTTTACTGAATACAAATATGTGTATTTTATTGCAGTAAAAGCAAACAGTATTATGACATTGACCGTTAAAATGTCATGTAGAACTAAAAATTTTTTAAAAAATCGTATTTTCTCCCATTTTTTCATATTAAATTATGTTTCACAGCTAAATATTTGATATTAAATGAAAGTCCTGTTTCCCCTGAATAAAATGCAGGGCCAGTGCAAGGATTTTTGGGTACACAGGCGAAGATGATTTTGGTGACCATCCCCCCACCCCCCCAAGAAAGCATCTTCACCTGAGTGCCTATTAACCCACCTTTTGTTTCTTATCCCCTCTTTTAACCCCTTAATGACGAATGATGGATCTGGTCCGTCATGCTGGGAAAGCACTTAACGCCAGATGACAGACCAGGCCCGTCATGCGCTAAAGTGAACCCCAGATCGCCGCGATCGCTGTCAGAGCAAGCACATGTGCTGCAGGGACTTCTAATCCACCTCCCTGTGCTTCCGCGTTCTGTGTGAAATGCATGCAAACACATCAGCAGTGATGATCTTCTCCCTGTAAAAAAAAAAGAAAAATGTTTACAATCCCACCCCCTCTTTCCCCTGCTTTAATAAAATTAACCCCTTCCCTGCCAATTGATCACTGACTACAGCAGGGATAGGCAATCTTTGGCACTCCAGATGTTGTGGACTCCATCCCCCATAATGCTCTTAGACCAACAATGCTGGCAAAGCATCATGGGAGGTGTAGTCCAAAACAACTGGAGTGCCAATGGTTGCCTATGTCTGGACTACAGTGATCACTTGGCAGGGACTACATTTTACTGTCATTTGATTTAAAAAAAATAAAAATAAAAATTAATCCCTGAGGGTACCTCAAGAAATGCATTAAACAAACCACAGAATAGAACAGATAACTAAAATATATGAACTTCGGGGGGGGGAGGGGGTTCACAGGGAGCACACTAAAGAATAAAATAAATATTCATAATGACTAAAGTACCACGGCCTGAATTATGGAAACCTTAACATATAAGGCAGGTACATGTCTGAAATAAATAAATAAAAAAAAATGTTTTAATAACGTTTTTAAAAAAAGTTTTAAAAAACCACCCCCCTTTACCCAGTCCTAATAAAAATAAACCCCTTCCCTGCCAGTTGATCACTACCTACAGTGATCAAAATGCAGATCACAGTATTATACTGTGATTCAATTTTTTTTAACCCCTTAGGGTTAACTTTTAGGTTTTTTTTTAACCCTCAGGGGTTCAATTTATTTCATTAATTAATTTAAATATTTTAAAATGATATATTTTGCTAGCTGGAGTGGGTGGGAGTTATGGGAAATTGGGGAATTTACTGTTAGTGCTGCTTACTGTTAGTTAGGGGTTAAGGGTAAAATAAAGTTTACAAAAATGTTAAATGTGTAAAGAAAGTTTAAGAAAGTCTAAAAAATGTAATAAGCAAAAAAGTTTCAAAAAGAGTTTTAAAAGTAAAAAAAGTTTAAAAAAGTAAAAAAAAATACATTTAAAAACGCTCATTACCGGGGGCATGGCTTGATTGGGAACCAAGCTGAACACGTTTGTCTAGAGCCCCTCACCGGCCTCCTAGCCAAAAGCATTCAGTAGCTTAAAACCCATGAATTTCTACCCACCTACCCTGCCCTAAGGCGACATGGATAAGCGTACACTGCGAAAACCAGCCAAAAAACACCATGACATGGCTAGCTCGGTGTTCGATCTCCTTGCATCCTCCCGCACGCAGCCTCCAGAAGCACAAGATGGTGGCAACTCCAGCCTCCCCTACAGATACAGAGGCACTACAGCCACGAGGTACTACCACGTCTGAGACCTCCCATATACTCTCGGAACTGGCGGCTGTTAAAAAACTACCTGTCCTGAGAAATAGAGCGCAACTCCAGAGTGGTAATGGTGGAGATCCACGCACTGGGTGTGAGAATCTCCAACCTGGAACATCGGGTGGAGACCACCACCATCGCCAACAACGCTATGGCTGATCATGTCACCCAGCTCACCTCCCATCTGGAAGCATCTGAAGCGGCCCTGGAAGACCTGGCGAACAGGTCGTGCCGAAATAATCTCCTCATACGCGGCCTACTGGAACAGCACAACAAAAGCCCTCTCACAGACGCGGTTCTCACGATCCTGAACCCCCTTCTGCCTGAGATTCCTGGCACATAGACAGGGCGCATGGAGCCCTCCGCACAAGACGTGAGAAAAACCACACTGCCGAGAGATATTATCTTGCACTTTCTACACTTCCAAACAAAAGAGGTAGTGCTGAAGAAGGCCCGCAATGGCTGTGTAAAGCATAATGGAAGAGACCTCACCTTCTATCAAAATCTTGCTCTCGTCACCCTCCAGCGCGGGAGAGAGTGGAAGCCTTTTCTACAGACCTACTCAGAGCCAATGCGGTGAGATATGCATGGGGCCACCTTCTGGTCTTCATGAACGGCAGACCTCACATCCTCCTACCAGATTCGGACCCAACACCATTCTTGCAAGCCCTGGGCATCACACCGCCAGACAACCTTACCCTGCCGACCACTGCTGCTCTGTCTTTGCCGACCCTGCCACGAGACTGGTACTCCTCCACAGAGTAACCGCGAGACCCGCTGACTCACACCCTCTGTCTTCCGCAGAGGCACCGTCACTCAGCCGACCCGGTCTCCGAGGTTGCCCCAATGAGTGTTCACCCAGGTACAGGGGACTTACCTCCACACCCCCGGTCATCTCTCACCAGCGGGGAGGGGACACTCCAGACACTCACTTGCCCATTGGAAACAACACCCCTCACCAGTGCAGGAATCCTCCCACCACCGCAAGACTGACTCTCACCTACCCTCCTCTCTAAACCCACTACACATGGGACCACTACAGAAATGGTACCCCTGATCTTCGACCAACTAAAGATCTGCTCCCCACAGCAGAAAACAGCTTAATTGAAACCCCATCTATAGTGGATGCTTTACCTATATAACGTATCCACCCCAAAGACCCCATTACCATAAGGAATACAATACCTCAAAGTCTATGATCACCCATTTACCAACGCCATTACGGCCCACCCCCTAGAATCCCTATCTCCTACCCTCCCAGAAGGCACCCAAAGAATATACCACCCACGCCAATTCCTGGTGACACTGACCTTATCCTAACAACGCAAATGCTCACCATTACTCAACTTGACCCAAGACGGAACTTACCCTGTGGGGACAGACAGACCCTAAGGCGACATGGATAAGCGTACACTGCGAAAACCAGCCAAAAAACACCCTGACATGGCTAGCTCGGTGTTCGATCTCCTTGCATCCTCCCGCACGCAGCCTCCAGAAGCACAAGATGGTGGCAACTCCAGCCTCCCCTACAGATACAGAGGCACTACAGCCACGAGGTACTACCACGTCTGAAGAGAGCCCAATCCCCTGCCCTCCCCTCCGTTGCCCAGCTGAATGTCACCAACGCAGATGTTGACACCCGACCACCTTGCCACACCAAGGAGTGAGGGAGACATCCCCTGACTGATCCACATAAGCTCACTGATCCCCTGATAGCCTACCCACAAGGGAGACTATACTCCCTTACTCATATATACCAAAAGTACCACACCACCACAGCTTAGCACGACGGTAACAAAAACCACACAACGTAAAGCCGAACCACAGCAAATAATCCAAAAAACGAAAAAATACAACAAAAAATCTAATTAAAAAAAAAAGGCGTACACTGCTTACACCATGACCAACCTCCCCACACCTCTGATGACTAAACTGGAGTTAGACCCTACCAACCAGCCTAGACACACCAAAGACCCGTTCATAACCCAAAAGGGCACCCTTTCCCTCCACCTCCCTACCCCCCTTCCCAAATTCATGGAAGCAGGATACTGAGCAGACTTTCTACTACGACAACCATACAAAGAAGCTCACCACCACACTCTTATGACTTCCGAAGTCTATTATGTTTCAATTTCTGTTTGATTTATGCATGTAACCTGTTTTTGATACTACGTAACTTCATGGCATAGGGGGACATCCCCGGTGATGAGGTTCATGACCCTCTTCTTCCCACTGGCTTTTGTTCCGATGGAACTAGGGGTCCATGCACCCCCATGGTCTGGCGCAGAATAAGACCAGACACATAAAGTACTATAGTACTTTCTAAACTTTCTTTACGCTCATCTTCTTTCTCACCCCCTTCTTTACCTATCCCACCCTTCACCCGGGGCGGGCTGGGCCGGGGGGCAGGAAGGCAATTGCCCCCCAGGCCGCCCTAAATTCTGTTAGGACCGGCCGCTGCAGGGCCGGCCCTTTAAATGCTGCAGCCACCTGAGCACTCTGTTAAGAGCCTCAGGCGGCTGCTCCTGCTCCTCTCCTGCCCTCCCCTGTAGCGTGGCCGAGCTGCTCTGCTGTCCGCGGTGCCCAGCCGGACTGATAGGAAGGAGTGTGCACTTCCTGTCTGTCCAACCGGTTACAGGAAACAGAAACTCCTGTTCCGCGCGGAGTTTCTGTTTCCTGTAACCGGTCGGACAGACAGGAAGTGCACACTCCTTCCTATCAGTCCGGCCGGGCACCGCGGACAGCAGAGCAGCTTGGCCACGCTACGGGGGGGAAGAGAAGGGGGGGGAGGAGAGGTGAAGGAGTGGGGAGGAGAGGTGAAGAGGGAAGGAGAGGTGAAGAGGGGAGGTGAAGAGGGGAGGTGAAGAGGGGAGGAGAGGTGAAGGGGGGAAGGAGATGTAAGTGGGGAAGGAGAGGTAAGGGGGAAGGAGAGGTGAGGGGGGGAAGAGAGGTGAGGGGGGAAGGAGAGGTGAAGAGGGGAGGAGAGGTGAAGAGGGGGAGGAGAGGTGAAGGGAGGGGAGGAGAGGTGAAGAGGGGGAGGAAGAGGTGAGGGGGGAGTAAGAAGAAGGGGGTATGAAAAATGGGGGTAAGAAGAACAAGGGGGGGAGGAGAAGAACACAAGGAGGGGTGAAGAGGTGAAGGGGAGTAAGAAGAAGAAGGGGGGTATGAAAAATGGGGGGTAAGAAGAACAAGGGGGGGGAGTGAGAAGAACACAAGGAGGAGGGACACATATACACACTTACTAGCAGACAACATACACACTCACTAACAGACAAGCATACACTCTCACTAACAGACATACATACACACTCACTAACAGACACACATACTAACACACTCACTAACTGGCCAGCTTCAGGGGCCCCCAGGACAAGAGGCTGGCAAGGCATTTGCCAGGGAGATTGGTGGGGGGCTTTTTCTACCACCCCCCCAGAAAGTGCCTTGTCAGCCTCGCAGTAAATACACCCCTGCCTTGTCAGCCTCGCGGTAAATACACCCCTGCCTACTCGACTCACTCCGCACTGCAGAAAAGCGCTGTAAAACTACTCCACCCCCCCAAGCCCTACACCAGCTCCAAGACATACACATCTCCATTAGAGAACTTCTCATTGATGACACAGCCCGTTCTCTAGCATGGTCCAAGAGGTCTTACTTTGACAAGTCCAACAAAATGGACTCCTTATTAGCCCGAACACTACGGCCTAGAACTAGTCACCCACACATAACTTCTAACAAGGCCCCAGACGGAACACTAAAAACTTCCCCAACCGACATAGCTCAGATCTTCACAACCTTTTACAAAACACTTTACAGTCACTCTCCCAAAGACAACACATCGGATATCGACACCCCGGACATCACCGAATTCCTTACTCGCCTGAAGCTACCCAAATTGCATACAGTGGCCATAACAGAACTATCAGCACCTATAACTAAAGATGAAATAAATGCGGCCATATCAACCTGTAACGGATCACTTGGCACCCTGACTGGGTACCTCCGTTAAAGGATGCTCCTAGCGTTTCCTGAGGACTCCAAGCACTGTGGCCGACACCACAATCACCGAACCTAAGAAGCGTATACCTTCTCTCAAGCATATGAATGCTATAAACAGCTGAATAGGCAAAAACCATACGGATGGGTTTAGACTCCTAGCAGTCAAACTGGAACAGCATACAATAAATCCTCCCCCAATAATGAGACGACATTTCACTTTGAGGGTTAAGCAGGAACTGACTGGACTGGCACATACAGCCTCTTTTATTCCCATTCCACAAACTTAGTACTGCCCACAGGGTTTTACAGAACAACCAATAACACACGTACATTACAGAAAGACACTCCCACACAAAATCCTCCCCTCTGCCTGTAATACAATTACCTTACACAATGGGTAATCTAATTATCACAGACAGAGAAATACAGTTTCATAAAACACATCACACGGACCCGAAAACATGCAATAACCCCATAAAAATATGGTATATCCTTGGAACCGGGGGATCTGGGTGAACCACATATCCAAAATTCACCCAGATCCGTTCAGTACTTTGGAAGATACAGTTTAATGCAGATTCTGCAGAACATATACAGGCTAAATGAAAAACAATCACTGTATAATGTGTCCCCTGCTGTATAGTCCAAAACCACTGCACGATGTCTCTGTGCACCAAATACTGGCGAGATGGCACCGTGTTGAAAAGTTCAAACAGTGTCTGTGAGTTAAAATGGCCGCCATCCATTGTTCTCACCATGTGCTTCATCCATTGTTCTCACCATGTGCCTCTGATACAGGAAATGGTGGCCACCCAGTAACTCCACAGTATGTCCCCAGATGGTTCTTAAAGGGCCACCAGCAGCACAACACAAATCCATTATGCCTAAATCGTGTCTTTAAAGGGCAATACATCCCAGGGGCCATAGTCACATGGCAGGAGGCGGGCAATCAGTCTTCTCCAATGCCCTGTGGCGAGGTCGGTTTCGCCACACAACCCTTAAGAGCAACAAAGCCCCAGGGCCAGACGGCTTCAAAGGGGGCCTTTTGAGAAGAACTGCTCCCACACTCAGAGACCCTCTTTCAAGACATGATGACAAGGACTCCCCTTGACAGGGACATGACACAAGCCAACATAATCCTACTCCCTAAACCAGGTAAAGGTCACACCCTACCAGAAGCATTTCGACCCATTTCCCTCATCAATCACGATGGCAAAATATTTGCCAAGATACTCGCAGGGAGACTAAACCCATTCTTAACGCACTTAATTCATGCTGACCAGGTAGGTTTGATTCCAGGCAGGCAGATTTTCGAGAACACACGCCTGAACATAGACGTAATTTGGAAACTAGCAGCATGAAAAATACCATCCTTGGCTCTTTCCCTAGACGTGGAAAAAGCCTTCGATCGCGTAAAATGGCCTTACATGTTCGCACTACTGCAGTTCTTAGGATTCCCTCCCCCTTATATCACCGCGGTCTGGACACTATACACCAACGTATCGGCACAAATTAAAATAACGGGAGCGACATGCCCACTATTCACTATAGGAAACGGCACCCGACAAGGATACCCACTATCCTACTTACTCTTTGTATTGACTCTTGAACCACTCCTACAGGCGATAAGAGGACATCCCCTGATCTCCAGAGTAAAAGTGGAAGAACAAGAATTCCTGGTCTCAGGATATGTCGATGATGTCCTCTCTTTAACCAACCCCATTCCCTCCATGCGAGCGGTGCTCCCACTCCTCCAGACATATAGCGCTATCTCCGTGTATAAAGTCAACCTGGGAAATTCCAGTGCACTCCCCATGAATCTCCCAGAGACGGACATCGCCCAAATCACAACAGACTACCACATACATATCTCGCCTACATCTCTCACGTATCTAGGTATCAAATTGCCAGCAGATCCCACCGCACAATACATCGACTAAACTACACACCCATGATTGACACACTCATATCGAATCGGGAGAATACACTCCGTTAAAATGAACATCCTCCCCCGGATATTATTCCTGTTTCAAGCTCTACCCATCCCCATTACAAAACAAGACCTCATCCCCTTACAATGGGCAATATACCAGTTCATATGGCAGAGCAAACGACGTAGAGTATCTTGTAACATCCTTTACCGCCCCAAAGCGAGGGGGGGCCTAGGTCTAGCCCACTTACACTTCTACTACTTAGCTGCCCAACTGACACAAATAGCCCTATGGCACACCCCTCTTGAAACTAGACGGTGTGTTGATCTAGAATCTCTACTCATGAAATCAGACCTCCTGGTAATTTTACATTTGGACCCAGAGAGTACACAGAGCATTACCAAGAAGAGCATGCCTATCCATTACAAACTCTATCCAACTATGGGTCAAGTTCGCCCTTAAATTCAAGCTTATGTCCTCACCCTCACCCTGATATATCATAACATAGCCTTTATACCAAGCATGAGACCCTGGGACTTTAGAGACCTCGAGAATGCTGGCCTCCAGAGAGTCCACCACCTATATGTCGGCAACTCTGTAGTCTCTTTCCCGGAACTACAAGCCAGAACAACCCTAACCCCCTCGGATTTTTTTAGATATCTCCAACTTCAAAACTATGCTAACCTAGTGACTGTAAAAACAGCTGCCAAAACTAAACCAACGTTCTTTGAACAAATCTGCCACATGGAGGCCTATTGGTGGGGCATGATCACCTTGCTCTACTCCCACCTCTGTTCCACCACAAACGACTGGGGAGACCTACATTACACTGACAAATGGGAATCTAACTTAGGCAAAACACTAGAGGGTATTGACTGGCAAGACATTTAGGAGGCCAACTCAAAAACATCTATATGTGTCATGATGCAAGAACAATCTTACAAAACAATGTTTCGGTGGTACACCACACCAGTCCAATTATATCACATGAAAAAGACACCCACAGATATCTGCTGGCGAAACTGTAGAGCTAAGGGGACTTACGTACACATGTGGTGGTCCTGCCCCAGAGTGACATTATTCTGAGGGGGAATGTCCAAACATAGGCATCCCAGATACTTTCCAAACCGGTCGAACTGAACCCATAGGATATCCTGTTGGCAAAACCCTTTGATAACTAATAAAAGAAAAAAGAAGAAGGGTAGATACACACAACCACACAGATATGTAAAGGTGTGGGATCTATCCTAAATAGAGCCTACCACAGAGCTATAATGTAGGGGGTAACCCTAAAATATAAATAGAATAAAGGAGACCCTTGAACCAAGGGGATCCTAATAATAGCTCTGAACACACAGAAAAGCACAAATGTAGTTACCAGATAATGGTGAAATGGGGAACACACATAAATGGGTAAAGTGCTAATAAAGGTAGAAGGGAATAGACAGAAAGAAACCCTATCTACACCCTAGAACCACTGAAAGCTTGCTAGCTAATAATAGATGAGGAAAGACTCATCCCCAGAATGTATGGTAATGGGTAAAACACGGAAAGAACAGGAGAAAAAAATAGAGGGCTAAGATTGCTCCTCTCAATACAAAAGACTCCAATATCTCCAGAAACCCAAATTGAATGGGCAAATGCAAGCTACTGCCCCCCCCCCCAAAAAA
This sequence comes from Pelobates cultripes, assembly GCA_933207985.1. NCBI lineage: Eukaryota > Metazoa > Chordata > Amphibia > Anura > Pelobatidae > Pelobates > Pelobates cultripes. Next base: position 215,439,078 of record OW240913.1, on the reverse strand, counting down.
GGTGAAGGTTCCCATACATCTAATAGGCAGGTATAGGTCCTTCTAGACTAAATGCCCCAGGACTAAAACTGCCTAACACCATCTGTATAAACTGGTAGACTACTTGAAACCAAACTTGCTAAATAAATAAGTGCTACCTAGTAAAAAGTAAATACAAATAAAAAGTGCTCGACGCGCGTTTCAGCGTGAATGCACGCCGTCGTCAGGAGCTAGTAAATATGCAGGTCCCACAGCCCGGTTAAATATCTTACTAATGAGGGGAAACCCCTTTCAGTTGATCCAATACGTTGTATCGTAAAAAAACAGCCAATACGTTCAGAGCTATTATTAGGATCCCCTTGGTTCAAGGGTCTCATTTATTCCCCATTTCACCATTATATGGTAACTACATTTGTGCTTTTCTGTGTGTTCAGAGCTATTATTAGGATCCCCTTGGTTCAAGGGTCTCCTTTATTCCCTTTGATAACTAGCCTAGACCAGAACAACTGTTTAACAAAATTGCCCTAGCAGCTAGATGGGCCTTAGCTCAAACCTGGCTACGACCCACCACACCCCCATAACCATGGTACTCCACAAAATGGAAGAATGCCACATTATGGACACATTATGGCCCAAATACGAGGCTCCATGAAGACATTCTCCACGACGTGGAAACCATGGGAAAACTATATTGACAAACAACAAACAGGACAATAGAATCGACTAACGAACCAATAGATAACACCCTGGAGTAAATCAAAAGGCATATTTTGAACCTTAGCATGGGATCATTTTTTTGACCAAGGCCCCATGCTAAACCTTCCTGCCCACCCCTCCCCAGCTACACCCTTCTATACCCCCGCTATCCAACTCTCTTTCTACTAGGACAAGATTTCCAGTACCTCGGTCTACTGAACCTCTTTATAAGCTACAGAAGCACAACTATGCTACCCTTATGAAACTCACTGTTACCTATTGTTACTTGTGTTGTCTTGTTTCCTTAAATATCCAAAAACCTTTGACAGACAGCAACCATGCCACATATGAAAGTATGACATGCCTTGTATATTCTTTTTCTGCTCCAACTACTGACATCTGAACCATACTCTAGCTTTTGCACAAACCTATATACAGTGGATATGCCACGACTTCTGCCATTGCAAAAATGAAGAATTAAAAAAAAAAACATATGCACATTACCACTAAACCTGGAACAAACTAGAGAAAAAAATGATCCCATGCTAAGGTTCAAAATATGCCTTTTGATTTACTCCAGGGTGTATTCTTTAATAAACAGCATGTGTTTGTGGGGAAGTTTGACTAACCATCCAGCTAAACTACGCCAAAATGGAACATGGACACAGCGTAAAACTTCAAAGTTAGAAAAAAACTAACTTTACCCATTCAACATCCACCTATACCTGGCAAAGGTACATATGGGGTATTGCTGTACTCAGATGACATAGCTGAGCAACATATGTAGTATTATATAGTCATAGCACACATAAGGTTCAAAATATGCCTTTTTAAATATCCTGGGATGTCTTTTTTAAGAGATGGTATGCCTTTATGGGGTGGTTGGATTATATAACCTGCTAAGATACTCTAAAATGGGACATGGACACAGCATAAAAATTCAAAGTTTGAAAAAAACTGGAATGACGGTATCTCAAATGTGCCCCTTCAGTGTCTACAAATACCTGGCAAAGGTACATATGGGGGTATTGGTGTACACAGACGACATAGCTGAGCAACATATGTAGTATTATACAGTCGTAGCACACATAAGGTTTGCAAAATATACTGTGCAAACTCACTTTGTGTGTCAAAAAGGCTGAAAAAAAACCGCTTATTACCACTACACTTGGTACAAGCTAACGGAAAAATGATCACACACTAAGGTTCAAAATATGCTGTTTGAAATATCCTGGGATGTCTTTTTTAAGAAATGGTATGCCTTTATGTGGTGGTTGGATTATGTAGCCTGCTCAAGTGCTCCAAAGTGGGACATGAATGCATCAAAACCCACCATGAAAATTCCCACTTTAAAACCTGAACTTGTCACATCTCTTTTACAGCACTGTAACTTCACAAAATAGTGTCTAGGTCATACATTGGGGATATTGTTTTACTCAGAAGATGTAACTTAGCAGAATTAGTTTTTTTTTTTTAATGACAGTGGTACATATCAAGTGTAAGAAATACTCCTCATCTCCTTTAGTGCCCCCCCCCCCTTAGTGTTCCTCTCCCCTCCCTTCCCTCTCTTTTAGTGGTCTCCCCTCACTCTGTCCCTTAGTGTTCCTTTTGCCTTCCCACATCACTTAGTGTTCCTCATCCCCCCAACCCCTTAGTGGTCCGCTGCCCTCCATCCCTCCCTGGTATGCCTCCTACCTATCTTGTAGCAGAGGGGAGTGGACCGCGGTACAGGAGCTTCTGAATCCTGTACCCGGTCAGACTGACAGGAAGTGCTCTCTCAGTGAGTTCCTGTACACTACACTGAGTAACTGGCAGGAGGGAGCGATGTTTGCTTCCTTCCTGCCGATCATTCTGATCTAGCGCCCCGGGCCAGCTGCCTGTGCCACCTTATGAACATGCCGGCCCTGCATGCAAGTGAATAGAAACCTCTCTTCCCTTAAAGCAGAAGGTGTTTCTAATTCATATATTCTAAAATAATAAAGAACAGAGAGTTGTTCAGTTTACATGTTTGCACTTTGTTATACAGAACTGTGCAAATTTGCATGGTTCCTGTATGTATCCCTTAAAGATACACTATAGTCATTAAAACAACTTTAGCTTAATGAAGCAGTTTTTGTGTATAGATTGTGCCTCTGAAGTTTCACTGCCATTTAGGAGTTAAATCACTTTTGTTTCTGTTTACACAGTCCTAGACACACCTCCCTTGTCTGTGACTGACACAGTCTGCATGCAAAAAAGTTTTAATCTTCAATCACATGTAATTTACTTTAAAAGTTCTTATCTCCTGCTCTGTAAATTGAACTTTAATTACAAACAGGAGGCTCCTGCAGGGTCTAGCAAGCTATTAACATAGCAGGAGATAAGAAATTCTAAACTAAACAGCCTTTACAATAAAGGCAACATGCAAACATTAGATCTCATTGTCTTGGAGGTGTTCAAAAGGCTGTGTAAGTCACACGCAGGGAGGTGTACCTAGGGTTGCATAAACAAAGTAATGTCACTCCTAAATGGCAGGGAATTGAGCAGTGAGACTGCAGGGATGTGATCTATACACCAAAACTGCTTCATTAAGCTAAAATTGTTTTGGTGACTATAGTGTCCCTCTAAAGGAACACTATAGTCATCAGAACAACTACAGCTTAATGTAGAGATGCTTTTTGTGTTGTTCTGCTGTCCATAGCTGGCCCCTGTAGGCATTTTCATGTATTTATTTATTTATTACTGGTATTTATAAAGCGCCAACAGATTCCGCAGCGCTGTACAATTAGTGGAGAACATACAATATACACACACAAATACAAAAGGTAGAGAGGGCCCTGCCCGTAAGCTGAAATCTTGCCATTTAAAGCTCTTTTATACAAAGTGCATAGGTAGATAGCCAATGAGCTTACAATCTAAAGGATACTGTGGGGATTTGAGACAAGAGGTAGCAGGGGAAATTTGGAAGTGATGGCTAAAGAAACAGAGAGTAGAAAAGAAAAGGCAGTGTTTACATTGCTCCCTAGGGACACCTCCAGCAGCAGTCACTACTGGAGGTATCTACATTCAGTGCCTCCACGCTCTACATTCAATGCATCTCTATGAGGAGATGCTGATTACCCAGCACAGCGTTTGGCCCTGGCTCACCACCCTGCCTCCTTGGTTTAGATCATTAGAATTGACAATCTCAGTCAATCCAATGCTTCCAAAGGCTATAGTAAAGCTAGTTATAATCAGGGTCTCCATAACTATATTCACAGTAGCCTGACCTGGTGGAAGAGTTCCTCAGAGACCTCCGTCAAGCTTCAGTGACTGGTTCTGAAGCGCTCCAGAGTCCCTGGTAGCAGAAAAGAAGCTGACCTGGCGGAGGTACTCAGTTGGAGTACAGGAGTTACATGACAAGGGGTTAGCAAAAATACAAAGTGTATTTTAATCATTATTTAAATAAAGAACTATAAACATGTTACATTTCTGTTTTAACTTTTATTTCTTTAACCCCTTAAGACCGGAGGGCGTACTATTACGCCCTATTTTAGGCGGCTCTAAACGCTGCCGGGCGTAATAGTACGCCCTCCGGTCTTTCTTTACTTACCCGGTCGCCGGCGATCCCACGCTGACAATCGCGGTTGGGGGGACTCCCAGGGAGCCCCCCCGCAGCAGATCTTCATCCTGTAGCCCCCCCCGGCCATGTGAGAGTGGACCTCACAATCACATGGCCGGGATAGCTGGCTGCAGCATTGCCAGCAGGGGGGCTGCCTGTAATGACAGGTGGTCCCCCTGCTGGCTGGAAATAAAATTAAATTAAAATAAGTTAAAAAGTGTAAAAATTTTTTTTTTTTAAATTTATATACTTAGATCATATATATATATAAGTATATATATACACACATATACATACACACACACTGTCTAGGTGTATTTTACTATTAATATATATATATATATATATCAAATTACACATAGACTGATACTGATTAAATATATATATAATATATAATATAAAAAAATTAAATATGTAAATACTTTCAAAAATAAAAATAATAAAAAAATATATAGATGTGTGTTATTTCGTTCTAACTGTATTGTGATATTAATATATGTATATATTTATATCAAAATACACGTAGGACAAAATAATATATATATATTTATATACATAAATATATACGTATATATCACTATATATATATATATATATATATATATACACACCTATATATAAATAAAAATATTTTAAAAAATTATATATGTGTATATATATATATATACACCTATATATAAATAAAAATATTTTAAAAAATTATATATGTGTATATATATATATATATATATATATATATATATACACACACACACACACACACACACACACACACACATATATATTAATTCTACATATATATATGTAATATTTTACAAAATACTCTTGGCACTCACCCATTAAAAACTTTTTTCTTTGATATCTTTGCCTGGGTGCAAACCTCAGCGTGGGTATATATATTTTCCATAGAAAAAAGGTGCACTCACAGGACTTCTTCCATCAATGATTTTATTCTAAGTTGTGCATTACATTCGTAATCTTCAATCAACGTTTCGACCCCAAAAGGGTCTTTTTCAAGATCCTTTAGGGGTCGAAACGTTGATTGAAGATTACGAATGTAATGCACAACTTAGAATAAAATCATTGATGGAAGAAGTCCTGTGAGTGCACCTTTTTTCTATGGAAAATATATATATATATATATATATACACACATATATTAATTCTACATATATATTTATGTAATATTTTTACATAATTAGGTATCTTAATTAATTACAATTAGCGGGACCTGCCTGACAACCCATGCCGAAAGTGAAGGGAATTTAATTTGCTAGCACTATATTTAACCCTATAACTTTCCAAGACACCAGAAAACCTACACATGGGGGGTACTGTTCTACTCGGGAGACTTCGCTGAACACAAATATTAGTGTTTCAAAACCGTAAAATGTATTACAACGATGATATCGCCAGTAAAAGTTAAGTTTTTTGCATTTTTCATGCACAAACAGCACTTACATGGCCGATATTATTGCTGCAATACTTTTTACTGTTTTGAAACACAAATATTTGTGTTCAGCGAAGTCTCCCAAGTACAACAGTACCCCTCATGTACAGGTTTTATGGTGTTTTCAAAAGTTACAGAGTCAAATATAAGGCTTGTGTTTCATTTTTTTTCACATTAAAATTCGCCAGATTAGTTAGGTTGCCTTTGAGACCCTACGGTAGCCCAAGAATGAAAATTACCCCTATGATGGCATACCATTTGCAAAAGAAGACAACCCAAGGTATTGCACTTAGTTACAAACACTTGCCAAAATTGGCTTTTTTTGCATTTTTCACACACAAACAAATACTAACACTAACTTTGGCCAGTGTTTGTGACCAAATGGCTACTAAAAAAGACTGGACATACCCCATTTGCAATACCTTGGGTTGTCTACTACTGCAAATGGTATGCCATTATGGGTGTACATTTTATTCCTGGGCTACTATACAGTCTCAAAGGCAACATAACCTATCTGGCGAATTTCAATTTCAAATGTAACAGGCTATATTTGACCCTGTAACTTCAAAAAACGCCATAAAACCTGTACATAGGGGGTATTGTTTTACACATGAGACTTTGCTGAATACAAACATGTGTATTTTATTGCAGTAAAAGCAAACATTATTATGACATTGACAGTTAAAATGTCATGTAGAACTAAAAAATGTCTAATTTTCGCCCATTTTTTTCATATTAAATTATGTTTCACAGCTAAATATTTGATATTAAATGAAAGCCCTGTTTCCCCTGAATAAAATGATATATAATAAGGGTGGGTGCATTTAATATGAAAGAGGTGAATTATGGTTGGACAGACATGTAGCGCAAATGCCAGGTTTTGTTTACATTTTGTTTTGTTCACAACGTATACATTTGGCTCTGTTCTTAAGGGTTTAATACAGGAAAAATTAAAACGTGTTTGTTGTCACTACACAGTAAATTGCCATGTTTGCTGTTTAATTTGCATTTTGTCATGCTTGCCTGATGACTGATCAGGCTTAGCTTATACTGTCAGAATAAGTATACACCCCAGCTATCCAGAATCTGCTGTTGACAAAATAAAAGCTGACCAAAAGTGTCATGGAATGTCATATCATGGCTCCCTTCTATATTGTGACCAAAGGGAGCCACAGGAAGCAAAACAAGACACAGACTGGACAAAAAACCATACAGGTCCATTCTGAGTTCATGACACTTTTAATAGTCATTCCAGGTTTTTAATACATTACGAAGTTAACAAATTAAATAATAATAAAAAAAAAAGATGTTGGTCGCTTATAGATCTAATGCACAAGCTCTGCAGCTTCAGCAGGATCATTTGCAGAGACCAGAATATGGCTGGCATGGCTGACACTCTGTTTTTATGAGAATAAAATAATTCTACAGAGAGTCCTGTAACTGTCAATAGCTTGACATAATTAAGTTACAGTGTTAAGGGTAGGACAGGTAGATTAGGTGCAGGTATGTTTAATTTTACCAGATTATATACAATAATATTATAGGCTAGCATTACTGTTAGGGTGTGTGCTGCGCTAGTAGCTTATTTAGGGCAACATTTTCGCAGGCTAGAACTCTTTGCCCAGCCTACCAGGTCAGGAATACCACCCACCCAATTATCTGTCATATGACTTTAAATGATAAGGTAGCCTCCAATTTCGGGGTTGATGGAAGTGCAATAATAACAATAAGGCTTTTAAGCTTGCAAAGTTATTGTGTTAAATGTATTTATTCAATTTGGTTATGGTTTGATTGATCAATGGTAAGTATACGTTATGGCCATTTTATCCAGTTACAGTCTCATTGTGTATTATTATATATCTTTATTTTTAGTTATGTCATTATTTTGAGAATTTGATATATATTGTCAATGCAATGGACATGCTGTGCCATTCCATACACCACTGGTGTACAATAGTGTTTAAAAAGATCTACTTCAACAAAAATAATCATTATCATATTTTAACTCATAGCAGAAACTGCTAATTCACAGACAATCCACTTTTATCTACTTTCTACTTTAGTTGCTGGCAATATCAATAAGCCAAATTTTCTCATCAACTTCCATAATTGTTTTCAGCTATTACCATTTGGCAAGCATTTCTTATAATCACAACATCCATCATGATATTGTTGTACATTGATATTTTTTTTGTCGCTCTCTTGGCTTAAACGTGTATATTTTCTCACATTTTGCTGTACTTTACTATCAGCAATTTAGCTCTTTTTTGTAAGCTCTTTCTTGTCTCCAAACAGAACAGAGAACCAATTTCAGACTTTTTTGCTTCACTGCCCTAGTGTCATGGTAAAGGTCTGTTGGAGACAGAATAATAGTTTTTTTTCTTGAGGTGGCGTTAGAGGTCACACTTACCGATACTGACAAACATATTAGTTATTTATTTTTTACCCAAACACAGGTACATAAATACACATCTATTTTCTCCATAGTCACATACTGTTATCTTCCTTGGTAATGCTCCACATTTTTGTAGCAGTGTAATTCCTTGCACAGGTAAATGCAGTTATAATGGGCTTGATTTATTAAGTGGCATAAGCCAGCTTAAAGATCTGTGATATCTACTATTGTGTCTTGAATCCTGGCTTCCGAATGTGATTAAGCTAAACCAGTCAATCTTTTTCTCTAGCATGATAGGGAAATATAATCTGTAAGCCTGACAACTGAAGATGCAGACAGCGACACTTTCTGTCTGGACCTATAAACAGGTAAATTAGACCTTACCATGTCATAAGAGAGACCTGACCAATTTTCTTAACTGATCTGGTCAGCTTTCTTAATGTAAGGAAATAAACTTAACATTAAAAAAAGCAGGGGATGATGGTGGACTCAAAATAATGCCAGGTGAGGCCTAACGAGTGCTCGGTCCTTTCTGAGCAACCCATGGGCTTCAGGGTGGAGAAGAATATTTGAAACCCCTTATTGATGCATGACAGAATTATACACTTAAGAACCCATGATGGAATAATTCCGCCATGCTCTAAAATGAACCCTAGATCACTGTAGCAGTGTTGATCATGGGGATAATGCTGTTGCTAGGTGCTTTGGTTTCCGACAGATCAGCAACAGCAATCCCAATGTCCCAGCACACATAATTTCTGTGTCAGCCAGTCACAGCGATCACAGTGCTCTCAGGACATCTGATTCACCTACTTACTCCTCACACTGAGCTGTAAAGTGGAAAGAGATGGTTAAGTTGTGTCTCTTTAAACAAAGTGTTTAAATGTATCTAAAAAAAACCAAAACATTCTTTGCTGTGATACAAGTACAGTTCACCGTACTTTCAAAATGCAGAGAAAAGCCTGAAAAACCACTTATTACAACAACACTATGAACAAACTAGTAAAATATTAGTTCCACAATAAGGTCAATATTATGACATTTGAGATACCCTGGGGTGTCTTCTTGAGTAATTTGAACAAAACGTTTGAATTAAAGTGCTGTGATGCACCAGAATTTGGGTAAGTAAAAAAAATGAATCTGCTTCGGCAATTTGGACCAATGGCATTCGGTTCGGTTCGGCACTTTGGACATTCATAAGCATCCCTCTCTTGTTTTGCCACTTTTCAGAAATCCAAAGCACTTTGCCACTACAACCACTTCACATCTGTAGGGCTCCCTAACACTTACCAGCACAACCACTTACGGGTCTCCCAGTGCCCGGACTGCAGCCACAACCACTTACACATCTGTAGGGCTCCCTAACCACCACAACCACTTACACATCTATAGGGTTCCCAGTGCCCGGACTGCCACCACAACCACTTACACATCTGTAGGACTCCCTAACCTTATCCACCACAACCACTTACACATTTATAGGACTCCCAGTGCCAGGAATTAGCTTATTGGTCAAGATTCCTGTCATCATTGACATAATTTTCCCTCCCTCTTGTTTTGCCACTTTTCAGAAATCCGAAGCACTTCGAAAATTCGGCAATTCGGTTCTGTTCGGCACTTCGACAAATTGAACTTCGGACATTTGTAAGCATGTCTGAATTTCACGAAATTCGTCCAAATGTACATTCGGAACAATGCGAATTGCACATGTCAAAAAACAAAACAAAAAAACCCCACACATCAACACATCAAAATTCACACTTTAAAAGCTGAAATGGTCAGATCTCTTATACAGTTTAATCAAAATTATTCAATGCCCATTGAAAGTCAGGTTTATTGTCAAAATGTACAGACTTACAGCTGTTTGCAATGAACAAATCAAACAAAGGCAACTGAAATAGCTCAACACAAGGAATGATTCAAGTGGTTTTACCAAATTCAATACTTTATAATGACTTATAATGACTTCTCAGCCTCAAAATTATTGAACCCCCTGAATAAAATCATTCACTACAGGACAAATATGCAAAACAGGTGTTGTCTCAAGCACACCTGATGCAACTAATAAAGGGCTTCATTAGTTGCACTAGATATACTTAAGATGGTACCATTGAAATAGCTTAACTGGCTAGCGGTTTGTTGAGTGTCACATTTGACTACATGTTAGAAATATGGCTGAATCAAAAGAATGGTCCACAGAGCTCTCCACAAACAATGAACAGGATACAAAAAGATAGCGAAGGCACTGAATGTTCCTAGAGACAGTGTTTAAAACATAATTTGCAAGTTCAATGTTGAAGGAACAGTGTAACCACACTACCTGGGCGGGGCAGTTAAAGGAAACTATTAATGGCTGCAACCAGATTTATGAGAAGGCAGGTTAAGAAAAACCACTGAGTGACTTCAAAAGACCTTCATCAAGACAGTCACTGAGGTTTCAATTAGCACAGTAAGGCGCATTTCCATGCCAGAACTCCAAGACGTACACCATAGCTGACCAAAAAGCACAAGAAAAGTCGTCTCCAATATGCCCAAAATCATATAAATAAGTCATAGATGTTTTGAGATTTTGTTCTGTGAAACGATGAAACTAGACTGGAACTTTTCAGCCAATGGACCAGTGGTATGTCTGGAGGAAGAGGAATGAAACATAAGCTGAAAAGAACACTCTGCCTACAGTTAAGTATAACCAGAAAAAAAAAACCACAACAGTCCAGACACATGGGTAAATCCAAACACTCCACAAATGGAAAAAAGTAATAGAAATAAATACACAGCATCACACTGTAACTGCGGTCCTTGTGTCATATCTACAAAATAGTATCAAGTATGTAAAATAACACAGTTTCCAAAGAAATAAGATATAAATACCAAGTGATTTAGCTACCCACCGCTACTATTCAGAAGAGAGACCACCTAAGAAGACCACCAAGAAAACGGTAAGTGACACCCTGGATGCATTTCGCACACCACCTGGTGCTTTCTCAACATCATGCGAAAAAAATAAAATATTTTACTACACTTTGTAGCAGATACTTGCCGTTAACCCCTTAAGGATGGCGTGCATTTTATGCGATCACATGGCTAGAATAGCCGGCTCATGCAGTGCCAGCATTGGGACTGCCTGAGCTCTCAGGCTGTCCCCCTACTGCCTGTAAAAATCTTTTTAAAGTTAAATAAAGTTTAAAAAATAAAAGTACTTAGATCATGTAACTTTTCAAAATACTGTAAAACCTGTTAATTGGGGGTACTGTTGTACTTGTGAGACTTTGCTGAATACAAACATGTGCATTTTATTGCAGTACATACTAACAGTATTATGACATTTACAGCTAAAATGTCTGGTGGAACTACAATTTTTTTTTTAAATCTTAATTTCTCACAGTTTTTTTTCCATTTTATTCATAATAAATTATGTTTCATATACGAAGAGTTCATGAGAAATTAAACCAGTGTCTCTCCTGAACAAAATGATATATAATAAGTGTGGGTGCACTTCATATGAAAGAAGTGAATTACGGTTGGACAGACATAAAGGTCAAATTCCAGTTTTTGTTTACATTTTGTTTTGATCAGAACGTGTACTATTGACTTCGTCCTGAAGGGGTTAAGGGGTTAAATGGCTACACAAAAAGTGTCAAAATATCCATAGGTAAATACCTTGTAATGTCTTCTTTATTATTATTATTATTGCCATTTATACAGATTCCGTAACGCTTTACAATATTTTGAGAGGGGGATGTAACAATAAATAGGACTATTACAAGAAAACTTACAGGAACAATAGGTTGAAGAGGACCCTGCTCAAACGAGCTTACAGACTATAGGAGGTGGGGTATTAGAAACATTAGGACAGGAAATATCAAGTAGGAGTGAAGCAGAGCTGGAGGAGAGAGCAAAGCACTGTCCCATAGGAGAGAGCAGGAGACAGGTATGTAAGATGGAGATTACTCTGGGAGGCCATAATCTTTCCTGAAGAGATGTGTTTTAAGGCCATTCTTAAAGGATTGAAGACTAGAGGAGAGTCTGATGGCAGTAGGCAAACTATTCCATAGGAGAGGAGCCGCCCGCGAGAGGTCCTGCAAGCGCGAGTTGGCCGTATGGGTGCGAGCAGCGGTCAGGCGGTGGTCACGGGCAGAGCGGAGGGTACGAGGAGGGGCATATCTATGGATCAGTGAAGAGATCTAAGAGGGGCTAGAATTGTTCAGTGCTTTAAATGTATGGGTTAGCACTTTGAATTGACTCCTATAGCAGACAGGGAGCCAACGTAAGGACTGGCAGAGGGGTGAGGTGTGAGAGGACCGACTAGAGAGGAAAATCAGTCTAGCTGCAGCATTCATTACAGACTGTAGCGGGGCAATACGGCTTTTGGGGAGTCCAATCAGGAGAGGGTTACAGTAATCCATGTGGGAAATTACTAGAGCATGGACAAGCTCCTTGGTAGCATCTTGCGTAAGAAAGGGGCGGATGCGGGCTAAGTTTTTGAGTTGGAACCTACAGGACTTGGCAACAAACTGGATGTGGGACTCAGAGGTGAGACCAGAGTCAAGTATGACGCCAAGACAGCGTGCTTGCAGGGATGGACTTATGTGGATATCACTGACTTGAAGGGAGAGTGAGAGAGGAGGATCAGTATTAGGAGGAAGAAAGACAAGGAGTTCAGTTTTAGAGAGGTTATGTTTCAGAAAGCGTGAGAACATCCAGTCAGAGATGGAAAAAAGGCAAGCAGTGACACATTGCAGGATGGCAGGGGGGAGGTCTGGGGAGGAGAGGTATATCTGAGTGTCATCAGCGTACAGGTGGTAGTGGAATCCAAAAGAGGCAATAAGTTTACCAAGAGAGGCAGTATAAAGAGAAAATAGAAGGGGACCAAGGACAGACCCTTGGGGAACTCCAACTGAGACAGGACAAGGGGAGGAGGTATCCTTGGAAAAGGATACACTGAATGAGCGTTGGGAGAGATAGGAGGAAAACCAAGAGAGGACAGAGTCACAGAGACAGAGCGATTGAAGAGTTTGAAGGAGGAGAGCATGATCAACGGTGTCAAAGGCAGCAGAGAGGTCAAGGAGAATTAATATGGAGTAGTGACCTTTGAATTTAGCGGAGATTAGGTCATTAGTCACTTTGATAAGAGCAGTCTCAGTAGAGTGGAGAGGGTGGAAGCCAGACTGAAGAGGGTCAAGGAGAGAGTTGGAATTAAGGAAGCGAGACACATGGGTAAAGACAAGTCTTTCCAAAAGCTTTGATGAGAAAGGGAGCAGGGATATGGGACGATAGTTAGAAGGGGAGGATGGGTCAAGAGATGTTTTTTTCAGGATAGGTATTACAGTGGCATGTTTAAGGTCAGCAGGAACAGTGGCCAGAAAAGAGAGAGCAGTTAAAGATGTGTGTTAGGGTAGGCACAAGACAAGGGGAGAGAGATCTGATGAGGTGAGATGGGACAGGATCGAGCGGGCAAGTGGTGGGGCGAGAGGAACGGAGAAGCGCAGCCACCTCTTGTTCAGTAGCCGAGTAGAAAGTCTGGAGGGTAGGGAAAGCATGATTTACATGTGGTTGAGAAAGAGAATGGCAAGGAGGGGAGAATTGTTTCCTTAGCTGTTCAATCTTGTCAGTAAATTAGCATGCAAAGCTATTAGCTGTAAGGTTAGTTTGGGGGGTGGCCACAGCAGGGCAGAGAAGGGAATGAAAGGTGTCAAAGAGATGTCTGGGATTGCGGGAGCATGAACTAATGAGAGAGGAAAAGTATGACTGTTTGGCGAGGGCGAGGGCTGCGCTGTATGAAAGCAACATGAATCTATAATGGAGAAAGTCTGCCTGGGTGCGGGACTTCCTCCAGGAGCGTTCAGCACAACGGGAGCAACTCTGCAGATAGCGTGTTGATTTATTATGCCAAGGTTGGGGTTGTGTCCTCCTCGAGGTGCATGTTTGGAGTGGGGCTGCAGCGTTCAAGGCAGATGTGAGGGTAGTGTTATATGTGGAGATGGCCAGTGAGGGACAGGAGAGGGAAGGGATGGATAGCAGTTGTGAATCAATGTCAGCTGACAGCTGCTGGAGGTCAGTAGAGTTAAGGTTCCTCCTGAGCTGAGGGGAGTTAGGCTGAGATTGTTGGGTGAGGGGGTAATTGAGAGCAAACGATAAGAGGTGGTGATCAGAGAGAGGAAATGGAGTGTTGCAGATATTAGATACTGTACATGAATAAGAGAAAATAAGGTCGAGGGTATTGCCAGCTACATGAGTGGGAGAATTAGCCCACTGCAAAAGTCCAAGGGAGGAAGTAATTGAAAGTAGTTTAGAGGCTGCTGGGGTTAAAGGTGGGTTAATGGGAATATTGAAGTCTCCAAGAATTAGGGATGGTATGTTGGAAGAGAGGAAGTAGGGTAGCCAGGCAGCAAAGTGGTCAAGGAAGAGGAGAGGGGAACCAGGGGGCAGGGCCGGACTGGCCCACCGGGATACCGGGAAATTTCCCGGTGGGCCGTCGGCACCTGGGGCCGGGCAGACACCTGGGTCTGCTGGCGGCCGCTGGGGAGGTCTTCTGGCGGCCGCTGGGGGACTTGTCCTGGTGGCCGCTGGGGGAGCTGCGCTGGCTCTGCTCCCCAGCGCACAGCTGAATGAGACCGGCGCTGGAATATGATGGCACCGGTCTCATTCAGCAGCGCGCGAGGGCGGGAGAGCAGAGCCAGCGCAGCTCCCCCCAGCGGCCGCCAGGACAAGTCCCCCAGCGGCCGCCAGAAGACCTCCCCAGCTGTAAAAGTCCCCAAGCGGCCCACAGAAGACCTACCCAGCGGCCCACAGAAGACCTCCCCCTGGCAGGTATTAGTAATCTGTCTGTGTTATCATGTCTGTCTGTCTGTATGGTGTGTGTGTGTCTGTCTGTGTTATCATGTCTGTCGGTCTGTATGGTGTGTCTGTCTGTCTGTGTCATGGTGTCTGTCTGTATGGTGTGTGTGTCTGTCCGTCATGGGGTGTGTGTGTGTGTGTCTGTCCGTCATGGGGTGTGTGTGTGTGTCTGTCCGTCATGGTGTGTGTGTCTCTGTCCATCATGGGGTGTGTGTGTGTGTCTCTGTCCGTCATGGGGTTTGTGTGTCTCTGTCTGTCCGTCATGGGGTGTGTGTGTCTGTCCGTCATGGTGTGTGTCTGTCTGTGTCATGGTCTGTCATGGTGTGTGTATCTGTCATGGTATATGTGTGTTTCTGTGTCTGTCATGGTGTAAATGAGTGTTTAAAAATAGTGTTTTTGCTCACCTTTTATTTTCCCCACGCAGCGTGCTGGTCTCCCCTCGACTGGCCCTGCCTCTATAGCTGAGATCATCAAGCTTGATGATCTCAGCCAATCCAATGCTTTGCCATAGGATTGGCTGCAAAACGCCACTCCAATCAGCATCTCCTCATAGAGATGCATTGAATCAATGTATCTCTATGGGGAACGTTCAGCACCTACAGAGTGTGGAGGTCCTGAATGTAGGTTCACTAACACAGGAAGCACCTCTAGTGACCGTCTGAGTGACTGTCACTAGCAGTGTCACTTTGAAGCAATGTAAACACTGCCTTTTCTCTGAAAAGTCAGTGTTTACGTTGAAAAGCCTGTAGGACATGCTATAGACACCAGTACCACCACATTAAGCTGTGTGTGTGCGTCTGCTAGTGAGTGAGAGCTTGCATGCGTGTGCCTGCTAGTGAGTGAGTGTGCATGTGAGTATGCTTACTGTATATTAAACGTTTTACCCTGAAAAGGACCAATATTTTATATTAGAAAAGCAATATATATATATATATATATATATATATATATATATATATATATATATTACTCAATCATCTGTCCTGGCAAGACATAGCCTTACATATTACACGCGACAATACATGGCGCAGTGACTTATGGGGCTGGCACAATTTTTTTTTACAGGGCTGCTTTGTATCCCCAGTCCGGCCCTGCAGGGGGACGATAGATTATGGCAATGTTAGCAGAGAAGGGTTTGAAAAGGCGAATTGAATGAATTTCAAATGATGTGAAAGAGAGGGAAGGGGGGGTGGACAGGGTTTTAAAGGAGCAGTGGGGCGAGAGAAGAAAACCTGCCAATAAAATCTAATATGCTTGCATTCCCACCAAATATGCTCCATATTCCCTCGTTTATCTCCGCATATCCAGCAACGGTCACCAACTAGTAAACCGTATTTATGTAATCGAGCCGGAGTCCTATACCATCTTGTCGCTCTTTAAAAAAAATATAATTTTTCTAGCGATGCTATCTTGTGAGTTCATCCCCATTTTAAACACATATGACCAATCCTCGTTAGTCATTTGAATATTCAGACCTTGCGTCCATTTCAATTGAAAAGAAGGTACTATCCCCTCCGTAGCGCCTCTCTGTATTAAACTATATATACTAGATAAATATAGTTTTTTCACTATCCCACTATCATCATAGAAGCTCAAATTGTGTTTTATCTCTTGTCTGCCAGTATGGTATCACTAATTTATTTAAATAAGACTTTAAATGGGAAATTCCCATTATGTCTATAAGTTTTGTCTTATTTTTCCATAAGGGAAAATCCCTTATCCTAGTGGGTATTTTATCTGTTAATAATCTTGTTATAAGTGGATCAGCTTCTCCTGTTAACCTTCTTAGTAAATTATTACCATGTCCATTCTGGAACTCCAAGTTAAATGCTATGGGGAGGAATACAGATAGTCCCGGGGCTAGTCCCCACTTATCTTTAACACATCTCCATGTCTGCATAGTGTGATTTATAAACGGATGAGTGGTAGGTAATAGAACACTTAACTTACAATTTTGCCAAGGGAGCGTGTGTAGCTTAGCTTTTATGAAGCCCTGTTCCAAAGCATACCATGGCTTTTCCTTATCTATGGCCGTCCACTCTCTTATTCGTGCACACAATATTGCCACATAATATCAAAAATGTGTGGGAGGTCCAATCCTCCTCTATCAATAGGTAATGTAAGTGCATTATAGGCAATACATGGGGTTTTAGTGCTCCAAATAAATGATATAAACAAGGACCTTTTAAAAAAACTTTATATAATATGTGTTGGTGCATTCAGAAATGCAATAAACCATGGCAAGGATGTGATATTACAAAAATCATGGAATTAAAGATATGGAATGGGTTTTTAAGCTTAAAATACCTTGCCCAGATGGCCTTAATGAAGAGTTTGATTTTTTTTAATAGAAGAATATTTCATTTATTTTGTAAAAAAAAACAATTTTTCCATATCTGCTTGGCTTTCTTATTAATTGCAATATGGTTTTCAGCTTTCACGAATACTGCTGATCAGTCTAAATATTCCGCCCATATGTTTTTAATTGCATTTCAATAGTTTGGGTAGTGTATCTATATTCAAACTGTCAAGTTTCTAAATGTTATCCATGATTTTCATTGAATATTTTGTAGTTTTTATACAGTTGTGCTAAACAAATAGCATACCCTTGGTGAACTGGTAATATATGTACCTTTTTGAAAGAAAACATGAGTGAGCAGGCAAAACACATTTAAAAAAAAAAAAAAATTATGACAATCTTTTTTTGTTTCTAGAAGTCAAAGTATATAACCTCCTTCCCGACCTAAAACGGAAATTTTCCGTGAAGCTTGTACTTGCTTTAAGGACACGACGGAAAATGTCCGTCATTTACTAACGTTAACGCCACATTGCCGCAATCGCGGCGATCATGGGGTAAAAGCTGTTGGTGGGTGCCTCAGTGTCACAGGCAGACCAGCAACCGCCAACAGCACTTTCTCAGCACATGTGATCACTGTGACAGCCAGTCACATCGATCACAGTGCTGCTGGGATTTCCAATCCTCCACCCACCTCTGTGTGTGTAGAGAAGTGGAGAGAGATGGATTTGTGCTGCAACATAGTGTTCCATTTTAGATTTAACTGTAGCTGTGTTATAAAAGTAATTTTACTACTTTTAAAATAGTTTTAACTCTTCCCTTTCCCTTTTGATCACTGCCTGCAGTGCTAATGGACATTATTAAAGAGCTCAGCATCAGGCTGTACTGGTCCAAATTTCCTGTATGCAGCACCCCTTTTTAATCCCAGACCATGAACAGGCCCAGATACGAAGTGATACTTCACTTTTTACACTTCAGGGACAATTCAAAGTGCCCCCCAAGAGGTAATCCTCAGTGCGATAACATCTATAAGATTCACTCCCTAATTTCCCACTTCAACAGACAATTTGGCTCAATTTACACCCCACAAAAAAAAATAAAAAAAATATTTGTAAAGATGAGTCTTTGATGAAATACAAGGGCAGACTAGGGTTTAAGCAATATATCCCAACCAAAATATCCCAGTATGGGATAAAGTTATATAATCTTTGTGAAAGTGCCAGAGGCTATGTTTACACCTTCCGTGTTTACGAAGGTAAAGACAGCCACTTGTATCCCCCAGGCTGCCCGGATATCATTGGGACTAGTGGGAAAATTGTATGGGATCTAATTATCCCATTGCTAAACAAGAGGTATCATATATATATATATATATATATATATATATTTATATGACTACTAACACAGCATTCCTCTTCTTAGGATGCTTTATTGCTTTGAAACTGTGGCCTGCAGCACTATCCGAAAAACGTGTGCCGGTTTCCCAAAAGCCCTGGCACAAAAAAGCTCAAGAGGGTTCAAGACGTTCAGGTCCAAGGAGGCTGCTGCAATTCTGACCTCTGACTGATTATTTTATTAATTACATTTTTCTAATTTTATTTAGTTAATTAGGGTGCGTGGTAATTAAAAATGCTTAGGAAGTTCCGTGCCAAGGAGGATTCTGAATTCTATCAGCAGACAGAGTTGTTCGACAGTGCCTCAGAGTTTGATGCAGGTCTGGTTGGCCTTTGTGGGGTAGCTTAATAACAACCTGCTCAAATTCTCTATATTGGAAATGGACCCAGTGTCAAAATTTAAAGTTTGAAAAAAACTGATATGGCCCAATGTGGCCCTTCAACTCCACATATCCCTGAAAAAGGTACACATGGGGGTATTGTTGTACTAAGATGACATAGCTGATCAACATATTAGGTATTATACTGCTATAGCACACATAAGGATTGCAAAATATACAGTAACATCGCCAAGTGTGTGTCAAAAAGGCAGAAAAATGCAAATTGCTACTAGACTTGGTACAAACTAGCAAATGAATGATCCTACACTAAGGTTTAAAATATGGCTTTTGAAATACCCTGGGGTGTCTACTTTTACAAATGGTAGGCCTTTGTGGGTTTTTTTTTTTTTAACAGTCAAACTGCTATAATGCCCCAAATTGAGATATGGGCCCATCAAATCCGTCTCTCAAAGTTCTACTGTAAATACTGAAATGGACAGGTCTCCTATATGGCACTGTAGCTTCACGAAAGAGTGCCAAAGACATTCATTGGGGGTATCATTTTACTCAGAAGAGATAGCTGAGCATAAGTTTGGGTTTTTGATCATAGTGGCACATATCAAATATACAAAATGCCCAGCAAAAGTGTAAGTGGTGTCTCTTTGACACCTTTAACTCTCTTCTTCGCCCTGCTGTGGCCATCTCCCAAACTAACCTTACAACCAATAGCTTTGCATGCTACTTTACCGACAAGATTGAACAGCTAAGGAAATAATTCTCCCCACCTTGCTGTTCTCTTTCCCAACCACATGTAGATCATGCCTTTCTCACCCTTCAGACTTTCTCCCCAGCTACTGAACAAGAGGTGGCTGCGCTTCTCTTTTCCTCTTGCCCAACCACTTGCCCGCTCGATCCTGTCCCATCTTACTTTATCAGATCTCTCTCCCCTTGTCTTGTGCCTTCCTTAACACACATCTCTCTCTCTTCTGGCATTGTCCCTGCTGACCTTAAACATGCCACTGTAGTAGCTATCCTGAAAAAAAAAAAAACCTCTCTTGACCTGTCCTCCCCCTCTAACTATCGTCCCATACCCTTGCTCCCTTTTTCCTCAAAGCTTCTGGAAAGACTTGTCTTTGACCATGTGTCTCACTTCCTCAATTCCAACTCTCTCCTTGACCCTCTTAAATCTGGCTTCCGACCTCTCCACTCTACTGAGACTGCCTTTATCAAAATTACTAATGTCAATGTCAGCAATGCTTTCCTCTGGGCTGTCTGGCCCTGCTCCCTCGGGGGTGTCCAGAGACGCAGTCATGGCCTTTCGCTGGGTTATGACAGCCCCGGTATCAAACAGCCGGTCAGGCAGTCTGAGCCCCGCCTTTAATTCCATTACCATTTTCCCCGAATCTGGCAGCGGTTCCAGGTAGTCAGTGCTCCCAGGCACTGTAGATGTAGTCTTTTCCAGCAGATACAGTTCTACGGCTCCCGGACAATCATTCAAAGTCTTTGTAGCAATACCAGTTGTCTCTGAAATATTTTGTTCTGCTACGCCAATGTCATCTACTATGTCACTTTCGCCTTGGTTGGGCTTAGGTGCGGACATGCCAATCTTATTACCACAGCTTGGTTCTGTAACGGTCGCTCTCTCTTGACTTAGATCAGAGGCGGCTACTTTGCCTTTCTTATTTTGATTTTGTTTTGCCACTACTTCTCGGCCTTGCTTTTCTCTGCCAAATTGTTCAACAGCTGGTCGACATTCTTGGGTAGCCTCGGCTACTAAACAGTGCACCTGTCACGTATTCATCCGCTTATAGAAATGTGGTTAATGACATTTACTGTCCACACAGGAAAAGTTGTGCCGAGCAGCAACCTAATCCACAGAAGGGTTAATGCTGAGCAGCAATTATGCAAATAAAACCTGGTAACTGACTTTGGGGTCAAAGGCCGGTTACAGCCTATCAGAAGAAAGGAGGGGTATTTAGGCCCAGTTCTCAGCCTGCTCAGTGCCCTGTCGTGGTTTCCCTTGTGGTTGTCCGAGAGCGCGTTCCTGTTTATAGTTTTCTACCTGGTTTTTGACTTTGGCTTTGTTTATTGACTTCTCTATATTCTGGTATCCTGACTACTGGCTTTCCTCATCGCTGAGTCCCTTTCTGTGTTCCCTGACCTCGGCTAGTATTTTTGACTATTCTTTGTACGTTAAATCCGGCCATTCTAAGGACCGGTAATACGTTACTTATTTGTCATCCGTGCTGTACAGTTCTACGTGCTGGATCAAACAGTAATCCTGACACTCGCAACATCAAGCTTAAGGTCCCTAGCATGAAGTTTGCCCCCAGATTCCTTGGTCCCTATAGAGTGCTTCGTAGGATCAATCCAGTGTCTTACTCTCTGGCTCTTCCTGCATTTTTAGGGATTCCCAACACTTTTCATGGCTCTTCCTGCATCTTTAGGGATTCCCAACACTTTTCATGTGTCCTTACTCAAACCTCTTGTCTGCAATAGATATACTGTTCCTTGTGTTCCTCCCCCTGTGGTGGTGGTGGGTGGTCAGGAGGAGTATGAGGTATCTTCTATAGTGGATTCTAGGTTTTCTCGGGGCACTTTACAGTACTTGGTTGTTTGGAAGGTTACGGTCCTGCTGATCGTTCTTGGGTTTCGGCTCCTGACCTGCATGCGAGCCATAAGATCCGCGCTTTTAACGCCAAATTTCCTCTCAAGCCTGGTCCTGCCTGTCCGGTGTTCCCTGACCTCGGCTAGTATTTTTGACAATTCTATGTACGTTAAATCTGGCCATTCTAAGGACCGGTAATACGTTACTTATTTGTCATCCGTGCTATACAGTTCTACGTGCTGGATCAAACAGTAATCCTGACAGCACCGCATTGCTATACTCAACAGGGGTGCTTTGCTTCTCTCTATTAAGCTCAGCTCCTTTGTTGTTGTCTTCTCTGACTCCCCAAGTCAGTCTGCTTTTCATGGCTTTGACTTGTTCACTTGGGTGTACATCAGGGGCTTCTGTTTCATTTTTCTTTCCCTGGCTGTATTCACTAGCTTTACTTGTCTCATTCTTTATAGCATAAACCGACTTGACACTGCTGGCCTCAGTCATTCTTTCTCCTGTGTGTTTCTCAACATCACGCTTTGCTTCCTCCATGCTTTTCAGCTTGCTAAAGACTTCTTCTACTGCCTCTCTCATCTTATGCAGGATGTCAGTAGCTTGGTTATGGGGTCCCTTGTCCCCATGCTCCCTGCAGGGGGCAATCTTCAAAACTTCAGTAAGGGCAGCTCTATTCTACTGCTGAGCGTCCCTCAGGTTCTTAACCTGAGCAGCCAGTAAACGGTTTGTGCCTTGCTGTATAGCGGTTGCCTGTACCACAGCCTTCAGCAGGTCCTCCATTATAGCACCAAGCAGGTAACAGTCTTAAAGCTACAGTGCTACTTATTTGCTGAACAGGTCTGCAAAAAATAAGAGTCCTCAATAAGCAGACTACCGGATGACTGGAATACCCACAGACCCTCAATGTGCTACAATGCCCGCATACTCCACCATATTGTGATCCTTGTCTGCAGATAGCATGGTCCTCTAGGGTAAACAACAGGCACAGTCCTTATATTTTCATATAATCCAGGCACTTTATTTGTATATCCACACAGGAGACAGCAGCAAATGAAAACATATATATAACACAAATCCCTATAAACAAAAACCTAGCTGGTCTGAGCACTTACTAAAATCAGGTTTCCTATCTCTCAGGGGTTAAACTAGACCAAAACAATATTGGTTTCACCAACCTTTGTCAGCTCTCTGCACTTCAGTGCTTAGTCAGCCTGTTGCTTTCCTTTCTGCACTCCCAGTGCTCCAAGCCAGCCTTAACCGCTTTCCTTTTGCACTCCTAGTGCTCCAATCCAGCCTTGACTGCTTTCCTTTTGCACTCCCAGTGCTCAGTCTCCTTGACTCTCTCACTGGAGAGAACAGCCTCTCTCCTACCTGCTTCCAGGGAGGAAGCCAGCAATCCCCCTTTTACCTACCTAGCAGGGAGGGGTTTATTCCCACTGCTACAGCTGATTATCTGCAGCTGAGCAGTGGGTTGGAGACAGTTAAAAAAAACAACTCTGGCCTGGACCTTATTTCTCCCAGTTGTGTATAAATTGAGGAGTGGAGCATTGGCCCACCCTGCTCTCCAAATGCTCCAACCCAGGGGCCCATAACTAAATGTAGCTTTGTGTTGCACACCACACATACAATACGTACTTCCCCTGGTGTTAAATGTTAAAGGCCTCTCTGCCTTCACTTTATCACAGTATGTTAAAAATTCTCAAAATTATTTTTTTCCCACAAACTTTGATACCCTGGAGTGTCTACTTTTACAAATGGTAGGTTTTTGTGTTTTTTTTTTTCCAAACAGTCAAACTGCTATAATCAGGGCCAGCCTTAGGGGTGTGCGAGCTGTGCGGGTCTATCAGTGAGTGCAAAGGGGGCGGAGTTAAGTGGCAAACCGAGGCGGAGCAACATGGCAAGCGGGGCAGAGCTACAGGCAGACGAACACTCAGCCTGGTAAGTTAGGGGAAGCAGGAAGGAGTTTCTGATCCCCCAGCTACCTACTGCTGTGCCCCCTGCACCTTAACCTGCACTAATTATGCACACATTATTATTGCAAAAACAGTAAAAAAAACTATACTTTTCCTTTTTTTTGCATATTTTAACATTTGTTTTATAATAAATAAGCATTTGTATATGCATATAATATGTGTTGGTGCAATAAATTAGTAAAATGAAAATTGCAGTTGAATGCAAACAGCAAAAAATGTGAAAATTGCTTGTGTCCTTAAGTGCAAGACAAGCCTTTGAAGCTGTGTCCTTAAGGGGTTAATACAGCAACTAACAGGTAGCATAGATGAATACAGAATGTTCAGCTGGCACTGATCATTAGATCATTAGTAAACATAATTTCTACTGCTGTACATCAACGAGATAAAAAATAAATTATTACAAACACTGGTGTGTCAGAAGTCACAAGGGTGTCCTATCGGGTCATCTACGTATTATGGTGATACACAACCAGTAGGCGGCGACTTCCAAAGGCCGTCAGCCCATAGGGGTGGGATTAGTGATGGGAGAAGTCATCAGTTACATCATGGTTAGAGTTGGAGGGGAAGGGAGAAAGAGAAAAAGGTTGGGGGTTGGGGAGGTTTAATTGATTGCGTTGTTAACAGAGACGTACAACAACCATGGGGTCCAAGTCTTTGTACTACTGTCTGAGCGACTCTGTAGGTCTGCTGTCAGTGATTCCTAGGTGTAAATCTCTCCCACCTGATCAACCCATTTCTGGAATCTCTCATCTGTTTCCAGAGCTTAGGGATGAGAGCTTTAGCCTCTGTCTGTAAATGTTTAGTTAGGGACTTCTTGTAGGTCTTAAGGGTCATGTTTGTGTGGTGTAGAAGCATGGGGTGAGGTCAGAGCAGCAAGTCAGAGTCCGGATCTTAGAGTTCACCATCGCCCAAAAGGGCGCTATAACTGGGCAGGTCCACCATATGTGGAGCATGGTGCCGACCTCTGCACAACATGTCCAGCAGTCGTCTGGAATGTCTGTGTTTATACGATGTAGTGTGTCTGGGGTTCTGTACCAATTGGACAGTAGCTCGTAGTTTATTTCTTGGAATTTTGAGCTGATTGAGCATTTGTGTGTGAAAATGTAGATTGTATTCCACTCTTAGTCAGTTAGTGTTTCACTTGTCTCTCTCCCATTTTGCTGTAAACCTTAGAGGGGCCTGTTATCGTACTTAGCAGCATGGTATAGAGCATGGAGATATCTCTTGTTGCTTGCTGTCTGGATGTACAGAGCGACTGAAATTGTGTGATGTCCCTATTTAGGAGATGTTTACAAGAAGTGGTCGTGTAGAAGGTCTTGATTCAATGGTAGTGGTATCTATCTAGTCCTGTCGGGGTGGTGTCAGGGAGCATATCGGCCATCACAACATTGGCATATGTATGACGAGTCGATCTGGTGAAAAGTGTGAAGGTCAGCCGGGGAGAATTCCCCTCCCAGTTCTGGTTTGTGTGTTATGGGTGTTAGGGGATTGGGGACGTGGTCAGCTGTTTCTTGTAGAGAAGGGAGCACCAAACTTTAAGTGTGGCGTCTATCAAGGGGTTACCCTTACATAGGGAACTGTAAGATATTCCTCCTCACCTTGCGGTATTTGCGCTCAGCGGCCTTGTGTCTGTATCACTGACCACTGCAACATGTTAATGGACGCCGGCCGTTGCGGTTCCACGCCCTATTATAACCCCACATCCATCCACTTTAATGACTACGTTGGCGTGCGTGTGACTTGCACTGTACACCAAGAAAAATGAAATTGCGAACGGAGGTGAAACTCTTGGTCATGAGGTATCAAGATGTTAAGTGCTTCTGACTTTTCCATATTTAATTTGAGGTTAGAGAGCTGGCCATATTATTGAAAGACTCTTAGAAGGTTGGGCAGGGACACCTGTGGATTTTCTAGAAAAAAGAGCTTGTCATCTACGAAGGCAGCAACTTGGTGTTCCGTGGGACCTATGGAGCACCCGTAATAACCCCTGTCCTGTCTGACGGCCTCCAGAAATGGCTCTAGAGAAAAAGCAGACAGGGGCAACCCTGCCTAGTACAGTTTCTTATAGAAAACGGGGCAGAGAAGGCGCCTTAAATCCGTATATGTGCTGATAAGACTGTATGAGGGGACGATACCCAGGAACGCATGTGGGCTCCAAACCCCATATGCTAATGTGTGACATCCAGATAGTTCTAGTCCACATGGTCGAATGCTTTTTTGGCATCAGTGGAGAGCAGGACAAGCTTTTTCCCCATTGACCGGTGGGGATGATATTGAGGGCTCACTTGCTTCTTTGTCAGAAATAAATCCCACCTGGTCTTGACGGATGTGGGACAAATGCGGCCCATGGTTTTGGCAAACAACTTAAGGTCCGCATTTAAGAGCGATAATGGGCGGGGATAAAGAAGCATCTATTGGATTTTGTATAGTTTGTAAAAGTTTCTGGAATAGTAGGTCTTTGAGTTGTCGTCATGCGTCTGCCAGTTGTAAATAAACCTCCTCCATCAGAGCTGATTTATGTAGTGTCTCTAGGTCAGCTATTCATTGCATCAGTTCAGTTGCGGAAGTTGTTTTCGTGTCTCAGGTATGTTAAGGCCCCTGACATTATTGGATCACGGCTGCAGCGGAGCATGCTGAAAGCCCAGCGTCATGATGGGAGGAGGTGGGGAGAAGTGAACCAGGAGAAATGGGATAAAGAAGAGAAAAGAGAGAAATAAGGAGAAAAAAAGGGTGGAGAAGGAAAGGGGAGAGACTGTCAGGGGTACATAGGGGAGGTAGGGAGAGGGGAAAGTCAAATTAATGACGTAGGTGTCAGGCAACAATGGCCCTAAGTCGGTCTGTAGTGTCTAAGTGAGTGCATTGTTCGAGGGGAGAACGCTCACCCAAACTCCGGCTGAATTTACAGAGTGGGTCTGTCGCGTGGGGGTAGTGTTGGACACATCTAACCGTCATGTCCAGCCCACAAAAACAGTGTTGTATAAATTCAACACGTTTAAATAAAGCAAAACACCTTCAAATAAAGCAATACATATATAACAAGATGGTGGTGACTGGCCATGTAGAGCTTTCTGAGGTCCCTGTGGGGTTTATAACCCAGGGCACCCGGGTCTCTATCTACGTCTGTGGTCTGGACAAGGGGAACTGCACCACGCCAGGGGGAGGGTGTTCTAGAATCCTTTCCACCGTCCATACTCGTCACGGTGGAAATCCCAACTGGAGGCTCCCTTGGTGCCAGTCAGTGTCCCTTTCGCCTACCCAGTTAATTTTGTCTCACATATATAAAGAGGGCTAATGATCTGTCGGTCACCCCAGTCATATCTGTGTGCCATCATGGGGTGTGCAAGGGCACGGGGAACCCCAGGCTGCTCAGGCCCACTCAATGGTTAAATGCAGAAAGCATTCCCTCAGTGAAAATAAACCCATAGCAGGCCCTGCGCTTCCCTCCCTGGTGGGCCTTGGGGTTGAGATGCCCGAGGGGCCCACCAGACCAAGGTAGGCCCCATCCTGCATCATCATCAAGATCACAGTATCCAGTCTGGGAACAAAAGGTAAGGAGAATACAAAATAGGCACAGAGCCAGTCACCTGACAATGGGGTCACTATCACGGTGTAAAAGCAGAACCTGTGAGGTCAGCCCTACCCGGGACAGGTGTGCATCCCACCATTTCTTCTGCATTCCTGGGACCCAAGGAGTGAGTCTGCAAGGGTCACTGTGATAGTCCCATCCCCAGGTACCCCTTTCTAAGTAGGCCCAAGACCCCTCCCAAACTGCTGTATATGGTCCATCTTCGTGCATCGCGCCCGTGTAACAGTGAGATGGGTAAGTCTGAGGCATCTAAAACTGCTGACTGCTATGTCCAGGGGGAGACAAAAAAGTGGACCTTGTAGTGGACACCAGGGTTTTGTGACTTAGCTGAAGTGTCCAAATGTTACATCCCTTTAGATAGGAATTCCAACTGGGCCCAGCACCTGTGCACCCCTTTCCAATTGCATTACGCAGCCCAGGGAGACTACTTGTGGAGCCCCAAGTCTCCTGCCTTCTGCATGGTGCACCAGGGTGGGGATTTGCGCAGTCGGGATCATGACTATGGCAGCGGGGCAACAAATTAAAACGGGAGAAGATTAACTCACTTAGTGCTTCTTGTAGTCTCTGGAGCTCAGGGAGAGTGAGGTGGGTTCATTGTGGGTCAACATTTGGCTTCAGGTGTCAGATGACTTGATGTGGGCTTCAAGAGGTGATGGTCCTATAGGCCATGTTGGGGTGGACCCGAATGGCCTCTATTCTTCAAGGACATCCGGCCCTCTGCCCTCCTCATCTCCAGGGTGAAACACCTCGACCTGCAGGCAGGCGCTCTAGTGCGGGTTCCTCTGTGGAGACTGAACGTGGTGGAGGACCCTCCAGGTTCCAATTCGGCACTCACTGCAGGGAGGTTCAAGGCCCGTAAAAATCCAGGGACATCATTCGGCCAGCATAGAGTGTGCCAAACATTACCCCTTCAGGCCTGTAGGCTGAATGGACAGCCCCACTTATAGGGGAACCTTTTCTCCTGGAGTAGGCGGGTCTCAGTGCCCTACAGGCGTCCATGGTCAGTATGGAGAGATCCTGGTAGAGAGATATTTGTGCCTCATTGTAAGTGATTGAGGCCTGTAGTCTGGTGGCTCTCATTATTGCTTCCTTGAGGTGAAAGGACCGCAGGCAGAAAATCACGTCCCGGTGTAGTCCATCATGCCTTGGGGGATGGAGCACTCTATGGGCCCTCAATGTGAAATTCGTCAGGGGCCTTTTCACCCAGGACCTGCGTGAACTGGTGAGTTAGGGTTTCCTGCAGGTCTTCCCCTCTGTCTTGGGTAGGCCCTAATGCATATATTATTACTCCTACCTCGGTTATCTAGACCCTCAACTTGCATGCGGAGGCCCAATATAAATGAGCCCTGTCGAGTGGTAGCTATCTCGGCTGCTTGGAGGTTTTGAGTAGCTTGCTGGTTATCAGTCTTGAGTTCCGTGACTCATTGCTCCAGGGCTGTGAGATCCTTGCGGACCTCCAGAATCTCTGCATGGATCACTGAACACAATTCCGTCACTAGGGCTTTTTTTTATCTGCTCTGGTGAGCATGTAAACGGAGATTGTAGCTAGTTCAGCCGATGTGTGTGCTAAGGTTTCGCCGGCAAGAAGTGAGACAATTTTTTTGAGCCAGGAGAGGCCATTTTGTCTGACTGCCTGAGGCCGTCGTGAGTGGAAAGAAAATAATCCAATAGGCCCATCGGGTCTAGGGGTCACCATGCGTCAGGATTTCCCCATTTTGTGCGGCTGGAGAGTTGTGAGAAGGGGCTTTGTGGGCTGGGATCGCAGAGCCTCAGTGAACAGCATCCTACTCCATTAGCTGGCAAGCCACCCCCCCCTTTTATTTCTTATGGGATTCATATCCAACCTGAAGGTTATAACAGAATGGCACAATCATAAAACAAAACATGGCAACAAAGAGAAAAATGAATGACCCCTGTTCAAAAGTCTGCATACCCTTAGTTCTTAATACTGTGTATTGCCCCCTTTCGCATTAATGACAGCATACAGCGTCATTCTCATGCTGGAAAGGTCAAGCACAGCTTTTGTGCAGAAGAATGCAAATTGTCTGCCTGTATTTTCTGCTGCATTTATCTTGCCATCAATTTTCACAAGATACCCAGTGACTTTAGAGCTCACATACCCTCAAAACATCAGTGAGCCACCACCATGCTTCATAGTGGGGATGGTATTCTTTTCACTACAGACCTTGGTGACCCCTCTCCAAACATAGGGCTAATGGTTATAACCATAAAGCTCAATTTTGGTCTTTTCACTCCAAATTACAGTGTGCCAGAAACTGTGAGGCATGTCAAGTTGTTGTCAAGCATATTGTGACTGGGCTTTTTTTGTGGTGTTGGTGCAATAAAGGCTTCTTTCTGGCAACTCAACCCTGCAGCTAATTTTTATTCAAGTATTGTTGTATTGTGCTCCTTGAAACAACCACACCATCTTTTTCCAGAGCAGCCTGTATTTCTCCTGAGGTTACCTGTAGGTTTTTCAAGGTATCCCGAACAATTCTTCTGGCAGTTGTGGCTGAAATCTTTCTTGGTCTACCTAGCCTTGGCTTGGTATCAAGAGATCCCCCAATTTTCCACTTCTTAAGTGATTGAACAGTACTGACTGGCATTTTCAAGGCTTTGGATATCTTTTATATCCTTGTTGCGCAGGTATTTTGACAGTTCTTTTCTGCTCCCCTAGCTTGCTCAGTGCATCAATGTGAGAGCTAACAAACTCATTGACTATTTATACACAGAAACTAATTGCAATTTAAAAAACACAGGTGTGGGAAATTGACCTTTAATTGCCATTTTAACCCGTGTGTCTGTAACAAGGCCAAACATTCAAGGGTATGTAAACTTTTGATCAGGGCTATTTGGGTGATTTCTGTTATCATTATGATTTAGAAAGGAGACAACTGTGATAAAAAATGGCTTCATATGATCACTATCCTTCAATAAAATAGATTTTTTGCATGATCAGTCATATTTTCACAATGACAAAATTTCACAATTTCTGCTAGGTTATGCAAACTTTTGAGCAAAACTGTAAATATTTCATTAAAGGAACACTCCAAACACCATAATCATTACAGTGGTTAGTTCATTGGTTGAAAGTGTCAGCTGATTTCACTCAGCTAATGAGCTAATCCAGAATTGGAACAGAGAACTTCCTTGTCTTCCTAGGCTGTAGTCGACCCCAGGTAAATTTGTTCTAAACCAGTCTGACTACTTACAAAGGAGGTGGTATCAGGCCTCTCCTGGCACTATAATCACTACAGTGCACTGTACTAAAATTTTATTATGTAAGTTTTCTAATTAGATTAATCTCTTGGCACTTTTACCAAATTAAATATGACACTGGACTGTACAGAATACTGGACATCTGTGTACGAACAACAATCATATATTGTTAAAATTGTATTTTCTGGACTTTTCCATTACAATATAGGTCTAAATCAGGGGTAATCAACCTTTTAATACCTGCCGCCCACTTTAGTATCTTTGTTGATGGTAAAATTTCCTTACCGCCCACCAGTGCTGCAATAACTAATTTTATAGCGCACGTGTGATTTTTTTTTTTTAGAGAGGTTTTTTTTATTATTATTTTTTTAATGTACTTAAATTGATGTGATTTCCCCCTCTTTTTTTCTATTCTACTTCTTTTTCTGTGTGTGTCTGTGAGGTGCTGTGTCTGTGTGTGAAGGGTGCTGTGTGTGTGTGTTTGTGTGTGAAGGGTGTAGTGAGTGTGTGTTTAGGGTGCAGTATGTGTGTGAGGGGTGCAGTGTGTGTGTGTGTGTGTGAAGGGTGCAGTGTGTGTGTGTGTGAGGGTTGCTGTGTGTGTATGAAGGGTGCTGTGTGTGTGTGAGGTGGGACATTCAGTGTGTGAAGCCATCATGTGTCGTTAAGGAGTTTTTAATGATGCAGTTTTAGAGTATACATCATGCCCTCACAATCTCACTGCTCAGTGCATTGCCATTTAGGAGTTAAATCACTTTTTTCATGCAGTTCTAACCAAACCTCCTCTACATATAATGTACATGGTATCCCTACACACTTGCTGAAAAATATCGATTACTGAACCTTTATTTAAAGAGAGCGATTGTAAGAGTCAGAGAATGAAAAGAGAATCCAGTGAGAAATAGGAGGATACAAAGAATAGTTGAGGAAGTTTGAAAAAGTACAGGAGTATCGGCTGCCAGGGTCATCATCACCTATATCTCAGTGTCCTTGTGGTCCATAAAATCTTTGGCATTGCCTGGGGGAGGTACCATCTTTGTTCTGCAGTGCCATTTTTATGCTGTCACAACCTGGAAGTCATGTCCTTATTGGTGCACAATCTGAAATATGCCATAGCAGCATCAGTTAGGACGTATACTCCTCAGATGTTGGAAATGGAAATTATGTCAATACACTCTGTGATCATGACTGGACATGTGATGCTCTACCTGTGTCACCTAGGCAATGGAGGTGTGACAGAGAGGTGTGGCAAACACTGTTATAGTAGGAGACTCATTTTGTGGTGATCCACCCCTGACACTTCTTTGTCTATAAAACCCCAGAGCACACAAGGAAGCATGTGTTAGCATGTTGGCTTTATTGGGAAATCAAGAAACAGAATCTTCCAGGAAAACTTGGTCCAGAATGTCAGAGCTCTGAAGGGAATGAGAGAGCCAGTGAAGTGAGTCCAAAGCAAAAAGTCAGGGAGGGGAGCATATACTCAAAGATCCAAGAGTCAGGAATATGGAAGTCCAATATAGCAGGAGGCAGGTCAAGAAAAATGGGCTAGAATGAAACATGTCAGATAGAAGAGCAGTAACAGTATGCAGTTCTCCAGGATCTGGAGCAACAGAATACCTGAGTAATGGAGCTCAAGGGGAGTAAGGAAATAAAACAGCCAAACAGGCAGTTTTACCAAGGGGTGTGGGGTAGTTAAAAGTGCAGATTTCTCTTGAAATTTACACTTTTATAATATAAAGCAAAAGGCATATCCAGCTAACCACATCCAATTGAAACACATTAGTCTGATCATTTAAAGTAAAAATGTGTGTAGGGATACCAGATCCCATGCTTACCTTCAACTGGTAACATGGTGCGCCAATTCTACCTCATGCTGTTCCATCCTGTTTTGCTTCCTTCCCTGGTGTCACATCCTGTTCCATTCTGCTAAAATTTCTGGCCTTGGCTTCTGGTATCCAGTACTCTTTTTACAATTCTTGTTTAGTTTTTCTGGCTATCTATTCTATGTTTGGTTTTCTTTATGCTAGGTTTTCTGGGTTCATTCCTTTATTCCGTTCCTGAAATTCCCAGTCTTCTGGGTTCCTTTAAATGTTTGTTTTTTGTTGCCACACCAATTCCTTTGCTATTAATCCTTTCTGTTTCAGTCTGTTCCTGCAAGCAGTGGTCTCATTTCCTCTGCTCCTTTCTTTGCAGGTATGTGTTTTATTGTTTATTTAGTCATGCATATCTAGGCAGCTAGGACCCATCATAATTGGCGTACTTTGGCGCAGTGGTGGGCTGCATACATTTGGCCATTTATCTATGTCTAAATCTACAATGTTTATTACATATATAGTACTTGGTTATTTCTCCTCTTGTTTTATTTTGTCTCGTATTCCCAGTTCATGTACAGTCCTGTACTGCCCTGTCCATATTTTCCTCTTGTAGTGTGTACATGTTCTGGGTTCTGCTTTCTGTCCTGCTCCGGTTCTGGGTACTTCTTGTATTGTTATCTTGTTTGGTGCCTATTCTAATCTTGTCTTGTTTCTAGTACTGGATACATATCTGCTTAAAATCCACTCCTGTCTTCTCCTCAGCTGCATCAGGGCTCTGGTATGTGGCCGCACAAACCCTGGTGCTCAACACCAGGGGGCTTGTGGATACCATGCACCAGACCCTGATTGTCCATTTCCACGCTGAGACTCCCATCATTCTCATCAGGCACACAGGGGTCCTGGTCTTCTGACTGCCACCCGTGACACCTGGTTTCTTATGCTGGTTGCTGTGGCGCTGACATCATCATAACTGTACTGCAGAAACATGTTATTTGCAACACCCGCTTACGTTTTGGGGAGTGGTCCTGATGCAAAATCCCTTAACATATAAATACAGGCATTTTTTTTATTTATTCACTGCTCTACTGAAAGACAGCACTGAATCACTAATCCTAGCAGCACAGGAGCAGGTACTCAGCACCAGATCAATAGAAGCTGGAGTCTACCAAACCATGCAAGCCCCAAGGTGCAGACTATGCAAAGAGGCCTCTGAGACAGTCCAGAGCCTAGTAGATGGATGCAAGAGGTTAGCAGGAGCCCCATACATGGAGAGAGACAACCAAGTTGCTTGGATTGTGTACCGAAACATCTGCACAGAATATGGATTGGACCTGCCTAAGTCCAGATGGGAGATACCACAAAGGGTTGTTGAGAATGACAGGGCTATGATCCTGTGGGACTTCAAGATCCAGACAGACAAGCAACTGCTGGCCAACCAACCAGACATTGTGGTGGTAGACAAGGAATGAGAGACCGCAGTCGTGGTGGATGTGCAATACCAAGTGACATCAGGAAGAAGGAACATGAGAAGGTGGACAAATACCAAGTACTGAAAGAAGTACTAGAATGGATGTGGAAAGTGAAGGCAGTAGTAGTCCCACTTGTAATAGGGGTACTCGGGGCTGTGACTCACAAGTTGGGGGAGTGTCTTCAACAGATTCCAGGTGAGACATCTAAGATCGCTGTCCACAAGAGTGCAGTTCTAGGAACAGCTAAGATAAGAACTGCGCAGAACTCCCAGGCCTCTGTTAGAGGACCCGAGAATGAAAGTTAAACATACCACCCAGGAGTGGTGAGAAAATCAAAACATTATTTTGTGTGTGTATATATATATATATGTTTTTTTTTTTTGTTTTTTTTTTGACTTGGCTACACCTAACTATTCTGTTCTCTGGCTTCATTGACCTTGGCTTTGACTCTCAACCCTCCGATTTCTTGTGCCCTTTATACCTGGCTATTCCTTGACTATTTATCTGTCTTTAGGGTTATGGGGGAAATTATACTCTGTGTAAGGGTGGTTATTCCTGACAATGTGTATATGTAATTGTGGTAGTGAAGGGGTTACTCACGGAAATCAAGGGGAAGGAGAATCAAATCAGGGGTAAGCACTAGAGTACCATGCACCCCACTGTTTGTGTTTAATTTTATTTTTTATTTTAATAGAAGAATATAAGCTGCACATAGAGGCTATAAGGATTTACATATTTTTTCAGCCTCAGTAGTATTTTTATACATATCTAGCTCTGTTATCTCTATTTTGTATATTGTGTCACTCACAGTTAGTTAAATATAAAGCCATATATTTAATTAATAGTATTAATTAAAAAGATAGTAATGTGCATGGTTTAGAGGAAAACACGTTTTCATTTCGATGTGAAGCTTTGACCTCAGTCAGGGGTCAAGTCCTGCGGAATAAAGTGTGTGAACTCACCCAAGATAACCCCCCCTCCCCAAAATAATATACACTTGTATATATATACGTGTGCACACACTCACAGACGCACACACACACACATAAATTATTATTATTTTTTTTATTAAAACATGTCCACCCAGCCTCCCTACCTGGAGAGCTGATGTGGACCTGTCCCTGGGGTCCAGTGGGGCGGGTGCCTGTCTCCATATCAGACGCAATGAGGGAGCTGTGTTCTCTCTGCTCCCTCTCGCCGCGTGGGCTGTCCACTGATGCAGGGAGCCAGAATAAAACATCATATTCCAGCTCCCGGCATCAGCAAACAGCACGCGGTGAGAGGGAGCAGAGAAAACACAGCTTCCTCACTGCATCTGATATGGAGACAGGTGCCCGCCGGGGGGGTCCATCAGGTGACCATCAGGCCACCTCTTGGGTCCCCCATGACAGGTGGAACACGGGGGGCATTTGGGGGCAGCATTATTTGCCGCCCCCTGAGTGCCTGCAGGAACAGCGCTCCTGCTGTAACAAAAGTGCTGTAATGTCGTTCCCACGTGTTCCTGCAGGACTCGAGCCCTGACCTCAGTAGAAAAATGTAGAAACTATCTCTGGTTATTTAGTTTAGCACTTATTGCCCTTCTTCTTCCAGACTTACCCTAAAGTTTAACCCCTTAAGGACCAAACTTCTGGAATAAAAGGGAATCATGACATGTCACACGTCATGTGTCCTTAAGGGGTTAAAGATCAATTTTACTATAAAAACTACTGTTATAATGAGTCAGATTACTTTAGAATGTATTCACTGCTATGCTTTGGAGTCTATGACTCATTGATTTGTTACTCCTGGCTTAAAACAATAGTTTCTCTCCACACTGAAACTTCCTCTTCTTCCTTTCTAAAATTAGTATTTTTATAAAAAAAATTGCACATGTGACTTACAAGTTTTGCTTTTCTGAATCATATAAAAATGACTTCAGATATGCTAATTTTAGATGATGTTTAGGGTCTTTTCATAATAGTGGGTTCAGGAGTATGTATGTGACAGGTTCCTGGGAAAATATTTCACTATATTTCCCAAAATATCCAAGGTTATGGTCTTGTACTTTATTACAGATGTGATTAATTAAAGCTAAAAGTCTGAGGATGGCAGAGTTTGTTTCAGCCTATGCTGTACCAGTTGAGTGTAGTGGATCTCACAAATATGTCTTTTTTTAAAAAATGTGAACCAAATTAATAGCACGCTGTGATGGATGGCCTGATTTGTGTGGCGCAAGCCACAAGCTCGCAGCGCCATTTTTGTCAGAGTTTTCCATGTATCTTGATATCGCTGTATTGTGTACCTGTATTATACATCGAGCAGTGTGTGTGTGTCTGTATATGCAGGTGTGGGACAACAAAGGGAGACAGGGTGGGCAGCAGCTTTATAAACTAAAAAGTATAGTTAGGTGTGAAATATATTCTGTGGGCTAATCAAGTTAAATGCTGTGGGAGCCAGCAAGTCTATCTACTACAGCAAAGTATGTTGATGTAACCAGAGATTGCTCTGAAGGGACAGTGGGTCAAATCAAGATAACCTTTTGTTGTCATAGTGTATTGGAACAGGGGGTGGTGGTAACTAGTGTAAGGAATCACTTTGTTGCTTTGTAGTTATTTCCCTGTGATCTGTTCTGTATTGCCATTGGTGAATGTTTTGTGTAATGTATTTTACTGTATGCTGGAACTGGATACAATAAACAGTCAGAGAGTGAGTCTGAGTTCTGAGAAGTTTCCAAGAAAGAAGCTGGTGTTGACTCTTCCTTGCGGTCTCACAAGATTTGGCTAGTCATTGTCCTCTATAGAGTAGTTACTGATAAGAGTATTGCCAGGAGAGTGGATGGATAGAATATTATATAGTAACCAGAATTCAGCTCAGTATATTCTGCATACTCTACCAAAGAGGAGTCCTAGCATTTAGTGGAGCAGTTTAGTGCTGCAAGTTATGTAGAAAGATTACCCATGGACGCTATATTAAGGCTGTATCGTCACACGTGCAGTAGTAGTAGTTATGGTGCCAGGAGTATCCTGACATCCCCCCACAATAAGTAGTCAAACCATTTTAGAATAGTTTGGCTCCTTACCTGGAGTCTGCTTAGTGTCAATACCTGCCACCTGTCTGCAGCAAAGAGAGTGCAATGCTAGTTCATTGGCCCAGAGCATTAGCTAATCACTTTCATTCAATTAGCTATGCCGTGCACTCAGCTTAGCTCAGACAGAAAGCTTTCAGCTGAGAGTCACTACAGGCACTTCCATTGCACTGATTGAGTAAAATTGGCAAATTCTTAAAATCTCCTTCTGCTGCTGACCTTTGGAGCACTGCCATTTCTGGTTACACTCTCCCTCTCTGTTGCTTCAGTAAACAGTCGACAACTAGATCCAGCTACTTCTGCATCAACTATTTACTAATAGAATGCACTGATGCTCTACTTCTCCCCTGCCTTTAAAGTTTAGAATACAATACAGTTGTGCTCAAAAGTTTGTATACCCTGGCAGAAATTGTGAAATTTTTACATTGTTTTTGAAAATACGACTTATCATGCAAAAAAAATAAAAAATATTTTATTGAAGGATAGTGAGCATATGAAGCCATTTATTATCACAGTTGTCTCCTTTCTAAATCATAATGAAAACAGAAATCACCCAAATAGCCCTGATCAAAAGTTTACCTTGAATGTTTAGCCTTGTTACAGACACACACGGTGACACACACAGGTTAAAATGGCAATTAAAGGTTAATTTCCCATACAAAGAAAAACCTACAGGTAATCTCAGGAGAAATACAGGTTGCTCTGGAAAAAGATGGTGTGGTTGTTTCAAGGAGCACAATATGACGATACTTGAACAAAAATGAGCTGCATGGTTGAGTTGCCAGAAAGAATCCTTTACTGCACCAATGCCACAAAAAAAAAGCGCAGTTACAATATGCCCAACACTTTGACATGCCTCATAGCTTCCGGTACACTGTAATTTGGAATGACAATACCAAAATAGAGATTTATGGTCACAACCATTAGCCCTATGTTTGGAGAGGAGTCAACAAGGCCTATAGTGAAAAGAATACCATCCCCACTGTAAAGCATGGTCGTGGCTCACTGATGTTTTGAGGGTATGTGAGCTCTAAAGTCACTGGGTATCTTGTGAAAATTGATGGCAAGATAAATGCAGCAGAAAATACTGGCAGACAATTTGCATTCTTCTGGACAAAAGCTGCACTTGGGCTTTCCAGCATGAAAATGACCCTTAGTGCAAGGCCAAGTTGACCCTCCAGTGATAACAGCAGAAATAATGAAAAACTAACCGGTTGTGTTTACATATTTTTAAAACCATAACTTTAAATATCTTATTTTGCAGGAACTTAACATAGATTGCCTGATAAAACACTCACTCAATATAAAACAAATGAATAATAAAAAAATAACAATTCGGTGAGAGCACAAAAAATTAGAAATACTACCCACACTGCAGTCAATCAGTCTAGAAAAAACCAAAAAAGAAAAACATAGGGTAATATAGTCAGACACAAATAATTAAACATGAATGTTGGTCTCACTCACATAGAAAGAGCCACTTAATTAGCTGGCTCAAACTGAATGCCTTGAATATATAACAGGACGTCTACTGGGAACTTCTGGCTTCTTTATGTATAGTACCTCCAGGACGCAGAGTAACAGGGGGTTACAAAACTTTTTATTCTCCAAAAATCTTGAAGTAAATTAAAAACAGAAGCAATAAAGTAAATAAGTCCCACAATGTAAGTCCAATCACTTGACGCGTTTCGGCTTTTGCCTTCATCCGAAGTGATGTTAAGATCTAAGGCATTCTGGTTAAAATACTTGTATTTGGCGCCTTCTTCTCCCGCGCTGTGGCTGCATCCTTCCGCTTCTGGTATTGACGTCTGGTAGCTGGATATGGTGGTTAATTTCCGAGACTTTTACAAGTTTCCTTTAGTTTTTAATCAGGTTAATTATTTTAAGCCCGACACCTCGATCAATTTGTAATTTTCTTTAAAAGCCTGGAATACAATTAATTAAGTAAGTAGTTGAATGTCTATTATCCTATTGTTAATTGCAATTGTATCACTTTGTACAACACTGTTTAATTCTATACCCTATATATTATGGAGTTATACACTTTGCTGTTCGCTTGGCAAAGACCTCTCTGTAGATCGAAACGTTGCTCTCTTTGTTCTGTTTTTCCAGTAAAGCTGCTATATAATTAATTTTGAATGCCTGGACCACACTGCTTTCGACTGCATGTATAGGGGTTGCCAGCCCCTGGTCTGGTAGCACCAAGGTTTTCACCTTATAAGTGTGCAGATTCCTCCCTTCGGGTAAGTCATCTAATACAATAAAATCTTATTGCTTTGATTGGCAGTGGAAGTGGGAGTGCCAAAGGAGATGGTGATGGAGAAGATAGTAGCATGCTGCCCACAGATTAATTATTACCACTGACCAGTGTCTTATAGTTGCTACTTGCCAACATGTCAGTAATCAACTGAATGCTTCTACATAATTACTATTGGAACACTTTGCCAGCTACATTTCACACCTGTTTATATCAATCTGAAACAGCTGTTTAGAAGAAATAAATAACTGCTACTTGCAAAATGCTAGTAAAGTTCCTAATTCAGTTTTTCTAAAAAGAATTTTTTTTTCAAATTTGAATTTGACAATTTAGAAATTATAAATGTAGTCATTATATTAGAATAATAAAGGACTACATTACAACATTATACAGTGCCTATGTTTAGATAATCATATCACAAAAAAGTGCAAGCACAGTATCATAGAAGATAAGGGAAGCCAAATGTTAAAGAGATTTGTTCAGATGAGCCATCATTTTTATATCAATAAAATATATATATACTTGTATATTGATTTATTTTCATGTAGTAGGGAAGGAATGAGTTATAAGACACTGACTACAAATTTCCTGCCAATCTCCATAGGTTACGATATCCCCAGTATCCTTTAACGCAGAAAGTGAGGAGCTTTAGAAGCACTGTACAGAAGTGTTTGAATAATTTGGGATGTGGAACCTTCGTGGGGTGGAGCTGGTTGACATTTTTTCTTTAGCTAAAAATTACCAGGAAAGGTTAAAGGAACTTAACATGTATAGCTTGGAGGAAAGACGAGACAGGGGGGGATGTGATAGAAACATTTAAATATATAAAGGGAATCAACACAGTAAAGGAGGAGGCATAAGGCTATCCTAACTATAAAATAAGGCCAGGGACTAATGAAAGCATTTAGAAAATTGGGCAGACTAGATGGGCCGAATGGTTCTTATCTGCCGTCACATTTTTTTGTTTCTATGTTTCTAACCAGCTGTAACACCTAATTGCACCAAAGGTTAGAGAAAGGTTTTTAATAAAATATTTTCAGGAGGTTATGAAATATATCTTTACAAGTAAAGTGTGCCTGTCATTAGGTTATTAAATGCACATATTGAGTCATCTTGTCCAATAAGTCACCCATTCTACAGAAGTCAGCATGACATGTACATTAAGTTCTCTCAGACCATCCCTGCAGGAATACAAAGTAAAGACATCATAGGGGAGATGGGCAAAGTCGGGGAGTCTTTTGTAGCCATCTGTTGGCAGATTCAAATAGAGTTTGTAATTGACTGACACTGAGGCAAGGGCCTGTTTAGTTAAAGCCAGGGACGTATTAGCCGCGAGACAAACAAGGCATTTGCCTTGGGCGGCATTTTCCAGGGGGCGGCAAAAAAAGACGCCCCCCAAATGCCCAGGGCAAATGCCTAGTTAGCCTTGCGGCTAACAGACATGCCGAGCAGGCGGGCGGCTGGCGAGGGAGCACTTCCTCTGAGCTGTCTGCTCAGCTCCCTCGCACGCCACAGAGTGAGGCTGGGAGTCGGGTTGATGAGGTGCGTGAGGGATCTGAGCAGACAGCTCAGAGGAAGTGCTCCCTTGCCAGCCGCCCGCCCAGCAGCCACTGGACCCCCAGGGAGAAAGGGAACACCCCCCC
Organism: Pelobates cultripes; assembly: GCA_933207985.1. Taxonomy (NCBI): domain Eukaryota; kingdom Metazoa; phylum Chordata; class Amphibia; order Anura; family Pelobatidae; genus Pelobates; species Pelobates cultripes. Next base: position 215,398,495 of record OW240913.1, on the reverse strand, counting down.
CCCCCAGCATTCCCAAAGTTAAGGAGGCTGGAGGGGGTCGGGGGGGGTTAAAAAAAATAAATGTGTTAATGTGAGTGTGTGAGTGTGTCTGTTAGTGTGTGTGTGTCTGTTAATGTGTCTGTTAGTGTGTGTGTGTGTGAGTGTGTCTGCTAGTGTGTCTGTTAGTGTGTGTATGTGTGTGAGTGTGTCTGTTAGTATGTGTGTTAGTGTGTGTATGTCTGTTAATGTGTCTGTTAGCGTGTGTGTGTGTGTCTCTTAGTGTGTCTGTTAGTGTGTGTATCTGTTCGTGTGTGTGTTAGTGTGTCTGTTAGTGTGTGTGTGTGTGTGTTAATGTGTATGTTAGTCTGTGTGTGTCTGTTAATGTGTCTGTTATTGTGTGTGAGTGTGTCTGTTAATATGTCTGTTAGTGTGTGTGTGTGTGTGAGTGTGTCTGTTAGTGTGTCTGCTAGTGTGTCTGTTAGTGTGTGTGTCTGCTAGTGTGTGTGTTAGTGTGTCTGTTAGTGTGTCTGTTAGTGTGTGTGTGTGTCTGTTAATGTGTATGTTAGTCTGTGTGTCTGTTAATGTGTATATTAGTGTGTGTGTGTGTCTGTTAATGTGTCTGTTAGTGTGTTTGTGTGTGAGTGTGTCTGTTAATGTGTCTGTTAGTGTGTGTGTGAGTGTGTCTGCTAGTGTGTCTGCTAGTGTGTTAGTGTGTGTGTGTGTGTGTGTGTGTGAGTGTGTCTGTTAGTATGTGTGTTAGTGTGTGTGTTAGTGTGTCTGTTAGTGTGTCTGTTAGTGGGTGTGTCTGTTAATGTGTCTGTTAGCGTGTGTGTGTGTGTGAGTGTGTCTGTTAGTGTGTCTGCTAGTGTGTCTGTTAGTGTGTGTGTCTGATGATGTGTCTGTTAGTGTGTGTGTTAGTGTGTGTCTGTTAGTGTGTGTGTGTGTCTGTTAATGTGCATGTTAGTCTGTCTGTGTCTCAGTATGTGTCTGTTAGTGTGTGTGTGTGTGAGTGTGTCTGTTAATGTGTCTGTTAGTGTGTGTGTGTGTGTGTGTGAGAGGTGTGTCTGTTAGTGTGTCTGCTAGTGTGTCTGTTAGTGTGTGTGTTAGTGTGTCTGTTGGAGTGTGTGTGTGTCTGTTAATGTGTATGTTAGTGTATGTGTGTCTGTGTATGTGTCTGTTAGTGTGTTTCTGTGTGAGTGTGTCTGTTAATGTGTCTGTTAGTGTGTGTGTGAGTGTGTCTGCTAGTGTGTTGAGTAGGGGGTGTGTGTGTGTGTGAGTGTGTCTGTTAGTGTGTGAGTGTGTCTGTTAGTGAGTGTGTGTGTTTGTGTGTCTGACTGTTAGTGTGTGTGTGTCTGACTGTTAGTGTGTTTGCCTGTGAGTGTGTGCATCAGTGAGTCTTTGTGTCTGCTAGTGTGTGTCTGCTAGTGAGTGAGTGTGTCTGCTAGCGAGTGAGTGTGTTTGTGTGTCTGACTGTGTGTGTATGTTTGCCTGTGAGTGTGTGTGTCTGCTAGTGTGTGTCTGCTAGGGAAGGGATGGGTGGGGGTCGCGCGCGTGGGGGGTTTGGGGGGCGCCTGAGTTTTTTCCTGCCTAGGGCAGCACAAAACCAGGATACACCACTGGTTAAAGCCATAGTCATGAAAGCTAGATAAAAAAATGGTAAGGCATTAGGAAGCATTATGTAATTTCCATCCAGTGTAGTTTGGCAGCTATGTAATATTTAAGATATAAATTCTCTAAGGCTAGCCCATCTAGAGATGTCAGGGCATACATGGATTAAGGTGGGTGAGACCGCCATGAGATCTGAGAACTAAGTTTTCTTGGCAAATGTTGCAATAAATACAATAAACGAAGGAGGATATCCATTTTTACAGAACAGAGTATAGTTGGTCAGGAGACTGACCTTTTTCATTCTTGAAAGTCTATAGAAAAGGGGTGTAAAGTTGAAGCTATACATATGGGCTTGTTAGGGAGCAATAGCTTGAAATTGATATACCCCTGGTATATGTATTTGAGCTGTGGTTAAAAGCAGACAGGGGAGAGGAGAAAGCAGTCATATGTGCAAGTGTGAGATGGATGAAAGGTTAGGTGAGTAAAAACAAAAGCTTTTAAGGATCCATTTTTGCTAAAAAAAATAATAATCATGTCAATTCTGGGTAGTTGCTTAGCCTTTCAGCATCTCCAGCCATCTATAAAATGGGATTAAACTGCAGAACTAATCTTAGCCAGATACGTGATTATTGTAAAACACACTTATGTTCAACACGTTATCTGTTGTGTGAGTATTACTTATGGTTGTCAGGGTAGAAATGGTTACTCCAATCATCATCACCACTACAGCTCATTGTACTCCGTGATGGGGCAAACCATTTTACAACTGTTTTCCCTCTTACCTAGTGATGGAGGTTGAACCGCATCCAGAGCTTCAGAAGCTGGATGCTGATCCCGCCGCCCAGTTGAGCACTCTCAGATAATGAATGAGCTTCTGTGTGCAGAATAATGTACAGAATAACATTAGCCATTCAGGAGCTCTTGTTCCAGGTTGGCTAATGACTCCGCCATTATAGCATTTCAAACTGATATTCTGCACATACAGATTCCAAGCACCATAAACCCTTCAAATCACTGAAGTGGTCATGGTGCGTGGAGTAAGCACACTATTAACAAACAGTTTGACTACTTACTTGGGGCATGTCATGGTACTCATGGCACTAAAACAACTACAGTTCACTAAAGTGGTTACAGTGCTTTGAACGTTCCTTTAAAGAAAATAAGCATAGATGTAACTGTGCTTCACACATTTCACGTTTCTAATAAATACAAGAGTTGGCAATATGTTAACTTTTTGGGATCTGAGGGAAATATACCCATACACTACTAGATATCTTACAATTAAGAATATCTACAGTAATACTTTCACTGTAATGGTTCTTATAGGGATTCTCTATAGATGGATGATCTTGAAATTGACAAGGCAATTGAAATTGGTGTAATAATGAAGAACTTTGTGTATAATACTAACTAAAAACATCACATTACTCTGACTACAAAAATTATTTGTATTAATAATAAGAAAGCCATTGCTTTCCATATAGTACAAACAGGTTGCGCCAATATAAAAAAAAAGATTAAAAAAAAAAATCACAAAAGATGCATATCCATATGCATCAATATTATCATTCTATGAAACAAGCTAAAAACTGTTGCATCACTAATTCTATTAAAAGCTTAAACTCTACAAGAAAGAAAAGCCAATGAGCTGATGAAAGTATTTAAGAAAACAAATTAAAAAATTTTTTATCAGTGATTAGTGACTTTTTATGATCCTCCTATGATAATAACCAAATTACATTGTGAGTTTCCATTGGAGGAGGTGAAGGGGGGAGGGGTGGCAGCTGAGGAGGGCATCTGATTAGGTACATTTCTGCTGCTATAGTGCTGGTATAGTGGAAGGGCTGAATTAACAGGCCCAAAATATACCCATTGTTCTGGCTCAACCTTCTACACCAAGGGTTCCCAATTAATTTTTCCCATGGAACCCTTTGACATAAGGTATCAACATCGTGGAACCCCCAAATGCCATTTTTTGTATGTGTTGGTGTGTGTCAAGGTGTGTGTATCTGTGTTTGTATGTGCCAATGTGTGTATCTGTGTGTCAATGTGTATGTGTGTGTGTGTATCTGACACAGATACACACTGGCACGCAGATACACACTGTGTCATGCCGCCGGCCGGTGCTGCTCCAGTCAGAGGGCAGCATGGGTCCCAGCGGGCACATATCGCTACAGCGGTATTCCCACAAACTAAGGGGGATTCTGCCAAACACTCACCAGAGGTGACCTGTCCTCTCTCAGCAGCCGGCTCTGTATCATTAAGGGCGCCGCCTGCTGCTGCTGTGAATAATAAAGGGTTTTCTGTTTAACCCTTAAAGGGCCAGATCAATTAATTTAATATGGGTGTTTAACACACATAAACTTGATCACATGATTCCCTACAGCCTATCAGGAAACACCTTTAGCTATTTAAATCTAGTTTGTCCATTTCTCTGTGCCCTGTCATGGTTTCCAGTTGGTTATCCGAGAGCGTGTTCTTTGTATTGATTTCTTGTGTATCTGACCTTGGTTTCCCTTATTGACTATGCGATCTCTGTATTCCTTGACTTTTGGCTTGACTCCTGACTATTCTGATATCTCCATTTCTTGAGATATCAGAATAGTTTATCATTTGCGTTATACCTTTGTCTTAGCTTTTCCCTATGTTGTGTCTTTTGCCTTTTTAAGTTAAATCCGGCCATTCTAAGGTCCGGCAATACATTTTAGGTATTTGCTTTATATCTACTTCTGCGTGTTGGGCATCTTCAGAAATCCTGACACACTGACACATATACACACCTTGACACACAGTGTGTGTGTGTGTATGTATGTATATATCTATCTATCTGTGTATCTATGTGTCAAAGTGTGTATGTGTCTGTATCAAGGTGTGTGTCTGTGTTTGTATGTGCCAGTGTGTATGAGTCTGACACAGATACACACTGGCACATAGTGGCACACAGATACGCACACTGACACAGATACACACAGTGTGTATCTGTGTGTCAAGGTGTGTGCATCTGTGTTTGTATGTGCCGGTGTGTGTATCTCTGTGTCAATGTGTATCTGTGTGTGTGTGTGTGTGTGTGTATATGTATCTGACACATGGATACACACTGAACATAGTGACACACAGACACACACATTAACACAGATACACATACACACACACACACACACAATCAATCAATCAGATGCACACAGTGATGCATGCACACATCTTGACTCACAAATGCACACTCAGATACACAGTGACATATACACACACTTGCACCCACAGATACACACATAGACACACACACACACTGATATACACTGGCACATACAAACACACTGATATACACCGGCACATACACACCTTGACACAGATACACACTGACAAACACACATACTCTTTGACAGACACACATACACTCTCACTAACAAACACACATATAAACTCCCTATCAGACACACATACAATGTATTATTTAAATAAAATTCTACTCCATCCAGCCTCCCTACCTTTTGGGAGTGCTGGCATTGAGTCTATGTCCCTGTGGTCCAGTTGGGCTGCTGGGAGGACCATGCAGTCCCTGGGGTCCAGTGGGGCTGCTGGGCTGAGTGTGCGGTCCCTGGTGTCCAGTGGGGCTGCTGTGTGGCTGGCGTGCGGTCCCTGGGGTCCAGTGGGGCTGCTGAACGGCTGGCATGTGGTCAGTGGGGTCCAGTGGGGCTGCTGAGCGACTGGCTTGCGGTACCTGGGGTCCAATGATCTCCTAGTTCAGTTCCCTCATGCACCTCAGTGATGCCGGAGCCGTAGTGACGTCATATTCTGGCTCTGGCATCACTGCTGTGCGCGCAAGGGAGCTGAGCAGGGAGATCACTGCCCACTGCTCCCTTGCCGCCCGCAGCCATTTTGTTTTTAGAAATTTTGGTGGAACCCCATTTGTGTTCTGCGGAACACCAATTGGGAAACACTGCTGTAGACGAATAGGTACTATGACCCATATTTGGTGGGATTGCCCTAAATTCAAAAGTTTCAAGAAAGATTGACTCAACTTATAGCTTCCTTCATGACTACATGGAATCCCACACTAGGCCTATTTAAACTTCTACCTAAAGGATTTAATAAGTCAGATGACATTTTCAGTTTACATATCTTGATTGCAGCAACTTCAGTTCTATGGAGGCATTGGAAAACAAGAAACAAGTCCATCTAAAGTAGAAATAATTTATACTGTCAGACAGCTTAAACACCATTGTTGAAAAGAATGTCTTAAAACTGTAGGCATGTGCATGGGGAAAATATTCGGCTCGGTTCGGCTTTCCGAAATTCGGGACTTCGTCAATTCTGCACTATGGCACTTTGGAACTCCGGCATTTCGGGACTTTTCTTGCAGCCACTTGGTAGATAACTTCCTAATTCCCATGGTATTAGGGAGTTATCTACCAAAAGGCTGAAAGACCTAAATTGGTCTTTCAGCCAAATTTACTAATACTTAGTAAAAATTAAGTATTAAGTAAAAAAAAAAAAGGGCCCTAAATACAAATTGGGGGGACCTAATGTCCCCTGAGCGGCGGGTGGGGGCCCTAAATACAAATTTAACCCTCTCTCACCCAGGTGACTATGGGTCCTCAAACCCTAGTCACCCCCTCCCCATAAAAAAAAACCTCCTACCTACCCCCCTCACCCTAAAAATAATGAGGGGGGGATCTTTAACTAAATACCTGTAAAAATAAAAATAAACTTACCATTCAATGTTTTCTTTTCTTCTAAAATCTTCTTTTTTCAGCCCCAAAGAAATTCAAAATAAAATAATTTGCCAAACTCTTCCGACATGGTTTAAACTGAGAAAGCAAATGAATCATAGGGGCAAGATATATGACTTCATGGAGATAGAGATTTTAGAATCCCTTATAGAAAATATAAATCTAGATCAATGGAAAGAAAAGAATATTGGAGAGATCAGAAGCATTATGACAGGAGGTTCTTTTTGCATCAAACAAATATTTGCTCATGTAAATTCTAAAGTAGAAATAATTTATATGGTCATATACAAGTGTTACAAACGAACCATTAGACCCATGGACGTATTAGCTGCGAGGCAAACAAGGCATTTGCCTTGGGCGGCATTTTTCAGGGGGCGGCAAAAAACGCCGCCCCCCAAATGCCCAGGGCAGATGCCTTGTTAGCCTTGCGGCTAACTGACATCCCGGGCGGGCGGGCGGCCGGCGAGGGAGCACTTCCTATGAGCTGAGCAGTCAGCTCATGGGAAGTGCTCCCTCGCCGGCCGCCCGCCCTGCAGCCACTGGACCACTGGACCACCAGGGAGACCCAAAGGTAAGGAGGTTGGGGGGGGATTTAAATTAAACAAAAAGTTAATGTGTGTGTGTTTGTGTGTGTGTGTGTGTTTGTGTCTGACTGTGTGTGTGTTTGTGAGTGTGTGTGTGTGTGTTTGTGTCTGTGTATGTGTCTGACTGTGTGTGTGTGTGTTTGTGTCTGACTGTGTTTGTGTCTGTGTATGTGTCTGACTGTGTGTGTGTATGTGATTGTGTGTGTGTGTTTGTGTCTGACTGTGTGTCTGACTGTGTGTGTGTGTTTGTGTGTGTGTTTGTGTCTGACTGTTTGTGTCTGTGTATGTGTCTGACTGTGTGTGTGTGTGTTTGTGTATGTGACTGTGTGTGTGTGTGTTTGTGTCTGACTGTGTGTGTGTGTTTGTGTATGTGTCTGACTGTGTGTGTGTGTGTTTGTGTCTGACTGTGTGTGTGTGTTTGTGTCTGACTGTGTATGTGTCTGACTGTGTGTGTGTGTGTTTGTGTATGTGTCTGACTGTGTGTGTGTGTTTGTGTATGTGTCTGACTGTGTGTGTGTGTATTTAGAAGGTGGGGCGGGGGGAAGGGTTGGGTGGTGGTGGTGCGGGGGGGAGGGGGGCGCCTGAGTTTTGTCCTGCCTAGGGCAGCACAAAACCAGGATACACCACTGATTAGACCGTCATACAGGGCCGGACTGGCCCACCCGGTGGGCTGTGGCACTTGGGGACAGTGCAGCAGCCCTTCCTCTCCCCACCCAGTACACATACACACATTGGGGGTACTGGGGAGCACAGGTCTCCTCTTACCTCTTGAAGAGGCTTTCCTTTATCCACTCGCGAGCAGCAGGTGCTGGAAATAGAACTTTCAATGCTGCTCGCGAGTGAGACATAGAGAGCAGACAGCCGGCAGGAGCCTGGATTAAATGCAGGGAGGGTGGCAGTCTCTGTCCCTGCCTGACAGCCTTCACACCCAGGAAGCATGTGACCCGGCAATCAGGCAGAGTAGGGCTCAGTGAGCAGAGGCACCCAGGCATTTCATGTTAATTGTACTGTGTTTATATTTGAGGGTGTAGAGTGTTTGGTGTGTATTTTTGTAGTGTGTGTCAGTATGGATCAATGTGTGTGTGTGTCAGTATGGATCACTGTGTCAGTATGGATCAATGTGTGTGTGTGTGTGTGTGTGTGTCAGTATGGATCAATGTGTGTGTGTGTGTCAGTATGGATCAATGTGTGTGTGTGTGTGTGTGTGTCAGTATGGATCAATGTGTGTGTGTGTCAGTATGGATCAGTGTGTGTGTCAGTATGGATCAATGTGTGTGTGTGTCAGTATGGATCAATATGTGTGTGTCAGTATGGATCAATGTGTCAGTATGGATCAATGTGTGTGTGTCAGTAGGGATCAATGTGTCAGTATGGATCAATGTGTGTGTGTGTCAGTATGGATCAATGTGTGTGTGTGTGTGTGTGTCAGTGTGGATCAATGTGTCAGTGTGGATCAGTGTGTGTGTGTGTGTGTGTGTGTCAGTATGGATCGATGTGTCACTGTGGATCAATGTGTGTGTATGTCAGGGAGTGTGTATGCATTAGTGATTGTGTGCCAGTGTTTGTATGGGATGCAGCATTAGTTTGCGTGCCAGTGTCTGTTGATGAGTACATGTCAGTATGTATGGGCATCAGTGACTACACGCCTGTGTGTGCCAGTGAGTATTTATTAATTAAAAATCCATGTGTCTGTCTATGTTTTTTTTTCAAATTTAAAATAAATTGAATCTAAAAAAATATATAATTTTATATAGTTTTGCTTTATCTATGTGATTTGGTGATTTGTGGGAGTATTATGCATCTATATATTTGAACAAATGTATATTAATATATGTGTATTATATCAAAATATATATATGTTCAGCCCCCACGGTGATCGGCTGCCTGAGAGCAGAGGCAGGCATTGGGATCACTGAGGACTGAGGCAGGCAGGCTGCTGGGGGCGGCCAGCTCATTTATTGCATTGGGAGGGAGATGGGTGGCCGGCCCATGGAGAGCTGTGGTAGAAAAGGTGGGCAGCTGACGGAGGGGAGCAGCCAGGTAATGCAGAGCAGAGGGAGGCGGGCGGCTTACTTAGTGCCACAGCGAAGGAGCTGTAATCTCCCTGCTCTGCTCCCTTGCGCAGCTTGCAGTGATTCACGGAGCTGGGTTATGATGTCACTCTGGCCCTCGGCTCACTAAACAGTGCGTGAGAGGGAGCAGAGTAGGGAGATGACAGCAGTGCTACTGGACCCCAGGGAAAGCATATTCTCTCCAGCTCTATAAAGGTAAATTTGAATAAAAGAGTAATTACTTGTGAGTGAGTGAGTGTGTGTGTCTGTCTGAGTGTGTGTGAGTATGTCTGTGAGTGTGTGTCTGTCGGAGTGTTGGTCTGAATGTCTGTCTCTGTGTCTGTCTGTGAGTGAGTCTGAGTTGCTCAGTAAGTGTGTGTGTTCCCTCCAATCACATGGGAAAGGGTTTTGGGTTGTTTTTTTGTACTCACCTTTTTTCCATGCTGTGGCTGGCCCCACCTCCATGGCTGAAATCCTCAATCTTGACGATCTCAGCCAATCCAATGCTTCCTCCTAGCAAAGCATTGGGAGACTATTGTGCATGCACGGCAAAATGCCACTGCGCCAATTTACCTTCTCATAGAGATGCATTGAATCAATGCATCTGTATAGGGAACATTAATGCTCAGGCTGCACAGTGTGAAGCACTGACCCAGGAAGCACCTCTAGAGGCCGTCTGAGTGACTGTCGCTAGAGGTGTCACCAGGCAGCAATGTAAACACTGCTTTTTGTCTGAAAAGTCAGTGTTTACATTTAAAAGCGTTCAGGGTCAGGATATAGACTTCAGAGCAACTACATTAAGCTGTAGTGGTTCTGGTGATTATAGTGTCCCTTTAAGAATTTTATTTTTGACGTTGATTTCTCTGGCTCCTAACTTTTCTAGAAAATGAGTATGTTTTCCTGGCACTATAGTGGTCCTTTAATGTTAGGGCTGGTGTAAAAAAATTCCAGGGCTGCTTTTTATTCCCAGTCCGGCCCTGCCGTCATACCCTATTTTTGAACAGTTAGGACAAGCATCAGACACTTAAAAAAGATAAAAATAATCAAAATTTATTTTTTATATAGTTATAAATAGTTCGCATGTTGAAATGTTTGCTATAATAATTGGTCATGGTTGTGTACAATTTAGATTTATATAACCCTTTCCCCTTTGTTTTTCCCATGTTATGTTTCCCCTTTGTTATTTTACCATATATGCTTTAAGAATTTATGTCATGTTATGTTTAAAAAATGTTTAACACTTCAAGTAAAATAATCTAAAAATAAAATAGAAAAAGCAGAAATAAAAACAAATGCATAAAAAAGTAATCAATTTTCACCTACTGAATGATAGGAATAGACCTTATAAATTGCTTTCTGCCATTTAAAAGCTCCACTTTTAAAAACAGTATTTTTTGGAGACCCACTCTCTGTTAATACATATTTCAAATATGAATAAACTTGGCACATCATGGCAATCAGTTTTAGAGGCATAAAATTGGCACACCATGGCAGTCAGTTTTAGATGCATTAAATTGGCACATCATGGAAATCTGTTTTAGATGCATAAACTTGGTACATGATGGCAATCCGTTTTAGATGCATAAATCTGGCACATCATGGCAGCTTTAAGTGCATACAATTGGCACACCATGGCAATCAGCTTTAGATGCATAAAATTAGTATACCATAGCAATCAGTTTTAGAGGCATACAATTGTCACACCATAGCAATCAATTTTAGATGCATAAACACAGCAGAATTAGAGGCACATGTTTGGTATATCATAGTAGTTTAAGAGGCAAAAACTTGGCAGCTTTAGAGATGGCATTTTGGGATATCACAGAAGTTTGTGGCATAATGTTGGCATATCATGGCAGTTTAGAAGCATAAACTTGGCACATCATGGCAATCAGTTTTAGATGCATACAACTAGTTACTCACAGACTCAGGCAGAATCAGAAGCACTGTGTTCTGCTCTTTCATCCAGGCACCTCACATTGAGTATCCCAGTGGTAGAAAGAATGTAAAGAGGGCCATAGTGCAAGTATGTTTTCTGGACACACCTCTAGTGTAAAATGTAGATCTCCATCTGTCTGGGAGAACTCCAACAAAGCTAAGCCAACTGTGGATCCACCATTTGCCCGTGTTGGTGCTTGAATGAAGGGGTGTTTGTATATAATTGTAATGTTTTTATACAGGGGTGTGTTTGTACGGATCCAGGGGGGGGGCAACGGGGCAATTGCCCCCCCCCGAGAAATCCGCCTGTCTCCCTCTCCTGCCAGCACATGCAGGTGCTAGCCCTGCAATGTGCCTGCAGACCGGGGGGAAGATCAGAGCTCTCCCTCCCCGGTCCGCAGGCACCGTGCTGGCAGCCGGCGGCGGAGGGAGGGAGGGAGAGAGAGGACCCGGAGCTCAGTCTGCAGCTCCTCCGGGTCCTCCTCTCGTGAGATTTGGAGCGTTGCCGCGGTTACCACGGCAACGCTCCAAATCTCGCGAGAGTGAACTCTAGCCCGGGAGCGCGGGCTAGAGTTCACTCTCATCACCACTGGGACCACCAGGGAATCCCCCACCGGACCACCAGGGAAATGTCCCCCCTCCTCCCCAGTAAAGGTAAGAAGGGAGGGGGGGACATAATGATTATTTTTATTAAACTAAATAAAAAAAATATATTTTTTTTTTAAAAAGCCCCCCTACCCTTATCACACACACACTCTACACACATACACTGATCCCCATACTGCCCCCCCATACACACACTGCCCCCCTATACACACATTGCCCCCCATACACACATTGCCCCATACTGCCCCACATACACATAAGGCACTGCCCCCCATACACACACTGCCCCCCATACACACATTGCCCCCATACTGCCCCCCATACACCCATACCAAGTCTCCATACACACATTGTCTCCCCATACCGTCCCCCATACACCCATACTGCCCCTTTACACACATTGCCCCCATATTGCCCCATAGACATTGTCTCCATACCGCCCCCCATACACCCACATACAGCCCCTATACACACACATTTCACCCCATACACATACCGTCCCCCCCCATACACCCATATACTGTCACATGCACACACACTGCCCCATACACACATACTGCCCCATACACACACACATTGCCCCATACACACACACACATTGCCCCCAAGCACTGCCCCATACACACATTGCCCCCATACACATATATCGTCTCCCCATACACCCATACTCGTCTCCCCCATACACACATATTGCCCCCATACTGTCCCACACCCATACTGACACCCATACTGCCCCATATACACACATTGCCCCCATACAATCTACATACCTGCCCCCCCATACATCCACACATTGCCCCACACACCCCCCATACACACACCAAGCCCCCCATACACACATACTTGCCCCCATACCGTCCCCCCACACCCACACACTGCCCCTCCAGTGCCACACACACCAGCCCCCATACACACACACCCCCACACACATACACCAACACCGATACACACACTGTCCCCCATACACACATCACAAGCCCTGTTCTCATACACACACTTTACACACATACACTGCCCCATACACACACACTGCCCCCCTACACACACTGCCCCCCATACACACACTCTACACACACACTGCCGCCCCATACACTGCAATACTCAAACACACACTGCAACTGTTACACACACATACTGTCCCACACATACACTGCCGCCCTCACATACACACTGCGCACACACTGTCCCCCTCACACACACACACACTGCACCACTCACACACACCACTGCTCCTATGCCCTACTACTGCCCCATTTCCCAGCAGACCTCAGGTAGGTTGTCAAACTGTTCTTAAATGGTTTGACTACTTACTCTGGGAGGGGGTTCCGGCACTATTGACACCATAACCACTACACTGAGCTGTAGTTGTTATTGTGTCTGGATTATTTCTTTAAATAATCTACAAGTGCCCCTCCCGAGATCAGGCTCTGGATCCGCCACTGGGTTGCAGTGCATGTGTAGTGGAACGCAGTGTGTGTATACTGTGTATATAAAAATATATGCATATACACAATGTGTGTTTGAATGTAAGCATGTCTTTGTATGGAGTATGTGTGTGAATGTAGGTGTGCTTACACTTCCACACACAATGAAACACATACACACACACAGATACACACTGACACTCATGCAAATACGCAGACACACTGATACACTGACACTCATTCAAATACGCAGACACACTGAGACAGGAGATGAGGGTGACAGTGTGGGGGGAGATAAGGTGACAGTGTGGGGGGAGATGAGGTGACAGTGTGGGGTGAGGGTAACAGGGTAGGAGGTGAGAGGTTAGGACGACACAGTGGGAGGGAGGTAAGGGTGACAATGTGGGAGAGAGTGTGTGTGTTGATGACAGTGTGGGGGCAGTGTGAGAAAGGGTGACAGTGTGGGGGGCAGTTTGAGAAAGGATAATAGTGGGTGGGTAGGGGGAGAATGGGTTACAGTTGTGACCGGACAAGGATGAGAAAGGGCTACAGTGGGGGGGCATCCTTGGAAAGGCTACAGTGGGTGGGAAGGGTGGGAAAGGGTTAAAGTGGGGAGCAGGGTGACAAATGGTTTACAGAGGGGAGGCAGGGTGAGAAAGGGTTACAGCAGGGGCAGTGTCAGAGGGTTACAGTAGGGGGTTCAGGGTGAGAAAGGGATAAAGTGTGGGGCAGGGCAAAAAAGGGTTACAGTAGGGGGTGTAGCGTGAGAAAGGGTTACAGAGGGGGCAGAGTGAGAAAAGGTTACAATAGGGGCAGGGTGAGAAAGGGTTACTGTAGAAGGCTGCAGAGTGAGAAAGGGTTACAGTAGGGGGGCGGTGTAAAAAAGTGTTACAGTAAGGGGTGCAGGATGAGAAAAGATTTACAGAGTACATAATATGTCTGCGATTTCAGTATATTTTTGGTAGTTACAGGTCACATACTACAATGTGTAAAATAAAATTTCAATGTGGAACAATTTTAGAATTTGATATGTTTGTATTGTAAGCTTAATAGTCTTCACGGAAAACAAAATTGCCACACAAAAGTATATATTTATATATAGTAGACATATTGGGCTATTTACCATTATCATTTTTGACACTTTTTACATAGCCATTTAACCGCCAATCTCTGCTAAATATTATAGTAAAATTGTGTTTTTTCAGATTTTAATATACACACATATAACAAGGTTTTTTTAATGTTTATTTTGTAAACCTGATGTGTTCTATTCCTGTACAAAGCCCCACCTTGTGTTCAGCTAAATCTTATGAGTAAAACAATACCCCCAATGTATGCCTTTGCCACTGTGTCATGAAGTTACAGTGTCGTATACGAGATCTGGCTATTTATGTTTCTACAGTTAGAATTCTCATAGATGGATTTGATGGGCCTATATCTCATTTTGGGGCATTATAGCAGTTTGACCATTTAAAGAAGCCCATGAAGGCCTACCATTTGTGAAAGTAGACACTCCAGGGTATCTCATATGTTGTTTATTGTGCCTTAATGTGATGCCATTTTTCACCAGTTTATGTCAATATTTGTAGTAAAATAATTTTTTTGCATTTTTTAAAAATATATTTATGGCATGACTGATGAGTATTTTGTAAATATTATTTCTGCCACTGTGATAAAATTCCCCAAATTGTGCCCAGCAACATCTTTTGAATAAAACAATACCCCAATGAATAACCTAGACACTATTTTGTGAAGACGTGACCATTTCAGGTTTTTAAGCGTAAATGTTCATAAATGATATTGGTGGGTCCAAGTCCAATTTTGGAGAATTTAAGCAGGTTGCACGTTAAAACTACCCCACAAAGGCCTATCATTTCTTAAAGAAGACACCTTAGGTTATCTCAAATAGCATATTTTGAACCTTAGTGTGGGACCATTTTTTCGATAGTTCGTACCTAGTGTAGTGGTAATAAGCATTGTATCTGCGTTTTTGACACACTTTGAGATTTTTCTGCATAATTTGCAATCCTTATGAGTGCTAGAGCAGTATAACATTAAAATGTTTCTCAGATATGTCTTCTGAGTACAGCAATACCCCCATATATACATTTGCCAGGTATTTGTGGATATAGAAGGGGCAAATTTGAGACAGCCATTTCATTTTTTTCAAAACTTTGAATTTTGATGCTGGGTCCATGTCCTATTTTGAGCATTTTAGCATGTTGCTAGATTAAACTACCCTACAAAAGCCTACCATTTTTTAAAAGTAGATATCCCAGGGTGTATATGGACGAATGGGAAAGTTTGAGACACACCAATTTCATATTTTTCAAAAGCGGATGCTGGTCCTAAGTCAGTAGATCATGATTGCAAATTACCTCTCAAAAGCCACATCTATTTTTAAATAGAAGCAGCTCATCAATTCAAATTATTAGTGTATACTATTTGCTGTTAAAGGGGGAACATTTGGTGTAAACTTATCTGGGGTAGTACCCAGTCATCTGCGTCACGGGCAATGCTTTGGGAATCATGTATTTCTGCTGCATTCAGGCAAAAATTAATCGCCGCATTCACCTGCGTCAAACTCTGCCCGTCACCTCTGAAAACCTTCTCGGCACTTAACTTCCTTAACATTTTTAACTGTTTACACAAGAACTGTTATAAACTATTATTTTCTCTTTTTTTTTTTCTAATAACTCCTAACTTAACTTAACACTAAACCCCCCAACTTCCTACTGTGCCAGATATTGCTCAGCATACAGATTAGTCTGACCATCTCCCCAAAAATATCATCCCTCAAGAACAGCTGCATACAATCCAGCGCATTATAGCCAGACGGGTCAGCCTGTATGCCAGGATTGGCAGTGGACTCTGGGATTTCTGGTGAAAAATTATTATGTAGTACCCAGTCATCTGCGCCATGTTCAGCATCAGGGGAATCAGCCATTTCTCCTGATGGTCCTGCAGTATCTGGCACATAGTCCATGTCCCCTGAGTTACCCTCTGAAACAGTGTCTGTCGCCTCAATGTCTGTCAGCCACTAACAGGGCATAAGCCCCCTCTGCGCTATACTTCCTAAACATTGTGTACTAATAAACTTTAACTATAACTAAATAACTAAACGTTTTAAAAACTTTTTTCTTTTTTTTCACCCCTAACTAGCTTATCACTAAATTCCCCAATTCCCACTAAATTGCACCCACCCCAACTAACTAAATCACAAATGTAAAACTGATAAAATAAAATATTAAAATTTAATTCCTTTGGATTACTAAAGCAATAAATAAAAAAATGTAACCCCGAGGGTAAAAAAACAAGAACTAGATCACATTAAAGTATTGTGATCTGTGTTTTGATACTGCTGGCAGTGATCAATCAGCAGGGAAAGGAATCATTTTTTTTTTTAAAGAACAGGGTAAAGGGGATTTGGAATCTTTTCTGAGACAATTTATTCTCTTCAGGGATACAAAGTAACAAGACCCGTCTCTCTCCACTTCACAAACCCAACAGAGGTGGAGGGAGGCAGATCTGATATCCCAGCAGCATTGTGACTGCTGTGACTGGCTGTCACATCGATCACATGGGCTGGTACATTGTGATTTGCTGTTGCTACTCTGCCACTGACTCGGAGGCACCCAGCAACATCATTAACCCCACGATTGCCAGCACCGCAACAATCTGGGGTTAATTTTAGCGCATAACATGTGTCCTTAAGGGGTTAAAGGAACATTCTGGTCACCATAACAATTTCATCTAAATTAAAATGCGATGATGCAAGGAGGTCCCTGGGTGCTCTCTTTCCTTTAAGGGCGTTAAACTGCTCTCAAATGGTTTAACCGCAAAGGCTTCCTCCTGCTCCAGATCTCCAGGTCGCTCAGTGGTATTCGGCTTCTGAAATGGAGTGTCAGGAAGTACAGATTGACGTCAGGCATGGGTGCCGCTGATTGACTAGAGTGGTCAGCTGACGCTCTAAGCCAATCGCTAGTTCCCTGTTTATAAAACTGTTTTACTTTTTTTTTTATGAATTAGGAGATACTGATTGGCTTAGAGTGCCAGCTGACCGCTCTAGCCAGTCAGCAACACCCCTACCCAGCGGCACTCTGTGCTTCCTGTCACTCAGTAAATAAAAGTTGTTAAGACCTGCAGTGGTTATGGTACTGCGGTATTTTATTCCTTTCCCAAGAGCTGAGCATAAGTGATTATAGCTGCAGCAGCAATAGTGTAGATGAATGCAGCTTCCAAGATGATTCTCCCCAGCAGATGAAATATCCCCCAAACATGAGCCTAGACTTCATGAAGGGTGTAACAGGACTGAGGTTTATTGATAACACATTGGCTTTTATGAGAAATCCTCCTGCAAGAGGACCTCCCACAGCAAACAAAGACAACAACCAATCAACATACAGATTTACAGTAACTCCCGCACTATCTCTGCCTGGGAGATATTGAGATAAGTTAAGGAATAAACCAATTATCTTCAGGCAGAGGGCACACAATTTCCCCAAAACTTAGAACACCCTTTTCCACACAAGGTATCCCCACAAATTACATATCCCCTGACAGCCCCGATCTAGGGGACGAGCATATCCAAATTTCACACAAATCGGTTCAGGGGTTCTTAAAAAGCATGTAAGTCATAACAGGGCATAAGCCCCCTCTGTGCTATACTTCCTAAACATTGTGTACTAATAAACTTTAACTATAACTAAATAACTAAACGTTTTAAAAACTTTTTTCTTTTTTTTCACCCCTAACTAGCTTATCACTAAATTCCCCAATTCCCACTAAATTGCACCCACCCCAACTAACTAAATCACAAATGTAAAATTGATAAAATAAAATATTACAATTTAGAGATTTTTTTTTACCTTTGGAGATGAGAAGATCCAAAGTTTCCCTGCCAGGCCCAGGTACCAAAGCCTTATGATGTGGTGTTCAGAATGAAGTGGAGGAATCACTTCACTTGTCCTTCCTGCTCCAATCTCCTTTTCTTCTCCTTCATTTGACACAGTCTTCTTTTTCTTCTGACACTGTCTTCTCTCTTCCTCAGCTCCTATAACTTTCTGCTTCTTTCTCTTTCTTATTGCTGGCACCGCAACAATCTGGGGTTAATTTTAGCACATAACATGTGTCCTTAAGGGGTTAAAGGAACATTCTGGTCACCATAACAACTTCATCTAAATGAAAATGCTATGATGCCAGGAGGCCCCTGGGTGCTCTCTTTCCTTTAAGGAGGTTAAACTGCTCTCAAATGGTTTAACCCCAAAGGCTTCCTCCTGCTCCAGATCTCCAGGTGGCTCAGTGGTATTCGGCTTCTGAAATGGAGTGTCAGGAAGTACAGATTGACGTCAGACATGGGTGCCGTTGATTGACTAGAGTGGTCAGCTGACGCTCTAAGCCAATCACTAGTTCCCTGTTTATAAAAATGTTTTAAGTTTTTTTATCAGAAGATCCTCGGTTCCTACAACTTTCTGCTTCTTTCTCTTTCCTATCCCTTTCTGCTCCTTGTACACCCTTTCTGCTCCTTCTTCTACTTTACCTTTGTGCTCCTTCTGCCCCTTCCACCTCATTTCTGTTCTGTCTCCTTTCTGCTCCCTCTCCTACTTTACCTTTGTGCTCCTTCTGTTTCTTTCTGCTCCTGCTGCCCATTTCTCCTCCTTGCAGATGCTTTTTGCTCCTTGCTGACCCTTCCTGCTAATTTCTATTTCTTTGTGCTCCTTATCCTACTTTACATTTGCGCTCCTTCTGCCCCTTCCAGCTCCTTGCTGTTCCTTTCTGCTCCTTCTCCTACTTTACCTTTGTGCTCCTTCTGATTCTTTCTGCTCCTTGTTGCCCTTTCCAGCTCTTTGCTGAGCCTTTCTGTTCCTTGTAGACCCTTACTGTTCTTACTGCTACTTCTCCTACTTTGCGCTCCTGATTCTTTCTGCTCTTTTACCATTGTGCTCCTTGCTGCCCCTTCCTGCTAATTTCTGTTCCTTCTCCTACTTTACCTTCCTGTTCCTTGCTGCCACTTCTCCTACTTTACCTTTGTTCTCCTTCGGTCCCTTCCTGCCCTTTCCTGCTCCTTGCTGCCCCTTCTCCTGCTTTACATTTGTGCTCCTTCTGCCCCTTCCAGAACCTTGAAAGAGTTGTGTATGCGAGATTGACAGAATTCCTTGAGTCCAACTGTCTGCTAGACCCGCTTCAGTCTGGTTTCCGCACTAAGCACTCTGTGGAAACGGCACTGACCAAAGTATCCAATGATCTACTCGCTGCAAAATCTCGTGGTCACAACTCTATCCTAATTCTCCTTGAACTTTCTGTGGCTTTTGACACTGTTGATCATCAACAGCTTCTTCTCATCCTCCACCAGAGGCGGCTCTAGACTTGGCGAACCCTTAGGCGAAACTCAAACATGAGGCCCCCAACTAACACCATTAGTGAAAAACAAATAGCGGTTGACAAAGAAGCTGTAGATATATTGAAGGGCAAGCTTGCAGCATTGGATATAGAGAGCTAGTCTCTATAAACATCATTCAGTGACATTGTGACATTGTGACATTCAGTGACATTGCTGCGTTGTGAGTTCTCTGACTGTAGTTATGGCACAATTTGCAATAAACAAATTTAGATTTTCAATTATCCTAATTGTTTATACATGATTGTGGGTATGGTTGCAAACATTTGTGGAATGCCAACATTATTTGAAAGGTAAAATTGTTGCATGTTAATACTAGTTTATGAATGCCTAGGAGCCACCTTATTGTGAACTAAAGCACAGGGATATGTGCATTGTTGCCTACATGAATAAAAGGTGAGGAATTGAACCAGGATGGAAAAGGAGAGGTATCAGAACTTTCTGTGCCTTTGTGTACAAAAAGGTATAGTGTGGTCAGGATCAGTAAATATGCCACGGCAGAAGACACAATTATGGAATGCAAACAAGAGAATGAAATATCACAAAAGAGAGGAGGTGTGAACATGAGCTCAAATGAAGTCCAAGAGGACAGCTTCTAGCAGGCAAATTTTAAGGTACAGGGTAACCGGAACACCCAAACACTGGCTGGAGATTACTGTAGATTAGATGAGTCTATGTTAGGTTCATGTTCAATGAGTAAAACCACTGAATTTCCCAGGTGATACAGGAAGAGTTACCCAGGCTTCATTCTAGACGTCTATGGTAACTTGTGTAATTTCTACAACAGGAAGTGCACAAATTCATGGTATTGATTCTGCACATACCAGGTATACAGCATGTAATATTTCAGTGACTCAGACCCCTTGCTGACCACGTTGGGCATCCCCCAAGAGTCAGAGGTGGCTCTTTAATTAGGCAATTAAGGCGACCGCCTAAGGTCTCGTGCTGTCTAGAGGCCTCTCGGCCGCCTAAATCTCCATAGGGCAGACTGACCTTTTGGATTCTCAGTCCATAACTGAGAACCCGACACATGAGGGGGCCTGGCGGCTTGCCCTTTATGCTGCTGGATGCGAAGTCCCTCTACTTGGATTGTGAGACATTTACCATGTGGTCTGGCCAAGTGCAGAGCTGCAGACCAAAGAGCCAGCCCACCGGACACAGAGGGAGCCCACTAGACCACCAGGAAAAAAAGGTAAATTTCAACCCCCTCTCACAATAATGTAACCCCCCCTCACTCTGTCACCCCCCCCACACTGTCATCCACCCTCTCTCACTAATGCAACCACCCCCTTACTCTTTCACTCCCTCCCACACTAATGTAACCAACTCTCTCAATATGTCACCCCCCTCACACTCACCCTCCCTCTCACACTGTCACCCCCCTCTCCACACTGTCACCCCCCTCTCCACGCTATGTCTCCCTCCTCCTCACACTAATGTCACTCCCCACTTGATAAAGATCCCTGAAGGGATTGAAAGATTGTGGTGTCTGTCATGTTTTTCCAATAAATGAGTGCCTAAACTACTTTGCTGTTACTCCCCACACTGTCATCCCCCTCCGCACACACTATGTCACCTCCCCTCAAACTAATGATATCCTCCCCTCACACTGTCACCCACGCCCTCACACTCTGGCACCCCCCTCCACACACACAGTTACTACTCTCCATACACATTGTCACCTCCCTCCACACTCTGGCATACTCTGTTACCCCCCCACAAAAACTAAGACCCCCCGAGACACTGCCACCACCCCACACTTATATTAACTTCTCCTGATTCAGTCACACTCACCCCCTCCAATCATGCAGAATTTACCCTATAACATGATTCCCCATAATCCTTTCACACTCACCTTTTCTTCCACTGTCACATTCACCTCCCAACCCTATCACACTCTTCTCCTTTCACTCTGTCACAATCACCCTGTCACATTAACCCCTCCAATCCTGTCACACTCTTCTTCCTTCACCCTGTCAAAAAAAAAAAACCCTTTGATCCTGTCACGCCCAGCTCCCCTCGTCACGCCCAGCGCCCCTGGGCAACAGTTCTGCAAGTGCTACCGCTTTTTATACATTGTTTGAGCAAACTCTAGAAAAGTCCACGCTTAGATTTGGAAAATTATTTATAAACTGTAAAGAGGGCAAGTGTTCATCTAGGAATGTGGTTCCCAACTTGGTCCTCAAGTAACCCCTACCAGTCCAGGATGTAGGGATTACCCTGTTGTGTGTAAGGTATTTTGGGGAAAAGAAAAAGCACATTAGACACAACAGGGTACTCCCTAAATCCTGGACTGGTAGGAGTACATGAGGACTGGGTTTGGAACCCCTGATCTTGGAGAATAGTGAAGCAATTCTGTGTGAGGGGCTGTGAGGATATTTATGGGGTGCTAAATATTAAAATAATATTTTCATAAAAATAATCACAAATGTATTTAATTTTTATTATATCAAAATTGATATATTGGCACTGTTCTCCTTGATTAATTAAAAGAGCTACCCACTATTTTAAGTCTTATGGATCCTGGAGAAGATTTTATAGAAAATTTGTATTTAACACATTAGTCACAAACTAATTATAAAAATATAATTTATTGTGACAATAATTAATCATTTGTAACGTGTGTGACAATAATCAGTGGATATTTAGGTATAACATAAGTATAAAATATGGCAGTTTAACACAGACTCAGATAGTTCAATAGCAACATTTATATCCACATAGATGCAATTTCAACAAGATTTCCGACGGACACTTACTTTCTTTGAAATCAGCTATGCAATTACTTAACCCCTTAAGGACAGGGCTTCAGAAGCTTGTCTTTCACTTAATGACAACAGCATTTTCATTTTTTGCTGTTTGCGTTCAACTGCAATTTGCATTTTACTAATTTATTGCACCGACACATATTATATATAGTTTTTTAAAGGACAGAAAGGGCTTTAATTTGATGTAACACACATATATAAATGCTTATTTATTATAAAAAAATACAGAAAAATGCAAAAAAAAATGAAAATGTTTTTTACAGTTTTTGCAATAATAATGTGTGCATAATTCGTGCAGGTTAAGGAAAGTAATTAAAAATAAATTAATTTAGTTGTTCTGATTTACAGAATATATAATGTGTCTGGGATTTTAAGTTTTATTTGGTAGTTACAGGTCACAAAGCACAAGGAGTAAAATAAACTTTTAATCTGGAGTGATTTTAGAATTTGGTATGTTTGTCTTGTAAGCTTAATAGCCATAAAAGAAAACAAAATTGCCACACAAAAGTATATATTTATATAAAGTAGACATCACATTTACCTAGGGTTGTTTTGACACTTTCTACGTAGCCATTTCACCGCCAACCTCTGCTAAATATTGGAGTACAATTGTTTTTTGTTTTTTTTGGCACACAAACTTATAACAAAGAAATTCTCATGTGTATTTTGTAAAGTTGGTGTGTGCTATTCCTGTACAAAGTTTTATTTTGTGTTCAGTTACATCTGCTGAGTAAAATGACACCCCCATTGTATGTCTTTGGCACTATTTCGTGAAGTTACAGTGCTATAAAGGAGGCCTGTTCTTTTCAGTATTCACAGTAGAATTTTGAGAGACGGATTTAATGAGCCTATGCTTCCATTTGGGGTATTATAACAGTTTGACTGTTCAAAAAAGCCCACAGAGGCCTACCATTTGTAAAAATAGACACTACAGGGTATCTCATAAGGTGCATATTGTGCCTTAACATGCCCCCATTTTTTCACCAATATATGCTAAAGTATGTGATAAAAAATAATTTTGTGCGTTTTTTACATATGGATTGCATTTTTGCTGGGCATTTTGTATATTTCACATGTGCCACTAAGTTCAAACCCCCCAAATTATGCTCGGCTAAGTGTTCTGAGTAAAAAGACACCCCCAATGAATGTCTTTGGCACTATTTCGTGAAGCTACAGTGCGATATAGGAGACCAAGCCATGTCAGTTTTTACCGAACTTTGAATTTTGACGCTGGGCCTATGTGCAATTTCTAAGCATCTTGGCAGGGTTTAAATTCAAACTACCCCACAAAGGCCTACCATTTCTTAAAGTAGACACCCCAGGGTATTTCAAGTGTAGTGGTAATAAGTGTTTTTTCTGCCTTTTTGACACCCAAAGTGAGTTTGCACAGTATATTTTGCAAACCTCATGTGTGCTATGACTGTATAATACTTCATATGTTGCTCAGCTATGTTGTCTGAGTATAGCAATACCACCGTATGTACCTTTGCTAGCAAAATATATAATTATAAAATATTTAAATTAATTAAATAAATTGAACCCCTGAGGGTTAAAAAATAAATAAAAGTTAATCCTCAGAGGTTAAAAAAAATTAGATCACAGTATAATACTGTGATTTGTATTTTGATCACTGTAGGCAGTGATCGACTGGCAGGGAATGGTTTAATTTTTATTTGGACTGGGTAAAGGGGGGTGTTTTTTTATTTTTTACTTAAACGTTCTTTTTTACTTAAACGTTCTTTTTTAGCTTAATTTTTAACTTTTTAAAGTTTATTTTAAAACTTTTTTAACGTTAACTCCTAGTTAGCCTAACACCAAATCCCCCAATTCCCCACTAACTTCCACCCACCCCAGCTAGCTAAATATATAATTTTAAAATATTTAAATTAATTAATTAATTAAATTTAACCCCTGAGGGTTAAAAAAAAAGAATTAACCCTCATGGGTTAAAAAAAAAATCAGATGACAGTAAAATGTAATCCCTGCCAATTGATGATTGTGATCAATTGGCAGAGAAGGGGTTAATTTTTTATTAAATTGGCTAAAGGAGGTGGGATTTTAAAATAACTTTATTTTTTATTTTTTACACAAGGGGCAGGATCATCACTGTTCTGGCTCCCTGCACTTCACACAGAACCAGGAAATGCAGGGAGGCGGAAGGTAAGTATATTGAGCACATGTGCTCGCTCCCAGAATTGTGAGCACAGTTGGTCAAAACCCTGTAAAAACTGATCCACTCGGGAAGCCAATTGTGAGAAAGCATATGGTGCAGCAGGCCTCGAGGCTGAGGCCAGTTGTTCAATGTGTGTGTATCTGCAGCCAGTCACCTAGAATATGCTTCAACACTGCACCAGTGAGGACCGGAATATTTACCGCCGTCCAAGGGTGTGGAAGACAAAATAGCGCCCAGTGGCAAAAACAAAACCTGGGCAAAGGATCAGACTTGGATATGTCAGCATGTCTCAGAGCAGTCTAGCACATGCAGTGCCCACCAAGAATGATCAAAATAAAGTTTGATGTACAACAGGAAATAAAACTCAGTTATTGGCAATAAGAAAGCTTTTTTCAAGTAATAAGCTTATTTAGAAGTTTGCTCCAGCCTTGTGCGACCATCCCAGTCGGCTGGCAGGCCTGGCCCCTCAGCACCTCATTCTTAACAAAACAGTCCTTGACAGATATTGCTACCTTGAGTTTCCACTATAAATGTGGTCAAAAAACAATGGCAGGAACACATGACTGTTTTGTGATAGATACATTTAACGAATACATACTCACATTCACACTATGCATTCACACACTGAGCGCTGTGGACTCACCTACTCCCCTACCAGGCCCCAACCCATTTCTACACAGTGAAAAATATAGTCCATTAACTATAGTTAAAACTATATTAATATAAAATAGCTATTTTATAGTCTACTAACTAAAGATGAGCAATTGGTTGAACAATCAATATAATCTACATGTTGAATTGTTTTACGATAGAAATTTATTTTAGGAAATGTACAGTCATAAACTGGTGTTTACTTCAAGACCATATTATTATGCCTTTTAACTGATTTCAGTAATATTAATATATTGTAACCTCTTTAATAATGGAAATATTAGTTCTCCAAGTGCTCTTATTGTGTACACATCAAATATATCTGCTGTGTTTACTCTCTTCATCTAGTTAAACTGCATGTTTCACTTAAGCCAGCAGGATTGTAAACATTTTTTTTTTTTATAATCGTGTCAACGGAATTTGTTCAATGGATCAATCTTGGAAACTTTCAAATATATTTCAAAGAGCTTCTTTTTATGCTTCCAGCAACATAGCTGTGAAAAAAAATAATTTGGAGTTCATGCATCTTTCATACTGTTGTCAACATGCCTAGCATCGATCAAACCTCCTTATTTGGCAGTGATGTCTTATGATAGATCTTTGAGTGTTTATTAAATAATTTTGTGCACATGTTTACAACAGATCACAATTTATAAGCATTACATTCCTGTGCTTCTAAGATTAGTTTTTTTCCTCTCGGCATTCTATCTTTAATACTGTCTCGGTTGACCTGATGATTGAAAGAAAAAAAAAAAAGGTTCATTGTTGAAATATAAAAGAATACGGTAGCTCTTTTCCCATTTGAATAGTAGTTTTATTTATTTGACATGATAGGAAGATAAATTATAATTTTCTTTCAGCAGCGACCATGTGTTGGAGGCACAGTGAATTTACAGAAGTGCTTTTCAGAATGAAAAAGAAGATACTTTTGTAATACAGAAAAGCTGTAGACTTTAACCTATTCTCTGTTTTAAGTTGGCCACTGTGCAGTTTAACCAGTTTGAGTGCCAGTAGAATGTACAATCTAGATTACTGTGTTCCCCAACCCAGTCCTCATGGACCACCAAGAGTCCAGGTTTTGTCAGTATCTCCATGGAATAAAAGAGGAAAATACATAAATTCTGGACTATTGGTGGTCCCTGAGGACTGGGTTGGGGAACACTGAGTCATGAATACATTGAAATGTGCTTTATTAAGCTAAGGTTAATTTGATTCTTAGAGTTTCCCCTTTACTACATTATAAAATGACACTAGCAGGCTGTTCAGTTACCAAGACAGGCCCAGTCTGGATTGTTAATATTGTAGCAGCAGGAGTTGCAGTAATATCAGTGGTGCAGAGTTGTGGTGTCTAAGAAATCTGGTCCTCTTGTGATAAGGGTTTTATTTCGAGTGACGAGTTATGTAGAAGGCAAAATCACTAATACACTCAAATATTACAAGCCACAATTATTTAAATAAAATTAATGAGGAATCCATAAAAAAAGAGGGAAGAGGAAACCCCCAAACTACTCACAGTACCTACATTGAAGTTCAATGGCAAACCCAATAAGTAGGATATGATGCAACTTTGTCCCCTATAAAAAACACAAGTTTTACTAATTTTATATTTACAGTCCGTTTATCCATTTCATGATTACCAGGCACCTTTATCACAACCTTTTAGAAAGTGTCAGGATCTTACCTGATGTGAAGTCCGACGTGCAGAGTTATACGCTCACCCTTGCAAATAAACACAGACCAAGGTGACCAGGTAAGAAGCCACCTGGGCTATGAGTCTGTGCAGGATATAGCTCCAAGTCGCAGTACAGGTAAGGACAAAAGCAGGAGGATAGTTGAGGATAAGCCAAAGTCAAAGGATGCCAGAGGTCAGGATAAACTAGGATAAGCCAAAGTCAGAGGATGCCAGAGGTCAGGATAAACAAAGAGATAAGCCAAGGTCAGGAGCCGTCTGGAGAACACTGGATGAAGAACACAAATACAGGAACCAGAGTCAATGAACTGACACTGCCTTTAGAGAGAGGCAGTGTTTTATACCTGGCTGATTTGTCATCTGCTTCAGTTGGACTAAGATTGACAGGTGCAGCCACAGGAAATGTCCAGCCCCCTAGTGCTGGAGATAAGGCAAGATCGGACTTCAGCCTGATACATGAGCTGAATTGTGGGTCAGAGGAAAAACAGCAGGCCCAGCACACAGAAGGATCCAGGTTCATATCCCCTGAACCTGGGGTGACCATGTCTAGCCTTCTGGATTTCATGGTGAGAACCATGACAGAATGAGGGCAGTTCACAGTGGAGACAGCAACATCCTATCAAAACTCTTTACTTGAGTAGGGTATATGCTAAAATGCATTTGAAGTCCTATGCAAAGTTATACACTTCGATTAAGGAATGCACTGTTGATGGTAATAAATTAGAGGAAACAATACATGAGAAGGATTTGGAAATTCTTATCGATAACAAACTAAGCAACAATGTCTTCTTAATAACGCCATATCAAAAAAAACAAAGCCATGTATGACAGGGAATGGGATCTTGAGATTTATACAATAATACAGAAGGCTATGTTATGGCAATAGATTCCTTAAAGGTACATTGCATTGTTAAGAATACAAACCTGAGATTTTACAACAGAAATCACCATTAAAGTCTATGGAAATTATTTTACATAAATCATTTGGAAATGTTTACAGTATACCAGTATTGAATCATTAGGAAAGCTTATTTGCTAGAAATCTCAGATTTTAAATTTTTGACCAAATAGGGTAAGGTACCATTCTGTGCATTGCTTGGCATCCAAATGTATATAGTCCTGAGCAACCAACCCATGGTCTCAATTTAATATTGTTGAATAATCTTTCCAAATTATTTAATATTTTTGGATAAACGTTATTCTTTGGATAAATGGATAAACATTTTTTCAACATAAAAACATTTTATTGAAAAATAAATTAATTAAAAAATATATATGTATATTACATAATTCAAACATTTTTCATAAAATTAAATCATTTTAAAAGTTTATTGAAAAATACTAAATTCTTTGAAAAACTTATTTAATCAAGGTGGGGAGTGTCCCAATAAAGGTACACATTTTAAGCTATAAGTGACCCCTTAATCCCCTGTATTTCATAACCCCAAACTGTGCTCATGATCTAGTCATGAAAGCAAAAAGTGAAAAAGAAAATAAAAGTAGAAACTCTTTATCAAACTAACATCTAGTTTTGTAAGTAATGTTGTAGGGGTCACGCTACCAGAAAGAATCTACCAGAATCTAATACTGTAACATAATTGTATAAATGAACAATATTTCCAATTATTACATCATTACATACAAATGCTTTTAGAAGTTACCAATTGCTAAAATGCTTACACGAAAACAGGAATAGTCAGTAATTCAAAGGAAATCATCCAGATGTGACATCTGTAAAGAAAAAATATATATATTGAGAGAAGATGCAAAATGTAAAACCAAAGATAGAAGCAATGCAGAAAGGAAAATATACTTTATAAATACGGGTTTAAATCTAAAATCTATATTGAGATAATTGGCTTCCAAGCAATCGAGAGAGTGCATCCTGAAGCATTCATGTTTTCTAAGTATACTTCACTGACCGCCCCTCTGGCTGGGTATGGGGACTGTGTCACTGGTGTCAAATTTCACAGGCCCAAGTTATGCTTGAACGTCAGAAAGAGGGCTAGAACTGATGGACAAAAAGTATGTGACTGAGTGGCTGGAAATGAATTGATATCATGTGATTAAATGGTTTAGATACAAGTCGACTAGTTTCTAGTATGTGATTTGATCAGTGATGAGCACATTGTAACCTTATGAGCACAAGGAACCCAATTACTTGTTTGCGTCATGTACAACAATGGGACAGGGCTGTAGGTGTCATACTTGTGAAAGACAAAAGATCACCATGATAGTGTGCACTAGGTCAGTGGAAGGTATGGTGGCCAATACCATTTGTCTGTTAGAGACCCAGGACTTGACCCCTGGGAAAGACTGTTCACCAACCTTTACTGCAATCAGTATCTGCTTACCTATGGTGATAAATACAAAAAGATAAGTCATGCACCCACTCCCATCAGTCCTGGGCGGCAGCAACAACCACAGTACACATCAGCTCCAATATATACAGTAAAAACCAAAGAAAGTTACCTGCGCTCTCTCCTAACTCCCTATGTATATTTAAACAAATGTAGTTACTCCAATGGCCATTGGAAGGAATGCCCGCCTGCCAACACCCGCCTGCCACCCCCCGCCCAATGAGACAGAGAGGGGTATTTTTTATATACACCCCTATATACTTATTAACCCTTAACAGGGAACACATGGGATGGGTGGCAGCATTGTAACAAAGCTATGTGATACAAAAAGTGAATCCAAATACAAAAAGATAATAGCTCACTTCCTACTTAGCCTATAGGATGCACCGGCCCTGTACAGAAACACAAATTCAGTCACACACACAGGTACACACTCAGTCATACAATTAGATATATATACTCACATTTACAGCTACAACCATCTTGTACCTTTGTACCTTTGAACCCACATCCCTTGTGTCTCTCCACCAGAAAAATTCCAGGAAGTTTAGTGAGTAGTCCTGACAGGGTTATTTACTAAAGTGAGAATTCAAAGTAAATTGAAAGTGAATTTTCAATTGAAGGTCATGATAGTCAAACTGAAAGAACAGCTGATTTAGAGAATTTTTCATTTCAGCTATTTTGACCTTAAATGTGAAATTCGAACTTTAGTGAATAAGCCAATAAGTTTTGTCATTGATATAACTATCCCCTTTGTTCTGAAAGGAACAGTGTAAGCACCTTGCCACTCCAGCTATTTATTGAGCATGTTTATAGTTATAATGTTTACCCAATATAGCCTGCTTCCAACTGGGAGTCATTATGACTATGCAAACCCCCACATTTCGTTTACTGATGCCAAAGTGCTGTTTGTAATTAAAATGTCACAGTCCAATAATCTCATCATCTCACCTTACCGAGACAGCTTCTGCATGTTAAAATGTACTTTTATTTTATAGCTTACTAACAGAAAATATTTATTTTTTATTATCCCTGTTAAAAAAAATATATATATATATACAAATGCCAGTAGTTGTTACCAATGACCTTGAACCAAATGACACACATTCAGATTAGTGATGTCGCGAACACGAAATTTTCGGTTTGCGAACCGGCGAACCGGGCGAACCGCCATAGACTTCAATGGGCAGGCGAATTTTAAAACACACAGGGACTCTTTCTGGCCACAATAGTGATGGAAAAGTTGTTTCAAGGGGACTAACACCTGGACTGTGGCATGCCGGAGGGGGATCCATGGCAAAACTCCCATGGAAAATTACACAGTTGATGCAGAGTCTGGTCTTAATCCATAAAGGGCAGAAATCACCTAACATTCCTAAATCACAATGGATATGGATTGATACCTGACATATGACATATTGACACAGAGCAGAATAGGGACTGTTCCCCCTACATAGGGTCACTTGGCAGGTATGGATTGGCACCTGTCCTCAGAGACCATGATACACACTGACACAGAGCAGAATAGAGACTGTTCCCCCTACATAGGGTCACTTGGCAGATATGGATTGACACCTGTCCTCAGAGCCCCTGATACACACTGACACAGAGCAGAATAGAGACTGTTCCTCCTACATAGGGTCACTTGGCAGATATGGATTGACACCTGTCCTCAGAGACCATGATACACACTGACACAGAGCAGAATAGAGACTGTTCTCCTACATAGGGTCACTTGGCAGATATGGATTGACACCTGTCCTCAGAGACCATGATACACACTGACACAGAGCAGAATAGAGACTGTTCCCCCTACATAGGGTCACTTGGCAATATGGATTGACACCTGTCCTCAGAGACCCTGATACACACTGACACAGAGCAGAATAGAGACTGTTCCCCCTACATAGGGTCACTTGGCAGATATGGATTGACACCTGTCCTCAGAGCCCCTGATACACACTGACACAGAGCAGAATAGAGACTGTTCCTCCTACATAGGGTCACTTGGCAGATATGGATTGACACCTGTCCTCAGAGACCATGATACACACTGACACAGAGCAGAATAGAGACTGTTCTACTACATAGGGTCACTTGGCAGATATGGATTGACAGGATCCCTGATACACACTGACACAGAGCAGAATAGGGACTGTTCCCCCTACATAGGGTCACTTGGCAGGTATGGATTGACACCTATCCTCAGGATCCCTGATACACACTGACACAGAGCAGAATAGGGAATGTTCCACCTACAAAGGGTCACTTGGCAGATATGGATTGACACCTATCCTAAGGATCCCTGATACCAAGTGGTGGCACTGGGCACAGTATCCACTGTGAGCCTGACACAGAAGCTGGCAGACAACTAACTGCTATTCAATCTATAACAGTGAAAAAAGTTTTTTGTTTTTAAATGCAAGCTATTGTGACACTAGTGAGTGAGTGGTGGCACTGGGCACAGTATCCACTGTGAGCCTGACACACCCGCTTTGAGTCAACTAACTGCTATTCAATCTCTAACATTGAAAAAAGTTTTTTGTTTTTAAATGCAAGCTGTTATGACACGAGATATGAGTGGCACTGTGAACTGGCAGAGTACACGCTGTAAGGCTGACACACCCGCTTTGAGACAACTAACTGCTATTCAATCTATAACAGTGAAAAAAGTTTTTTGTTTTTAAATGCAAGCTATTGTGACCCCAGTGAGTGAGTGGTGGCACTGGTCACAGTATCCACTGTGAGCCTGACACACACCCGCTTTGAGACAACTAACTGCTATTCAATCTATAACATTGAAAAAAGTTTTTTGTTTTTAAATGCAAGCTATTGTGACACCAGTGAGTGAGTGGTGGCACTGGGCACAGTATCCACTGTGAGCCTGACACAGAAGCTGGCAGACAACTAACTGCTATTCAATCTATTACAGTGAATTTTTTTTTTTTAAATGCAAGCTATTGTGACACCAGTGAGTGAGTGGTGGCACTGGGCACAGTATCCACTGTGAGCCTGACACACCCGCTTGGAGACAACTAACTGCTATTCAATCTATAACAGTGAAAAAAGTTTTTTGGTTTTAAATGCACGCTATTGTGACACCAGATAAGAGTGGCACTGTGAACTGGCAGAGTACATGCTGTAGGGCTGACACACCCGCTTTGAGACAACTAACTGCTATTCAATCTATAACAGTGAAAAAAATTTTTGGGTTTTTAAATGCACGCTATTGTGACACCAGATAAGAGTGGCACTGTGAACTGGCAGAGTACACGCTGTAGGGCTGACACACCCTCTTTGAGACAACTAACTGCTATTCAATCTATAACAGTGAAAAAAATTTTGGTTTTTAAATGCAAGCTATTGTGACACCAGTGAGTGAGTGGTGGCACTGGGCACAGTATCCACTGTGAGCCTGACACACCCGCTGTGAGACATCTAACTGCTATTCAATCTATAACAGTGAAAAAAGTTTTTTGTTTTTAAATGCAAGCTATTGTGACACCAGTGAGTGAGTGGTGGCACTGGGCACAGTATCCACTGTGAGCCTGACACAGAAGCTGTCAGACAACTAACTGCATTTACATTACACAGAAAAAAAAGCAGACTGATGTTCTAGCCCTAAAAAGGGCTTTTTGGGGTGCTGTCCTTACAGCAGAGATCAGATGAGTCCTTCAGGACTGTAGTGGACACTGTATACACTAACCTAGCTATCCATTTCCCTATCAAATCAACAGCAGCTACACTTTCCCTCCTCTCACTAAGCATGCAGTTTGAGAATGAATCTAAAATGGATGCTGTCCAGTAGGTGGGAGGGTCTGCTAGGGAGGGTGTGCTGCTAATTGGCTGGAATGTGTCTGCTGACTGTGAGGTACAGGGTCAAAGTTTACTCAATGATGATGAATAGGGGGCAGATCGAACCGCGCATATGTTCGCCCACCCTGGCGAACGCAAACATGCTATGTTCTCCAGGAACTATTCGCCAGCGAACCGTTCGGTGCATCACTAATTCAGATACAAAGAAAGACACTCATATAGATACAAACAGTGACACACATACAGGTACATAGGGGCATACACGGACACACATACAGATAAACAGACAAACACATACAGATACATAGGGGCACATACTGACACACATGCAGATACACATGCAGACAGATACACATACATAAACACGCAGACACAGATACACATTCAGACAAACAGAACAACTTCCGGACACAGATACACATTCAGACACACAAACAGATACACGTACTGACACATATGCAGACAAACAGATACACATACTGACACACATGCGAACACACATACAAACAGATACACATATAGACACACATGCAGATACACATTCACACATAATGACAAACATTCAGATACAAAGAATGACAGTCATATAGATACACACAGCACTCACTGACACACATGCTGATCAGGGCCAGTGCTCCCTATAGGCCATTTAGGCGGCCGCCTATAGTGCCTTTTAAGAGGGGGCACCGGTATTACTGGCAGAGGTTTTAATGCTGTTTAGTCCCCCCTATGTTAGACTAATTATTTGCAGCGTGCCGCCGGCCATGTTACCAGGCACTAGGGAGCACTTACATGGCTGCTGACTAACACCCGACACAACACAGGCATCCATCTCAGCTCACAAAACAAGGCCCACCTCCCAGACATCTAATAGGGCAGTAGCGCAAGGGCGCCTCATTTGCTAGCTCCCGCCCCTTGCCCTGCATGTGGGGAGGAGTGGGTGAGAGCATAACCGGAAATGCGGCTGGGACGGACAAACACATGGACTGCAAAGTGATATGCCATGAAGGTAAGAAGGGACCTCGCAATGTGTGCATTAGAGAATGTTTACCATGCTGCTTCAGTCAGTCAGTCTGCTTGGGTTAGCGTGTGTCTGTCAGTTTGTGTGGCGGAACCACTGCCTGTCCGTGAATTGCCTTTCTTTATATAGTGTGTGTTCTTCCCATTCTTTTGTTTATTGTGCCCGCTCCCATTCGGGAGATAGAAACATAGAATGTGACGGCAGATAAGAACCATTCGGCCCATCTAGTCTGCCCAATTTTCGAAATACTTTCATTAGTCCCTAGTCTTATCTTATAGTTAGGATAGCCTTATGCCTATCCCACGCATGCTTAAACGCCTTTACTGTGTTAACCTCTACCCCTTCAGCTGGAAGGCTATTCCATGCATCTACTACCCTCTCAGTAAAGTAATACTTCCTGATATTATTTTTAAACCTTTGTCCCTCTAATTTAAGACTATGTCCTCTTGTTGTGGTAGTTTTTCTTCTTTTAAATATAGTCTCCTCCTTTACTGTGTTGATTCCCTTTATATATTTAAATTTAGATCTTCCACGAAGGAAATCCATTCACCTCCCAAACGAGGACCACCCCAAAACCTCATTTAGAATGTTAGGTTAGAACTTTTACACCTCACTACATAGGTGTCAAACCACAAACCATAAAGGGAAACAGTTAATGAGTGCTTCCCTGGGCATCTGCCATTTGTACAGATGAACGCCACCAGGGGGAGCATTCGTGGATTGTTTCCCGACTTGTTCGTCTCCTGAACGAGGACCTCCACGGTGCCCCATTGGAATGTTCACACCAATTAGTCAGAACATTCACACTCACAACATAAGTGTGAAACCGCAAGGGAAGTAATTAATGAGTGCTTCCCTGGGTGGCCGCCATTTTGTATAGATGAACGCCGTCCAGGGGGAACATTCATATCTCAAAAGAAGAAGCTTCCCTTGCTGGTTTTCACACAGGGACCTCATGACTGGAGCCTGGTCAAGGAAGGCGCCGCTGTAAGATTCCCTGAGGTTGTCGGGGACACTTATGGGGCACTGGCTAGGTTGGCGGGCTTATCGGTGCCTGCAGGGACAAAGAGACTAGCTGTTTTCCTGTGGGCAAGCTTTTCTGTAACTAGGAGACAGAGGGATGATTCCTTTTTTCCGCGCCTGGACTCCCAGTCACAGAGGCTCCTGAGAAGAGGACTCCCTGGTGGCTATTGTGGAAAACCCTGTGTTCACAGTGGCGGGCTTTGCGGACAAAGGGGACAAAGTCCCTTCCCATGCTAGGGTCCCATGGAGGGGGAGAATCTTGGGATGTGACCGTGTCTGTTTTTGTGGGAATCCCCTTGCACGGGGTATGCATGAAAACCGTGTGTAGTCAATACAGTAGGACTGTGTGTCATCCAGTTACTGGGGGTAAATGGGTCTATTTGTTCTTTATGTGGTTCCTGACCGGCCAAAGGAAGGAAATTTGTGGAGGTAACCAGTCGAGTTACTCGTGGTCTGCTACAGTCTGTAAGTCTGCTTGAGTCAGTGTGTGTCTTGATGGGTCAGTGTGTGTCTGCATGAGACATGTGCATGTGTGTATGTGCGTGTGTCTGTATTGGATAGTGTATGTGTGTGTGTATGTATGCATTTATTTACATGGGTCGTGTGTGTATGTGTGTTTTGTATGGGTCAATGAGTTCGCTGGCCTCCTTTTACAATATCCAATACTGTGGTTCCTCAAAAGATTAATTTCAACATTAAGACTAAATCAGATGTAACCATATATGTTCCTAACGGTGTGTGGGGGGGGGGTTATCATGGATGCTAGTGATTATTTTACTAGATGGGTCATAGACAAAGTATTAATGTTCATACATATGGCTATCAAGGTCCAAACATTTCAATTTAAAATCTTTTGGTGGAACCTTATGCATTTAACCTTGATAAACGGCGTTGTTAAGATTGTGTCAAAATGTTTGATTGTTCCTCATTCAGTTATTAGAGCATTCCATCGTCTTAGGGTGACTGTTTATAGCAGGAATGGGTTTTCTAAATTAGAGATTTGCAGAACTGGTGGGTCACTCTATATGTGAATTATTTGTACATAATTTATCTACTGCCTTTTTGGACAACATACTTTCTAACCAAGTCTGTGAGAGAAATTTATCAAGTAGCTTATAAGTCATCCCCAATTTCCTCTTACCAATTAGATAGACTGGTGAATGTCAATAATATTGAGTCAGGGAAGCCTTCCCCTTTAACCATTCTACAGCTTGTGAGGGCTTTTCAAATATAGAAGTTCATAAGATCCTATACTACTCACTAAAGAGATAACTCAAGCCTTGGTCAGTTTGTTTGTGCATGTCTGTCTGCTTGGGTCAGTGTGTAGATATCAGCCTGCATAAGTGAGTGTGTGTGTCAGTCTGACAGTCTGCATGGGTCAGTGTGTGGGTGTGTCTGTATAGGTCAGTGTGTGTGTCTTCATGAGTTCATGTGTGTCGGCATGGGTCAGTGTGAATGTCTTCATGTTTGTCTGTATGAGTCAGTGTGTGTGTGCATGTGTGTCTGTATGGGTCAGTGTGCATATCTGTATGGGTCAGTGTGTGTGTATGTGTGTTTGCATGGGTCAGTGTGTCTGTATGGGTTAGTGTGTATCAGCCGACATAAGTCAGTGTGTGTCAATCTGTTTGGGTCAGTGTGAGTGCGTGTCAGTCTTCATGGGTCAGTGCGTGTGTCAGTCTGCATGGATTGTGTGTGTGTCAGTCTGCTTGAATCATCACACACACAAAAACTCACACATACATACAGATATTAAGACAGACACACATACAAATAAAGACATTCAGACACACAAATGCACAAGAAAATGTTAGTCATCCTCCTGTTTCCTACCTTTTAGGTGCAGGAGGGTGACTTCCCTGGAATCCAGGAGCTGGCTCAAGCTGATGGGAGTTATAACTCCCACTCTGACCACTCCCCTCTTTCTCCGGCACTTTACTCCCGAGCGGTTCTGACATCATCACTGGGGCCTGGTTGCTCTCTTAAAGCGCAGCCGTGCTGACTGGGCCCCAGGAAATACATTGCCACTGGGTTACCTTAAGAGTATAGGCCACCCAATGGGCCCCCTCAATGCGGTCCCGACGGTAGTTCCGCACGGCCGAGGCCGCACCAGAATTCCGGCTGGCACTTCGATCATGGGGTGAACAGAGCAGCCGTGCCTAGAATAATGTGCCCAGTCGCAGCTGAGACCCCTGCGACCGAGGTAGATACGCCACTGGTCAATTCACAGATCTAGTGATGAGTGACTAATAGAGAGGAAAAAAAGGAGTAGCAAAGGAGTAAAATGTCAGCATTTATGTATTATATATTTATTAAATTCCCTTTATATACACACACTCATGGGAAAAATGTACACCCTCTCTGAATTCTATGGTTTTACTTATCAGGACAAAACAATCATCTGTTCCTTAGCAGGACTAAAAATTAAATAAATACAACCTCAGAGGAACAACATATTACACACTCTGACTAAGAGACTCTGAAGAATGACTGATGTTTGGCATGGGGAGTGTCACGAGTTTTGGCAATTCTTTTGAAAATACTTTAACACAATAGCTCTTTGCATCTTCGATGCTGCAGTGAACTTTACTGGTAACATTACTTTTAGAGTCTCTTTAACACTAGTCCAAACAAATCACCACAGCCATTTACCGTTATTGTTCTCCTATCATGGGCAGCCTCACATATAGTCTACTGGTGTACTTTTTGGAGACTTGTTGTTTGGTTCCATTAGAGCCCTTACTCTGCTAAGGGAATTTAGCCAATTATGTTAATTTGCTATAATTATTTTGACGGAACAGGAGTACAATTCAAAGCAGAATACATTAATACAAGCAGCAAATCGGGATATATCTTCCTGGATGCCCGAGGTCAGTTTCCCTAAATCCCCCCCCCCAATATATATACGTAGTCAATACAATGTTAAACTCAGATCTGCATTAACCAGCCAAGCCACAAGACTTGCTTTTCCCATGGAAATCTCACATTTGAAGTGCTGTTACTACTGCAGGGATTCTGGTTGGGCAGATTCAAATTAGTTCAACAAGGAACCACCTTTTTGCCTCATCATTCCATTTTAAAAATGTATTTCTTGGAGTACAACAGCTTTGAAACAAAACTCAGGAAGAGGTGCAAAGCCAGTGAACCACTCATGGACCGCTGTTTCATTGTTAATACAACTCATCAGCCAGCAAGAGGTTGGTTACTGGCTTGTGATTGAGGCTTGGAGTTACTTGTGGAGCACAAACCAAGAAAGTTATAGTGGGGAAAAAGTGATTTTACAATAACTTTCTTGGTTTGTGCCCTTCAAACTAAGCTAAATACAGGCACACAGATACACACTCACACTCACAGCAATGCATTTACAGTCATGCATCTCTCATAGGTGTACACACAAACACGCACACATACGTCATACAACTAGACATATACACTTACATTCACAGCTACAATATGTTCTCTGCTTTTGTCATCACACCCTTTGTGTCTCTCCACCAGCTCCCATTCAGCATACCTGGCATTTCTCTCTGCCTGTTTCATTGGGATCTATGTGTGTTGAAACAGTGGGAAATATGATGTCACTTTGCATGCTTGCCCCACCTCCACACATACAGTGTGTGCAGGGAAGATAGCAAGATGCTGTCTGCAGCAGCGGTCAACAAGCTGCAACGAGCATGTTCCTGCCATCACTGATACTCCTGAGGCCTCCTTTGTCCTCGCACAATGGATGTGGGCACCCCTGCCATAGGTGGTCATTCCATGGAGGCTGCATTGATTCACAGGGTGCCGGTCCTATCAAATG
This sequence comes from Pelobates cultripes, assembly GCA_933207985.1. Classification (NCBI taxonomy): domain Eukaryota; kingdom Metazoa; phylum Chordata; class Amphibia; order Anura; family Pelobatidae; genus Pelobates; species Pelobates cultripes. The sequence continues at coordinate 215,359,877 of OW240913.1, read as the reverse complement.
GCACCATATTAAAACAAATTAGAAGGATATGGCAGATGATAGGGGCAAGTGCGAAGTCTATCCTGACTGTTACTCGAGACCATGGTCTCAATGGCCTCATGGCAAATTTGGGCCTGACAAGAAGACAAAAGATTGTGTCTTAATCTCAAAACTTCTCATAACTTCATATTTGTATATATTTTTGATTTGGTATCCCCTTATTTTACTTTTATTTATAGTAATGTTGTAGTCATTGCTTTCCAAAAGTTAATTTAAATAAGTAAAATTTTAAATATGTGTAAGTATGTATTTTTAACCTGCCTTGAAACACTGAATGGTTTGGAAGGTTATAGTCATATCACTGCATTCACATGATTACCAGCAATTGTATATGTAACAGCTCATAGTAGGAACAGCAGACAGCCGTTGAAAATATGGTTAACAAATAGTCCAGCAGCAAATATATGCCGACCAGAACTCAAAGCTTTTGGGCCACATGCAGTCCACAAACTGCTAATTCAACAGTTCTAGTTTATTATTTATTCTTGATGTTATGCACACAATTGTAAATCTTTGATAGCTGAAAAGTTTCTCATTAGACTATATTATTTGGGCCTATTTTGGAATCTTTATTTTAAACATATAATAATTTCTCAATTTATATTAAGTAGAATTTAAGTACATCAAGTGATACAACTTGAATTCTAATCATTAAAAAATGTCCTGCAGTCACATAACAGACCACTGGCCTTATGATTACCATACTAAGGATGCCCTATGGCCACATTTTTATAATCAACTTTATGTGGGCAGCTTTCCTAATAGCTATATAAATATGCTCTGTATTACAGAGGCAGCTGTGAAAAATACTTTAAGCTTTTCAACGACTGCTGGAAATGTTATAAGCAGAAGTACAATATGACAGTTATCTCATTTGCCAGAATTCCTACCAGCTAAAGGATTAGAACTAAGCTTTTCACAGGTTCAGAATATTAAGACATTCTATTCCTGTTGTGATGAGTTTATTCAGTTTCTTGTTTGTTTTCTAGCTAAAATATGTTGTTTATACAATGATCAGTCACAACATTAACCCTTTAAGGAATGAGGCAGTTGTACAAGTTGTGATCAAAACAAAATATAAACACAACTTTGAATTTGCACTATATGTCTGTTCAACCAGAATTCACCTCTTTCATATTAAATGCACCTACACTTATTATACAGATGATACTCGAAAAACTAGAATATTGTGCAAAAGTTCATTTATTTCAGTAATGCAACGTAAAAGGGGAAACTAATATATGAGATAGACGCATTACATGCAAAGCAAGATAGTTCAAGCTGTGATTTGTCATAAGTGCAATGATTATGGCTTACAGCTCATGAAAACCCCAAATCCACAATCTTAGTAAAGTAGAATATTGTGAAAAGGTGCAATATTCTAGGCTCACAGTGTCCCACTCTAATCAGCTAAGTAAGCCATAACACCTGCAAAGGGTTTCTGAGCCGCAACGGCTTTAAAGCACATTTAAATGGGGACGGCATAGAACACCGTAACAGCGTTAAGTGGTTAAACCGTTAAGTTGGTTTACTCCAAACTTCAAGGATACCCCTCATGTGGACCTATTTGTCCAAATGTCTCTGAATCAATTAGAAATGAACACCAACTATGCCCCCATTCCCAAGAACCTGTCCTTTATGGTACATCAAGCACTTAAGAACTCAAACAGCTGGATAATGTGATCATCAAACCAGCAGATAAGGGTGGCAACATAGTACTTCTAAATCAATCTACTTATATCAGCATGTGCATGACACATTTTAATTATACACTCCACTATAGGACTCTTCCCTCTGACCCCACCACCAACTTAATCAGTGAATTAGACACCTTACTGACAGATGTTTTAAAAAAAATTGGTTAAACCCTACAATTGCCACCTTTTTGTTGCCTCCCAAAGGTGCATAAGAACATCAAAGCTCCACCAGGTCTATTGATAGTATCTGGCAGTAGCTACCTAACTGAACGTCTTATCCAATATATTGATAGGATTCTGTACCCTACTGTAAAAACATTATCCTCCAATCTTCAAGATACGAAGGCCACTTTAACTGCACTACAAGACCTCACAGTCCTACCGTACACCATTCTGCCCAGCCTTGATGTAGTTTCTCTCTACACCAATATACCACATGAGGCTGGTTTACGTGCCTGTAGTTTTTTCTGAATACCACCACATACAATGGTGTTAAAAAAATCTTCATCCTATCTGTAACGGAGCTCCCCGTACTCCGACCGAGTACCCTCCGTTGATGGATGCTTCCTAGCTTGCGCCAAGGACCACAAGCACCACACCGCACACCACAACCACTGCAGACTCCGCAACCGCTGTAGCTTGACTGGAGTCTCGCCGTCTTCCTTCCACCCTGGATCAGCTTCTGTCCTCCAGGACCGTGTGGGAAATACCTCTTCCTTCCACCCTGTATGAACCTCCAGCATCCAGGACTGTGTGGGGAAGACCTCTCCTCCAAGGAGAGTGTGTCAGGAACAAGCTCGTAAAAGAGCTAAGTGATTCAAGCTCAGGGGAGCATGCAGAGCATTGCAATCCCCAGTGTGATTATAACAGCTCCCTCCAATAAAGAGACAAGGCTATGTTTAGCGGGATCAAGAAGAACTGTCTAAACCTTTATTTCCCTTGGGACCAGCCCATAGGGACACCACATTAACATTGCTGTGAAAACGCAATAAAATCACAAACAGTCAAACCATAGCAGGCAACACACAGTGACTTATCACAACACAATGGCACATTTTTAAAGGGGTGGGGGAGACAATATGTAACAGAAAATATCTCACCTGCCTGCAGAATTAGCAATATGCAAATCTACCCAAATATGCAAATGAACCAGTCTTGCTATTCAGGTAGTGCATATTGCAAACCTCAGCAATACAGGAGAGCAGGCAATACATTTCACAGTACACACACACACTATAAACAATTACATTACACACACCCTGCACCTATAATGGGTACAGGGTGACTAAAACATAAGAGAAATAAAGCAACCTACATAAATAGTCTGTCTGAAGGTAGAATAGGGGCTTTAAAGCCAAATACATCAAAGAGTCATAGTCACAGGGGAGGAGGCTGGCAAGCAGGCCTCTCCAGGACCAAGTGGCAAAGGGCACTTCGTCACACTTTCTATCTTACATTTCATACTCACTCACAACTATTTTACATTCAATAATAAATACTATCTGCAAGTCTCCGGTACTGCCATGGGCACGGCTTGCGCACCCACATACGTCAACTTGTTCTTGGGATGGTGGGAGCAACATGTCATCAACTCCAACCATTACAGCCAGTACCATGGTTATATCTTGAAATGGTACAGATATATTGATGACATGTTGTTCTTGTGGACAGGCTCTGTCTTGGTTTTTGAAGATTGTGTCAGTACTCTTAACAGTAATGACATTAATTTAAAATTGACCCACTTCATTGACGAACATGAACTAATTTTTCTGGACCTGAATCCTATTAAAAAGAGACAGTACTATACAAACATAATTATTTCATAAGAACACATCCACGAACAGTCTTCTACATTGGGAAAGTCACCACCCGTATAAACGCAAGGCTTCTATCCCATTTAGCCAATATCTACAGGCAAGAAGGAACTGGTCGGAGAGCCAAAAATTCTACCAAGAGTGCCAGCTTTTGAAATCACGCTTCAAGTCATTGGGTTACCCCAACAGGGTTCTCAAACGGGTCTTCCAACAAGCTGGTAAAACAGACTGACTCACCACCCTAAAAACAACCAACAAAAAACAGGATGACCAACCCCCTAAGTGCATTGCTACCTTTGACCATGGGTGGAGTCCCATGTCTGAAATCCTTACCAGAAACTGGCCTATCTTGCTACATAATCCTTATCTGAAGCAAGTTTTACCTACTCACCCATCTATGACTGCCCGTAGATCAAGAAATCTACAAGACTTACTCGTCCACAGTCATTTGGCACCAATACCTCAAACAACAAACTGGTTATCACAGACAAAAGGAACTTACAGATGTGGGCATTGTAAGGTGTGCCCACATATCATTCCTTCTAAATCTGTTCAATCGACCCAATCTAGAATCATGGTTGAGACTAATGCTCTGGTCAACTGTAGCACAACAAGAGTAATTTATCTTATTACCTGTAGCTGTGGCATACAGTATATAGGCAAAACTTTTCAGCAATTTTGACGGAGAATAATACAGCATGTTACATCAATCAATAATACTATTAACCCTATGCCAGTTGCAAGACACATCATCAATTTCCAAATTTAAAATTTTTTAGGCAACAAAAAAACTCCTACCAAATCCGAGAAAAGGGAATTTTAATAGAACATTACTACAAAAAGTATCTCAGTGGATTTACTCCTTTAAGACTTTGGCTATAGTTAAACGAGGAGTTCAACTATACTTCTTTCATACATAATTAAGGGCACTCTCACTCTGTGTCAGTCTCTGGTTACCACCTACTTTGTGTTTCATTACATTACTACCTGATTATTTATTACTGATCGCATTTATTCTATCAAAAACATCAACCCCCCCCCCCCCTGCCCTTGTCATTCCCCATCACATACATTATACAGTGTGATATCATCACAAAATCTACCTTAAGGCTCATCACAACCCTGGGCTATTAACAATCTACATATCCAGGCTTTTTAATGATCATATACTTCTTTATAGCCTGACTTTTATTTGCACTTAAGTTATACTTGACCATCAGGCTAACCAAGCCATTTCAGGACACCTTGCTCTCATTAACAACATCAATCATTTTGACTTTTGACACACTTGAGCCACCGTATCAGTCAGATTCCGGATAGCGTCATCAAGTAACATCTCGATTTGAAATGTAGCAACGGGCGGGTATTTAAATCCGAACCACTGGGGGAGAGAGTTCCCCCTGAAGAGCTGCAGACTGGCGAAACGTGCGGCGGGGCTCACTCCATCACACTGACCGTTCTCACCACGTTGACAAATGGAGCATTATCTCCTCGAGTTTCCAGGACTTGGGATCTGCTGTATCTCGCTTAAACTAACAGGAAAGTGGTGATTAGGGTCATCTTTTGGACCGCTGGTTCTCTTTTGGAGGCAGACAGCTAGCTACTAAGCTACAGATATGTGCCCTTGAAGGCACAGTCAGCCTAAATACCCTCACCTGATATTACAGGGGTTTCAGATCAATGCAGTTAGCTAGCTAGATTTTCTCACACTAGGCAGCTCCATTTTCTCCTCCTCAGAACCTATTTACTACTGATTGTATCACCAGGCAGTTTATCAGGCAGTTAATTTCAATTTACTATATTTATTCACTTACGGTATGATATTATCCTAATTCTACCAGTATCATTGATTCTGCCGTGATATTGAAACATCGATCGGATGACTGTAAAACCTTTGATGTATTAACCCCTTAAGGACACATGACGTAAATATTCTGTCATGATTCCCTTTTATTCCAGAAGTTGTGTCCTTAACGGGTTAAATACCACTTGATTTTTCCAAAGACCAAAGAGTGCATCTCTACTTTCTATATTATATATATACCGTCAGCGTGGAATTGCACCAAGGCATTTAACAGGTTATCAAAGGGACCGAAAGGGTGAGTGCCATCATACTTGTGTAAATATATATATATATATATATATAGTATATAAAGTCAAAATAGTGGTGGGGGAGAGGAAAAAAAAAAAAAAAAATATATATATATATATATATGTGTTACTAAGTACACTATCATATATATTTGTTCCCTCTCCTCCACCACTATTTTGACCTAGGTTCATCTTCACCATCCTTACGTGTGTTGTTTAATTCCTTTTGTTCTTTTTAATATATTTAAAATAAATATTTGAACTTTTAAATTTCTATCTAGGGACAGACCGTCTCTCACGTATTTCTACTTTGTCTTATGTTTTAAAGAAAACTAGAGCAGACAGGAAGAAATGAAGAACGGATCCTGACAGAGGGAGAGAAGAGGAATCAATTGGGGAAAGGTAAGTTCAGCATGACAGTGCCGCTTTAAGAATACATGAATTCCCATCCATGAGTTACAGGTTATGCATGAAGGCCTATATCCAGCATACACACGCACACATTCACACTTACACACATGTACATGTACATATACACAAGTAGTGTATATGTACAAGTATACACAAGTACATGCAACAATATACATATAAATACAGCCAAATGCCCTAATATATGTACATGCACACCTACACATACATCCACACACAAGCACCAATACATATACCAATGTGCTTTCACATACATAGACATATATATGTACACATACACCTATTCACACATATACAGGGAGTGCAGAATTATTAGGCAAATGAGTATTTTGACCACATCATCCTCTTTATGCATGTTGTCTTACTCCAAGCTGTATAGGCTCGAAAGCCTACTACCAATTAAGCATATTAGGTGATGTGCATCTCTGTAATGAGAAGGGGTGTAGTCTAATGACATCAACACCCTATATCAGGTGTGCATAATTATTAGGCAACTTCCTTTCCTTTGGCAAAATGGTCAAAAGAAGGACTTGACAGGCTCAGAAAAGTCAAAAATAGTGAGATATCTTGCAGAGGGATGCAGCACTCTTAAAATTGCAAAGCTTCTGAAGCGTGATCATCGAACAATCAAGTGTTTCATTCAAAATAGTCAACAGGGTCGCAAGAAGCGTGTGGAAAAACCAAGGCGCAAAAATAACTGCCCATGAACTGAGAAAAGTCAAGCGTGCAGCTGCCACGATGCCACTTGCCACCAGTTTGGCCATATTTCAGAGCTGCAACATCACTGGAGTGCCAAAAGCACAAGGTGTGCAATACTCAGAGACATGGCCAAGGTAAGAAAGGCTGAAAGACGACCACCACTGAACAAGACACACAAGCTGAAACGTCAAGACTGGGCCAGAAATATCTCAAGACTGATTTTTCTAAGGTTTTATGGACTGATGAAATGAGAGTGAGTCTTGATGGGCCAGATGGATGGGCCCGTGGCTGGATTAGTAAAGGGCAGAGAGCTCCAGTCTGACTCAGACGCCAGCAAGGTGGAGGTGGAGTACTGGTTTGGGCTGGTATCATCAAAGATGAGCTTGTGGGGCCTTTCGGGTTGAGGATGGAGTCAAGCTCAACTCCCAGTCCTACTGCCAGTTCCTGGAAGACACCTTCTTCAAGCAGTGGTACAGGAAGAAGTCTGCATCCTTCAAGAAAAACATGATTTTCATGCAGGACAATGCTCCATCACACGCGTCCAAGTACTCCACAGCGTGGTTGGCAAGAAAGGGTATAAAAGAAGAAAATCTAATGACATGGCCTCTTTGTTCACCTGATCTGAACCCCATTGAGAACCTGTGGTCCATCATCAAATGTGAGATTTACAAGGAGGGAAAACAGTACACCTCTCTGAACGGTGTCTGGGAGGCTGTGGTTGCTGCTGCACGCAATGTTGATGGTGAACAGATCAAAACACTGACAGAATCCATGGATGGCAGGCTTTTGAGTGTCCTTGCAAAGAAAGGTGGCTATATTGGTCACTGATTTGTTTTTGTTTTGTTTTTGAATGTCAGAAATGTATATTTGTGATTGTTGAGATGTTATATTGGTTTCACTGGTAATAATAAATAATTGAAATGGGTATATATTTGTTTTTGTTAAGTTGCCTAATAATTATGCACAGTAATAGTCACCTGCACACACAGATATCCCCCTAACATAGCTAAAACTAAAAACAAACTAAAAACTACTTCCAAAAATATTCAGCTTTGATATTAATGAGTTTTTGGGTTCATTGAGAACATGGTTGTTGTTCAATAATAAAATTAATCCTCAAAAATACAACTTGCCTAATAATTCTGCACTCCCTGTATATACACATGTATGCATGTATATACACACACATAAATATATATATATATATATATATATATATATATACCTACACATAAACACATGAACACATATACATACACACACATAAACACATATTCATACATACACATGAACTCATATACACAAATATAAATGCACAGTCACATATATAAGAATACATGCTTAAAAGTATGGGAAAGCATAGGTCTACACATATTACTTTGTATATTAATAGAATAAACATATTGGTATGCATTTTAAAGTATTGATACATATGACAGAACAGTAAGATAATGTTGGGCGTTCATGTAAAAGTGTTGGTAGTGGGACAGGAAACCCAAATCAATATTTAGTCCTCTATTCTTGCTGTTAAACAATTTAATCATTCTGGCTTCAAATGTTTTTCTTTCTTGGGTATCTTTAAAAAAAAAAAAAAAAACTTTTTGTGCTTTGAGTGGCCAGGCTGGTTAAAGTGGTGTTCCACAGTATTTCTCCAGGGTATTTTATATATCTGGACCAATCTTTTACCATATATATATATATATATATATATATATATATATTGTGTGTATATATATATATATATTGTGTGTATATATATATATATATATATATATATTGTGTGTATATATATATAGGATTCTTCTTTGTGGTGTTTAATGCAGTGTCTGTGCATATTCATTCTGCCATTTAATTGCTGGGTGGTTTCCCCAATGTAGCATCCTAGGTGGTATTTGGTTCATTGAATCATGTATACCATATTGCTGGATGTGAAGGAGTATGAACGTTTAATGCTGTAGGTTTTATTGTTGTGTGTGGCTGTGTTGTCTGTGCATATGTGCTGACACAGTTTGCAGCGAGGTTTTTTGCATTGACTGGTCCCGTTTTCTTTATTACCTGTCAGTCTCTTCATTTACCTGTCAGAGAACTCTGATTGGATGGCTTAAACCCACCAATAAGAGTACTATAAGCCAAATTGCAGGGCGGGGCAAGGCTTTATAAGACTTCTTCCGCCCTGCAGAGCTCAGTCTGCGCAGAGCCCTCCATGGGTGAAGATGGATTAATTTTTTTCGTGCTTGTTTTTTTTTTTTTTTTTGCGTCGGTTATTATGGATTTTTATTTGGCCTTTTAGGGGGTTAAAAAAAAAAGATTTCAGAAGAAAGAAAACATCAAATGGTAAGTTTATTTTTATTTTTACAGGTACTTAGTTAAAGGTCCGCCCTCATTATTTTTAGGGTGAGGGGGGTAGGTAGGGGTTTATTTTTTGGGGGAGGGGGTGACTAGGGGTTTGGGGACCCCTAGTCACCTGGCGGGAAGGGGGTTAAATTTGCATTTAGGGCCCCCACCCACCGTTCAGGGGTGTGGGCCAGGAGGGAGGACATTAGGTCCCCCCTTATTCTTATTAAGGGTCCCCACCCACCACTCAGGGTGGGCCAAGGGGGAGGACAATAGGTCCCCCAATTTGTATTTAGGGCCCCCACCCACCTCTCAGGGGTGGGGGCCAGGGGAGAGTAATAGGTCCCCCCTTATTCATGTTTAGGGCCCCCACCCACCGCTCAGGGGTGGGGGCCAGGGAGGAGGACATTAGGTCCCCCCCCTTATTCTTGTTTAGAGCCCCCATCCACTGCTCAGGGGTGGGGGCCCGTGGGGAGGACAATAGGACCCCCAATTTGTATTTAGGGCCCCCACCCGCCGCTCAGAGGTGGTGGTCAGGGGGGAGGACATTAGGTCCCCCCCCTTATTCTTATTAAAGGCCCCCACCCACCACTCAGAGTGGGCCAGGGGGGAGGACAATAGGTCCCCCCAATTTGTATTTAGGGCCCCCACCTGCCACTCAAGGGTGGGGGCCAGGGGGAGGACATTAGGTCCTCCCTTATTCTTGTTAAGGGCCCCCACCCACCGCTCAGGGGTGGGGGCCAGGGGGAGGACATTAGGTCCCCCCCCCCAATTTTTATTTAGGGCCCACACCCGCTGCTCAGGGGTGGAGCCCGGTGGGGAGGACAATAGGTTCTCCCCCCTTTTTTTACTTTAGGGCCCCCACCCGCCGCTCAGGGAGGGGGACCTTTTTTTTTTTTTTTTACAGTGAGGAGCCACAGGCTGCTCACTGTTTAATAGACATGCCCCTACTCGCGGTATAGTGAGTTGGGCCATTATTTACTAATACTAAGTAATTTTTACTGTGGGAATTAGGGAGTTATCTACCAAGAGGCTGCAAAGAAAAGGCCAGAAATGCAGGATTTCCGAAGTTCTGAAGTGCCGAAGTTGCCGAAGTTCCAAAGTGGCGAAGTTCCGAAGTGCCGAAGTGTTCAAGTGCCGAAGTTGCCAAAGTTACGAAGTGCCGAATTGCCGAAGTCCTGAATTTCTAAATGCCGAACCGAGCCGAATATTTTCCTATTTTTGCTATTTTTGCTATTTTGGGGTCAAGAAGGAATTTTTCCTAGTTTGTTGCAAAATTGGAAGCGCTTCAGACTAGGTTTTTTGCCTTTTTTTGGATCAACAGCAAAAACATATGTGAGGAAGGCTGAACTTGATGGACGCAAGTCTCTCTTCAGCTATATAACTGGGGATGTAGGGGTATCTTGGTATACCCATACATTTGCTCATTTGGGCAACTTGGTATGGTAGGTTTCGAGCTGGGCTGTGGCTCAGAACCTGGGGGTATAGTGGTATCTCGGTATTCCCCTACATTGGATAATTCGGACAAGTTGGTATGGTAGGTTTCGAGCTGGCCTGTGGCTCAGATCCCGGGGGTTTAGGGGTATCTCGGTTGGATCATTCTGGCAAATTGTTTGCACTTTATTATGTTTCATGATGATATTTATGTTGTTATATTGTTATGGTGTTGTGTTGTTAATATTGGGGTCATTGTCATTGTAATGTTGTGGGGGTTAATTAGGGTTTGTGTCACAGGGTTTGTTTGACAATGACTTTTTGTATTAAAATTGATATTATATTATATTAAAAGCTTATATTATATTAAAAACATATTGATGTACGTGCATTATTGGGTATGTATGGGGGATTTATTCCTCATGCCCAAGGGTACGACTAAGCACCTGTCATGAAGCCCATGGAGCAGCGCAGCTTTATGGAATAGGGCCTTGACAGAGCTAGGAAGCATGCATTCAGAGTTAGTGTGTTTGGATTGGCTAGTTATCTGGGATGTGCAGGCTAATTCATATAGGGCAACCATCTAATAATTTTCCCATTCTAATGCTTTCTCACAGACCTTGTTGTTGTCCCTCCCACCCTCCCTGATTTTGTGTTAGGTTTGGAGCTATTCTCCATCTGGTCACAGTGGCGGGGGACTGAATAGGTAAATTGGGGGGTGGAATGGGTTGTTTTTAGGGATTTAATTATGTGTTTTTAAAAGTTGGTATGTGGTTTAAAAGTTGGTATGGTAGGTTTAGAGCTGGCTTGTGGCTCAGAACCTGGGGGTATAGTAGTATCTTGGTATACCCCTACATTGGATTATTCTGGCAAATTGTTTGCACTTTATTATGTTTCATGATATTATTTATGTTGTTATTTTGTTATGGTGTTGTTAATATTGGGGTCATTGTCATTGTAATGTTGTAGGGGGTTAGTTATATACTGTGTCATAAGGTTTGTTTGACAATGACTTTTGATATATTATATTAAAAGCTGTGGACAGAATTTTGCCCAACATACTGATGTCTGTGCATTATTGGGTATGTATGGGGGATTTTATTCTTAATGCCCAAGGGTACGAATATTCATCTGTCATGAAGCAATCTCTGTATTGCTTGCTCACATCACATAACACTACCTTTCTAGAGCATGCTTGGTGGAGCTGGCTAAAAACATTTGTGAAAAGAAATTAGGGATTATTCTACCTTACAGTGAACGAATAATCTAAATTTTATTAAAGACAGGAGGCAAATATTTGCTTATCTTTCTTTACTGAAACTCCCATCAGCAAAGAAGTAGCTAACAAAGGTTGTAAAAAATTCAACCAATCAGAACACATAACAGAAGTATATAGTGCCATCAGACTCCTCCCACTTCCTCTTTCTTGATGGTGCCGATCAACAGTAGAGTCAATCATGTAAACTTGAACGAATCCGGAACCGTAGCTCAGATATATTATAATGAAGTCAACCATGTAAACTTGTTGTCAAATAGACTGTGACAAAGTATCGCAAGGTCAATGCAATATTTTCACACTAGGAGAGAAACTTTGTGAAAGTATGGTCTCTTAGACAAGAGAAAAAACAAGTATTCACAAGTAATTTAAAGTTAACATATTAAATTGGAATGTATAAATGATTATAAATGACTATAAATGTGATGTAGGACTAGGTCAGAAGGCAATCAAAATTGTATAATTACAAGCAGAGAGAGGGTACAATGCAATAATTGTCGAGAAGAAACTTACCCTGAATGGTGGGATTTAGAGTATACGAAGGGAGGGAAAATATTCGCCTCCTTTCTTTAATAAAATTGTGATAATTCGTTAACTGTAAGCTTGAACAATCTCTAATTTTATGGCAAGACAGGAGGCTTCATATTTGCTGTTTTAACGCTCCTCTATAATAGAACAAGCCATGTGTGGTATAGGTTTAAAATAAAAGGTTTAAAAGGTAGATTCTCTTGGACAGTCTGCGGAGGAGAGGATATTTGCCAGCGAGCTGCCCGCACAAAAAGCAGAGGATGCGGCCACACCCCTGACGGAATGAGCACCGAAGGATTGGTCAATTCCTGCCTGTGTGAGCAGCCATCTTATCCAGGATTGATGTGGACAAAAGTCCAATAATGTGTGCAAGGTCGCGTAGTCGAGGTCGTTGAGAGGATAGTAATTTTTGCATTTTTTTTTTATGTTTTTGATTTTGGGGTAAGGCAGTTGTAGAGTTGCCTGTACGGAATCTATTTGAAATCTCAGAAACTGAACTATTTGAGAAGGTTCTAGATCTGATTTCTGGAAGTTTATGACAAAACCAAGGTTTTGAAGGAGGGCAGAGGCCATGTATGTGTGCTTGTGAAGCAGATGTTGGTCTTGGGCCATAATCAGGATGTCGTCTAGATATATGATGGAACACACTCCTAGAGAGCGGAGCAGCGCCATGACCGGTTTCATTAACTTGGTGAAACACCAAGGGATGGAGCAAAGTCCGAAAGGAAGGCAGTTGAACTGCCAAATTTTGCCTTGCCAGAAGAATTGAAGGAAGGCACGATGGCTTGGCGCGATTGGGACTGTGAGGTAGGCATCCTTGAGGTCGAATCTGGAGAACCATTCTCCCACGCAAAGTAGGTCCCTGAGAAGATGGATTCCTTCCATCTTGAAATGATGGTATGTGACAAATTGATTCAGATTTTTTAGGTTGATAATTGGCCGGAGGTCTCTCGTCTTTTTCCGTACAAGGAAAATGTTACTGAGGAAAGTGCAAGGGAAAGGCGATTGTTCAATTGCCACTTTGTCCAGGAGTTTGTGTAACTCTGAGTTTAAGGTTAGCTCGTCTGCTTCCGACATCCATAGAGGTCTTGCCAGACTTGGTTAAGAAGGTGACTAGCATGGGATTACATTCTAGTGTGGAGGCAACTTTGCCTGGGATAGTTGGCCTTCGGGCATTCAGCCCTAAGTTTGTTTCTAATTTCCTTTTCAGGGGCTTACGTAGCCACATTTTACAAAACTGGCAATAAGATCAGGAGGGGCCCATTCTGCAGATCATGGGTGACAAATTACTCTTGGATCAAAAAATAGGAGGCCTGAAGCATCCAGGAGGATGTCTGGAGAAGGATCTTTAGATAGGGGGTCACCTTTATTATCGTAAGCATATGTGATAAAGGTCTCTTTAACAAACTCTAATGTTGAGGAATCCTAATCATAATCATCTATAATATGACCAGCTAATCGAGAGGTAAAGTCCTCTAGAGGGTCCACCTCTCGATTAGCATAGTACATGACAGGGATGGTTTAAAAAAAATTTGCAGGAACTTTTCCCTTGCCTGCAGTAGCACTATCCCCTTTCCAGGGTGGTTTGCGCAGGGCACCTTCCTTGTCTGAAAGGTGGGAATCCTCCAAGTCAGAGGGTTGGTGTGCAGGAGTGCGAGCTTTAGTAGAAGATTGTTCATGAAAGGTCGCTGAAGCCTTGGGTATGGACTCCGCAATAGTGGAGAAAAGCCATGCCCATAGTTCTGCAGAAATAGCAGGTTCCTTGTGATCAGACATAATGTCTATACAAATTATAGAAAAATAATAATGACAGATTCTCAAATACTGGAATAGTAGGTATTAATACTAACAGGTACTGGCAATTGAAAGATGAGGCAACTCAGCTAGAATAAGAGAATAGCGGGGGTCACGCACACAAAAGTAAAAACAGTGGGGGTCACCCACAATACAGTTAGTGAGGTATAATCAGTCTAAATCATAAAATGGGGGTTACCCACAATACAGATAGTGAGGTAAAAACACTGTAAGTCATAAAGTGGGGGTCACCCAAAATAACTAGAGGTGGTGCTTAACCACGTAGAGTAATTTATAATAGATAATGAGGTGGGGGTCGCCGACAGAATAAACACAGGTGGTGATAGCCACAATAAATAAAGTATAATCTCAGTAATAAGGTGGGGGTCACCCACAGAATAAAACAGAGGTGGTGTCAGCCACACAATTATAATGTAATGAATAGGGTTAGCCACAAATTTACACAGTGAAAATCAATTGTAGAAAAAGAAAAGGAGGTCACCCAGTCTTTAGCACAAATATGAGCAGGCAGGTCTACCATTTGGCCTACTGTATTTTTGAGCAGTGTTTGTGGATTTGAATGTGAGCATGTTGTTGTATAGATTTTGTGTGTGCATGTAGGGTGTAGTGATGGTGTTTGAGTGAAGGGGTGTGTTTCTATATACTTTTTGAGTTTGAATTCAGGGGTGTGTTTGTATGTAAAGTTTGCAGGGGTGTGTTTGCATGTTGTGTTTGATTGCTGGGATGTATGACATACATTCATAGATATACATACACATTAACACACTTATACATGCACATATCTGGACACATGCACACACTGACACAAATAGACTGGCGTATATACATACACAGACACATAAATACACACATACACACATACACACAGATAAAACCACTGGCACATCCACAAACAGAGATACACACTGACACAGATATGTACACACTCACACACTAAGATACACACAGACACACGGTTACACATGCAGAGGTGTATTTGTGTGCAGTGTTAGCGTAGGAATGCTGGGATTAATGTATTGACACATAGATGCACACTTACACAAACATTGAGATACACACAGGAACACATATACACTTGCAGGGGTGTATTTGTGTTTAGTGTCAGTGTTGGAATGCAGGGGTGTATTTGTGTGCAGTGTTAGTGTTGGAATGTAGTAGTGTATTTGTGTGCAGTGTTCTTACTGGAATGATGGGATGTATGCATTGCCACTCGAATAGATACATGTTTACACACACACTCATATACATACACAGGTTTACATACACAGACACGCAGATTCACATACAAAGTAACACAAAAGTTCACAGATTCATGTATACATACACACAGATACACATAAACACTGACATAAATGTACACATCCACTGACACAAACACAGCCAGATACACACACTGACACTCACATAGCCAGGTACACACATACAGCCAGATACACACGTATAGTCACATACACACACTGACACACACAGCCAGATATACACACAAACAGAAACACACATACAGCAAGATACACACACTGACAAAAACAGTGTGCCTCCTCCTTCTCCATGTGTGCCTCCTCCTCCCCAGCAGCACTCTATTACTTGAGAGGAAGATTCCTCACCTCACTTACTCCCAGCAGACAGGAAGACAGTGGCCCGGTCGGAACATTCTTAAAGGGATGGGGGACCACTGATTACTTCATCTGCTGCAGCCCGCTGGGATATTTCTCAGTATCTTGGTGGGCTGTTCAGACCTGGTTGTGGACAGGGGCCCAGGGGGCAGCTGCCTGCCACCCCCCCTCCTCCCTCAGAAGTAACTGGGCCTGTAACTGTGTGTGTATGTGTGTGACTGCAGGTGTGTATATCTTTGTGCCTGTAACAGTGTGTGCATGTGTGAGTCTGTCTGCCTGTATCAGTGTGTGTGACTGTCTAACTGTGTATGCGTGTGACTGTCTGTAACTGTGTGTATGTGTGTGCCTGTTTGCCTCTTACTTTGTGTGTGGCTGCCTGTAACAGTGTGTGCATGTGTGTGACTGTGCCTATAACTGTTTGTGTGTGACTGTCTTCCTGTAACTGTGTGTGTGTGACAGATTTCCAGAACACTGGACCATCAGAGATCAGCATGCCTTCCTATCTGCAAGGTACCAACAGGGATGGGGGAATAATATTTGTTTTGAAATAATAATTGATATAATAAATCCCCTATAGAAACACTACAACCCTATACATGATGAAGAGGTATGGTCGGGGGCGCTGTGAAGATTTTTTGCACAGGGCGCCTAATGGCCTAAGGCCGGTCCTGAATGTTATTATGGATAAATCAAAGCAAATCACCACTTACATTTTTCAACATTATATGAGAGGCTCTTAGAAAACCAAAGAGATAGAAGAAAGAAACAAAAACATCAACAGTAATGTACCTGATTTTGGAATAAGATGTTCAACAAATAGGTGTCCATTGATCAAAAACTTTTTTAAAGGTTTAAGTACTGAAGTTAGAATTTAAATAAAGTCAAAGAGAATTTCACATTTAAGGTCAAAATATCCAAGCTGGAGTAATTCTCAAAGCTAGGCTTTCTTTTCAGCTACAGTGGCCTTAACAAACTGTTTTCCTGGCACTGCAGGTCCCCTCTCCCTCCCACCCCCCATCCCAAGTTACTGAAGGGGTTAGAACCCCTTCAGTGACTTACCTGTATCCAGCGCCGATGTCCCTCTGCGCTCGTTCAGGCTCCACCCATGCTCCTCCCCCGGCCGCCGGCGGGGGAGACCTAATGCGCACGCTCTTTAGACCTCCCTATAAGAAAGCATTGAAAAATGCTTTCAATGCTTTCCTATGGGGATTTCAGCATGAGTGTGAGGACATAGCATGAGGACGTCCAGCGACGCTATAGCACACGGAATGTGTGCTATAAACACGGAAGTGCCCTCTAGTGGCTGTCTAGAGGAGTTAACCTTGCAAGATAAATATTGCAGTTTATGAAAACTGCAATAATTACACTTGCAGGGTTAAGGGTAGTGGGAGTTGGCGCCCAGACCACTCCAATGGGCAGAAGTGGTCTGGGTGCCTGGAGTGTCCCTTTAAGTTTGACATTCACTTTGAAATTTAGTAAATACACCAGACAGACCTTCAGCCAGAATCGCACCACAGTTTTCAAGTCAGAAAATTGTGTTGACTTAAAACCATAGTTACACTGCATAATATACAACATGAATTAAAAAAAAATAACAAAGCTATTGAAAAGAAAATGGTACAAATGTACAAATGTATAACTTCCAAAACTACAAGAACATGCACTAGTGAACAAGCATACATTATACTTTTAATATCAAAATATTAATTTGGAACGATAAAGAAACAAACAACTAATTTACATTTAAGTCCATTTGATTTTAAATGAGAATCTATGAGCATGATAGAAATGTCTTAAAATTTTATATTTTCAAAAGCTTTTTGGCTCAATTTATTTATATAACAATCAAAAAGATCCAACAAAATAAAAGTTCAATGCACTAAAGAGCAAAAAAAAAATAAGACTTTACTTTCTTACCATTATTATAGGGGTGCAAAAATACAGGATGGCCATGTGGCAAATGTGCCTATGCCAGGAGCCCATGGAGGATCCTGCTGGCTAGCCACATGACTAAGGACGATGAGCCGTTTCCAAAGACCCCGTTCGGGGGTTAACCTGCCTGCCCTCTCTCAGGAGCTTTCCCTGGGTGCCCCTGGTTCGGCATTTTCCCTTCTTTGGAACTGAACTGAACGCTAGCTCCTTGGCGGCCGTTCGCGTAAAGAAACTTATGAATTGTCCTTAGAGATACTTAGCCGTGATTCTTGTGGAACTAAATTTGGCATGAGGACTTAGTGCAGTTCCCGGACAACTTGGTCCGGGGTTTAGAAAGACTGTAAAACCCGCCAGGAGAGCGCTTTTTGAAGGTAAGTTGCCTGAGACTAAGTTGGACAAATGCTACCTAAGAACCAGTCGGAACACTCCATATTTCGGATGCAGCAAACGCCTGTTTTGGGCATAGGACCACATGTGTGGCCGGTCAGAACTTTAACATGGTGGCGTTCCCCTACACTGCATGGATCTGAGCAGTATTTAGAGAACATGGGCGCTCAGATAAGGGCTTTTTGGGGATGTATTATTTGTGGGGTTATTTTATATTTTATGTTTTTATAATGTTTTGGAGTACTTTTCTGTTTCTATATTTTGTGTTTGTCTCTCTGTTCATGGGAGATAATTAGCTTACAGGTCTTTAACGCAATTATCTCCCAGGCACAGAGATTTATGGGAGGAACTTGTCTTGCATTGAATGAAGACTCCATGCTGGGTGTTGTGTATAAAAGCAGGCACCTAGCCATAACAAACCAGTTCCTTTTCATCCTTCACTCAGTCTCGACTAGTGTTTTGGTGTACCAGCTAAACAGCTATACTCTCTGCAGGAGAGCTTTAATCACTAGAAGCTGGATCTAGGACCCTCCTCCAGGGTGGGTTGTGATGCCAAGACCCCAACCTAGCTGCAGTGGCTAGAGGCTGGAGTATTCCTGGTGTCCCGGCGATAGCTAGGGTGTGCGCTTGGCGAAGGTACCCAGTCGGGGTACCAGGCGGTCTGCCAAAGCCTACTCACTAGTAAGCCAGATTAACCACTACACTCCAAATAATAATAAAAAGTACATTTGTTTTTGCAAAATAACCACTTAAAATATAGAAAAATTTGTGTCAACATTTAGACAGAAATGCATGCTTGGTCATCCAGCTGTGTATATTGAAATCAAACACCTAGATATATCGCAAAACCGTTACTCAACCTTTGTGTGAGAAAATTGTTGAACATTAGTTAATCATCTGTCACCATATAAATCTGCATAGTTTGACATTTCTGAAATAGGCTATAATTCAACCCATGTGAGCATGGATTATCTATGCCTGTTTTAGAGATCTGGAAGCAAAATTAACCAGTTACAACTTGCCCCTCTCAAAAAACAAACAATAAAGCTTTTACTGTGCTACTACACACTTTAGTTCCCCAGTACCCCAGAAAGAGACAGATCAGAAATAGGAAGGAGATAGGACAGGAGAGGAGATAGGAAATTGAGCCTTTCACATTTAAAATACGTCAGAAATGGAGAAGGTGAGGGGTTATGGAAGGATAATACAGCAAAGGATGAAAAAGAGTGACAATGTAATTCCTTAAGAGATTTTTTACTTATCCATTAAGGTTTTAAATAGGAAGATTATCAAACGACTAAATAAAGGGTTAACATTTGTGTCCTCACAAGATTTTAATAAATTACATTTTTACATTGATCTTCAGAAGTTTTATAGGAAATTGTGTCTGACAAAATATTTCTTAAAGAATAAGATTGATATTAGTTCTAATGAAATAGAGGAAGATGATATTAAACATACAGATTTAAGAGAAAATTTCACCTTTTTCCCTAGAGGCCATTTTAAAGCGTAGTGAGGGAAGAAATAGAGAAAATAAGACCATTAAATAAATATCAACTGAATATTACCTTTCATAAAACACAGGAACTTGGGGGGAAAAAAACCTATCATAGTAACAAAACCGGCAGACAAAGGTGTGTGTGTGTGTGTGGAGGTATAGTAATATTGAACACCACTGATTATTTTAAAGATGCTAGTAGATAGGCTCCTTAGTGATGAAACCACTTAAGTCATATCAGACTCTACCAAAAATATAATGGTCAGATTCTCTGAATTTATTAAACAAGGTTTTTAACTTTATTGAAAAAACATTGGAGTTCTAAACAAAAAGAGAGACTATCTAAAAATGCATAATGCAAGAATTCCAATATTTTACATTCTGCAGAAAGTATACAAATGTTTTAATAACCCACCAGGCAGACACTTAATATTTGACATAAAATTGATATCCAGTAGGGTGTCTGAATATCAGAATTATCCTTCAGCCTGAAGTTCAGAAAGGTCCCTCATATTTGAGAGATATAACTAAATTTTTGCAAGTACTGAATTAGATTAAATGGGAAGATAATTATTTATAAGTAAGAGCTGATGTTTTATTTATGTATACTGTTATTAAACATGACTTGAGCCTCAAGGCAGAAAAATATATATTTTTAGAAAAGTCTACGTATATTGATAAAAATTCACATTAGAAGCTATTAAGCTGATTTCGAAGAACAATTATTTCTGGTTTCAAGATATGTTTTATGTACAGAAATGTGGGACAGTGATTTGTACCAGCAATGCCCCCAGCAATGCCAATTTATTTATGGCTAGCTGGGAATTGCATCATATATACCCATCTAATAGCTGGGGGGCAAACTTTGTGTTCTATAAAAGGTATATACATGAACTATTTTTAATTTGTAAAGGAGAGATAACGCTTTTGATTTTTGAGCTGTGTCGTTTTCTATGTCATTAATTTGAAAAACAAAACAAAAAAAACAACAATATTTTTCCATTCGCTTATAGGGTTGGATTATATTAGCAAAAGTTAAATTAAACTTTGGTGACTGAATAGTAGTTCTCCCATTGACATCAACAGGGAAACTGCTATTCAATTGTACACCTTTTAAGGTACTTAGATCATAATCACTAGGGTTT
Source organism: Pelobates cultripes (assembly GCA_933207985.1). NCBI lineage: Eukaryota > Metazoa > Chordata > Amphibia > Anura > Pelobatidae > Pelobates > Pelobates cultripes. Next base: position 215,339,146 of record OW240913.1, on the reverse strand, counting down.
TTTAGATTATTTATTTAAGAGTATATTTAAGTATTATTTTTATATGTATTTAATGTATTTTATTCTGTCTTCATGTCCATATTTCTTGCCATTTAGGGAATAAAGGTAATGGTCTTTTAAAAAACAAGTACGTTGTAAAAATCTAAGGACATTTTAAAAAATACATTGGTAAAATCACATGTGTTTTTATTATAAATAGATTCTTTCTTTCTTTCTACAAAAGTAATAAGGTAGAATTTTGAATAGGTAATTTTTTGCATTTGTACTGAACCTTGTGCAAAAAGGGTTAGCTATGGGCAGAAAGTAACTTCTGGGATGTATAGGGTGCTTTGATTAATTAAGGAGAAAATTGACAATCAGAAAAGTAAAGGAGGGGCTATGAGAGTTATAAATACAGAAGGAGATCATTGCACAATGTTCTGACGAAGCTGTACATGAAATGTGTAGACTGAGTGATGACACATGAGTCACATGAGTAGATGTTGTGACTTACAAATAAACACAAACTGTGACTTTGCAGCTCAAACAGCTTTACGTTCGCACACTTTAGTCTGTAAGGAATTGATGAAGAGACAGATTAAATAAGGCCTACTGGTGGCATTGGACATGGAAAAGGTGTTTGATCACCCACGTTGCCGATACATGGCCGCGGTGTTGGATGTTAGGGCAACAATAATCAATTTCTTCAAAGAAAATTCTAGATCTGACACTCCTATTACAGCTCTGTGGCTGGCCCACAAAGCCACAGTGCAGGGTATACTCATCAGACAGGGATCAAAGAGACAATATAGGGATAAGAGGGAATGGCTCCACACAATTTTGTCTGAGGCAGAAGCACTGCAAAAAAGAGGCCAAATGGTCACAATCTCAAGAAACTTTTACATATAGTAACACAATAGGATAAATTAGAATGACAAATTTTGGAGCACAGCATGAGAACATTGAGGCTAAAATATTATACTCAATGAAATGAGCAAGGAAACTCATGGCTTCACAGCTTAATAAGAAGTTTTCGCAATCAAAAATCCCTTACCTTGGAGGCGGCAGGGCACAACAGTCGAGCTGACAGGATGCATCTTGCTCAAACTCCGATAATATCAGCAAACAAAAGCCAATATCCAGAGCAAACTTTAGCCTCAAGTCCCCAAAATCACCCGTAGGTGTTCTACTTACCATAAGCGACTAGTCGATGTTGCTCTTATTCAGCCAAATGAGCAGAAAAGTGCGGAGCAAAACCAGGGCCTACTCTGGCCTTGTTTCAGAGTGCTGTGTGGCCTCCTGACATGTCAGACACTGACCATCCACCTGAATACCCCTAGGTCAGTGGTTCTACGGCAATGGGTTGCAGAACAAAGGCAAATATGAGTTGAAACACTCAAAACATTGGCACCATGCTGCAGTGCCCCACGGCCCCCAAAATGGCCACTGGTCAGACAACGAGGCAGGATCCACCTGCTCGGATACCCACATGAAAGACGTGGGTCTTGAGGAGTCTGCATCCGTGCTCCTAACAGCCACAGTGAAAAAAATCCCTGGCTACAAAACAGGACATCCAATACCTTCTACACAACATGCAGCAGATGTTTCAGGCTGACATTAACACAGTCAAAACAGAGATACAAGCTGTGACAGCCCATGTACAAGCAGCTGAAGAAGACATTATGGACAGAGAGGTCGGTGTTTTTACAAACAATACATCGCTTACATTTATAAAATCCAATGGCATTGGGAATAAAAGAGGTGACATTACATTTAGTTTCTTTTGTAAAATTGGTGGTTAAAATAGATTTGAAATTAGGGGCACCTCTAAAAAACAATATTGGGTTTGTCTGGTATAATATTTTTTAGTACTTCATCTTGTTTTAATAAGTGTCAGTGTTTTTTTATTGCTTTTTTTTATATGACCACTTTTGTTATTGAAATTAAAAATGACCGGAAGGGGCATGGCATTAGTGGTTGATTTGTTTTTGTATGTTAGGAGGTCTCTTCTTTCTTTTTGCCTGATGTTATTTATGGTGGTGTCAAGATGAGTTGGTGAATAGTTTTTTTCAATGAATTTATCTTTTAGAAAGTTGGCTTGTGTATTAAAATCTTCTAGTTGAGAGACGTAGAAATTGACTTTGTGTGGCACTTTCCAACCAGGGCTTGTAGTGACAGCTAGATTGCTCAATGGTGTTGACACAGACTTTAAAAAAAAAAAAATTTGTATGAATTTTGTCATCCTTAATAAAAATGTTAAGATCTAAAAAATGTATAGATTCTTTGCTATATTCGCAGGATAAAATGATGCCACTATTGTTGTGATTAATATGGTGAATAAAAGAATGTAAAAGGTCTTCTGTACTCTCCCAAATAAAAAACAAACCGTCAATGTATCTAAAATAGGTGGCCAGGTTCACCCGCCATGGGTGTTCGCCCCATATGGCCATGGATTAGTAGGGGCGAACCTGGTTCTCCTTGCAATCCCTTTCTTTTGAAGATAAAATTAATCAAAAAACCATAAATAGTTGTTATTTAAAATAATATTGATTCCTTGTAATCTAAAATCAATTTGGATGGTGGGGATTCTATTCTCTTTGGTTAAAATGTCTTTAATTGCGTGGCATCCTATGTGATGAGGAATTATGATGTATAGGGACTGTACATCACATGTAACTAGAATACATTTGGATTGCCATTTAAAGTTGTTAAGAAATTGGAGTAATGACATAGAGTTTTTGAGAAAGGATTGCATGAGGTTTACAGAAGGTTGTAGGAGTATGTCGATATATTCTGATTGGTTACATAAAAGGATAAAATGGGTCAGATAAAATGCCAGATAAAATGGGTCAGCCTGGAGGGTTGTTAATGTTTTTATGTATTTTGGGCAAGAAATATATGACTGGAATTTTTAGGTATTTTATATTTATATAGTTAAATTCTTGTTTGTTTAAAATCCCAGAGTCTAGACCTGTCTGTAGGAAAGTGGATATAGTGCTTTGAATGTTAGAAGTGGGGTCAGAGAGTAATTTTTTAAATACTTCATTATCTTTTAATTGTCTGTGTGCTTCTTCTATGTACATATTGCTTGATAAAATGGCAATCTTTGTCAGCGGGTTTGATGATTATGTCTTTGGCCTCTTGAAGTTGTTTTAGTACTTTTTGTTCTGCAAAAGTCAAATTATATGGATTGTATCTGTTGTTATTGATTTTTTCAAAGTCTTTAAGTACAAGTTTTTCAAACATTATAAGGGGTGCAGGTTTGCAATAGTAAGGGTAAAATTTTCATTTGTCTTTCAGACCGGTATTAATAACTTGATGATTGGCTGTTAAAATGGGGGAGGCTAAAATAACAGGTAAAATAGGAGTGTGGAGGGGTAAAATTACTGGTTCATTCTGTTTTTCATTAAAAAATCTCTTCAGGGTGGCTTTACGGACAAACTTATTGATGTCTAAAAAAAACTCTCTCTTGTGTTTGTTTGCCACTATGTTTTCCTCTGGGCTTAAGGTTCTTTTTCTTTGTTGTAGTGAGTAGGGTATTTGTGCCAGTGAGTTGGGGTGGGTGCAAATCTCTAAAAATGGTCCTCATTGTCTAATTCAGAGTCTAAAGATAGGAGTGGAAATCTGTCAGGGTGATTAGGAATAGTGGATGATTTGAGGTAGTTAGAATGTTGGTTGTGGTTGGTAGTGTAACATGGTCTTTGAGGTTTGGGTGAGTTATATCTGCGGCTTGGGTCTGGTGCATGTAATAGTTAGGTGATCGTGAAGGTTTGTATGATGGTTTCCGGTATCTGGTCTGTGGTGGGTAGTGTTGGGGGCGATGATAGTTGGAGAATTTGTGGTCAGGGGCCTGATAGGGATGGTCATAGGTTCTATGAGTGCATGGTTGGAATGGGGAGTGGTGGAAAGGTCTGTGTACAATGTGATATTGATGATGTGACGTATACTGAGGTGGTGGTTTAAAAGTGTGAGGTCTGCCATGGAGAGTGGGTTCTGGAGGGTATTCTGTATGGGGATGGTTGTCAGAGGTGTATTTTTTATTACGGTGATATGTTCTAACTTGCTTGTTGGCGTAGTTGTGTTTATCCCTGATATACTTTTTGATTTTTAAGTGTTTGGTATCCATCTCTATTTTTTTGATTTTGCTTTGGATTAGAATTGAATTTTGTTTATATGTATTGGTTTCCATGAATGGCATTAGTTTGTTTTTGAGATTGTTAATTGATTGGTCTAACAGGGACAATTTTTTTACTTTTTTTTGTAATTAGGGTCTCCATAAGCCCAAATGTACATATTTCGAGTTTGTTGAACCATTCCTCCATAAACTCTGAGTAATCTTAGTCTGAAGTGGGTAATTTTAACAGTCTTAGATAACGTTCATCTACAGATTTTTTTAATGCGACTATTTCCCACTTTAGTTTGATTTCAGTGGCTAGTACTCTCTCTAATTTAGTAAATAAATCCTGTTGACTTAAGGTATGGTGTCTACTGGTAATAGGACTAATGGGTCTAGTGGGTTCGGTATTAAATACATTGTTAACATCAATGACATAATTGTTTCTAAAATCAAAGATAGACATAATGGAAGTTAAAAAGCAGCTAAAGAACTGAGGGGATAAGAGCAGATACACAAAAAACAAAAAGAATATCAGTGCTAATTAACCAACAATATGTAGATAGGCAGCAAACCCAAACGAATGAGACCTCTCAAATCCTTCAATAAATGACACAATACAGCAAGAACACGTTTCGTTCATAGAATATGAACTTCCTCAGGGACCAAAATTTAAAACAAATTGTACAAAGCAGTAACAAGTATAAAAAGCAGCCTAATCCCCCCATCCCCTCAGTCTCGTTATATAGGGCTATTCCCTAAGTTCTTAATTGAAGTTGTGGGCGTCTTTCCTACTTGCTTGTCCTCATTGGTGCAGTCTTCAATTGATTCAGCTGTATGTACTTCTTTTCTGATCATCCATCTCTTCCTAATCGAAAAAGCCCGCGGTCATGGCCAGCTGAAAACCGGAACCGGAAGTGCTTGCGGCAAAACACTTCCGTGTTCCATTATGTTATGCGTTCCAACAAGAATGATGGTATTATGTGGAAATGCAGCCCTCTGGTGGTCGCCAGAAAAAATGATCAAATCACCCTAATAATGATGAGACAAAGTTGTATCTACTAAGACAAAAGACATTGGTATCGGCAGCAACATAGTAAAATAAATTAATAATACACCACAATGAATACTTGTACCATTTACAATTTTATGCAAATATCTAATTTATATCCAAAAGTTATCTTAGAGTGACTAGTGGGAAATGTGGATATAACCAAAAGATATGTTAACTATTTAAAGGTTTTTTTAATTTTTTTATTATAAACTAAAATAAACAACACACATATCTACATTACAATGATCCCTCTTCGGGGTTAATCTATATAATTTCAGACCTCAGTGAATAGAGTTCTGAACATTGAAAGCTTCAGAGCATTCAAATATAAAAATACAATATATATCCGTATTAGGTTGTATATTTCTAAGACCTCCAAAAAGACCAACCAAAGAAAATATCCAGATACAAGAAGAAAATATCCAGATATAAAGAAAAACTATTTGGAATACATAATAGAGAAAAAAGGAAAAAAATATTGGAATAAGTTATAAAAAAACAAACCAAATCGATGTTAACATTCAATCCCAAAGGTTCCAATGTTTTTAATTTATGAATCCAGAAGGTTTCGAGTTGGGAAAGTTTCTGTATCCTATGTCCCCCACGCCAGTGAAGAAGAACCCTCTCGATACCTGTACATCTAAATCCCCTACATGAAAAAAAGGGATATGTGTTGCAATGGACATGGACCGAATGGGTCATAACCCCTTTCTTTATATTACTCAGATGTTCAAGAAAGCGAGCCATAAGGATTCTTTTAGTACGGCCCACGTACTGTTTCCCACAAAGACATTGGAATAAATAAACAACAAAGTCTGTGTGGCACCCTATTTCTGATTTAATGTGATATACTTCCCCTGTGACATGGCTAGAAAATGTATTAGTCCTCTCAATGGAAACAGTTCTGCAAGCTTTGCATGTATTGCAACCCCTAAAAAGGCCTGTGTTAGTTTCTTTAGAGCTAGATTTAATGGCATAGCTTGGGGCTAACATGTTTTTCAAATTTAGTTTTTTTTAAAATCACCGGGGGGAAGTTTGGTAGATGTGCCCCTAATACAGGATCCTGTAACAATATTGACCAATGATTTTGTAATCCTTTTTTGATCTTTCTGTGGTCCACATTGTATTGGGTCATAAAGGCAGATTTAAAGGGGTTAACAGATTTGTTAGGTTTTGTGGCGGAACCACCTCGCCACTGGCCACTGGAGGAGCCTGGTTGCCCACCTCTTGCCACTGGACTATGGCCCCATGTTAAAAACCTTTTATTTTCCCTGCAGAAAGGCTTATTCGTGTCTTTCTGCCTGGGCGTTCGCTAGATTGAATCTACCGAACAAACTACCGAACGACCGACCATTTAAAGTTTTAAAACGACAGCTAGGGTTGATGTTCTGATAATGCTGCAGATTGTAAGAAGGAGACACCATAATCTATTTTCTAGCATCCTTTTGCTTGCATCTTTGCATTTCTTTCTTACTATATAATATAATTCAGGTACAGTGTGTTTTCTCCAGAGTTTTTCTGATAATGATGTTGATGATTAATTTTTCATATATTCTATGTTAACTGTGAATGTATCACATCTGTCTGTTCATCCTTCTCCTTCACTTTTGCAGGTTCAGATGTCAGATCATGATTCAGTCTGTTACGTGGCTATGATTCTGTTGACTGTGTTCTGGTGGCATTTCTATTGTCCTCTGTTTGTTTTATTTTGCCTTCTTTAATTGTGTCAGTCAATGATTCTGTGAACATCTTGGAAGTATTTAGCAGGTTGTAAAATATAAAAACTTACTGTTCTCTGTTGGCTCTGATTGTTCTCTGTAGAAAAAGTTCTTGGAATCATCCTCTCCAGGACAAACTGACCAACGATAGGAAATAGGTGGTGGTGCATGGTGAGGTGGGCTGGAAATTCTTTTTCTCTGATAGAACCAATGGTTCTAAGCTCTCCCTCGTGCAGAAATACGATTGTCAGTGAAAAATATCACATGGTGTCTCACCATTTGTATCATCAGGTATGTTGTTAATGCTCATCTGTACCATAGGAATAAGTAGCAACTAGTAACTTGGTTAATAGTCATTTAACCATTTTTCCCGGACCACAACCCCACTAATTAGGACAAGATGGTATCCTAAAGTCTGAACAACTTATTTATTGTTTGTCATGACCTAGACATCTTATTTATTGTTAATGCTAAATTTCCATTATCCCAGGACAAAATGGCGTAAGTCAGGATGACGTAGCATAGCCTTGAAGATATATTTGCATTACTTGTTTTGTATTAAGCTAAGACAAATTGGCATAAATATATTATGCACTGAAAGTAGGTAAGAGGTTATTGATTAAAAAAACATATATGAAAAACAATATGTTCCATTTCTAACACCTTGTCAGTTTACAATATCTCTTAAAGAGAAAGTACACAGTTTGAGGAATACAATATTTGCATTTGCCCATAACACAACTAGAAAGAATGGCCCAGGACAAAAATATCTGGAGATCTACCTTTGGCGGCCCATACCCCGGGAGGGGTGGAGGGCATAAGTAAGTAAGTAAGTTTCTTGTCTAGGAAGCTCTAGTATGTAACCATTAAAATTGCAGATAGCAGACAAGTAATTTCTGAAAAAAAGCGACATTGAAAAGAGTTGCCAGTTTCCATATTCATTTTTCCAAAAAATAGATAAAATAAATGTTCCAGCTTAACAAATAAACTCTATTATTTAAAAATATAATTTGTATTCAATAAAATATTTTAAAAGTAAAAAAAAAAAAAACAGCTGTTATAACAGTACAAATGTATATAAATAAATATATATATATATATATATATATATATATATACATATCACACATGCTCACCAAAAGTGGGTAAAAAGTATATAAAATAACATTTACCCTTGTAATATAATAGATTGTAAGAAGCTCCCTTGGGTCTTCTTAAATAGAAATGTAAGAAATACAATCTAGAAATAAAAATAACAAATAATGGTGCAGTATATAAAAACACCAAAACTGTGCTGGAGGCTAAAATGCACTCACAAGATGAAAACTGATTGCAGGCATATAAGTAATCTATAAGATGTAAGGAGCTCGATCTTCTACTCTCTTGACCTTAAATAGGGGTTGAGAGAGAGACACAGACATAGTGCAGCAATAAAATAACTTCATAAGTATTTATTTAGATTACACTCACAGAATCAATGTGTGAATCCAGCATATCACAATACCAGTCCTTAGGGACCACAGACTTGGAGGGAATCACTTAGGGTCTGGAACAAGTTGTGAAGTAGCCAAAAAACATACACAAATAAAAAAACAGTAAAAACAAAGGAGTAAAAGCAAATTGAAGTGCTGAATGAGTCTCTCCGCCCTACACGTTTCGTCCTAGGTCGGACTTCATCGGGGAAAATTGAAGATGTGACTTGATCGCCTCCATTCACAATTTAAAGGTGATTTTGCGCCTTTCCACCGTGCCTGCAGCCAATCGTAATGTGATGTTGAAGTTCTATTCCCTATTTGCCATGTTTGCGTTCCATGCCTCTTAAGAATGCGTGTCACTGAGAAGACATCCGGTATCGCGTGGAACGCTCCATGTGTTCCAAATAGCAAACCGGAAGTTGATTGGGTTCATAAGTCCACCATCGTAAAGGGGATATGATCCATTTAAAGATAGGGAAATAAAATTAAATAAAAACATAGAAACATAGCATTAGCTCAAACTAGAATGACAAGAGCCGAAGTTCTAATACATAAAATAAAAAACATAAAAGACAAAAAGTGGTTATATTAATATAGCAAAAAGACATATTATTAAACCAATGTAAATAAACATTTTATTACAACCGGAAAGGACATAAAATGCCAAATGCTAAAAATATATAAATGCGATACAGAAACATGTTGAATATAAAAAAAGTCATGTGAAAAAGGAGTCTAAAACAGGATATATAACAAAAGAAAGTGGAGAAGGAAAACCCTCAGAGGCAAAGTAAAAAATGTGGATCTGAATCTTCATGGTATAAAAGTAATAAATCAAAAATAAAAAAAAGTAAAAATATGAATATTTAACATAAATAAAAATAAAATTAAAAATAAGAATAAAAATAGAAATAAAAATAAAAGTAAAAATTGAAAATTAAAATTAATAAAGGAAATGAATATGATGAAAAAATGGTCATAAAAAACATACCATGTCGAAATCCACATTAAGACCTATAGCGATGAAGGTCTTAAACGTAAAGATCCAAAAGCCCTCTCTCTGTCTAAGTTTCTTAATCAAATCACCACCTCTATTATTGAGGGCAACCTGTAACATATTTATCCTCAACTTGCAGTATTTGCGCTCAGCGGCCATGTGTCTGTATACCTGACTCCTGCAACATGTTGATGGACGCCGGCCGCTGCAGATCCACGCCAAATTATAGCCCCAGGTCCGCCCACGTTTATGACGACGTCGGCGTGCGTGTGACGTCACGCGGGAGACATGCGCGCATGTTCTGGGGTCAAAGGCCGATTTCGGCCAATCAGATTTGTAAATGGCTTATTTAAACGCAATTTAACTTTTCCTCATTGCCCCAGGGCCGTCTTTAACACGGGGCAAAAGGGGCAGCTGCCCCGGGCCCAGTCAGTCTTAGGGGGCCCAAAGCAGCTGCCCCTTTAGCCCTCTGGCCGCTGTGGAGTGTGATGTGGAGGCTCATTGGGTGGCCATTGCTCTAAGGGCCACCCGATGGTGATGGATTTTTAGGGGATGGATTTTCAGTCAGTCACTTTCTCCCAGCATTTACCGAGCGCTGTGCGGAAGGAGGAGAAGAAAAGGAGGGAGCCAGAATGGGAGTTCTGACTCCCATCAGCCTGAGCCAGCCTCCTGCACTCCAAAGGTAGGAAACACATAAAAAATGTACATCTATGTATGTGTCTGTTTGTATGTATGTGTCTATCTGTATGTATGTATGTGTCTGTGTGTCTGTCTGTATGTATCTGTATGTATGTATGTGTCTGTCTGTATGTGTCTGTTTGAATGTATGTATGTCTGTTTGTATGTGTGTATCTGTTTGTATGTCTGTCTCTGTTTGTATGTATGTATGTGTGTGTCTGTTTGTATGTGTATGTGTGTGTCTGTTTGTATGTGTGTGTTTTTTCTGTATCTGCATGTGTCTCTATGTGACCCTGTGTATCAGGATGTGTTTCTGTGTGTCCGTATGTGTGTCTTTGTGTCTCTGTGTCTGTTTGTATATGTGTATGTCTATATGTTTGTATGTATATCTGTGTGTTTGTTTGTATGTGTGTCTGCATGTCTGTGTTTTTGAATGTGTGTCTGTGTTTTTGAACGTGTATCATTCTGTGTGTATGTGTAGCTGCATGTGTGTCTGTGTATCTGTATATGTTTCAGTGTCTGTATCTGTGTATCTGCATCTGGGTCCGTGTATGTATCTGTATGTTATTGTGTGTATCTGCATGTATGTCAGTGTGTTTGTGTGTTAATGTTTCTGTTCATCTGCATGTTTGGCAGTGAGTGTATCTGTGCATCAGTGTAGGTAGGTGTGTCAGTGTGTAAGTGTGGATCTGCATGTGTGTCTGTGTATGCACTTGTGTGTCTGTGTATCTCTCTATGTATGTCTGTACCTGTGTATGTGTGCATCTCTATGTATCTCCCTATCTCCTCTCCCACATTTTGATGGTAATATTCATGAATGCCAGGGATTTCTGAATCAAATTGAGTATTATTTTGAGGCCTCACCGGGATCTGTTCCATCAGATAGAGCTAAGATTGGTTACCTAATGAATCAACTTAAAGGTAAAACCTTAGCTTTGGCCAATCCATTATGGGAGAGTAATAGGAGTATTGCACATAATCTGAATTCCACAAGGAATTCCTGGTAATTAACATTCAAACCATTAGGTATGGAGCATGACACCTCTACTGCCCTAATGCATATCAAACAAGGGAACTGGTCTATCTCAGATTATGCCATAGAATTTCGCACCTTGAGGTAAACTGGACTAATAGCGGGTTAATCTCTGCATTTAAAAAAGGATTATCCAAAGCAATTCTGGACAAGATTGCTGCCAAAAATCTACCAAAAAAATCAAATAAGTTTATCACATTTGTCATGCAAATTGATAATAGACTTAGAACCAGAGAAACTACCAGAAATAGAACCAGTTGTATGGCTATGTCATTAGCACCTCGTTGCTATAAACCACAGGATAAATAGTGTGTTCCATTGGGTGTAAGGGAAAATGTCATGAAGGTGTTCCACAACAACGTGACTGCTGGACACACATCCTTATCCGTGATCATGAGATAATTTTGGTGGGATTCTCTCAGGAAAGATGTTAAAGAATATGTGCAGGCCTGTTCTTCTCTACACCTGTGCATAAAAATGTATCAAACTTAAAATATGGACATTTATTGCGGTGAACAGGGACTGAGTGAGTTTTAATTTTATTCTTTATATTGTTACAATGCTCCATAAATCTAATTTTCAGAGCTCTACTCGTCCTGCCCACATATTGAATACCGCACCCACATGTTAATAAATAGACTACATTGGTGCTGTTACAACTAATATACAACTTTGTTTACTCTTAAAATTCAGACTTTTTTTGGTAAAAACTTACAGCCTTTACATCTTCCACACTTATAAAAGCCTTTAAGAGTTGTATCACTAGAATCTCTGGTTCTAAAGGTACTTGGAGCTAGTCAATTCTTAAAAACTCAACTTTTTCTAAAAATCATCTTAGGGATTGTTGGAATTTGATTGCTTAAGAATCCATCCTCCAGTAAAAAGGGGCGAATGTTTTTGTAGGACCTTTTTAATCTTAAAAGCATGGGCGTTATGTTGAGTGATAAAAGACAAACTAAAATTTCCATTGGGGTTAGTTTTCATTTTATTTTTGACCATAAAAAAAATCGTTGCTATTAAAATTTTTACATCTACCTATTTCTTGATCCAAAAAAGAAGGAGAATATCCTTTTTCGATAAATTTCTTTTTTTAAATTTCCAATTGTTCCAAGAAACATCCTTCATCAGTGCAATTTATTTTTAATCTAGTAAACTGGCTACGAGGAACACAGCATAGACAGTTAGGATGGTGTGCGCTTTTTGTATCAATGAAAAAATTAGAGTCAGTTGGCTTAAAATACGTCTTAGTTTTAATAATCTAGTCCTCTATATAAATTGTTAAATCAAGAAAGTTAATTTCTGGAGTAAAAAATAGGGGCTGATCATTATCATTAATAAAGATAAAAATTTTTTGTAATAAATCCACTGAGCCTTTCCAGATGATTCAAATGTTGTCTATGTATCTCCGCCAGAGCACCAAGTTCACGCTCAAAGGATTGTTATTCCAAATGCTGAAAGTCTCCCAGTTATCCGTGAAAATGTTTGCATAACTAGGCACAAACTTGGTGCCCATGACGTTACCTTGAACCTGTAAATAAAACTCACCATTCTTCTTGCAATCTATTGTATTACAAGGGTAAATTTTATTTTATATACTTCTTACCCACTTTTGGTGAGCACGTGTGCTCTTTCCACGCGATACCGGATGTCTCCTCAGTGACACGTATTGTTAAGAGTCGTGGAAAGCAACTATGGGAAATAGGGAACACAGGGGAATAGAACTTCAATATCACATTCCGATTGGCTGCAGGCATGGCGGAAAGGCACAAAATCACCTTTAAATTGTGAATGGAGGAGATCAAGTCACATCTTCAATTACCCCTGATGAAGTCCGACCTAGGACGAAACGCATACCTTTGTTTTTACTGTTTTTTGTTTGTGTATGTTTTTTGGCTACTTCACAACTTGTTCCAGACCCTAAGGGATTCCCTCCAAGTCTGTGGTCCGTAAGGATTGGTATTGTGATATGCTGGATTCACACATTGATTCTATGAATGCAATCTAAATAAATACTTATGAAGTTATGTTAGTGGTGCACTATGTCTGTGTCTCTCTTTTAACCCCTATTTAAGGTCAAGAGAGAAGAGGATCGAGCTCCTTTCAACTTATAGATTACTTATATGCTTGCAATCAGTTATCAACTTGTGAGTGCATTTTAACCTCCAGCACAGTTTTGGTGTTTATATATAATGCACCATTATTTGTTATTGTTATTTTTATTTCTAGCTGATATAACAGGTCTGAAAAAATTGAGTGTCATTTGCTTTATTGCCATTCGCTTTATTATAGAGGTGTAATGTTTATTTATATGTTGTTTTAGATAGTATGCCCATTTATTGTTTTTTGATTATTTTTTCAATAATTTGGAGCATGATTGTTTTTACATGAAGAGGTCTAGTGGCTACATATGTAAGAACATATGGCCTATAGGTCATTATACCTGATTTATGATATGAAGCAGAACATGCCACTTTCACTGGATTTTTGAGATGTAGTTGTTACAGTCTTCTGAGATCCTAGCATCAAGACTTTGTCTTACAATCTGTGTATAAGTCTCAAGAAATTCTGCCTTCTCTACAGGGAGGGGGCTGATATGCACATGTAGAAGACATGGTCCCCAGCTTCTTCTTCGGCTACTGGTGTCCATTACGGAAAAAAATGCTAATTATGCGCAAACAATTCTAATTGTCATTTAAGCTATTTGCATTTCTTCAGTATTATTTTCAATTTATGATTCTTGCAACACAGTCCTAAACTTCTTCTCGTCTACACTACTTTACATGTCAATTAAAGGTGTAACACCAATATAGCATCATATTCCACCAGGTGTCTATTTTGATCTATTGATAAATCTGTGCAAAGTTCACAGTGGGTGATGCCTACCAGTAAAAAGGTATGGACATTCACTCATTGTTAGACAGCATTATTGCAAACCATTACGTTAACAGTCATTTGTTTCTATAAATTTGTTTGTGTTATTAGTTTTCCCTACATGTTTTCATTCAGTTAACTGTATTGCCCCTCCATTGTGTTTTGTTTCAATCTATGCTGTGCCTATAGAGTGTAAGGTCACTGAGTGTCTTGGATAACACTTTGTATAAAATGCTACACATTTTTGTGTAAATGTTCATTGGCAGAGGTCTATATCTTTTGTCCCATTCTGCCTAATGATATAATTTAAATCTCCCTGTCTGTAATCCTACATAATTAATTCTTACATTTTTAAAGCACTTTGGATAAAGAGCTAGATACTTTACTTGACTCCACTACTGACACTATTGTTTGATCTACCAATGAATCTCTATCTACAATATAATCACGCATATGCGATTTTTTTTTTTTAACACAATCTCTTATTAAACAAACTGATGGATTTATATCTGTTGCAAAATGCCTGTTTGTTAAAATCATGGGTAAATATATATTTGTATTGATTGGAGTCAGTTTTTCTGCCACCTTTATTACTTATGCTAGTCAGTACAAAGTACCGTATTTTTCGCTCCATAAGACGCACCTCACCATAAGACGCACCTAGTTTTTAGAGGAGGAAACCCAGAAAAAAAAATATTCTGAACAAACTGTTCCATAGTGTTTTTTACCATGGGACAGTTTGTTCAGAATATTTTTTTTTCTCCCCTGTCCCATAATGATCTTTAACCCCCCTTTCCTCTGTCCCATAGTGATTGTTAACCCCTCCTACCCTGTCCCATAGTGATTGTTAACCCCTCCTACCCTGTCCCATAGTGATTGTTAACCCCTCCTACCCTGTCCCATAGTGTTCTTTAACCCCTCCTCCCCTTGTCCATTAGTGTTCTGATCCCATAGTGTCCCTCCCTCCCATTGTCCCATAGTGCACTTTCCCTCCCATAGTGTCCCCCCCTGCCCTTGTCCCATAGTGTCTCCCCCTCCCCTTGTCCCATAGTGTCCCCCCCACCCCTTGTCCCATAGTGTCTCCCCTCCCTTTCTCCCATAGTGTCCCCCTCCCCTTGTCCCATAGTGTCTCCTCCCCTCCCCTTGTCCCATAGTGTCTCCTCCCCTCCCCTTCTCCCATAGTGTCCCCCCTCCCCTTCTCCCATAGTGTCTCCCCTCCCTTTCTCCCATAGTGTCCCCCTCCCCTTGTCCCATAGTGTCTCCCCTCCCTTTCTCCCATAGTGTCCCCCTCCCCTTGTCCTATAATTACTTACCTGTCTTGGAGCGTGGGCCGGCTTCACAGCGCGCTCCTCGGTGCAGGAACTTCTATTTCAGGTTCCGGTTTCCGGCGGGACTGAAAGGAAGTGTGCACACTGAGTGTGCACTTCCTTTCAGTCCCGCCGGAAACCGGAACCTGAAATAGAAGTTCCTGGCCGCGGAGCGCGCTGTGAAGCCGGCCCACGCTCCAAGACAGGTAAGTAATTCTTCACATTCGCTCCATAAGACACACAGACATTTCCCCTCACTTTTGAGGGGGAAAAAAGTGCGTCTTATGGAGCGAAAAATACGGAACCTGAACCGGAACCGGAACCTGAAATAGAAGTTCCTGGCCGCGGAGCGCGCTGTGAAGCCGGCCCACGCTCCAAGACAGGTAAGTAATTCTTCACATTCGCTCCATAAGACACACAGACATTTCCCCTCACTTTTGAGGGGGAAAAAAGTGCGTCTTATGGAGCGAAAAATACGGTATTTTACTGTAAAAAAAAGTCTCTGAAGAAAGAGCTGCTGCTGCCCTGTATCCAACCCCCAGTATCACTCTCCTATTTACCTTAGCCAGGTAAAGGAACAGGCTCATTAAAATGTTAGTGTGATACTAACTATTACCACAATGATCAGTTTTAAGCAAAACCATGCTGTATTACCCTATGAGAGTTTTTTTTCTATATTTCAGGAACACACGCTCTCCAAACAGGGTATACTTATATCTAACATTTTCCCACCGAATGCACATGGTATATATGATTGATAATTTATGTTTTTTCTGCTACTTTGCACTGTTCACTTGTTTTATTGTTGTTTATAACAATGTTAATTGATTTTGTCAAATATTAAGGAAGCACTTGGGAAAAAGTGATCACAATATGGTGTTTTTGAAATAAACTCAAAAAGGCAAATGCACATGGGATAGACTAAACCTATAATTTTAAAAGGCCAATTTAAATAAAATAAGGGCAGCTCTCCAACTCATTGACTGGCATAAACGGAATATTTTCATACAAATATTAGAAATGTACACTTCGCAGTATATACCATTGGGTAATTAATAAAAAAGAAACAAATTGAAACCAATGTGGCTTAGAGAGAAGGTAAACCAATAAATTAAAAATAAGAAAATGACACTTAACGTATTTATCAGACAAATCACAGGCATCCTATATAAGATATAAGACTGCCAATAATGCATGCAAAAAGATGATTTGAAAGGCTAAACTAGAAAATGATAAAGAGAAAAAAAAAAACCCCAAAACATTTTAAGTACATACATTCAAAAACAAACAATGAATATGTAGGTGCACCAAAATGAGAGATTGATGTGTTGGCAAATGAAGACCAGGAAAAGACAGACATTTTAAATAATTATTTTTCCTCTGTATATATTAAGGAGGAAGCAATGGCAAGTGGTATACAAATGATAGCTGCACACCACTTTCAGAAAAAAAAATCTGATTTAATTACTCAAGATAAGGCGTTGCAGCAATTAAATAAAGTTAATGTAAACAAAAGCCACATGACCTGACGGTATTTAAACAGAAGTACTTAAGGATATAGTGAACCTCTGTTTTTAAACTTTCAGGAATTGTACTGTAGCATTGGAGAAGGCAGATGTGGTTCCTCTATCAAAAACAAGGTTCAAACTCTTCACCTGGAAATTAAAGACATGTGAGCTTTGGTCTGTGGCTGGGAAAGTATTTGAAGGATGATTAATGGATAATTTTCAGAAATTCATTGAGAATTTTGCAAAAAGCAGCATGGTTTTATGAAACATAGGTCTAGTCAAACTAACAACTGCATTCGACAAATACGTTAGTAAAGTGCAGATCAGGGTGTTGCAGTGGTTGGGATCTACTTGGGGTTTGACATAGTGTTTGGTATGGTTCCACAGGCTAGCTTAGTGTTTAAGAAGTTGGTCAAGATGAAAATTCTTGTTCTTGGTTAGAACATTGATTTAAAGATAGACAGATAGTGGAAATTATGTTCCTCAGGGTTTTGTTCTGGGACACTTCTATTTAACATATTTTTAGATGATGTTGAAATAGGCATTGGAAGTGCAGAGGCGAGCTACAAAATGAACTTAAAGAATGGAAGATATTAGTTATATAGAAAGGTTAAGAAATTTACATAATTTTATTTTAATAAAAACGGTGCCTCAGAGGAGATATGATAGCATTATACAAATATATTTAGGGCCAATACAAACTGTTGTCTGGAAATCTATTCATAAACAGGACTATACATATGACACAAAGTCACCAATTTAGACTGGAAGAAAAGAGATTTAGTGCAAGGCAAAGGAAAGGAGATTTTTTTTTTTTACAGAACATTAAGGATGTGGAATTATCTGCCTGAAGATTTTTCTTTTTTTTTTTTATTAGAATCTGCACACATGTTTAAACATCAACTGGATGAATACTTGCCAAAACATAATATTCAGGGATACAATTTTAATATGTGGGATAACAGCTTCTTGATCCAATGAGAAATCTGACTGCCAATCTGGGGTAAAGAAGGAATTTTTTCTTAGTTTGTTGCAAAATTGGAAAGTGCTTCAAGCTTGGGGGTTTTGCCTTCTTGTGGATCATCAGCAAAAACAGAGGTGAGAAAGCTTGAACTTGATGGGAGCAAGTCTTTTTCAGCCTATGTAACTATAAAGGTATATAACCAGTGGATGCCGAAGATGAAAATGCAGATAAACGTAAAAATGAGCAAGCATCAGTGGAATTAATTCAATTATTAGATCATAAAAAGTTTATCTCTAATTTTATAACATGACAGGAGGCTTCATATTTGCTGTTTTAACGCTCCGCCAACAAATTCAACAATGTTTGTTTCGCTGGTACCTACTCCGAGAAATAACTAGAGCAATCCCAAATGGACCTTCCAATTGTGAAAAGTGACGGCAGATCGATCGATGAAGATGCCAGCTGTCGGTGTTTCACAATTAAAATAGACATAAGATAACCTTCACAACCGCCCACTAAGAGCAGGAGGCAGTGGTACTCTGATCTGTACTGATGTGGAGCAGCAAAGAAAGAGGATGTTATGTGTGGGGAGGGGAGTTTTATAGTACCTAACTTTTTTTCTGATTGGTTGTTTTTTCTCTGTGTTAATGTGTTGCTGTGGAGTTCTAGTAAAGAGAGAGTCCAAGTCCGCCAATGATCTTCAGAATTTTGCACCTGCAGTAAAATGGTCAATATGTCGGCTTTGCAGTTCATGGACCGTCTTCTAGGAAACAGGTCGCAACACCCCACGTACAGTGGATCTAACATCGGATTGCGTTTTTTCCATAGTTTGTGGAACACCGACAGCTGGCATCTTCATCGATCGATCTGCCATCACTTTTAACAATTGGAAGGTCCATTTGGGATTGCTCTAGTTATCTCTCGGAGTAGGTACCAGCGAAACAAACATTGTTGAATTTGCTGACGGAGCATTAAAACAGCAAATATGAAGCCTCCTGTCATGTTATAAAATTGTAGATTATGCTATCTTTAGTGTACCTATAATCTTAATTTTATTAATGACAGGAGGCGAATATTTCCCTCCCATTCTTATCCCTCCCTTGTTTAACTTTAATACGTTTGGGTTAATCAGGTATGTATGCAACTCTGTGTGTTGTCTCTGCTACCTGTCACTTGTTCTTGTGTCCGTTTCCTATGTAAGGGTTGGGATCTCTGTATATTAAGGTATTTCTGATTGTTGCACTGGGTGCCTACACTTTTGTTTTAGCCCCCATTTTTCATGAGCTGAACTCAAAGATCTAAGACTTTTTCTCTGTACACAAAAGGCCTATTTCTCTAAAATATTCTAAATCCGTGTTAGTGAGCACTAACATTCCTTTGCTGAGATAATCTATCCACCTCACAGGTGTAGCATATCAAGATGCTAATTAGACAGCATGATTATTGCAAAGGTGTGCCTTAGGCTGGCCACAATTGCGTTTATAATTTTGTTCAGTGTAATTACTAACGTGGAAAAGTGCAAAAGTTTTGATGACATCTTTATCCTCAAGTCATCTTTTCTGTAGAGGCAATGACACATAATGGAGCACAGCTCAACTTCAAACATGGCAGGAATGAGATTGTTTGTAAGAACAACATCGTATTTATAATGCAAAAATATAATAGACTTTACTATTTAACCCCTTAAGGGCCGCTGATCATCGGAAACATCCCCTTGAGGACCGATGCCAGTCCTGAACCGTCATAACATTAATATTTACTTACCTGATCGCCGCTGTTCCCCCGACGGTGATCGCCATTGCTCCCTGGTGGGATGGGACTGCCTGACAGCCCAAACAGAGTGGTCACATGGCCGCAATAGGTGTCTGTGAATCTGCCTGCAGGGGCTGACAGGCAGTATCCCTGCATGTGTAAAAAAAAAAAGAAAATTGGTAATGAATAAAAATATAATTATGTGTGTATATATATATATGTATATATATATATATGTAGATATATATATATATATATATATAGATATATAGATACAAATATATATATATATAATGTCATACTAAGTGTATTTTTATATTAATATACACATGTTAAAACACACAAACAAATGTAAATGCTAACTTTGGCCAGTGTTTGTGACTACGTGGCAACTAAAAAAGACTGGACATACCCCATATTGAATACCCTGGGTTGTCCACCTTAAAAAAATATATACATGTGAGTTGTGATTCAGAGTTTTATGACAGATAACAGTGTTACAATGTCACTATTTATCAATTTTAAAAATATATATTTTGAAACAGCTACTACTTGTACTTATAACCCAATAACTTGAAGAAAAAAAAGCACATTAACACTAGGTGTTTTTAAATGCAGGACAAGAGTTTGAATCGATTTAGCAGTTTTTTTCATTAGCTTTTGTAGATAAGCAAAAGAGTGTTCAAGTCATGTTTTTTTTAAATTTTTCACCATATTTTTTTTTTTAAAGTAAATTATATGACATGATACAAATAATGGTATGTACAGAAAGCCAGTTTTGTCCTGAAAAAAAACAATATATACCTTGTGACGAAGTGCCCTTCGCCACTTGTGCCTGAAGAGGACTACTGGCTAGCCTCCTGCCTTCCGACTACGGCCCACGTGCTGATAGCTGTATTTTCCCCTGCAGAAAGGTTTATTTGTGTATTTCTGCCGGGGCGTTCTGGACTTTCAGTATGGTAGTAGTATTACCCCAGATAGCTATGCCATGGAGCCTATTTGTGTAACAGAAGACTATGGAAAAGACTTTGGCTCCATGGCGATTGGACTGTATGTATGTGATCTGAGCGCCATTTCGTAATAATGTGCGCTCAGATCTAAGCTATCTGGGGATATGTTGCATGTATATGTTTTATGTAGTAATTGTAACATTGTGTAATTTTATGTCTTTTTGCTGCCATGTGTTCAATGGTGTTTTGCCTCTGTCCTTGGAGATAATTGGATTACTTCCCAATTATCTCCAGGATAGAAGACACTGTGGAACTAGTTTTGGGCAGAAAAGCCATGCTTCATTGGTCACAAAGGACTTCCGACTAACTTTTGTTTTAAATATGTTTATTGTCATCAATATAAACACGGGTGTTGAACATAGTATTATTGACACAGATAGTCGCCTACGCAGAGGCGTGCATATTGAAAGTGTAAACAACGTGAGGCCTACATATTTCAGTTAGCTCAGAGTAACATATAGTTGCCTGCGCAGAGGCATAGAAGTCAAAATAAACACGCAATGACAAATATTAGGTATTCATAGGCCTTGCAAAGCTAGACATACAAAAGGTGTTAAACCTGCTTGGTACTGCGTTGTTAGGGCGTTGTTGTCAGGTATGTAGTGGCAATTAGTAGTGGCAGTTAGTAACGTGTATTCAGCTATCAACTCATTGAATGGTACTAGTGTGGCTCGTTAATGGGTGCTTTCATTAAGGTGCGTCTCGCACATTTTGCCGCTAGGTATGTGACATGGACTGGTGTGTTGTAGGCCCTCTGATCTTAGGTGCTCTGGGTATGCAATCCAGTCGTTGAGCCAGCGGTTTTAGCACTAATGTCATGTAGCCTTGCGTGTGATGTGTCACGGCCCTTGTCCGTGAACTTTAGCCCTTAAGGGTACCATAGAACAATTTATTTACGTGACTTTTATATTACATGTTTGAACAAAGTGTTGCATGGTACAGTTTACATTTTACCCTTTACATTTAACTGACGACTTCCTTATTTGGAGAGTGCACTGTGGGTGGCATATTTTAACAATACACTGTTTTCTTCTGAAATGCCTGCATTTGTATTTATCCTTGTTGCCATAAACTGCAGTGAAGGCCCATCTTGCGAAAATGGGCTAGTGTCTGCGTGCTCTGGCCTTTTGCCTGCAGCCCTGAGTTCTAGTGTGTCTTGTGGCTATCAGCTCGTGTATATCGAGGTTATATTTGTTTTGTACGTTTCGTGTCCTTCCCCTCTGCTAGTAATGGTGAAACCTTTTGCGGTAAGTCTGTGTCTCCTCTATTGCGTGTGTCCATGGTTGTGTCTATGTTGTGTTGCTTTATTCTGGAGCTCTGTGTGTCTGCCTCTATTGTTGCGTCTTTGTGGTTCAGGTTTCTGTGTCTGAGTCGCTGTCTGTGTGTCGTGGTGTTGTCGCGTTTAGGTGGGTTCGCCTGTGTGCGTGGTTGTGGTGCTGTCCTGTGGATTTTGGGGTGGATCAAAAAGGTCTGTGTTTGGGCTGTGGATGTGTGTGGAGCTCAGATCGTGTGGTTTCGCAACTCCCGTCTGGTGCTATCTGACTGCAGTGGCCGTCTGCTCTATGTCTTGGCCGTCCGTGTGTTTGTAGTGGGTCTTGGTTCAGGTAGAGCAGCTTGAAGTCTCGGCGTATTTTTTTTTTTGTCTCTATAAATATGTGCCCGTGAGAGTGTGCTCTCCGGCCGGACTTTTTTCTGCACGTACTCGTCGCGCTGCCGCTCGTATGTGTTGTGTGTTCACTTGTGTATGTCCTTGACTGGCCTGTTCATTGGCTCACCTCCAGCTGTCCTTTGGATATATGTCTATATATGGTGGCAAGTCGTGTTTCGTCCCGACTAACTTTTGAACTAATGGAAGGATTTGCATGATTTTTGGTTATGTTTATATTTAAAGTATGCTGATTCTGAATATTTATGTGAATATGATGCATATTTTTAAAGTTACAGTATATGTATAAAAAGTGTATTTTTCCTGCCTGTGATAAATTACATTAACCCATTGTGTTCAGTAATGATATCACAGGCAGAGGGGAGGGATTGTATGTTGGTGCTGGGTGTGTTTTACGGTTTGCCTGTAAATGATTGGTTGTACTGTGTCCCACCCTGTGGGATGTCCCCTTGCATGGGGACTTGCATAAATGCCAGTGTGTGGTCATTAAAATCAGATCATCTTGTACCTTTCTTGAAGCCTTGGCTCATGTTTGGGGAATTGGAGAACTACACTCTGGGGATTGCTATAATCACTATACTCCCCAGGGTATAATCACTAAGCTCTGCTCTCTGGGGAAAGAGAGGTTCCCCACTGGAAGCTGGACCCTGGCCTTGGGTCCAGGGTGGGTGGAGACGGCGAAACCCCAGCGCAGCTGCATCGCTGGAAGTGGGGTCTGCAGTGCTGATGGTGTCGGTTGGAGTGCTTGGAGTCCTCAGCAAGCACTAGGCACATCGATTGGCGGAGGTACTCAGTCGGAGTGCCAGCGTTTCATCACATACCTTGTATGGGAACAGTAAATGAGAGGTAGGAATATTACAGCTAAACACAAACACTACTTTAGTCCTTAATGTACAACATGGCCAAAACAGTCCAGTCCTGAAGGGGTTAAATACTTTCATTCTGCGGACTGCACTTGAAAAAGACCCTGGAGGGTCGAAACGTGTTGTGCTAGCTGCTGTGTCAGCCATTTCTGTTTTTATTATTTTATACCAAATAAATGTTTATTTTAACACTTCACCTTACCTGGTTCCTGAGTTCCTGCTAAGAAAAACTTATTACAAACATCTAAGAGGAGGATCAGATCCAGTGCATCCCTTGGTGGATGAAATACCTTTACAGTCCAGAGCCTAACTTATGTGGCTCTGGAAAGTGTGAGTGAACCTTTTTTTATTCTCCACATATTGTAAATAGGTTTCAACAGTATACACTATGTTGTTTTCGTGTATATATTATATATAGGGCCCACAGTTACTGTCTGTTGCTGAAAATAGGACCTATACAAGATTTAAAGGTAAAATATTCCACTGTTTGTGTGCTTTCACCTTTTTTTTTTTGCTTCTGTTCACTATATCTTTTATTTGGTGTAATAAGTGACTGTACACCAAGGTGTTTTTAAGCTGCACCAGTTGTAGTATTTTGTGTATAGCACCCTTTTCCCTTCTATTGTGTATTTCTTAGATCTATAAGATTAGGCAGAAAGAGGCCAAGCAAGTTACAAGAGCCTCAGAAGCACACACACACAAGAGAAAATAGCACAGTCAGTAAAAAAGGGGCATAAATTTTTTTTTAGATGCATAAATGAGAAAAGGAAAGTAAAACAAGGATTAGTTAGATTAAAAACAAAAGAAGAGATGTATGTAGAAGAGGATAAATGTTTAGCTGATTGCCTCAATTAATATTTTTGTTCAGTATTTACAGATGAAAATGAAGGAAAGGGGCTTCAGTTAGGAAAAAGGATAAATTAGTTATTTGTTACATGTGAGTTTACAGAGGAAAAGGTTCTATATCAACTGTCAAAAGTTAAGGCAAATAAGTTGATGGGGCCTGATGCTATACACCCAAAGTTATTAAAAGAACTTAGTGGTGTACTAGCAAAACCATTTATTTAACCAATCATTGTTAACAGGAGTAGTCCCAGAAGATTGGAAATTAGCGAATGTTGTACCCATTCACAATAAAGGTAGTAGGGAGGAGTCGGGCAACTATAGGCCAGTAAGCCTTACTTCAGTAGTGGGGAAAGTGATGGAAACCATGTTAAAGGATAGGATTGTTGAACATCTAAAATCACATGGATTTCAAGATCAGAGACAACATGGGTTTACTTCAGGGAGATCATGCCAAACTAATCTAATTGATTTTTTTGATTCGGTAACTAAAATAATAGATCAGGGTAGTGCAGTAGACATTGCTTACCTAGATTTCAGTAAGGCTTTTGACACTGTTCCACATAGAAGGCTTAAACTGCAAACTTTAAGTTTGGATTGCAATATTGTTGAATGGGTTAGGCAGTGGCTAAATGACAGGCAACAGAAGGTTGTAGTCAATGGAATATATTCGAAGCAAGGTTTAGTTACCAGTGGGATGCCTCAGGGATCTGTACTTCTCTTTAATATTTTTATTAGTGATATTACAAAAGGTCTTGATGGTAAGGTATGTATTTTTGCTGATGATACTAAAATTGGCAATAGGGTTGATGTTCCAGGAGGGATAAGTCAAATGGCAAATGATTTAGAAAAATTAGAAAAATGGTCAGAGCTGTGGCAACTGACATTTAATGCGGATAAGTGCAAGATAATCCACCTTGGACATAAAAACCCAAGGGCAGAGTATAGGATATTTGATACCTTACTAACCTCAACATCTGAGGAAAGGGATTTAGAAGAATGCTAGCAGAATGCTTAGTTGTATAGGGAGAGGTATTAGCAGTAGAAAGAGAGAAGTGCTCATGCCATTGTACAGAACACTGGTGAGACCTCACTTGGTTAAAGGAACTTAACATATATAGCTTGGAGGAAAGACGAGACAAGGGGGATATGATAGAAACATTTAAATACATAAAGGGAATCAACACAGTAAAGGAGGAGACTATATTTAAAAGAAGGAGAACTACCACAACAAGAGGACATAGTCTTAAATTAGGTTTAAAAATAATATCAGAAAGTATTACTTTTCTGAGGGGGTAGTGGATTCATGGAATAACCTTCCAGCTGAAGTGGTAGAAGTTAACACAATGAGGGAGTTTAAGCATGCGTGGGATAGGCATAAGGCTATCCTAGACTTAGGATAAGACCAGGGACTAATTAAAAGTATTTTGAAATATTGGGCAGACTAGATGGGCCAAATAGTTCTTATCTGCTGTCACATTCTATGTTTCCATGTTTCTATTTTGTACTATTGCCTACTGCCTAATTGCTTAATTGCAGGATTTTCCATTGCCCAATTGCTTAATCTAATACACCTTCTTCTGAATTCTACGTACTAGAAAACATGGTGGGTCTGGTTACCCTGGGTATAACAGTTTGGAAACCTGAATCAATACCATGTGAACAAAAACTAGGCAATGATGATCACAATGATCCTGTAGATGGAAAAGGCTATTGGTAGTTAATAATTGGTAGTTAATCACCAGATGTATGCTGGGTTATCAGTAAATCAATACAATGCTTGTCAAACCAACAGAAAAACATTTGACCACAGCCTAATATGCGATGAGGTACTTGAAACATACCATTAATTATGAGATATGCTTCAAGAAGTATAATCAAGACCTGAAACTCAAAGTGTATTCTTGTACTGATTGGGACTCTGATGTGAATAAAAAAAGGAGTTTGACCAGATACATCTTTAGCCTAACTGAGAAAGGTCCTCCGATGACACATAAATGGCATAAACAGGCCACAGTAGCTTTATTTACATGTGGAGTTTGGTACACGGCTTTAGCCGTGACTACACAAGAATTTTTGTATCTAGTACAGTTACTCAGAGGGATGGACAAAAAGTCTCAAGATGATGCATTACAATCACCACAGATACAAATAGGTATGATAGTTGACACTTAATGTGAATAATATATTTATATAGCTATAAATATATCTCTATATATATGTATATAAATAACAGCAATTGTAACACTAGTGGATGCTCCTTTTATAACACAAAAAATCTTAAGTATTAATAAAACCAAACTTAGTGATTTACCCCACCCATAAAACAAAGTGTAAAAGCAGGACTAAAATTTGTATCGGATAACACTTACACCTTAACCCCTTAAGGACCAAACTTCTGGAATAAAAGGGAATCATGACATGTCACACATGTCATGTGTCCTTAAGTGGTTAAAGCAAGAATGTCAAACTTAAAAGCTTACACGGGCCAAATGAACAAGGTTAAAGTTTATGTGGGCCGCAAAAAAAATATTTTTCATAGTTTTTTTTCCGTTGGTTTATTTTGAAAAGTACAGTATAAAGAAAGTTGCCTAACTGACACTGGACTTCCTCATGCTCATAGGGCTTCAAAGAGCGAATTTATTTTAAGGAGACGTGCATTTGCATATAACTAATGTTTCAGTCCAACTACCTTGACATATTAAGAAACGTTTGGTAATGGGACTGAAATGGTGAATAACACACTGCCCCCTCACACGACTCTAACACACTGCCCCCTTCCACCACTCTAATACACTGCCCCACCATCACCACTTTAATACACTGCCTCCTCCTTCCCCAATTTAATACAACACCCTCCCCAATACATTCACCATTTCAGTCCCATTACCAAACGTTTCTTAATATGTCAAGGTAGTTGGACTGAAACATTAGTTATATGCAAATGCACGTCTCCTTAAAATAAATTTGCACAGCAGTAAAAAACAAATGACATTATCTTGATGATTTTGAAGTCCTATGAGTGTGTTCTTCACTTTGACTGAGATCATCAAAACTTGATAATCTCAGCCAATCCAATGCCTTTCCATAGGAAAGCATTGGGAGGCTATTGTGCATGTGTGGCAAAAAGCTGCGCGGCCAATCAGCATCTCCATGGGGAGCATTCAGCGCCTCCATGGAGACTCAATCTAATACACTGCCCCCTCCCCCATTCTAATTGACTGCCCACAAATCCAATACACTGCCCCCCTACTCTAATACACTGCCCTCTACCTCCCTCAAATTAATACACTGCTACCTTCACCCCATTTAATACACTGCCCCTTAATCTGATACACTGCCCCTCCTTCCTACACTCTAATTGAATATACTGCCCCACTCCAACCATTCTAATTTAATACACTGCCCTCTCTCCACCAATTTAACACACTGCCCTCCCACCAATTTAACACACTGCCCCCTCACACAACTCTAACACACTGCCCCCTTCCACCACTATAATACACTGCCCCACCATCACCACTTTAATACACTGCCTCCTCCTTCCCCAATTTAATACAACACCCTCCCCCAATTTAAAACACTGTCTCTCCTACCATTCTAATACACTGCCCCCGATCACCACTCATACACTGCCCTTCCCTCAATTTAACACACTGCCCTGCCATCACCACACTAATACACTCCTTTCCCCAATATAATACACTGCCTCCTCCTTCTCCATTATAATATACTGTCCCTCCCTCCACATTTAATACACTGCCCTCAACAAATTTAACACACTGTTCCCCTCTCACTCTAATACATTGCCCCACTCCCTCCCCCAAATTAATATACTGCCCTTCCCTAATTAAACACACTGCCCACTCCCTCCCACCACTGTAATACACGGCCCCACTCACTCCCCCAATTTAAGACACTTGCCCCTCCCTCCCTCACATTAATACACTGCCCCTCCTCCCCAATGTAATACACTGACCCTGTCCCTCCCCCAAATGAATAAACTCCCCTAAACCAAATTAATACACTGCCCACTCCCCTAATTTAATACACTCTCCCTATCCTTCCCCCAAATTAATACAGTGCCCCTCCATCCCTCAAATTAATACACTGCTTACTCCCTTCCCTCCCCAAATTAATACACTGCCCTCCCCTCAATTCAACACACTGCCCCACTCCCTCGCCAAACATAATGCACTGATCCCCTCCCTCTCCCAAATTAATACACTGCCCCCTCCCTCCCCTAAATGAATACACTGCCCCCTACCTCCCTCCCTCAAATTAATACACTGCCCTCCCTTCCCCCAAAAATTACACCGCCCTCTCCCATCCTCAAATTAATACATTGCCCCCTCGCTAATTTAACACACTACACAGGAAGGTCCTTCAAGCCCTTCTTCTTTCACCTTAAGATGAGCCGCCTGTCCTTCAGTTCCAGCTCTTCTCTGTTAGCAGGCCACATGCTCCTCTGGCACTGCGAGCAGGAGGGAAGGGGGAGTGGCTGGTTTGCTCTGCAGACAGACAGCCACTCTGTGCTCTTGCGGCTGTGTGAGATAAGACCAGAATCAGACAGGAAAGATCTTTCCTGTCTTGCGGCTGGTCGCAGCCACAGCACAAAGCGGCCCAAGGGCAAGCGGGATGCAAATATACTCACTGGGGGCTGCAAGGTTGACATGCTTGCCTTAAAGCATATACCGGGACCAGGGCTGGAGCGTCCATAAGGTGGCACAGACAGCGACCCTAGAGCGCACCGGCCCGGGGGGCACAAGTTTCAAGTGACCAGCAGGAAGGAAGTGCACAGCGCTCCCTCCTACCTGTCACTCCTTCTAGCATGAAAGAGCAGAGCAGACCGCGGTACAGGAGCTTCTGTTTCCTGTACCCGGCTAGACTGACAGGAAGTGCTCACTGAGAGGTAATGAGGCACACCCGGGAAGGGAGGGGACAGGACCACTAAGGAGGGGGGAGAGAGAGGAACACTAAGGGACAGGGGAGGGGAGAGAAACACTAAGGGGCAAGAGGGGGGAACACTAAGGGACAGGGGAGGGAGGGGAAATAAACACTAAAAGGGGGAGAGCGGAACACTAAGATACCGGGAAGGGAGGGGAGAGGAACACTAAGGGACAATTACGGGAGGGGAGAGAAACACTAAGGGACGGGGAGGGAAGGGAGAGGACCACTAAGGGGGGGCACTAAGGTACAGGGAAACCCCACATACATTCAAAAAGCAACACTACACATAAATGCATGCTTGCATTCAAATGCCAACACCACATACAAACATACCCCTACATTCACACAAACATACTCCATACAAAAACATGCTTACATCCAAACACGGCTCAGTACTAAATACAACCCTGCAAGCATGGGAAAATGGTAGAGTCCCAGCTGTCAAAGCACTGTTGAAGTTGCACAACAGATAGGGATCTACCTTTTGGCCTGCCTTGCGATTGGTGGTCCCCATAAAATGGTTACTTTAGTTCCAGCACTGCATTGTGCTGGAGGATGTAATTGCATGCCAGGGAGTGGGAGTGTCCTCAAAAGGTGAGATTGTTGATTCTGAGGTGTTTATGGAAGCTCCCAAAAACACCAGGTTTTTTTTGATGGTGTTAGGCTGCTTTTTCTATCGTTTTTCAACCATCTGAATTTTGTAAGAACTGCAACAACTTCCTTTGTGTGTCTCCATGATATCTGTTGATCTTGAGCCACTATTAGGAGATCATCTAGGTAATGGAATACCTGAATTTCTTCTGCCTGATCTGATAATAGGAAACCTTTAAGTTCACTGAAGTCAACCAGCCGTCTTTGTGTATTGCTTGTTTTATGTTGGAAATTGACTCAATCTTGAACAATCTTTTCTCCAAAAATGGATTTAGTCCCCAGGTTTTGTGGCAAAGAAAACTTTGCCACCAGGTTTTGTAGCTGTAATAATTTTTGTATTTGTTGACTCATGGCTTGATATTTGATGCCCGTGAAAACCCTTACTCTTCATACTTGCCATTTCTTTGATATTTCTCTAAATTCCACCCAATTGGCCCATATTGGATTGAACTCCTTTAGGCAACCTCTTACATGGTCTGCCTAGCATCATAAAGATATAAAATATTTATTCATCTCATACTCTAGTAAGAAACCTGAACCAGTTAGTCCTACCACGCAGGCTGTTTACTGGATCCGTCAAGGCTGAACCTCCCTGGTAGTACCATGCTGAACATGGTAGGGGAGAACCAAAAGAAATGTATGATTGTATAGGGTAATAAACTATCTCTGCCTGTCAGCTAGGGCATGAAAAAAATGGGGTGCTCAGGATGGAGGGGACTTGTATTAAGTATGTTATTTAATCAATTAATCAATTAATTATTCCTTTCTTGACAGCTGGGAAGCTTTGCCTATAAGTGATGCTGCCATTTAACTTGGCCAGAAAATTACAATATAAGCTTCTAATAGTATAAATGGAAGAAAAAACAAGCCAGATGGTTAGTCACATATATCTGTCATGACAGGTTTACTTTAAGTGCATATCAATACAAATATAATTTTAAAAAACACCCATCTTTTTACAACAACCATCAGTAAACTGCAAAAAATGTTTTACTCTGTTAGGGGCATTCGGAATTGTAGAATGTAACAAAATGCAAATTAAATTGTCTGCAGAAAGAAGAAAAAGCCTTGTTTAAATGTTTCACTACATTTTTGGTTCATTTTTGTCGCTTGCT
Source organism: Pelobates cultripes (assembly GCA_933207985.1). Classification (NCBI taxonomy): domain Eukaryota; kingdom Metazoa; phylum Chordata; class Amphibia; order Anura; family Pelobatidae; genus Pelobates; species Pelobates cultripes. The sequence continues at coordinate 215,308,598 of OW240913.1, read as the reverse complement.
TTTACACGTGTCCTGGGTACAATTACTTTAAACTTTCTGTCAGTAGCCTTGAGACTTTGAAAATAATGTGACAGCTAAACCACTGTTGTATCTAAAGAGATACAGAAAAAAAATCATGAAAGTGTTCCATAGGATCTTTCATCTTCACATCATTTATTAAACTCTGATATTGCTTTTTTCTATTTCTTGCTTTCGATCATTGCTTTCAAATTCGATGACTGATTCTCAGGCTGGAGTTGACTTCTTTGAAATAATGTCTCAAGGACTGTCATTAGAACAAGGCATTGAAGACAGTTGTTTAGGGCACATCCATTCCACAGGAGACCAAAGTGGTTTTCTTTAATATCTCACACAGATAAATGTTCTATTTTATACACCTTCATCCTAATGTTGAGCCAATTGTAGTACACTTAATTGCCAATTTGTTAGGTACAGCAATGTTGTATTTCTAGTGGTGGTACAAAGTGTACTTCAGAACAGACTGCAGAATTTGTGACATGAATTCAACAACATTTTGGAAACATTGATTAGGATATTGACTAGAAATGGAGATTTGTTTCAGACTGAACGGCGGTTTCAAATTCGGCACAATCGGCTGAATTTCTGAACCACTATGTAGCATATTTTTGGAACAATTGACCAACGCAAACCTGAGCATGCTAATTTTGTTTTATTATTCAGAGTGCAATTCCTGGCATCAGAAAAAAGTGAGATGCAATGGAAAAGAGGCTGTTTATTTATTTATTTATTTTTGGTGGAGGCAAATAAGCAGCTTTGTTTGCCGTAGTGGATGAGTGGTCTGCCCAAGCATGTGGGCCATATCGCCTGACTAATCAAGAGGTAGAAAAAAGATAATTGATTGTAAGGGAACGGCCAGAAAACTGTTGATTTTATTCACATATCAAGTGGTAATTAACCAATAGATGGAAAAAAAAGTAGGAACAGTAAAACAATGTATACTTTCCAAAAGGCTTTGACTGCAGTTGTTGAAGGAGATAGAGCAGCAGTGATACTTTGTGATTCACTCTTTTCACTACCTTTGTGGGAGTGAGAGATAGCATGTGTTATTTATTTTGGATTTAGGTTTCACTTATTGCTGTATCTAGCTAGCTACTGTCAATGACACTTGAAACATCTTTGACTGGGAGATAGAATATTGCCATAGTATCGTTCATCCTAGTGTGAGATCAGGTTTAAGGTAAAAGTTGTGTTAGTATACACAAAGCACACTCATTCATATCTCCTTTAACAATTCTCAAACCTAACCTGTCCTATCTCTTCAACCTCCCTCTACTCCACCCACTCCTCTCAACTAGATATGATGACATCTCCTAACATTGTAAGCACCCACGATTGCAACCTTGGCACTCCAAACTGACCCGGTACCTCCAAAAATGCTCTAGAACTGCTGGACGCTGCTGGAGAAAATGTTATTCTGCATCTGACTTCATCCACCATAAATCTGCACCCACTGAACCCCCTGAGTTTCCTGGGCCCCATACAGTTGTATTGACTGTACCCCCCTGATAGTGGCACTGTTCAGAGTTCATATCTCCTCTTAAAAAATAATCTGTGAAAACCAATGTGTAGATGACGGCCAATGCCATGAACCATTCACCCATAGCACTAAAGTAATAATAAAGGCTGGGTGGTGATATTTGTGTCTTTCTGCCAATCTTTGCTCAGCGTGACTATTGATGAATGTTCTGCACTTTAATATAAACCTCTTTGACTAATGGGGAGTCTGTCTTGTACTATTTGTTTACTTTTATTATAATTTATTGGTCAACAATATCTTATTCATCCTTTTTTTTGTCTAATTTATATTTTATATTTGTGCAGTAATGTGCCTACTTGAGTAATACCCATCTCTGCATGTGTATCATATTCTCATTACTACTATTTGTGGAACCTCACTTTTTTTTCTACAACTAGAGTTAGTTGTGTGCACCACCCTACAGTTATGTCATTTTTTTAGTTCCCCTTAAAACCCTCTTCTACTGAGTATTGCCAATGTTGGTCTCTAACTGAGATGCTCAGAGTTACCGTTTTCATTTTTTCGATACCATATCACTCAATATGTCCTCAATTTAATATTGTTGGATTTGCGTTTCAAATTATATAGTATATTTGGATAAACTTTTAAAATTATGTTTTAAAAATATTAAAATTATATTATATATAAATATACCGATATTTCAAAATATTACAAAATTTTACTTTAAAACAATGTTTCCAAAATATTAAAATATAAAAAAAATCATATATAAACTTATAGCAAAATATCAGAATATTACAATATTAACATGTTTTTCACAATATTAAATAATTTTAAAAGTGTGTCAAAAAACATTAAATCATTTGAAAATCTTGTCCAACAGTATTAAATCAAGGCTTATATACTAGTTATATTTAAACCTCTATTCTGGTAAGACTATTGTTTTTTACTAATATACTTTAAAAAAAAGAGAGAGGGAACATGATTGGGCATTATTTTTCTTATTTTCATTTTGTTGTAGAGTATATGTGTTGCTACACTTGCATGGTTTTTTACTAAAGAGAGAAGTCAAACTGAATTTCACATTTAAGGCAAGAGTAACGGAACTGAAAGCATAGCTGATTTAGAGAACATTTCCAGTCCAGCTGTCTTGACTCTTGACATTAAATTTGAAATTCCCTTGAATTTACTTTAACCCCTTAAGGACACGTGACATCTGTGACATGTCATGATTCCCTTTTATTCCAGAAGTTTGGCCCTTAAGGTGATACATTAATTTTTTTTTAATTTAGTGAACAACCCAGTAGTTTACATGAAAGCTGAATTTATTTTTTTATAAAAATGTCATTGTATGCTGCTAGATAGATATTTTAGTTTGAACTATGTGTCTTTATTACTCTTCCAATTCAAAAATCTCAAGCAAACAAACAAAAAAAACTTGATGCACTGTGTATTTTCTTTTTGCTTATTTTTTTACAATTAAACCGATTTTTATTTACAGAAAAGAGAAAATATTTTTTTTTGCCATAGGATAACCAAGTTAACATAGCACTCAGATGGAAATGTATTGAAAATTTAATTTTACACCTTCCTCGATTGAACTGTAGATTGAACTTTTGTCTTTTTTATGCAACCCTCCAACCCCCTGTTTTTAGGGAAATTACACATACTCACAATTATTTATACATATACATTCATATTCACGCATACTTACATTTATATACATTCATACACACATGCATTCACAGATACACAGCTCTCAATTTAATACGCTTTCCAAACGATTCTTAGTTAATGGCTCTGAGCAACCCCCTCCCCAAGAAGGAAGGAAGCAAGAACTGTCGGCTCTTTACAAATTACTCACTGATGATCCGCAGTGTAATTCCAGCCCTCCCCATGGACCACCAGATAATTCAACAGACCACCAGGGAATGTATTCTTGTCCCCCTTTCTGCCCAGGGGGTAAGCAGTAGGGTGACAAATGTAATAAAAATAAATAAATGTCATTACTACATGGGAAGACTGTTATTAAATCAGCATCCCAACATACATTTACTCCCATCACACCCCCTCACTCACCCTGCCACAATCACTTACCCCCAATCTTGTCACACTCACCACCCCCATCCTGTCACAATCACTTCCTCTGACTCTATCACACTCACACCCTAACTCTATCATACTCACCCTGTCAGATGTACCCCCAAACGCTGTCACACTTAACGTTCTCATCCTGCCACACTCACCATCACACTGCCACACTTACCCCTCACATTGTGACACTTATCCACCCAGTCACCCTTTTACTCACCCTATCACAGTAACTCTCTTAAGATTGCCATACACAGTCACCATCCCATATACACGAAACACACAGAGACTACAAACAGACCTATGTAAACACAACACAATGCAATCAACTACATCACACATACTCCCACATACAGATACAAACAAGGATGCACAGGCACATGCACAAATACACAATGCCAGAGACACAGACACACTAGTCAGAACTTCACACACACACTCGCAGGCACATAGATATGTACACAATGCAAAAGACATAGACACACTCAATCATAAATGCACACACTGGCAGGTACATGTTTGTACATAAGGTTAGACACAATACAGCTCTGAGTCTCCTCCACAAACAAAAGACTCAGCCATAACAAACGCTCTCACACACCCCACTCAAAGAACTAATATAATACAGGAAATTTCAAAAACTTTCAAACACAATTTTCAAATGTCCATTTTTTTTTCTGTAGGTCTATCAGTTGCTTAGCAATATCTTTTTTTTTTCTTTCCTATCTATTTAAAGTGAACAGTGGATTTTAGCTAATAACAGAGCCCAATTCAAAAAGCACCCTTCATTCACAAATTTCCACTGCACCTGCACCACTTAGTAAAGCATTTTCTCAGCCAGCTCTGTACAGCGCATTCATCCCACATTTGTAGAAATGCCAAATTTTCATTCCGACTTAATTTCCATTTCACACTTTCCACTTTATTCTGCAGGTCCCACTACTCATCGCTTCCTTCTTTGGCAGCCCAAAATAACATTGGTTTTATTTATAATGTGGCTGAGAAGGCAGTTTGAAAGACAAATTATTTATGTTACCCAAATGTGCATTTAAATGTATGCATTTGTGTATGCTGGTAGTGATGTTAAATTTTTATTTATGTGTTGAATTTATATATAAGCAATGTTTCCAAGATATATATGCTATACGCTAGCTTATCAAAATGTGAGCCGACCTTGCTTTGTGATCTCTTTATCAATATATTGTTTGTATTCATATTTGTAGTGTTATACATTACTAAGGTTATAGCATGCAAAAGGAAAATGTTGTAATGCTCTGAAACATTTAAGACGAATGAAGTGACGAATGAAGCTCAAGATAACAAATAAATATAGCAATTTTCAGTCTGTTTAAAGCTATGTGACATAACTAACTGATCAGTACTCTATCTGCAGTATCATACGACAGCAGATTTATTCCTTAGTACGGTCAGTGAGAATTTTATTATTGTATCCCAAGATATAAGATGGTAAATTTAGATTTAAATAGTATTTTTGGAAAATGTTTACCAACTCGTATTTTAATCTCTGCTATATTAGACTAAATTGTGAAATTCATAATTCAGTTCCTGACATTTTCTGATTTAGTGAATGTATAGGTTTAACCTAATATATGCATAATATATATATACTGATCAGCCACAACATTAAAACCTCTGACAGGTGAAGTGAATAAAGGGACACTATAGTGACCAGGACTACTATAGCTTATTGTAGTTGTTCTGGTGAGTATAGTCTGTCCCTGTAGGATGTTTAGTGTAAACAACTTTTCTAACAAGAGGTGAGGGGGCAGGGGGGGGCATTCACCTAAACAGTGGTTTTAGGACTATAGTGTCAGGAATACACACTTGTGTATATATATTCCGGCTCCCAGCCTCACTCTGCGGCGCGCGAGGGAGCTGATCAGACTGCTCAGAGGAAGAGCTCCCTTGCCACCCGCCTGCCCAGCATGTCAGTTAGTCACAAGGCTAACAAGGCATTTGCCCTGGGCATTTGGGGAGCGGCTTTTTTTGCCGCCCCCTGGAAAATGCCACCCAAGGCAAATGTATTGTTTGCCTCGCGGCTAAAACGTCCCTGCATGGAGCAATGGAAGAATGTTGACTGGGCTGCTGAATCACATTTTTTTTAAATCAGGTTGAGGGCATGTGTGTTGTTTACCTGGGAAAGAGATGGCAGCAGGGTGCACTATGTGAATAAGGCATTACTCTGGAAAACCTGGGAAACCTTGGGTCCTGCCATTCAAGTGGATGCTACTTTGACATGCACCACCTACCTAGAAATTGTTGCAGACTAGGTACACTTCCTCATGGCAACGGTGTTCCCTGGTGGAAGTGGTCTCTTTCAGAATGCACTCTGCTAAACTGCTACAAAAATGTTCAAGAATGGTTTGAGAAACATGGCAAAGAGTTCAAGATGTTGCCTTGGTCCTTAAATTTTCCAGAGCTTAATCCGATTGAGCAACTGTGGGATGTGCTGGAATAACTAATCCAATCCATAGAGGACCCACCACTCAGCTTGCAGGACTTAAAGAATCTGCTTCTAATGCCTTGGAGCCAGATACCACAGGACACATTCAGAGGTTTAGGGAGTCCATGCCTCGATGCTGTTTTGGTAGTACGACGGGGACCTACATGATAGGTAGCAGGTGGTTTTAATGTTGTGCCTGATCATATTAACACAGAAAAAAATTAAGCCTTGTGCTTCCATTGCAAAAAAAAAAAGCTACCCTTGCATTCTCCCAAATATTTGTGCACATTTAAATAACTGGAGGTCTTTAGCAAAAATCAAAAGCATTTGATTGGACATAATGTTTGAAGATGAAACCATGCTTGCTGGCAAAAAAAGGAGGTGGCAGGACTGTGTCTCAACACTGGAAACAAGGTAAGTAGAAAATATTACTGCTATATTTTTAGCATGAAAATAGGGGGGGGGGGGAGAAAGGTTACTGTAATGGCAGGGAATTTAATCCCTTAAGGACCAAACTTCTGGAATAAAAGGGAATCATGATATATCACACATGTCATGTGTCCTTAAGGGTTTACAGTCCTCAATACAAAGAATACTGAGAAAAGTTAGGTGAACAGAAAAAAATCTCACTGTAGTTATAAACCATATATGATAAAATTCACAAACCATAAATACCTTGGTAAGTAAGTATTCTAATACAGCTCAAAATGCAGTGACATAGAAATCATTAAGAGAGCTGTCTTGGCATCATAACCACTAAACAACTAACATGCTGATGTAGTGGTTATGTCACCTTTAGGATACAGACACCACTCACCAGTTCTAGGTCAAATCGGTGTTTAGTGTTTTACCAAACCTGGGGGTCACTAGGACACCTGCAGCCTGGCTCATGCTCACCAGAATTGCAAACAGCATGATTATGTTTACAGCCATATTATACGAATTATGGAATATGAAGGTATTTTACAATGCCATGTATATCATGTATATGACGTACATAGATTATATACCTCCTTTTGCAGGTTGATAATATCATAATACATACTGCTACAAATGCTTTCATGAACTAAAGCATAGTGTGTAATTACTTCCATATTTAACATTACTTTTCATAAGATTTCTCCAAAACCATGTTCCTTATCCTGCTGTGTCCTTTGGCGGCTCCCATCATACACCATCACATAAGGTCAATTTTAGCATTAGATGGAGAGAAAAACACCACCAAGCAAAACATGACTAAAATAAGAAAAAAGAAGCAAACATAATTTAATGTAATAAATCATAGCACAGCAGGAAATCAAAATAACAGATACTGAGAAAAAAAAAGAAAAGAAAATCTATAAAATGTCAACATGTTTCATGCCACCTGGTACAGGTGAATGAAGTGTTTCTTCTCTGTTCATCAGATTTTCCCTTAAAACTTCAACAATTTTTAATATGGAGACCTTTGGTGACATGATTAGCATGGGCCCAAACTTGGCCCCAGATATAGGAAAAGTATCTTACAGATATTAGAGGGGAGGGGAGGAAGATGAATGGTCCTTGGGGTGAAAGAAAGTTAAAGAACGAGTAGACCTAATTATATTAGATAAAGTATTCATCAGAAATTTAAATTATATAGAAAAATATAAAAACATGAGATAAGGTTAGCAAATTGATAACATGGGTGCTAAGAATATCAACATTCTGCTGTTTATAATAATGAGGAAATTATATCATTAACCTACTTTAGAATGGCCACAGCCTGAGACAACAAAAGTATTAAAATGTCTGAGATTGATGAAAGGCAGAAATCTCTGGTTTTCTTCTCTACCAATAAGATGCTGCTGATAAAAAAAACTGGTAAACCAGGGGCAGTTGAATGGTGTGTTACATAGTTACATAGCTGAAAAGAGACATCAAGTTCAGCCTTCCTCACATATGTTTTTGCTGTTGATCCAAAAGAAGGAAAAAAACACAGTCTGAAGCATTTCCAATTTTGCAACAAACTAGAAAAAAAAATCCTTCTTGACTCCAAATTAGCTGTCAGATGTCTCCTTGGATCAAACAGCTATTACCCCACTAATTAGAAATTATATCCCTGTATGTGATGTTTTTGCAAGTATTTATCCAATTGCAGTTTAAGCATCTGTATGGACTCTGATAAAACCACCTCTTCAGGCAGATAATTCCATATCCTTATTGCTCTTACTGCAAAAAAAACATTTACTTTGCCTTAGAAGAAACCTCCTTTCTTCCAGCCTAAATGTGTGACCTCGTGTCCTTTGTATAGCCCTGTTTATGAATAGATTTCCAGTTAATGGTTTGTACTGGCCCCGAATATATTTGTATAATGTTATCATATCCCCTCTGAGGCACCGTTTTTCCAAACTAAAGAGATTTAAATGTTTTAACCTTTCTTCATAACTAAAATGCTCCATTCCTTTTATCAATTTTGTAGCTCGTCTCTGCACTTTTTCCAGTGCCATGATATCCTTCTTTAGAACAGGTGCCCAAAATCGCACAGCATATTCAAGGTGTGGTCTTACCAGTAATTTATAAAGAGGGAAAATTATATTTTCATTCCGAGAATGTATGCCCCTATTTATACATGACAAAACCTTACTGGCCTTAGCAACTGCAGATTGACATTGCATATTGCTGCCTAATTTGTTGTCTATAACAATTCCCAAATCCTTCTAGTGTGTGGTTATCCCTAATTCACTACCATTTAGGGTGTAAGTTGTTTGTGCATTCTTGACCCCAAAGTGCATAACTTTGCATTTCTCTATGTTAAATGTCATCTGCCATTTTAGTGCCCAGTCCCTCAATCTATCCAAATCCCTCTGCAGCAAATCAATATCCTGCTTACATTTTATTACTTTACAAAGTTTTGTGTCATCTGCAAACCCTGAAACATGGCTTTCAATGCCTATTTCAAGATCATAAATAAATATGTTAAATAGAAGCGGTTCCAAAACAGAACCATGAGGGACACCATTTGCCACTTTTGTCCATCCTGAAAATGTACAATTAATGACAACTTGTTGTACTCTATCCTTAAGCCAATGTTCTACCCAAGAACAAGAGTAATCATCTAGACCAATTTCTTTTAGTTTGAAGACTAACCTATTGTGAGGTTCCTGTAGTTTTGGAGAACCAACTTCTCGACACGAATTTGAATGGGGTGCCACTGAAAAGGTGTAGATGTGAATTCTATAAAACGATCAGACACTGTCTGCAGCATCCATCAATCCATCGCTGTAGAAATAAAATGAGATAATCTACAAGCCCTAGTAATGCCAGTGGAAAAAAATTAGAGCAACAACTGAGATTTGACACAACATCTGGACAAACTGCATCTTCAGGCTGAACCACTATGGATCAATGGCCTGACTGAGTAAGGTGTTCATCTACTTAGAGAAACTTGCTTCACTAAAATGTGTGCCTTATTAAGGGACGTATAAACAGCGACATGGCAGTTAAACTCTCAACCAAAGTTGTCAGAATATGGTCCTCTATGCCCATTCAAAGTTTCATCAGAGAAGAAAAGCAGTTGAGAGAGAAGGCCAAATATATCAAGGCTTGAGTGGAGCAAGGCCACTGTTCCAACATCTGGTCAAAATGCAGGGTTGTGCCCACTCTGACAGACAGGGTAGGCCTGGGGCATTCAGCATGCAATTAGTAATGTATGTTATTTTCCAATGTCCTGTGGAACAAGAAGTGCAGAATGTCAGCTGCCCTGTAGAGGCAAACTTGGTCATCTTTGAATCAGCAGAGTGGGGCTCACCCACTACGATCTCCTGTGCAAAGTGTGAAGAACTGCCCAAAAGGCTGATGTCCACAGGTATGGTCTTGTCCTCAGGAAGCCCCTGCATTGTAGGAATCTATAAATGAATAATCATTAGCAGCCATTTTGTCCTTTGAAAAGGATGGAGCAAGGCCACTGTTCCAACATCTAGTCAAAATGCAGGGTTGTGCCCACTCTGACAGACAGGGTAGGCCTGGGGCATTCAGCATGCAGTTAGTAATGTATGTTATTTTCCAATGTCCTGTGGAACAATAAGTGCAGAATGTCAGCTGCCCTGTAGAGGCAAGATTGGTCATCTTTGAATCAGCAGAGTGGGGCTCACCCACTACGATCTCCTGTGCAAAGTGTGAAGAGCTGCCCAAAAGGCTAATGTCCACAGGTATGGTCTTGTCCTCAGGGCCGTCTTTAATAACGAATGGACCCTGGGCAAGTGTTTGCTTGGGCCCCCTGTGCCCTGCCGCTCTCGACCCTCACTCCCTGGTATGCAATCACGGCATCCATCCCAACGCAGTGGCGGTACTAAAGTAGAATGAATTTTATTGGGACCCCCAATTGCAAGGTTGGACTAAAGGTAGAACCCCATCTGTCGTGCAACTCCAACAATGCTTTGACAGCTGGGACTCTACCAATTTCCCATGCTTGCAGGTTTGTATTTAGCACTGAGCCATGTTTGTATGTTTGAATGTAAGCATGTGTTTGTATGGAGTATGTTTGTGTGAATGTGTTTGTATGTGGTACTGGAGTTTGAATGCAAGTGTGCATTTATGTGTAGTGTTTGTTTTTGAATGTAGGAGTGTGCTTGTATGTAGTGTTGACGTTTCAATGCAGGAGTGTGTTTTATATGTAGTGTTGAAGTTTGAATGGAGGGTGTATTTGTATTTAAAGTTGCGGCTCAGATGCACAGGTACACACTCTGACGCACAAGCAGATACACAGATACATACACTGACTACATACAGATAAACAGGCACATACACTGACAGACACACTGACACAGGTACATATATTGACACACACACAGACACATACACACGTATACACTGACAGACAGACATACTGACACAGGTACATATATTGACACACACACAGACACATACACTGGTAGACGTACTGACACACAGACAGACATACTGACACAGGCACATATACAGACATACTGACACACAGACACATATACCGACATACTGACACACACACACACAGACACATACACTGATCAACATACTGACACACATACACTGACAGATATACTGACACCCACATACACTGAGAAATACTGACACACACACACACTGGCACACACACACATGACACACACACAGATATACTGACACACACACAGACATACTGGCACACAGACAGATATACTGACACATGCATACACATGCACTAACAGACATACTGACGCACTGACAGACATACTGACACACAGATATACACACACATATATATTGACACACAGACAGACATACTGACACACACACAGACATGCTGACACACACATACACTAACACACAAACACACACACACACAAACACACACACACACACTAACACACATACACTAACACACATACACTAACACACAAACACTAAAACACACACACAAACACACACACACAAACACACACACACAAACACACACACACACTAACACACATACACACATACACAAACACACATACACAAACACACATACACACATACACAAACACACATACACACACACATACACTAACACATTTTTTTTTTTAAATGTAATCCCCCCAGCCTCCTTACCTTTTGGAGTGCTGGGGGGATTCCCTGGGGTCCAGTGGTGCTGCTGGGCTCCTGGGCGGGTGGCTGGTCGGGCAGGAAGGCGGGCGCGCTAGGGAGCACTCAGTGCTTCCTCTCTTCAGCTCCCTCAGCGCCAGCGTAGGGGGATGCACCGGCCCGGAGATGTGGCGTCTCTTACCGGCTCCGGTGTAATGCGATGCTGTGAGGAGCTGAAGAGGAAGCAGTGAGTGCTCCCTCGCGCGCCCGCCTGCCTGCCCGACCGGCCACCCGCCCGCCGGGGTCAGCAGGGCCAGCCTCGGGGGGCCCTGAGGTGGCCGCCTCCTGGGCCCCCCAGGGAAAGACGCTGGCCCTGTGGGGATGGGGGAAAAAATAAATTGGTGAGGGCAGCGGGGCCCATGGGGCAGGTGCCTCGGGCCCCCCAAAAGAAACTGGGCCCGGGGCAGCTGCCCCGTTTGCCCCGCGTTAAAGACGGCCCTGATGTAGGTGAAGGAGCTGCGCAGCGAGAACACAGACTGATTCCAGCAGCAGCTGCTAACAAGGTCTAACCCAAGGTCTGAACCTGAAGTGCAGGCACTTGTCACGTGGATCCGCCACCTGTAGGCAGATACCTGCTAAGGAGAAAGAAGGTGCTCTTTGCACCACCCTGCCATCCGTCACCTGGGGCAGACCAGGTGTAGACGTGTTCTAGCCTTGCAAAAGTTTCAGAATCGCACAATGCACCATAACCAAACCTTTCCTATTTCAATTTTTGTTGACTCACGCAATCCCCTATCCACAGTGTGAGAAAAGTCTTTGAGGGACTTTATGGATCAGTTGCCTATACCCAAAGGCTACAGATAATAAGGGGTCTCCCGCACTCCCTCCTCAAACAAGGTGCTTAGCTAAACCTAAGACTGGCTAGCCCTTGGTCAATCGTCTGCCTTATTTACATAGCTTGAGTACCTGGACCATCCTGTTCCTTATGCCCCAAGGCCAGGCATCAGCTGAGTGGTACATATGCTGGCCCCAAAACTATCCAGTTTGGTTATAGGTCTATATATGATTCTCCCTAATATATATAATATATTCTCCCTAATATATGTTATATTTTTTTTTTAAATAATGTGTTACCTGTTATCGTGTGCCTATCTCACTTTTGTAGGGAAGCTATGCTATTGTGTTCCAATCGTCCTATTAGTTAAACTGTGTATACATGCTAGTTGGTTATAAGTAGTCATCTACTTACCTGTGTTAATTTAGTTATGCACGTGTGTTAGAATTGTCTTACATTACTAAAGTGTTAGATCTTTATTTCAGACTTTGCACTGCATATCTGTTTACAAAGAAAAAAAGTGTGTAAATTCACTTTTAAGCAACAAAGGGTTTGTTTCACCATTTTCCATTACGTCAGTCTATTCCTCTGCTTTGCTTTCGTACACCACATGTGGTTCTTCAGTATATCGGTCAGGTTTGTCCTGAATAGAAGGCAGTTTAGCAGGGAATTCTTTTGTCTTCGGAAAATCATTAAAGTGATTCAAAATGATAATTCCAATGAGAATGAGAATCACCACCGAGAGAAGCAGACGAATGATATTTGCCGTGGTAAAGTTCATCACTGGAAAACGGAACAATACAATATTAATTCTTCTTGTCTATTTATATGGTTTAGCATTTCTGGGAACCCAAAGTTAATATATGCACAAACATGTTATCAATGTGTATTTCTAAGTTAGAACACTTTCTCTTACAGTGCCTCTCTAAAAGTATTTAAAAAAATATAAAAAATAAAATGTCTTAATTAACATTTGCTCTCTTTTCCAGTAAACATTCCTGGGATTGTATTTGATTCTATGACATAAATAGTATTTTGCCACATAAAATTGATAACTTTTGGGGTTTATATGCTGTGGAAAAAATACAAATCTTATCCTCATGTGATGTTATTAACTACTTTACTAATAAAGTATTTTTTTATTTTTACAAAATTAACATAGCTGTTATAAGAAGCATGGACGGAGGATAGGAATTTATGGGACTCAATCATACCCATAGACCAGGAGGTGTGACTCCTAGTTGATAAATCAGTGTCGTCTGACATGGTCTCTCTACTTCTGCAATAATAGGGGCGAGTGTCTCTTTAAGTTATTATAATCATAGAGTGAGCATTGTATGTGTATTTATATATATTGTACAACACTGCATAATTTGTTGGCATTTTATAAATAAGTGTGTGTGTGTGTGTGTGTGTATATATATATATATAAATATATATATATAAAAAATATATATTATTATTATTTTGTTATAAATTTATAGTGCGCAGAATGAAAAAAGTATATACAGTTTTTGCTTATTAAATCCATTTTAAAATCATAATATCTACATTGAGATTGTGGTTAAAATACAATTGTACAGTTATTAAGATTTTCATAATCAGTGTAAGTATTATATTGAGACAGCAAAACTACAAATAAATCAATCCGCATATAATTAGAACATATTACATCTAAAAACAGATGCTGTATTAAACCTTTAATGGACTGGGTAAAAACAAAGCTCAAAGACAAACAGATACACTGCACATAATCATATTATAAGAACACATGTGATAGTGTGGCAGCTCCTAGTTTATGACAATCATATAATATATTTTCAAATAATTATGGTGATTCTGTTTAATTTAAAACCCCAGCACATGCATTCAGTATAAGGTACAGTTTCCATATTTATGAGCAATATAATATCTAGCTGGTGTGAATATATAGCGCTAACTTCAACATGACAACATGCACTATTATATATGAGTTACGTTTAGACTTAGGAGTCCAAAGGGGTCAGTAATTTGTGGGGTGTCTGCAAACGCGGAAGACATACTGCTATCACTAGCACACCCAAAGGAATTCTTGGCTCCCAAATATTCTCAGTATAAGCAAACTTGGGATCCTTGGCTCTCCTTCCTTTAAAAACAAGCCTTTCTGGGCCAAACCGTAGACTGATGCAGATCGCACCCTAATGTCCATGCATGTATGAACAGCCTATCTCCTATCCCAGGTGTCAACCCTTCGTTCCCGGTCGCCATGAAGGACTCATTGAGATTTAACTCACAAGTTGATTTCCATCCCTGTTCCTCTTTAAAAAGTCTTTATCTTAGACTCATTTCATTGAATTTTGTCAATTTTCATACATGGTACTCAGCTTGACTTGACTGCTATGTTGCCCCATAAGGATCGGTTGTGTCAGACAATGTTCACGCACCAGCTAAAAAAAAAATTTTTCTTGCATCATTGTTTCTGTACAAATCAATGTTTTATTCAGGCGACCATGACAATGTGTTATATCTTTCTTTCCAATGAATCCTATGTACTGATGTACTGCATTAATGCCCATAGCTACTGCTGACCAATCAGTACTGAATGCATGTTATTCTTTTCTACTCAATATAAATGTATATTTAAAAAAAAAAAAAAAGTGTCTGAAACATACAGAAGAAAAATTAAATTGGTTCCGTTTTTTTCTGGTTTATGACTCAATGTATCATGTTGTCAACATCACTTTTTATAGCATTACATTTTCTTTTCACTTAATTTCAATACAGTTAGGTTCACTGGTTACCAAATGAACTTAAAGCGGATCCTGTTGTTTTTCTGTATTTCATGAAGTTAAAAAATATTAAATTTCATTGCTCCTCCAAAGCAATCCAAAGAAACCATAAGGTAAGTATGTACTGCTTTGTCTTACGGTAAAGACTGAGGTTTTGTGATTTTGGGGGAAAATAAGGAAAGACCCTTGAAATTGACAGATCCACTTAAATAATTTCATTATTTAAACATTTTTTTCTTGAACTAATTACTTAATAACACTTACGGTCACTGATGATTAGAGGGTCACTGATCACCGAATCAGCAAAATCTTGCCTGATGCGTATACGATAAACACAATAATATTTCATTTGAAAATGCTCTGGTCTGTAAATGGTGAATTCTGCGTAGTTGTTTTCTTTTTCGGTTTCATACACTATATCTTTGCTGCTGTTCAGTAGCTGAAACCACATTTTGCCTTTGTGTTGATATGGGGATTCACAGTAGATATTAACTTTTTCACTCTCATTCTGAACAAAGTCAAAAGAGATTGAAGGCCTAGGCAGATCTAAAAATTACATAGAGATTACAGGAAATACAGATAGAGTAGAATTGAAAGGACTCTGTAACATTATAAGGCATGCATTAGATAAGTCTGGACACACATGTATGTTGGTTGAGTGCACACTAAAACCTTGTGTTTACAAACTGTCAATATATCCAGCATATTTTTATTAAAATATAATAAATAACATCTAACGTAGGCTTAGATGTAATATTGCTGAATTAGCTTTTAAAATGATTTAATATTGTTGGATACACTTTTAGAATTATTTTTCAAAGTATTAAAATATCAAAAAAAATCAAATAAATATAAAAAAATCAACATTTCAGAAATATCAAAATAATAAAATAGTTATCAAAATATTAAATATTTTAAAAAAATGTCATCCAAAATAGTAAATCATTTGGAAAGCTTATAAAAAAATAATTAGAAGCCTTAGATATGAGATGGTATTAAGAGACATCAGACAATTAAAAGATCAATTTCTCCTCCTTGCATAGTAGAATTTTAGGATCTCATCAGCACAACCACTGAAATCTGGAGTACCTGTTGGCTGCTGTAATTACATGTTTTCAGCAGGTTTTTTTTCTATTTTGTGGGGCAGCGGAGGGAGGTAACAGTAAGTGCAACAGTTGTGTTTATTAACTAATCACAAAAATGTAAAATACAAAATAAAAAAGTACTCAAATGAAAAGCTAGAATGAAAACACAATAACAAATAATAAAATAATGATAAGGATTCTAATCAACTACTGCAACCAATAGTGTATACAGTGCTCAGCACATCAACTGGTAATGATACTACAAACTGTGTGATATGTGAAAAAACACCCAGTCAAAGTGGGTACTTCAATTACCATGGCAACAGATCTTTCACAATAACTGTATTAGTGAGATTTTTCTTTTAATAGATTTGGGATCAGTAAGTACAAGTACCCTGAGATTTCATTGATACAAGATACTGTAGATAATTTTTAAAAATGAATTACTATATACAAGTCCCACATACGAGATACCAAACAGACCCTGTTGGCCTTGGAAAACTTCACAGTGCCCCCGTATACGTCTTTGGCAAGCCTGGTCGTGGTGGCACTGTATAATAATATTCCACATGACAAAGGATTAGCAGGTGTCGCCTACTTTTTGGAAAAGGCCAAGACGTTCAATGAACAAGAACAACGTTTCATTCTGACTTTGCTAAAATTTGTATTAACACATAATTACTTCACATTCAATGGGAAATATTTTTTACAACTAAGAGGCAATGCCATGGGATCGTTTTGTGCACCTAGTATCATTATATAGATGACGTGTTAATCTTCTGGTTAGGCTCTTTTTCATTGTTCAAGGAAATGGTAGACACACTCAATGAAAATCAAATTAATCTCCAACTCACTCATGTCATAGACAAGAGACAACTGGTCTTCCTGGATTTGAAAATTAACATTCTTGACGATGGTGAAATCACCACGTCACTATTTAGGAAACCCACGGCAACAAATAGTTTGCTTCACTGGCAGAGTTTCCATCCACATCATGTAAAAGCCAATATACCTTATGGACAATATCTAAGAGCGAAAAGGAATTGCTCTAACCAGGAAGACTATGAAAAGGAAGCCAAGGAACTAAGAAAAAGATTTAAGAATCTTGGCTATCCTAACAGGATTTTAAAGAAAGCTTACCAAAGAACTAAAGCTGTTGATAGATCCGAGAGTCTACACAGACCTCCTAGAAATACCTTCACATCCCCAGGTGCAACCAGATTTATAAGGACATACGACAAACATTGGAACCAGGCACAACAAGTGTTGAATAGAAACTGGCCGGTACTACAGTACGACACATGTCTCAAAAACACGATTACCAATCAGCCCTCAATGACCTATCGAAGAGCTAGGAATTTGGGAGATCATCTAACACACAGCCATTTGAAACCAGTACAAACTACATCTACATGGCTCCAAACAACGAAAGGCCTTTTTAAGTGTGGTCCCTGTAAGGCCTGTAATTTTATTTTACCATCCAAAACTGTTTACAATAAGAGAACATCCAAATACATAGTTATTAATTCCTTTATCAATTGTAGCTCTGTGAATATCATCTACCTCATAACTTGTGAGTGTGGGTTACAGTACATCGGCAAAACGTACCAGCAATTACACCAACGGATTCTACAATCTTATGTCAAGAGAGATGCAAATGATTGCTGCAAAAAAACTTGCAAACAACTTGTGATTGGATAACTCGAGACAAGGTGCTACAGCTATTAAAGAAAATGAATGTAAATAAAGCTTCGGGGCCTGACGGTATTCACCCACGAGTACTTAAGGAGCTAAGTGGGGAAATAAGTGAACCTCTGCATTTAATTTTTCAAGATTTGTTTGTTTCAGGTATTGTGCCGGAGGATTGGAAGAAGGCAGGTATTGTTCCTATATTTAAAAGGGTTCAAAATCCTTGCCTGGAAATTATAGACCTGTGAGCTTAACTTCTGTAACTGGGAAAATATTTGAAGGGCTATTAAGGGATAATATTCAGGAATTCATTGGGAAGAACTTTGTTATTAGCTATAATCAGCATGGTTTTATGAAACATAGGTCATGTCAAACTAACCTAATTGCATTCTACGAAGTAGTAAGTAGAAGTATAGATCAGGGTGTTGCAGTGGATGTGATCTACTTGGATTTTGCCAAGGCATTTGAAACGGTTCCCCCAATAGGTTAGTCTTCAAACTAAAAGAAATTGGTCTAGATGAATATTCTTGTTCTTGGGTAGAACATTGGCTTAAGGATAGAGTAAAACGAGTTCTCATTAATGGTACATTTTCAGGCTGGACAAAAGTGGTAAGTGGTGTCCTCAGGGTTCTGCTTTGGGACCACTTCTGTTTAACATATTTATAAATGATCATGAAATAGGCATTGAAAGCCATGTATCAGTGTTTGCAGATGACACAAAACTTTGTAAAGTAATAAAATGTAAGTAGGATATTGCTTTGCTGCAGAGGGATTTGGATAGATTGAGGGACTGGGCACTAAAATGGCAGATGAAATTTAACGTAGAAAAATGCAAAGTTATGCACTTCGGGGTTAAGAATGCACAAGCAATTTACACCCTAAATGGTAGTGAACTAGGGATAACCACACACAAGAAGGATTTGGGAATTGTTATAGACAACAAATTAGGCAGCAATATGCAATGTCAATCTGCAGTTGGTAAGGCCAGTAAGGTTTTGTCATGTATAAATAGGGGCATAAATTCTCGGGATGAAAATATAATTTTTCCTCTTTATAAATCGCTGGTAAGACCACACCTTGAATATGCTGTGCAATTTTGGGCTCCTGTTCTAAAGAAAGATATTATGGCACTAGAAAAAGTCCAGAGACAAGCTACAAAATTGATAAAAGGAATGGAGCATTTTAGTTATGAAGAAAGGTTAAAAAATTTAAATCTGTTTAGTTTGGAAAAACGGCACCTGAGAGGGGATATGATAACATTATACAAATATATTCAGGGCCAGTACAAACCTTTATCTGGAAACCTATTCATAAATAGGGCTATACATAGGACATGAGGTCACACATTCAGGCTGGAAGAAAGGAGATTTCATCTAAGGCAAAGAAAAGTTTTTTTTTTACAGTAAGAGCAATAAGGATATGGAATTCTCTGCCTGAAGAGGTGGTTTTGTCAGAGTCATTACAGATGTTTAAACTGCAATTGGATAAATACTTACAAAAACATAACATACAGGGATATAATTTCTAATTAGTGGAGTAATAGCTGCTTGATCCAAGGAGACATCTGACTGCTATTTTGGGGTCAAGAAGGAATTGTTTCCTAGTTTGTGGCAAAATTGGAAACGCTTCAGACTAGGTTTTTTTTGCCTTCTTTTGGATCAACAGCAAAAACATATGTGAGGAAGCCTGAACTTGATGGACGCAAGTAACTTGTCAGCTATGTAACTATATGTAACTATGTAACTATATATTGATTCCATCACCAGTCTACATGTTGATACTCCAATTGCCAAACATGTACGATTAAATCATGCATCAGAACCCAGTGTACTCAAGTTTCAGGTGATCCAAAAAATATTCCTTAATCATCGTAAAGGAGATATCAACATTTCTCTACTTAAGGTAGAGTCTTGTTGGATTTACTTATTTCAAACACTATACCCTAAAGGACTGAATGAGGAGTTTAATTTTACTCCATTCATTCACTCATAAAGAGTTTCTCTTTTTTCAAATCAGGTTCCTATATATACACACTATTTGGAACCACAATAAGGCTTTCCCTTAGCTTAATATCAAGTTTTAACATCCCATGTACATAATGTTAAGTTGTATATATATAAAAAAAACAGGCAATTCGGTTGTGACTATGATTTTATTTTAATTTGTTCAGTCACCAATCAAGACAACTATTTTTTAACATGGATAGACAGAGTGACATTTGCCCTGTTTACTCTCTCTATTTGTGACTAGGACACACTGGACTCTTATTGGAACTGTTGGAAATGATTTCAACAATCTGCAGCTAATGTGAGTTGAGTTTGACTCTTTATTATCATTAGTGATGTCCCGAACGGTTCACCACGAACGGTTCGCCGCGGACTCATCATTGAGTAAACTTTGACCCTGTACCTCACAGTCAGCAGACACATTCCAGCCAATCAGCAGCAGACCCTCCCTCCCAGACCCTCCCACCTCCTGGACAGCATCCATTTTACATTCATTGTGAAGCTGCATTCTTAGTGAGCTGTCTGAGGGAGGGTCTGCTGCTGATTGACTGGAATGTGTCTGCTGACTGTGAGGTACAGGGTCAAAGTTTACTCAATGATGAGTCTGTGGCGAACTGTTCGTGGCGAACCGTTCGCAAACCGTTCGGCGAACCGTTCGGGACATCACTAATTATCATTAGATATCCTGCTTAGTATATACTCAGCAAGATGATCTTTAGGAGAAGACATCTTCCCTTTCATTGTTCTACAGACTATGGTTATATATGTTTCAGATAGCAATAAAGGTGTTTTCACTCCTCACTGGCTACATTGGGCAATTTAAGTTAACATGGTAACAAATTGGTTACAAATAATTTGCTGAGCATTAATTTTTAATGTTTTCCACCAGACCCCCTCTATGAACTATTCGAGATACTAGTCTTTGACAACTCAGCATCATGATATATACAGCTTTACTTTACTGCTTGCTAAGTATCCTTTTCATTGCATTACTACATTTATTCATTTAATTTCAACATAAGGTATATTTGTTTACTATTAAATTCTTTATCGCTTGCCTAGTATATTTGTATTGCACTACATTATTATATTATTCATTTATTTATTATTCTTCATGTATATAATAATTAAACTCTTTCACTGTATACCCAGCTACTAAGGGTTAACTGCTGGAAGAGTTAGGCTCCACCCCCTCCTATCATGCTGGCAAGATGAGGCGCCAATCACTATGGAGGGCAGGATATTTAAATAAC
Organism: Pelobates cultripes; assembly: GCA_933207985.1. Taxonomy (NCBI): domain Eukaryota; kingdom Metazoa; phylum Chordata; class Amphibia; order Anura; family Pelobatidae; genus Pelobates; species Pelobates cultripes. The sequence goes on along the minus strand of OW240913.1, from coordinate 215,287,368 downwards.
CGTTATACCGAGACCCGGTTCCCTTGGAAGAGCTGATATTCGGCGAAACGCGCGTCGGGACAAGATTAGCTGAGGGTGGAGGAGTTAGATAGGGAACTATGCTGCAGTTGTTACTTATCTCCAAGTTTAGCCACCCTCCTTGATTTTATTGATATATAGACAGTTAGCCATCTAGAATTTTTGGCTACTTTTTCTTATAGCCAAGGGGTTGGGGATTTTGTTATCACGGTGGTACTGAGTGATAGGAGTTGGGGGCTATACATTCTGTCAATTGATACAGTTTATACTTTTAAAATACCTGTACCACCGGTGTTACTACCCAATAGGGGCGACACCGGTCTAGCGAACATCTCCGTTTTGTTATTCCCCTCTGTTTTTTATCTTTATATAGCGATCCCGCTTTCTTTTAAATATATTTCTATTAAAAGTTACATTTTACTATTTCTCCGGTTGCTGTTATAGTACAAGAAACCTGCAGTGACTATTTAGATCTATTGTGCGCCTAAGGTTTGCTTGAACTCTCTTTCTTTAGTTATTTTTAAAAACTATATTTAGGGTTGGTCTGTGTGATCTGATGAAGCTGACTGGTTCCGCGAAATGCATAATTGCTCCATCACCATAAACCACGCCTACCGGAAGAGTTGTTAATGTTTGTGAGGCAAAACAGCACGTTACCTAGATGCTGTATTCTAAGAATGTTTGCATTTAATTATTTTCACTTTCAAAGTTGCATTTATTTTAAATAAAAGAATACACTCAACCACAAATGTACATATAGCTAAGTCACAAAATAAAAGGTAACAATCTGGAACAAATGTTCACACAATGTAAAGTCCGGATTAGGACTGAAAATGTTGATGCTGTGCACTGAACTGTTCATATACATTTTGATACTTAAAGGGACGCTATAGTCACCAGAACAACTACAGTAGTTATTCTGGTGTCTATACCTTTTCAGACGGCCACTAGAAGTGCTTCCTGGGGCAGTGCAGCACACTGCGTAGCACTGACGTTCAGTGTCCCCACACTCTGCATTGAACTTTCCCTTGTAATTCAATTCATCTCACTGGCCATTAATCAGTGAATGGTCAGTCCTGGCAAGTAGATATTCATCCCTGGTTAGTATGCCATGGACCCTTCAAGATTGCAGTGGTTAAATAAATGACCGCTAAAGGCAAACAGACCACCTCATCTTAATTAAGTGATCTGGGTGTAATAGTCCTGGAGTTTTAACCTGCAATGTAAAGCTTTATAATTTTTTTTAAATACAGCAATGCTTATATAACAGGATTACATGTCCATCTGGCACCTGTCTACGTCTGGAGACAGCTACCTCTGGCTCTCACAGCTAACCTCCAAAAGGAACGTAGCGCTTGCCCGCATACACTTTTTGTCCCCAATGCTTCTCTATGAGGATCATGGGATTTGACATTTAGAAGAGGTTGTGTTTGAAGTAGTGGGAGGCAGATCGAGCAGCTGCAGGCAGGGCCACCATCAGGGGGTGACAACCATGACAGTTGTCATGGGCCCGGCGGCCCGGGCCCCACGTGTAGCAGCGGAACGGCCGCCGGTACGCTTGCACTGGGGTTAGCACACTGATAGGGCCCATCGGGTGGCCCAAGCGTTTAGGGCCACCTGATGGGCCCTATAACTTCAGGGGCCCAGTCAGCGCAGCAGCCGTGCAATAGCGAGACCAGGCCAGGGCCGGACTGGCCCACCGGGATACCGGGAAATTTCCCGGTGGGCCGTCGGCACCTGGGGCCGGGCAGCCAGCTGGCTCACCTGTGGCCGCAGAGGGAGCTCCCTTGGCGGCCGCAGGGTTTGCTGGCTGTTCTTGTGGCCGCACGGGGAGCTGGCTGTTGTGTCTCTGCTCCCCCTCCCCAGCGCACTACAAAGAGACCGGGGCCGGAATATGACGTCATATTCCGGCTCCGGTCTCATTAAGTGGCGCGTCGGGGAGGGGGAGCAGAGACACAACAGCCAGCTCCCCCTGCGGCCGCAAGAACAGCCAGCAAACCCTGCGGCCGCCAAGGGAGCTCCCTCTGCAGCCGCCAGCCGCCAGTCCCCACAGGTAGAAATTGTGTATGTGTGTGTGTGTGTTTCATTTGTGTGTGTGTCTGTCTGTCTGTCATGGTGTGTGTGTCTGTCTGTGTCATGGTGTGTGAGTGTCTGTCTGTGTCAGCAATGTGTGTCTGTGTCATTGTTTGTGTCTCTGTGTCCTGGTGTGTGTGTCACTGTCATGGTGTGTGTGTATGTGTCATTGTGTGTGTCTCTGTGTCATGGTGTGTGTGTCACTGTCTGTCATGCAATGTGTGTCTGTCATTGTGTGTGTGTGTGTCTGTGTGTGTCACGGTCTGTGTGTTTCATGGTGTGTGTGTGTTTGTCTGTGTCATGTAATGTGTGTCTGTCTGTCACGGTGTGTGTGTGTCTGTGTCACGGTCTCTCTGTGTCGTGGTCTGTGTGTCATGGTCTGTCTGTGTCATGGTGTGTGTGTCTGTCTGTGTCATGGTCTGTGTGTGTCATGGTGTGTGTGTGTGTTTGTCTGTGTCATGTAATGTGTGTCTGTCTGTGTCACGGTGTGTGTGTGTCTGTGTCACGGTCTCTCTGTGTCATGGTGTGTGTGTCTGTGTGTCACGGTCTGTCTGTGTTATGGTGTGTGTGTGTGTCAAGGTGTATGTGTCTTTTTTAAGGTGTGTGTCTGTCATGGTGTGTGTGTGTGTGTGTCTGTCTGTGTCATGGTGTGTCTGTCATGGTGTGTGTGTTTCTGTCTGTGTCACGGTCTGTCTGTGTCATGGTATGTGTGTGTGTATGTGTGTTTACTCACTTTTTTTTTCCCCACGTCATGCTGGTCTCCCCTCGTCCTGCCTCTATGGCTGAGATCATCAAGCTTGATGATCTCAGCCAATCCGCACTGACACAGGAGTGTCTGTCACTAGGAAGCAATGTAAACACTGCCTTTTCTCTTAAAAGTCAGTGTTTACATTGAAAAGCCTGCAGGGACAGGCTATAGACACCAATACCACTACATTAAGCTGTGTGTGTGTGCGCGCGCTTGCTTGTGTGTGTGTGTGTGTGTGCCTGCTACTGAGTGAGCTTGTGTTTTTATGTCAATAACCTTATGTATGAGGCTGTGTATCAATCCGCTTGTGTCAGTGAGATTGTCTGTGTATGCATGTGAGTATGCTTACTGTATAATTAAAAATTTTACTCTGAAAGGACCAATATTTTATATTGGAAAAAGCTATATATATATATATATATATATATATATATAAAATATTGCCAGAGATAGCACTCCAAGGACTAATATAAAATATAACTTTTATTACCTTCACTAAAACAACACAAGGTCAACGTTTCAGCTTGATTCCCTCAAGCTTTCGTCAGGAGATGTCCTGACAAAAGCTTGAGGGGATCAAGCTGAAACGTTGACCTTGTGTTGTTTTAGTGGAGGTAATAAAAGTTATATTTTATATTAGTCCTTGGAGTGCTATCTCTGGCAATATTTTTTGCATTTTTGGCTGACAAGCACCAGGCATTGAATATTGAATTGGTGGAGTGCAAGATCCATTTGTTTTTTTTTATATATATATATATATATATATATATATATCAATCATCTAGGGTTGCAAGACATAGCCTTACATTTACATGCGACAATATATGGCGCAATGACTTATGGGGCTGGCATAGATTTTTTTTTCCAGGGCTGCTTTGGAATCCCCAGTCCGGCCCTGGACCAGGCCCCTTTAAAAAATTGCAGCTGCAAGTAATGCTGGGAGGAAGTGACGGCTGGTGTTTATTATGTCAGTATTTGTATGTATGTCTGTATCTATGTATCTGTATGTATGTCAGTATGTGTCTGTCTGTGTGTATGTATATCTATATGTATCTATCTATCTGTATATATGTCAGTATGTGTCTGTCTGTCTGTGTGTATGTATTTGTATGTATGTATGTCAGTATGTATGTATATTCTATGTATGTATGTATGTATGTGTATGTATATGTATGTATGTATGTCTGTGTGTATGTATGAATCTGTATGTATGTATTTTAGTATGTGTACGGATATATCTGCCTGTGTGTATGTACGTCAGTATCTATGTATCTGTATGTATGTGTATGTATGTATGTCAGTATGTGTATGTATATGTCTGTATGAATGTCAGTATGTATGTATGTATGTATGTGTGTCTGTATGTATGTTAGTATGTATGTCAGTATGTATGTATCTCAGTATGTATGTGTATGTATGTATTTCAGTATGTGTATGTATATGTCTGCTGTCTGTATGTATGTCAGTATGTATGTATGTGTGTCTGTCTGTCTGTGTGTATGCATGTCAGTATGTATCTGTATGTATGTGTATGTATGTCAGTATGTGTATGTATATGTCTGTCTGTATGTATGTGTGTCTGTATGAATGTCAGTATGTATGTATCTGTATGTATGTGTATGTATGTCAGTATGTGTATGTATATGTCTGTCTTTCTGTATATATGTCAGTATGCATGTATGTGTGTCTGTATGTATGTGTATGCATGTCAGTATGTATGTATCTGTATGTATGTGTATGTATGTATGTCAGTATGTGTATGTATATGTCTGTCTGTCTGTCAGTATGTATGTCAGTATGCATGTATCTGTATGTATGTCACTATGTGTATGTATGTATATGTCTGTCTGTCAGTATGTATGTGTGTGCATGGGTGTCCGCGAGGGGGTGGGGGGCAGAGGGAGGTAAGTAAGGGATGGGGGCAGCATACAGGAAGGGTCAGCAAGGAGCAGGAAGGTAAAATAGGAGAAGGAGCAGAAAGGAACAGAAATGAGCAGGAAGTGACATCAAGGAACAGAAAGGGTGTGCAAGGAGCAGGAAGGGCAGCATGGTGCAGAAAGAGTCAGCAAGGAGCAGGAAGGGGCAGCAAGGAGCAGCAAGGGTTGAAAGGGGCAGGAAGGAACTGGAAGGGACAGAAGGAGCGTAAAGGTAAAGTTGGAGAAGGAGCAGAAACTAAAAGAAATGAACAGGAAGAGGCAGCAAGGATTAGGAAGGGTCTGCAAGGAGCAGGAAGGGGTAGCAAGGAGCAGGAAGGGGCGGCAAGGAGCAGGAAGGGTCTGCAAGGAGAAGGAAGGGACAGAAGCAGCAGAAAGATTTAGAAAGAGCACAAAGATAAAGCAGAAGAAGGAGCAGAAAGGGCAGAAGGAGTGCAAAGGAAAGTAGGAGAAGGAGCAGAAAGGAATAGAAATGAGCAGAAAGGGACAGAAGGAGCAGGAAGGTAAGGGAGCAGAAAGAATCAGAAGGAGCACAAAGATAAAGTAGGAGAAGGAGCAGAATTGGTCTGCAAAGAGCAGAAAGTAGCAGAAAGGTAAAGGAGCAGAAGAAGCCAATGAGGAGAGAAGACAGTGTCAGAAGAACTGTGTCAAATGAAGAAGAAGAAAAGGAGGTTGGAGCATGTAGGACAAGTGAAGTGATCCCTCCACTTTATTCTGGACACCACATCATAAGGCTTTGGAACCTGGGCCTGGCAGGGAAACTCTGGACCTTCTCGTCTCCCCAGGTAAAATAAATCTTAGTGTTAATGTGTCTTTTATTTACTGATTGTCGGGAAGTACAGAGTGCCGTTGTACCAATGCGTTTTTTGTGTCTGTGTTTGTGTATTCATGTGGGCGGGGTTTGGAAGCAGGTTTTGGGGGTGGGCTTGGAGGCAGGCCCTCGGGGGCCCAGAGCTTGAGCAGTGTTAGGGACCCCAAAATTCCTGATTGCAAGTAATACAAGTAAAACCATTTGTGTTCCCACTTTTATTTAGATTTAGAGGAGCCTGAATCTAATAAAAAGAAGAATATTATAGCATTAGGAATGCAGATTTCTATTCCTAACACTACAGTGTTCCTTTAACTTTTAGGCCTGTGAAGTAGTGCATGACTTGTAATTTTGAGACTTGCTCCAAAACTGCATAATTATGACTATGTAGTTGACACAAGTATGTTTGTGTCTACACGTGGATCCAATTATATATAAAACTCTAAAAATGTGTGTATTAAGTTTAACAATAAAATTTCCATTAAGGCACTAATTATATTGGTTTACCATATAATTTTACCTTTTACTAGAATCTGCATGGGGTTACTCCTCCAGGACTGAATCTTATATTTACGGTCCGGTTTGGTTTTGTAGATACAGATGTACATACCCGTATCTTTCTCACTTGCACTTTCTATGACATACATTGATTCGTTTCCATCAGTAGCATCTTCTTTTACTAACATTTGGTTATGGTAAATTAGAAACACGATGCTCGTACGTGGAGCCATACATGTTACAGTAAGCCGATATCCTGGTAGAACTATCAACTTTGGCTTTACAATTATTTCAGGTGCTGGAAAAGTATCTGTCAGTATGGAATAAAACACAAGATGATATGTTAGATCATATTTATGTGCTGTCTAGCTCTTAAACAGGTAAAAAATAAATATTGACAAGCCATACCTTACAGTGTGCATTGAGTGCTTTTTGTTCCTGCAGCTTGGCATATCAAAAATTAAATAAATAAAACAATAAATAAGTACACTTGTCTAGACTGCAAATTACTGCTTGGGTTAAATGCTAAATTCTAAATTGCAGCAAACTTAAATTTGAACTGCAAATGTATTTTTTGTATTTGGTGAACAACTTTGCGTGGGTTTTATTGCTGTGGGGTTCAGTAATGCAATATTCATTTTATTAAATACATTACTGAAATCCACAGCAATACAAATCACACAAAACACCATAAGTAAAGAGTTTTATTTGTGTGGAGTGTCATTATGGAAGTGATTGTAGTATTATATTTCTGCTGTAAGTCAGTGTTTAAATGTGGTGGTGTATTTGTGTAGAGTGCCAGTATTTGATTTCAGTGGTTTAGCATGAATGTATGCAAGTGTGTGTTTGTGCATTGCATTTGTCTATCCCCATATCCCCTTATTAGTACTCATCTGCTCCTTTGTATCTCTTGCCATATGTTTCAATTCTTGTATCCTTCCCCCACTTGTATCCCTCTGCTGATACCCCCAAAACCTTAACTTGTTTCATTATGCCCACCTCACCCCTTATGTCCCACTGCCTATATACTTACATGTGCCTCTCAACCCATATCATCCTCCTTGTTGTCCCTATATACCCCATGGGCAATTTTGACCATCTCGATCATTGTGATCCTGTGTCATGTCCATAGTGTGTGTCCCTCTCCACACATTCCCTCTCTATCTCTCCTCAATCACATTTTACTCTCTGTTCTCCTTACATTGTGTTTGGTAGTTTGTTCAAGTGGCATAGGTGTAAGAGTTATGGGATCAAGCACACTTTGTCAGGACTCATTGTGAGAGATTTAACAATGTGTTCAATGTGTTTTGTTCCAAAAGGTGGTCCAAAGTAGTAAAAGTGGGGACAGTATCTAATGAACCCGGTGGAAAAAGCAGACAAATCATAGGCGTGCGCAGCCTATTGCATTAGGGTGTGCACCCTAAACCACAAACACACGCCGTGTGTGTGTGTGTGTGTATGTATGTATATATATATATATATATATATATATATATATATATACACACACACACACACACATACACTGCTGTGTGTGGTGTTAGTGTGCTGTGCATGGGCGTCCGCAGGAATTTTTCCAGGGGGGGGCATAATTGTAATGACATCCATGCTTGGTACCTTTTTGACAGTGTCATGAAAGGGAAGGGGCATAACCATTATCACATAAAGCCAGGGTGAATAGCGTTTTCACAACTATGGTGTCAGGAATATATGTTTGTATTACTGACACTATAGTGTTCCTTTAAGCAAATTAAAGGACATTTCTGGTCACCATAACAACTTCACCTAAATGAAAATGCTATGATGCCAGGAAGCCCTGGGTGCTCGCTTTCCTTTAAGGGGTTAAATCGCTCTCAAATGGTTTAACCCCAAAGGCTTCCTCCAGCTCCAGGTCGCTCAGTGGTATTTGGCTTCTGAAACAGAGTGTCAGGAAGTGCAGATTGACGTCAGGCATGGGTGCCGCTGATTGGCTAGAGTGGACAGTTGACGCTCTAAGCCAATCGCTAGTTCCCGGTTCATAAAATATTTTGACTTTTTTATGAATGGGGAGCTACTGATTGGCTTAGAGTGCCAGCCGACCGCTCTAGCCAATCAGCAACACCCCTACCCAACGGCACTCTGTGCTTCCTGACACTCAGTAAATAAAAGTGAACACATTAACACCAATATTTTTTTACCTTTGGAGATGAGAAGGTCCAGTGTATCCCTGCCTGGCCCAGGTACCAAAGCCTTATGATGTGGTGTCCAGAATAAAGTGGAGGGTTCACTTCATTTGTCCTTCCTGCTCCAATCTCCTTTTCCTCTCCTTCATTTGACAGTCTTTTTTTTTTCTTCTGACACTATTTTCTATCCTTGGCCCCGTCTGCTCTTTTACCTTACTGCTACTTTCTGCTTATTTTGCGCCCTTCTGCTCCTTTCTCATTCTGATCCCTTTCTGCTCCTTGCAGACCCTTTCTGCTCCCATTTCTACTTTACCTTTGTGCTCCTTGCTGTCCCTTTCTGCTCTTTCTCCTACTTTACCTTTGTGCTCCTTCTGATTCTTTCTGCTCCTTTACCTTTGTGCTCCTTACTGCTCCTTGCAGGCCCTTCCTGCTCCTTGCAGGCCCTTCCTGCTCATTCTCCTACTTTATGTTTGTGCTCCTTCTGCCCCTTCCAGCTCATTTCTGACCCTTTGTGCTCCTTCTACTTTACCTTTGTGCTGCTTTACCTTCCAGCTCCTTGCTGACCCTTCCTGTTCATGTTCCTTTGTGCTCCTTCTCCTACTTTACCTTTTGTGCTCCTTGCTGTCCCTTCCAGCTCCTTGCTGCCCCTTCCAGCTCCTTGATGTCCCTTCCTGCTCATTTCTGTTCCTTCTCCTTTTCTCACTTTACCTTCCTGTTCCTTGCTGACTTTTCATGTAGGCTGTCTCCCCCATCCCTCACTTCCATAGGCGTGCGCACGGGGTGTGTCGGGTGTGCCTGGGCACACCCTAATCCCTGCGGCACGCCAATGGATTGAGACCGGCAGGGGAGATCTCTGGATCTCCCCGGTCGGCTCATGCAGAGCCGACGCTATCCGAGCGGCGGCTCTGGTCTAAGCCTCCATGGGCCGGTGGGGAGATCAAAGTTCTACCTCACCGGTCCACAGCAGCATGGAGGGAGGCAGCAGAGAACGCGAGCTAGAGTTCACTCTCCACTGAACCACCAGGGAAGGCAGCAGGACTGGGATATTAACTAATCTGCCCCCACTTCCACCCAAACATACAACACACACACACACAGCACCTACACACATACATCACCCTCGCACACACAGCACCCACACACATACAACACCCACACACCCAACACACTAACAGCATCCTCACAAACACACAAAACCCACAAACAGCACCCGCACTGCACCCACAAACAAACAGCACACTCACACACAAACAGCACCCTGACAAACACACAACACCCACACACAGCACACTAACAGGACCCGCACAAACACGCACACACAAACACCCTCTCACACATACACACAGCACACTACCAGTTCCCTCACACACAGCACACAAACAGCACCCTCACACACAGCACACTAACAGCACTCTCACAAACACACACAAAAACACCCTCACCCACATAGCACACTACCAGTGTATATATATATATATATATATGTATATATATATATATATACACATACATATACATATACACATGGTGTGTGTTTGTGCTTTAGGGTGCACACCCTAATGTAATAGGCTGCTCCCCCCCCCGGCTCACTCCCCTAATCTACAGGCTGCTGCCCCCCCCCAAATCTATAGGCTGCTGCCCCCCATAATCTATAGGCTGCTGCCCCCCCTAATCTATAGGCTGCTGCCCCCCTAATCTATAGGCTATCTCAAACCCCCCACCCCATCCCACACTTACCTGATCTGTAGGCTGTCTCTGGCTGCATGTGTTGCTCCCCTGCGGTTTCAATCAGCAGAGAGAAGCAGGGATAAGATGCAGCTTCCTATCCCTGTCTCTCTCCATACACAGCGCCACCTACTGGCCGGCGCCGGTATTGCAGTTCATTCTAAATCTCACACGAA
>OW240913.1:215257010-215277126 GCA_933207985.1 Pelobates cultripes | reverse complement strand
GTCTCTGCAGCTGAAATAAGGCTGAAAAAAAGGCTAAGTCCCATCGCCGAATGGGACTTAGTCTCTGCAGCTGAAATAAGGCTGAAAAAAACGGCTGAAAAAAAGACTAAGTCCCATCGCCGAATGGGACTTAGTCTCTGCGGCTGAAATAAGGCTGAAAAAAAGACTAAGTCCCATCGCCGAATGGGACTTAGTCTCTGCAGCTGAAATAAGGCTGAAAAAAACGGCTGAAAAAAGACTAAGTCCCATCGCTGAATGGGACTTAGTCTCTGCAGCTGAAATAATTCCCATTTACTGAACCAAGTGGGAAATAGCAAGGCAGGCACAAAGGGTTTGCACCAGGTCTGGGGACACAGGGGACACCGTCTTAAAGGGGCCGTGTCCCCAACAAGTCTGGGGACACGGCCTTAAAGGGGCAGTGTCCCAATCTTCCTGATGTCCCAAAAAAGGTGTTTAAAGGGCCAGCACCAGTCACATAAAGAGTCCATAAGCCCCAATATGCCCACCGACAGTCTTAAAGGGCCATACACACCAAATAAAAGTGCATACATTTTCACAATCTCCCAGGGGCCATAGTCATGCGGGAGGAGGCTGGCAAGTAGGCTTCTCCACAACCCAGGGAAGCAGGGCAATTTGCCATTTAAAGGGCCCGTTACAAATAGCAGTTTGTAACAAGGTGTCAATCCATATCTGCCAAGTGACCCGATGTAGGGGGACAGTCCCTATTCTGCTCTGTGTCAGTGTGTATCAGGGGCTCTGAGGACAGGTGTCAATCCATATGTCAAGGTGTCAATATGTCATATGTCAGGTGTCAATCCATATTGATTGTGATTTAGGAATGTTAGGTGATTTCTGCCCTTTATGGATTAAAACCAGACTCTGTATCAACTGTGTAATTTTCCATGGGAGTTTTGCCATGGATCCCCCTCCGGCATGCCACAGTCCAGGTGTTAGTCCCCTTGAAACAACTTTTCCATCCCTATTGTGGCCAGAAAGAGTCCCTGTGTGTTTTAAAATTCGCCTCCCCATTGAAGTCAATGGCGTTTCGGCCGGTTCGCCTAGTTAAGAGGCAAACAGGTGAAGATGTTATTTTTTGAGTGGGTGAACGAAAAAATTAATCTTTGCCTATGTACCCAAAAATCTTTGCACTGGCCTTGTTTGGACAACATGGCAGTTGGGGACTCCGCCACTCAAGATGACCCAGCAGTGTTTCTAGATGTCGCAGGCCAGGGGCTGGCTGGTCTGGGGGCAGGGAGGCAATTGCCCCCCAGGCCGCCCTAAATAATTTTAAAACCGGCCGCGGCTGGCCGATCCTAATGCTGCAGCCGTTTGAGCGCTCTGTTAACCCTCAGTGTTCACTTCCTGTCAGTCCAGCCGGTTACAGGAAACAAAAACTCCTGTTCCGCGCTGAGTTTCTGTTTCATCTAACCGGCTGGACTGACAGGAGGTGCACACTGAGTGTGCACTTCCTATCACTCTGGCCGGGCACCGCGGACCAGAGAGGAGCTCGGCCACGCTACAGGGAAGGGGAGTAATAAGAAGGGGAGGGGTAAGAAGAAGGGGTGGGTAAGAAGAAGGGGTGGGGGTAAGAAGAAGGGGAGGGGTGTGACGAGAGCAATCTCGCCACTTTGCATTGGAGAAGGTGGTTGCCCGCCTGCTGCCTTTAGACTATGGCCCCATGTTGAAACGCTGGATTTTCCCCTGCAAAGACATGAAAGCCGGGTCATTTGGTGCTTGCCCTGTTTGAGCGGTGATACCCCAGATAGCTATTCCATGGAGCCCATTCGTATAATGAAAGACTATGGGAAAGACTTTGGCTCCATGGCAATTGAACTGTATGTGTGTGCTCTGAGCGCCATTCAGTAATAATGTGCGCTCAGATCTGAGCTATCTGGCGATATGTTGAATGGCTGCACAGTTATATGTTTTTATGTATTTTATTGTCTTTTGCTGCCATGTGTTCAATGGAGTTTTGCCTCTGTCCTTGGAGATAATTGGATTACTTCCCAATTTTCTCCAGGATAGACTCTGTGGAACTGGTTTTGGGCAGAAAAGCCATGCTTCCTTTGGTCACAAAGGACTACGATCTATCTTTTGAACCACTGGACCAGTTTGGATGATTTTGACATATGTTTGTATTTGGAGTATGCTGATTCTCAAAATGTAAGTGTATGTGTAAATGTATGTGAATGTAATGCATACTTTTCAAGTTATGAATAATGTGGAAAAATTGTATTTCTCTGCTTGTGATAATTACATTACCCATTGTGTAAGGTAATTGAATCACAGGCAGAGGGGAGGATTTTGTGTGGGAGTGTCTGAGTGTATTGTATGTGTTTATTGGTTGTGTTCCAAACCTCTGTGGGTGGTACTAATGTGTAAGAATGTGTACATAAGAACAATAAACCCACAGCTCTGTCTGTTCACTGCTTGACCCCCAACACGGAGCTTTGTCTCGTTCTTATGGGGAGATTTATTGTATGCTGTTCCAGTTCGACTGCTAGGAGTGTAAACCTATTCGTATGGTTTTTCCTATTCGGCTGTTTACAGCATTCATATGGTTTCCTGTTCAGCGGATTGGTGTTCTGCAGTAGCTGTGCCTGTGTACTAAACTGCAGTTTAACCCTTTTATGCTGAGGGTGCCGTTACACTGGGGAAATGGGTCTGACCTATTCTAATCAAAGGGGATAACCATCGGTTACCCAGGTCCCGCTTCAATTGGTGGCAAGCGGCGGGATCCCATGTCCCTGCCAACAGACCCATGGGCTACAGTGCTCTAAAGCGACCTACACTGCAGGACTTGTGTGGAGCCAGAGGAATAACACCTGGTGGGTGTAACAAGGACGAATTGACTGCTGCGCTCATGGAGGACGACCAGGTACGCAGTAAGGCAACGAACCCTAGCCAGGGGCCAGAGATGAGGAGGAAGTGCGCAAGGAGGTGTAACGGCGCCTGGCATATTACTGAGAGCCACTCTCAGAGGAGATTGTCAACAGGACTTTTTTGGAGGTGCAAGCCTATGTCCTTGCCAATAGACAAAGGGCGACCTCCATGAACTCAGATAAAGGAAGAAGGGAGCAGAGGGTGCCGGGAAGCACAACCACCCTGGCCCACAAGCTACCATACAATGCCTTCAAAGACTTCAAGGAAGCAGAAGAAGGCATCGATGACTTTTTTACAAGACTTTGAGCGACAGTGCCTACTCCAAGACGTGGACCCCAGCGACTGGGTCACCATCCTGGCCAGCAAACTAGTGGGTAAGGCAGTGGATATTTACTGGGCTTTACCAGAAGAGCAGATCAGAGACTATCCCATTATTACCCAAATCCTACTGGCCCGGTATGCGGTCACCCCCAAGCAATACCGCCAAAAGTTTAGGGAGACCCTGAAAGGGGAGAAGGACTCCCATGCAGAGTGGGCATGCCACATCACAAGGGCCACCCAGAACTGGCTCAACTCCTATCAAGCCAAGTTCCCAGGGGAGGTCACCCAGTTCGTCTTGCTAGAGCACTTTTTCAATAGGCTTCCCAACGACAAGGCGACGGCGCATTCGTATGTCATCCATATCAACTTTCAATGCCATTTACTGTGCCTACCATGGTGACCACGGGTAACGGGAAATCAGGGTTTGATTCTGGAGAGGGAGCCTGAGAAACGGCTACCACATGCAAGGAAGGCAACAAGCACGCAAATGACCCACTCCCGATGCGGGAAGGTAGTGACGACAAATAACAATACAGGACTCTTTAGAGGCCCTGTAATTGTAATGAGTCCACTTGAAATCCTTTAACTCTGATCAATTGGAGGGCAAGTCTGGTGCAGAGCGACTGACCCATGCGTGCTGCACCTGAAACTCCACTATTGCCTGCTGTTGCTCGCACAGTCTCTCCAGCATGTGCAAGGTGGAGTGCCACCTTGTGGGCACGTCGCATATGAGGCGGTGAGCGGGAAGGCCAAAGTTACGCTGCACTGCAGACAGGCGAGCAGTTACACTGCAGTGCAGACATTTGACGCTTCTATTTGACTCTCAGATATGAAGAGCATGCCCAAAATGTACTATTTAGCAGTTTAGCAGCAAAACAATTAGAATTTTTACAACTGTGCTGTAACCGCTCTATTTGATGCTTCTACTTGACTCTCAGATATGAAGAGCACGCCCAAAATGTACTATTTAGCAGTTTAGCACCAAAACAACTAGAATGTTTACAACTGCGCTGTAACCGCACAATTTGACGCTTCTATTTGACTCTCAGATATGAAGAGCACGCCCAAAATTTACTATTTTGCAGTTTAGCAGCAAAACAATCAGAATTTTTACAACTGCGCTGTAACCGCTCTATTTGATGCTTCTATTTGACTCTCAGATATGAAGAGCACACCCAAAATGTACTATTTAGCAGTTTAGCACCAAAACAACTAGAATGTTTACAACTGCGCTGTAACCGCACAATTTGACGCTTCTATTTGACTCTCACATATGAAGAGCACGCCCAAAATTTACTATTTAGCAGTTTAGCAGCAAAACAATCAGAATTTTTACAACTGCGCTGTAAGCGCACTATTTAACGCTTCTATTTGATTCTCAGATATGAAGTGCACCCCACTAATGTACTATTTAGCAGATTAGCACCAAAACAATTAGAATGTTTACAACTGCGCTGTAACCATAGTATTTGACACTTCTATTTGACTCTCAGATATGAAGAGCAACCCACTAATGTACTTTTTAGAACAAAAAAAATTAAGTTTTAAAACTGCAATGTGACAGCAGTATTTGATGCTTCTATTTGACTCTCAGATATGAAGTGCACCCCACTAATGTACTATTTAGCACCAACAAAAATTTGACTTTTTAAAACTCTGATGTAACCGCAGTATTTGACTCTTCTATTTGACTCTCAGATATGAAGTGCACCCCACTATTGTACTAGTTTGCAGAATTCTTTCCTAATCTGTCTCTGAAAGCGGCAGCATCCTGTCCCTACACTAATAAGAGCTCATGTGACATGCGGCACTACGTGACTCCAGCTTATATATAGAGACTGGGTCACATGCTGCACTGGCCAATCAAAGACATGCCATTATTAGGCATGGCTGTGATGGCTTCTAAGGGCACACAAGTCAAACGCTTGTTGATTGGCTGCCCTGCAGCCTTTCAAAACGCGCCATTAAATTGACGAACACCGAACTCCAACCCGAACATACAGTGATATGTCCATGTTCGGGACCGGGGTCCAAAAACCGTAATGTACGGTACGAACCCGAATTTTACAGTCCGGGTTCCCTCAACTCTACTTTAAATCAGACAAATCAGAGGCACCCTATATAAGAAAGCCTAAAATGCACTTATATTGGCTGTACTAGCAAATATAATGTTTTAGCCAAAGAGAGCAAAACCAATTCCCAAAATGATTTAAGTACATAAATTCTAGACACGTGCAATTTGTTTCGGTCCAAATTTAAATTCGGCTGAATTTTGGCAATTCGGACATTCGGATGCTTCTGAATGTCCGAATTACCGAAGTGCCTAAGCGCCGAATTTCGGAAGTGCCAAACCAAACCTGAATTTCAGAAGTGCTGAATTTCAAAAGTGCCAAAGTGCTTTGGATTTCTGAAAGTGGCAAAACAGGAGAGGGAGGGAAAATTAAGGGAATAATGACAGGAATCTAGGGTGAGGGTTAGATTTTGTGGTATGGTTAGGGGTAGAGGAAGCTTGGGGTTAGGGGTAGGGTTAGGGTTGGGGTAGGATTAGGGTTAGGAGTTAGGGTTGGGGTAGGGTTAGGGGTGGGGTTTGGGTTAGAGTTAGGGGTGTGGTTAGGGTAGGGGTAGGGTTGGGGTAGAAGTAGGGTTTGGGTAGGGTTACGGTTAGGAGTAGGTTTGGGGTTTGGGTTGGGGTAGGGTTAAGGGTGGGGTTAGGGTAGGGTTAAGGGTGGGGTTAGGGTAGGGGTAGGGTTAGGGGTGGGAGTTAGGATTAGGGTTAGGGGTAGGGTTAGGGTTTGGGTTAGGGGTGGTTAGTTCCCTAATCCTCCTCCTAACCCTATCCCTACCACTAACCCCTAAACCCACCCCAACCCTAACACTACTCCAATCCTAACCCTAACCCTACCCCTAACTCCACCCCTAATTAGGGTTGGTGTAGCGTTACGGGTGGTGTTAGGGTAGGCTTGGGGTACGATTAGGGTTGGGGTAGGGTTAGGGTTGGGGTAGCGTTAGGGGTGGGGTTAGGGTTAAGGTAGGGTTGGGGTAAAATTAGGTTTGGGGCAGGGTTAGGGCTAGGGTTAACATTGGGATAGGGGTTGGAGAAGGGTTAGGGGTTAGGGTTAGGAATTAGGGGTGGAGTTAGGGGTAGGGTTAGGGTTAGGGTTAGGATTGGAGTAGTGTTAGGGTTGGGGTGGGTTTAGGGGTTAGTGGTAGGGGTAGGGTTAGGAGTAGGATTAGGGAACTGCTGAAGTCCCGAATTCCCAAAGTCCCGAAGTGCCAAAGTTCCAAATTTCGGAAGTGCCGAACCGAATTGCGCAAGTCCCGAATTGCCAAAGTCCTGAATTGCCAAAGTCACGAATTTCGGAAGTCCGAACTGAACCAATTTTTTTCCCCATCCACATCCCTAATAAATTCATGAAAGAAAATAATCTTGAAAGATTAAAAACAGATGTTCACTTAATTCCACAATTAGCTACTTAAGTACTCGTGGGTGAATACTGTCAGGCCCCCTAGCTTTGTTTATATTAACTTTATAGACTGGAGTTACTGAAAGCCCCGATCTAGAATGTCATAGAATAACCATCATAAAATCCAGACCTTGATTAGAATAACAATCAGTTTAAACAGTTGAACATTGCTGTATCCTCAGACTACACCTAACATGATAGTAAATTATACTCAAAACTCTAGATGTGCAAAGTCCTACAAAACCACACGGAAGTTAATAAGTGGCCCTTTTGTGTGTCACAATAGATAATGTTTTTCACATTCAAACTAGTAGTTCTGTTTTAAAATGCAAATGGTAAAAATCCAAACAAAATGAATTCAATTTAAGCAGGCAGAATTACAAAATGTGGAAATGTCCACTTATGACTTATAACCTGAAACAATAGAGTTACAGTGGCAAAGCCCAGTTGTGAGGGAGAGAGACCAACCTACTGAATCAAAAAATATATTTTTTTTGTTTTTGGAAATTATTTGAAGATATGAATCATCCAGTTTGCTAAACAAATGTTACAGTTCCTAGTTTGCACTTCATCCCTACCAAGAACTGCAAGCTATTAGAAATACGGTCTTATTGTGCCAGTGAGGGTTTAGGTTGTTGTCGGTCTTCCAAATTCAGCAAAAACCTGGAAGACAAATGGGCATTTTAGTCAAGGTATGGAAATAAAATCATTAATTGAATTATTTTGTACAAAATACTCTTTTGTGTGGGGACAAATGAAGCCGTGTTGAATAAATATGGAGTGTTCCAGTAGACTAGAGAAAGAGATTTCTGTCACATGCCTTGGAATGTATTATATATTCCAGAATCATTCGGCTTTTTAATTCAAAGAACTTTTTTTTTTCGGTTCAAAGCATTTGCATAAGTACCAACTGTCCTTTTTTATCCCAAGGAATTTACTTTACAAAAGGTCATTTCTTTTCATTTCAGTTCAGACTCAATAAAGAGATTTTCTGCACACCAACTGTTCTCTGTTCACATGTGATGCTTAAGAAATTTGAACTGGCATATATGAATTGCAACTCTGTACCACTGCGTGCCACCATAGATAAAGTCAGAATAATATCTGTGTTAATAAAGACTTACATTAGCCACCAAGTCAAGATAATACGTTTGCTTTCATGAGATGTCAGATTCTCTGCTAAATCTAGAAAAGGAATAGTACAAATTGTGTTACTCTTTTTAAGCCCAGAAATCTCAATATCCACTAACAATTACATTTACATATTTTTCATAATCCACAAAAGTAAATTTATGCGTTCAAAATATTGCTAATTTAAATGCCAAGTAGTCTGAAACTTCAATTCAAAGAAAGCAACAGCAGAAATAATATAAATTTTTTTACAAACCAATTTAGCAGTAGAAATATATTAAATGGTTACTCAAATACATGACCATTTCAGTGATTTAAAGTGGACATGGTGCTTGCAGTCAGTATTTTCAGCATTTCGCTATAAAATGCTGCATGTACAAAGTTTATCCCCTTTGCTGCAGGAGGTTTAGCTCTTCCTTTGGCAGTACCATTAGGGTATCACCAGTTGCTTGGAACAATTGAGCTAACTAATGTCAATTATAGTTTCATACATCCATTGGGGCAAAGGGGGGAATGGGAGAAACACAGAACATTCAAAGTAGTGGTACTCCTGGCACCACAACTACTACAGCAAACTTTGGTAATTGAGGTGCTTGTTTACCTTCTTTAAAAAAATTATAAAGTGGGAAAATCAAAATGAAGCAAAACCAAAATTTAATAAAATGGGCTAAAGTCCAGCGTGGGGTCCTTAAAAAGGGAGGGTCTAATTTTGGCAAGATTTCATTCTAACCCCCCGTTTTCCCTTATACTACTGTGAGAGAAATAACACCTCAACTTATATAGTTGTAACAGTGCCACTTTTACAGACACACACATGCACAAACACTACAAGACACATGTTCAGACACACTCTGCTAGACACATCCATGCAGACACACACTGCCAGACACACTCATAGAGATACCCAGGGCCGGACACACCAATACACTATTCACTGCCAGACACACTTTGCCAGGCAAATCTATACAAATACACACAGATACATCCTAGATGGCAGCTCTGGAGATGTCTAACTGAGATATAAGATAGATGGTCTCATAACTATTAGTTACAGGTAGAAAAGAGGTCATGTCTAATGGTTCTTGTAGAGGGTGGGCATGATGTCTAATGGTGATTGTTATCAACATAAGCATCACCCCCTACTCTCCCAAGGTGGATGTAGGGGGCGAGGCCAAGGGTAATTGGAGTGTAATGCTTCATGGTGGTGTTACTGCTTTCCTGCCACTAATATCAGGCTAGCCTCTCTCTGTCCCATATTTAGAGCATGACCAATCATTCATACCTCATGTTGCCATCTCCATAACCATATAGCAAGCAGTCTTCAACACAGAGTCACAGCTGGCATCTTCTAAGTTCTTGCTGGACAGCTAGTGTGCGGGTGACTCAGGTGAAGTAAGCTGTTCCGCTGTGCAAACCTGAGCCAGTCCAGCAAGCTGTTGCCAGTGGCAGATCCAGGGAAGGCCAAATACCCCTCCACCCAAGAAGTCTGATTTTTTTTTGGTCAGGGAGGACCATGACATTTTCCTCCCCCAAGATACAAGGGACATTTATTGTTGACCAAAGGAACATACTGCATCTTGGGGCCAGGGACATTTATTGTCAGGAGCTAACCAGCAGTAGCTGACTGAAGAAATATCCTCACAGAGTGGGGATGTCTCTTTACACAGCTCCTGCTAACAGCCTGATTATCCTTGGCATCTTGGGGGCTACCTTCCAAGGTCCTCCTTGCAAAAGTGAGACAATCCCTGGCATCCACAAGCTGCAGTCAGCTCCTCAGACGTCACCTGCCAAAAATGACACCCAGATTTGTACATTTCTGCAGAATGATTAATACTTTCTGGGTATCTAACTCATCTCCTCCAAAGGTAGGGAGTGCGAGTGTTTGTATGTAACGTTTACCTATCTGTGTTTGTAAGTTCCTTGGTAGGTTTGAACCTGGGGTTCAGTGTATATGGGTTTGTTATTTGTCATTGCATACACATTTGCAGGGATAAGCAGGAATGAAGAGAGAGAGACATTGAAGCACTTTATAATGTTAAGATTTTAAAGAAGCATTCTGAGTACCATAGTCAAGCCAGTTTTAATATTGTTGTTATGATGGAAATAATCTATGAGTGTCATCCCTTTGTTTTGTTTTTTTGTTGTTTTTTTGTGGGTTTTTTTTTGTAATGAGCTGTATGATGCTTTTATAATGCAGAATTTATATGGGAACATAATCAGTATACATTAGGCATGTGCATGGGGAAAATTTTCGGTTCGGTTCGGCATTCCGAAATTCTGGACTTCTGCAAATCCGGACTTCGGCAATTCGGCACTTTAACACTTCGGAACTTCAGCAACTTCGGAACTTCGGCACTTCGGAAATTCGGCAACTTCGGCACTTCGGCACTTTGACAGTTCGGAGCTTCGGAATTTAGAAACTTCGGCATTTCGGGACTTCAGCACTTCGGGACTTCTCTTGCAGCCACTTAGTAGATAACTCCCTAATTCCCATGGTATACACGCTGTGTAATTTGACTCATAACTCTCTGATTGGTGGATTAAGTAACCACCAATCTGAGAATTTTCCCACGCTGTGTAATTTGACTCATAACTCTCTGATTGATGGATTAAGTAATCTGCTGAATAGACACACAGACAGACTGGTGAGTACACACGCAGACAGACTGCAGGTTACACATAGAGAGTGCTGGATACATACACACAGTCAGCTGAATACAAACACAGACTGCTGAATATATACACACAGACTGCGGAATACATACACACAGTCTGCTGAATATACACAGACTGCTAAATAAACACACACACACTGCTAAATACACATAAAGAGACTGCTGAATACATACAGATGGCTGAATACACACATATGGCTGAATACACACATACTGCAGTTAGGGGTGCAGTGTTTGTGTTTGTGTGTATGGGTGTGGTGTGTGTAGGTGGAGTGCTGTGTGGGTGCTGTGTGTATGTGGAGTACTATGTATGTGGGGTGCTGTGTGTGTGTTGCAAAGTTTGAGGGGTGCAGGTACAAATGTTTTTAGTTTTTTTAATACTACTATACATTAAATAAAATATCTATGCCCCCCCCCTCCACCCTTCTTCTTACCTTTGGTGAAAGAAGGGGGGGGGGGACAGCTAGCCCTGGTGGTCCAGTTGTGAGTTCCGTACAGCCTGCAGTCTGTAGCTCAATTAGTCCTGCTTTCTTTTAGATCAGGTGGAATGCTGGGTTTATGTGCTTTGTTTACATAGGGAAGAGATGTCAGTATGATGCGCTATGGAAAGAATGCAGGCCAGCGGAGACAGTGCCATACTCTGGACAATGTTCTGCTGGGAAACCTTGGTTCTGGCACTCATGTGGATGTTACTTTGACACGTGCCACCTACCTAGAGATTGTTGCCTGTCCCTTCCTGCTCCTTGCTGCCCCTTTCTGCTCCTTCTCCTACTTTACCTCTGTGTTCCTCCTGATTCTTTCTGCTCCTTTACCTTTGTGCTCCTTCTGTCACTTCCTGCTCCTGCTGCCCCTTTCTGCTCCTTGCAGATGCAATCTGCTCCTTCTCCTACTTTACCTTCCTGCTCCTTCTGCCACTTCCAGCTCATTGTTGTCCCTTTCTGCTCTTTCTCCTACTTTACCTTTGTGCTCCTTCTGATTCTTTCTGCTCTTTTACATTTGTGCTCCATCTGTCCCTTCCTGCCCCTTTCTGCTCCTTGCTGACTCTTTTTGCTCCTTGCAGACACTTCCTTCTCCTTGCAGACCCTTCCTGCTCATTTCTGTTCCTTTCTGCTACTTCTGCCGCTTCCAGATCATTGCTGACCCTAACTGCTCCTTGATGTCCCTTCCTGCTCATTTCTGTTCCTTCTCCTTCCTACTCCTTCTCCTACTTTACCTTTGTGCTCCTGCTCTTTCTGATTCTTTCTGCTCCTTTACCGTTGTGCTTCTTGCTGCCCCTTTCTGCTCATTTCTGTTCCTTCTCCAAGGATTTTCATTTACCAGAAACATTTATTCTTATACTCAATAAATGTGTTATAAATTACATATGAATGGAATGGTTAGTGACATTGTGTTATGGTATTAAGACAACAGTCAGCATAGGCACACAACACAGTGCAGCCTGCAAATATAGGTAAAGGTAAAAAGTAAAGAGATAGAAGAAGTTAACAGAATGGGAAAGTCAAGTCATGCCAAAATGGATGTGATAAAAGACAAAAATGGCAGAGACTTAATAGAAGATTAGATAAAGAAGAAATGGCCGGATTACACTGGAGATCTATACAGGAAGGATCTTAACAGCAGTGATAACCTCAATAGTTGGTCCAATGAGCTGGAACCAGAAATCTTGGAGAGCTAATTAAGATGGGCCCTAGGATGCCTTGCAGATAACAAGGCTGCAGGAGTTAATGGAATCCCAATTATACTTTTTAAAATTCTGCAAGATGATGATGTGAAATTTCTGCTTGCATTATGCCAACAAATTTAGAAACCTCAACAGTGGCCAAAAGACTGGAAAAGGTCAGTCTACATCCCAATCTCAAAAAAGGCAATGCCAAAGAGTGCTCCAATTATTGAACAATTGCACTAATTTCACATGCCAGCAAGGTAATGCTTAAGATCCTACATGCTCATCTCCAACAATATATGGACCAGGAATTACCAGATGTAAAAGCTGGGTTCTGCAGAGGACGAGACACAAGAGATCAAATTGCCAGAGAGTTCCAGAAAAACATCTACTACTGCTTCATAGATACGCGGATGATACTACTCTGATGGCTGAAAGTGAGGAAGAACTAAAGGACCTATTGATGAGTGTAAAAGAAGATGCAAAAGCTGGCTTGCTGGTCAGCGTTAAAAAGACTAAGATCGGATGGCGGAGCCTGGCTGTGGAGCTAAACGGTCGTACTCTGTAAGAGCTCCTGGGCCTAAACAAGCAAATTTGGATATAAACACGGGCCAACCTGGCGATTTGGGCCCGAACCGACAGGACCCGGCTCAGTAAGCATTGGTGCACCTGGGGATACCCCACATGAGCTCTTTAGACACTGGAGTCCCCGGACCGAGGCTTGCGGCCTACACCACGTGGAGCTGAAGAGAGACGGCCGCTCTCTCAGCTCTCTGAGCCGCTGAACAACTGCTGCAACACAGAGGGGGTTAACCCGGTCCAGCTCCAGACCCACAGGAGCACAAGCCGAAAGCACAGTGTCACAGCACCTACCCAAAATGGTGGCTGCCTGCAGGGGAAAGACACAAGAGCGCCACGCTGACCCACAGCTGCTAAGGGATAACCTGCCAGCCCGCATCGACCAACTGTTTGTGGACCTTTGGAAGAGGCTGCAGGAGAAGCTGGTACTCAGAGCTGGAAAAAGAAACGGCACCACAACGATCTGCCTCCCCTTCCCCTCCCGAAAGCAACACCTCTATGGCGCCGAGACCAGGCCAGACTGGGCCCCATCGGACCCCATGGAGAAGGGGAGCAAGGGGAACCCCTAAAGCCCCACACAGCCTCACCTGCCCAATGCATGGTATGCCAACCCAAACTGACCCACGACGCTCAATCACCCTCCCACGATTGGGTAAACGCTTACCCCAATGTCACCCTACAAAGTCCTCAAAGGCACCAGCGGCAGAAACTCCATCCAGGCGGCGAACCATACACTGCACACCCCACAAGTTCAAGACAGCGCATAAACACACACTCATGGTGTAGACCCCAACAGAGAAGCCGCAGAAGCAATAAACGACATTACCAGCGGCACGGTGCAAGCTCAAGCCTGACAAGCCAAGAAGGGACTCAGGCCCTGATTGCCGAAACATACTGCCTCTCTTCTGAACTTCAAAGCTTGGCATGCCCCAGCACGGGCAGGGACTACGCTCTGCCGATACAAGGCACAGGGTGACTGGGGGCTGAGGTATGGGGACTGCGGGAGGTTCCATCAGCCTTAATTAGTTAGATATGGAAGTAATGTTTTATTGTCTCCCTCTACCTCCTGCCCTACTTGCTCTCTGAGCCCAGCTAGGTCTGTTGGTTGTTTACCCGATACCCTCTATTATTCTCTCTATAAACGTTCTCCCAGGATCGGGATAATGTACAAAACATGCTGGGTACCGGCTGAAACACACTAGGCCCCTATAACTACAGCCACTAGCTATTCTGATTCATTTCACAGCAAATTAAGAATATTCACACTTGTGCATTGGTCTGTGGGTCTCTGTTAAATCTACTTACAACTAAACACACACCACTTAGAACTAGCATAGTCGTTTAAAGACACAAGCAGGGGGATACATCATCATGACTATACATGTTAGTTATAACAATCCAGCTTGCAAAGTGTCGCAAGTAGCTTGTTTACTTTACTATGTATAAATGGTGTAAAAACACGGTAAGCGAATCCTATTTCACTGTTTTTTTATCATAAGTTAGAAGCCTGTTGATATCACCGTGACGCCTCAAGCTAGTTATACTAAGTTAGCTTAAACCATATTACATAGCTTGTTTACTTTATCGTTACCTTTTTCATTTAAAAATGTATGCATATCCACCATGCCACAGTACTGTTATACTATGACTAAGAAAAGTGAGCCTGCTGATGCTGTTGTGGCGATACAGGCACTGTTGTACCTACCTGCATAACAAAAATAAAGAATTTATAAAAAAGACTAATATCATGGCAAACAGCAATCTCAGCTCCTGGCAAATAGATGGAGAAGAAGTGGAGGCAGTAACATATTTTATTTTCCTGGGATCTCTTCAGATGGTGATTGTAGTCATGAAATTAAAAGATGTTTGTTTCTGGGGAGGAAAGCTATGGCAAGCTTGGACAAGCTGGTAAAAACTAAAGATATTACACTACCAACAAAGGTCAGCATAGTCAGAACTATGGTATTCCCAGTAGTAACATATGGATTTGAGAGCTAGACTATAAAGAAGGCTGAGCGTTGTAGAATTGATGCCTTTGAACTGTGGTGTTGGCGAAAATTGCTTAGAATCCCTTGGATTGCAAGAAGATCCAATAAATCCGTACTACAGGAAACCAAGACCAACTGTTCACTGGAAGCTATGATCATGAGGCTGAAGCTAAAATATTTTGGCCATATAATGAGAAGGCATGATTCTCTAGAGAAGACTATGATGCCAAGTAAGATTAAAGGCACCGGAAGAAAGGGACGACAGGGACGGAGATGGATAGATGAGGTCACTGAAGCCATGAACATGAAGTTGTTGGAGATCAGAGGGGCAGTGACTAACAGATATACCTGGCCTGCTATAGTCCATATGGTCACGGAGAGTCGGACATGACTGAACGACTAAACAAACAAACAAAATGCAAAAAGTTTGGATACTGATTTACCCTTATAGTCAAACATATATACAACTTGAAATCAAACATCATCTGCACACCAATCAGAAAAATAAATGTAATCTTTATTTGATATCATTATAAAAATCATTTTTATACATATATAAGTCCAAATAAGTGTATCATCAGTAATTTATACAAAGACAATACAAAATAGTGAAACAGACCATCCTTATGCTGCAAAAAAAAATGATCAGAGAGAAAGCAGGAACATTCAAATCAAGAGTTTGGTACATTCTGAGGGAAAAAAAAGAACTCACTGGTTAGCTCTGCAACACAAAAAGCCCTGGATGCCCATGGAAAACAGCATCCGTGGTTGATCGTAGGATTCTTTCCATGTTAAAGAAAATCCCTTCACAACATCCAGCCAAGTGAAGAACACTCTCCGGGAGATAGGCATTATCCAAGATAAAGGTAAATTATCCAATGTAATAAAGAGAAGACTTCACAAAAGGAAATACAGAGGGTTCACCACAAGGTGCAAACCATTCATAAGCCTCAAAAATAGAAAGGCCAGATTAGACTTGGCAAAAAACAAAAAACATCTTAAAAAGCAAGCCCAGTTCGAAGAACATTATTTGGACAGATGAAACTAAGATCAACCTGTACCAGAATAATGAGAAGAAAAAAGTGTGGAGAATGCATATCACATCATCTGTAAAAATACAGTGGAGGCAGTTTGATAGCAAAGGCATGCAAGGCTTCCAGTGGCACTGGGTCACCAGTGTTTATTGATGATGTGACAGAAGACATAAACATCTGGATGAATTCTGATGTGTAAAGGGATATATTGTCTGCTCAGATTCAGCCAAATTCAGCAAAGTTGATTGGACTTTACAGATGAACAATGACCCAAAACATACTACGAAAGCAACCTAGGAGGCTTTTAAGGCAAAAAAGTGTAATATTCTGCAATTGCTGAGTCAATCACCTGATCTAAATCTGATCGAACATGCATTTCACTTGCTGAAGACAAATCTTAAGGCAAAAAGACCCATGACAAAATAACAACTGAAGACAACTGCAGTATAGGCCAAAGCATCACAAATGAGGAAACCCAGTGGTGATGTTCCTCCATTCCAGACTTAACCTAGTAAGTGCCTGCAAAGGATTCTCAGCAAAGTATTACAATTAAAATTTTACTTATGATTGTGTTAATTTGTTCAATTGCATTTAAGCCCCTGAAAAAGGGGAATGTGTATGAAAATGGTTACAATTCCTAAATATTTTATACAATAATTTTGTTCAACCCTTTGAATTAAAGCTGAAAGTCTGCACGTCAATTGCATCTTGGTTGTTTTATTTTAAGTTCATTGTGGTGGTGTACACAGCCACAATTATGAAAACTGTGTCAGTGTCCAAATATAGTTAGGCTTAACTGTACAATATTATTTAGTGGAGATTTTCCTCTCTGCAGTATAGATCCAAGTCTTTAAAAAGTAATTTAGAAAGAATCTGTCATAATCAAGTGGCCTGAGCAATATGTCTGCAAAACGTTTTTTCATACCCAAGCACTAGAAAATCTGAGTCATAAGAGGATTTACCTGGTTATGGGATGGAACAGATGCAAATTAAAGGGACACTATAGTGTTAAAAATACAAACTTGTATTCCTAAGGCTATAGTGAAAACACAAAGAGTCTCTCTTGGCTTGCTTACTTACTTGGTGAGCAAACTCCTTGAAACCCTGTGAAAAAAACTAACAAATCTTACTTTGGAAAAATTGATCTGTAAGGTTAAAGTTACAAGACAAATGGAAAGAATTCATTGGTTCTATTTAGATCTACAATCTCATAATAATTTTAAAATATGGACACCTTTGCTAGACTACTTTCTTATTGGTTGACACATTAAGCTTCTTTTCAAACTTGATTTTTTTTAAACATGTTTTGTTTCATTATAGATATGTAGTTTTAATTTTATTTTTTTTACTTGACACTGTGATAACTTTTTATGCAATTTAAGAAATGTGGCATTCATCTAGGATTGTATTTTGCCTTACTTTTGATACTTGCTATTCCTTGTTAATTTTATTTTTGTAAATATATTTTTATTGGAAAAGGAAATAGAAAAATGTTGTATATATAGATAAACAAAGAGATATAAGTAGTCTTGCAGGACTTCGTATTATAGCTTAGCTTTGAACATATGGCATCTTACAAAGCTTGGTTATCCCTGTGACCGTGTCAGGTACTATGGAAGAGCAATCCTACCAGATATGTCTAATTGTTCCAACTCCATCTCTGCATCTCCAACAAATGTTTGGGACATCTGGGAATATTCTGTGTTATTATTCCAGGGTTTTGTACCACGATGAAAGAAGCTTATAGTTCGCTTCCTGGTAGCATGTGCTAATGGATGATTTATGGTGAAGGATCAGTATTTTTTCTCACTGAGCATCCACAAACGTAGTGCCTGTGATGTATGCCCATTGTCTTTTAAAGGTTTGGTTGTTCTGCAGATTCCAAGTCAGCAAATGTTAGTATAACAGTGAAACTGCTTTGTCCAGAGTAGACCGTTTGCTGCAAAGCCCTTCGAACAAAGTTAGGTCCCTATGTTACTTTGTCTTGTATTGAGCTGTAGAAGTGTTGGAGCTGCGAATAGCGGAAAGGCTGTAGTTGTGTTGGTGCAGTGTCCCATGTCAGGTCGGCAAGTATCTTCAGTCCAATGGCATTTACCCCTTTCCAGAGTGGGGTATGCTCCCCAACCTCCAGAAAATCGCAGGCTCGTGGAGATACCCTCCTACGAGGTCATTATAAGTCAGTGAGATCATCGGGCTAGGCGTCCATGAGATATGGAGAGATCTTCTCATGGATGCCCACATCTTCAATATTTGCGTTGTTGGCGAAAACGTGTCACCTCCCTCGATATGCCCGTTCTATGAGTCCCATACTGATGCTATTTTTGAGGAGGTACCCGTCCCTCTCTCCAAAGCGATCCACTGCTTATGAGGCTGGAGTGCCATTCCAGAATCCTTTGTAAGTTCCTCGCATGGTGGTATTTGCAAAAATCTGGGACAACCAGTCCCCCCTCGGTGACATGGCAAGCATAGTAATTTGTGTCGTAACCAGGGCCTGGTACCCTTCCAAATGAACTTCAGAGTGACCAATCGTAGCGATGCAAAGAATGCGGTTGGTAACTGTGACGAGACCAATCTCGCCACATTGCATTGGAGAAGCCTGGTTGCTCGCCTGCTGCCTTTGGACTATGGCCCCTGTTAAAAGACATCTTTTTTACCTGCAGAAAAGCTTCATTCGTGCTTTTCTGCCTGGGGTTCGGTAGATTTGTTTGAATGTGTTATACCCCAGATAGGAATCCCATGGAGCCCATTCGTATGAAACTGACTGTAAAGACTTTGGCTCCATGGCGATTTAACTGTATTCGTGTGGTCTGAGCGCCATTCGCTTAATAATGTGCGCTCGGACCTGAGCTATCTGGGGATATGTTACATGTCTGTGTTTTATGTAATAAATGTGACTTTATGTATTTTAAAGTGTTTTGTGTCTTTTTGCAACCATGTGCTTAATGGAGTCTTGTGTCTGTCTTGGGAGATAATTGAATTACTCTCCAGGATAGAAGACTCTGAAACTGGTTTGGGCCAGAAAGCCATGCTTCATTTAGTCACAAAGGACTTTTTACAAACTTTTGAACCCCTGGTCTGATTCAGGCCATTTTTTAATATGTTGTTCCCCTGAATGGATTGATTGTGAATGTGTAATTTTATGTGAATGTGATGTATGGTTTTAGAGTTATGAAAGTTGGGTAGAAAGTATGTTTTAACTGTATGTATAATTGAGTTTCCTCTCAGGATAAGGGGAGGGAATATGTGGGATGTAACTGTGATATGATTGGTTGTTTTATACCTCCCTGTGGGCGGTCCTGTATTTGCAAGACTGTAATAAAAACCAGGCTGGGTGTACCAGCACCTCAGACCACTGCTTGACCCTCAACACAGAGCCTTGTCTCGTTCTTGGGGGGATTCACTGTATGCTGTTAGAGACTGATTGCCAGGAGTGTAAGCTGATTGTCTGCTTTTCCTGTTAGTCTGCTAGCAGCTATTTGGGAGGTTCCAGTTCGGGAGTTGGAGTGCTATTTTGTATCCAGTTCGGGAGTTTGGTGTTCTGCAGTAGCTGTGCCTGTATCTCTGGAAAGGGGGCCGATCGCCTAAACGGTTTTTACCCCTTGTGTGCAAAATGGTCCGTTACAATTGGTGGCAAGCGGCGGGATCGTTCCTACAACCAGAAGGACAGCTACAGGAGACACCATTCCGTGGATTTTACAATTTGAGGGCAATGCATGTCTCAGTACAGCGACCCTGACAGCAACAGAATGGAACCAGCAGTGGAGTACAGATACTCTGTACAGGAATTTGACCGTATGATGTGGTTGCGGCTGAACTTCTTCGGACCTAAACCAGCTGAGAAATCCGTGAAGTTCATGAGGAGTCTAGTATTCAAGACTCTGCTGTACCGGGCAGAGGGTGACGGTCAGCTGCCACGGTGGGTGGACCTCCACCAGCAACTACAGTTGCGGGACAGAGAGAGCCCAGTCTCCTCTCCCCAGCGGCAGTGTGATATGCAGGGAATTTGTAGCCCAGTCTCCATTCCCCAGCGGCAGTGTGATATGCCGGGAATTGGGAGCCCAGTCTCCATTCCCCAGCGGCAGTGTAAAGTGCAGGGAGAGGAGAGCAGCGTCCTCCCTCCCCAGCGGCAGGCTGAGTTACAGGGGGCAGAGGTAGTTGTTCCTGCCCCCCAGCAGCCAAGTGATATGCAGGGAAGGCAGTGTGAAGTACAGGGAGAGGAGAGCAGCGTCCTCCCTCCCCAGCGGCAGGCTGAGTTACAGGGGGCAGAGGTAGTTGTTCCTGCCCCCCAGCAGCAGTGTGATATGCTGGGAAGGCAGTGTGAAGTGCAGGGAGAGGAGAGCAGCGTCCTCCCTCCCCAGCGGCAGGCTGAGTTACAGGG
>OW240913.1:215121188-215256910 GCA_933207985.1 Pelobates cultripes | reverse complement strand
TCCTGTTCGTCTGCTAGCAGCTATTTGGGAGGTTCCAGTTCGGGAGTTGGAGTGCTATTTTGTATCCAGTTCGGGAGTTTGGTGTTCTGCAGTAGCTGTGCCTGTATCTCTGAAAAGGGGGCCGATCGCCTAAACGGTTTTTACCCCTTGTGTGCAAAACGGTCCGTTACAGTAACACCAACAGAACTGCCTGGACCATGTATAACAGTCGAGGCAAGATGTTCATCTTCACCACTACCACTTGACCAAACCACGATAGATGCGGGTGATTCCAAGTCACCAAATCCTGGCATATGTGAGTCAGAAGTGTCAGGAAGTTTGTTCTATAAAGAGCAGGTGGGTCCGACGTGATCCACATGCCCAGATATTTCAATTGTTCCTCGCACCATCTGAAGGGGAAGCTGTCACAGAGGGCAGCATCATCAACAGGTTGCACCGTTATATTCAGTATTTCACACTTAGAGAGGTTCAGCTTAAGTCCTGATAGGTGGCTATACTTCTCGAATTCCCTCATGAGACAGGGTAGCGATAGCCTAGGTTGGGTGATGAAAAAGGGCATATCGCCGGCATATGCTGCCACTTTATGGGTCGTGGTCCATCATTAGAAGCCTGATATGTCAGGGTTCTGCCATACCACCTCCAAGAAAGGCTTTTAGGATACAGCAAAGAGCAGGAGAGGGGGCATCCCTGCCTAGTGCCATTTCAGATGAGGAACGATTCGGTCTGGGCGCCATTCATACGAACTCTTGCATTTGGTTTGCTATATATGGCCTGTACCCAGTTTAGCATTCTTGGGCCAAATCACAAGCCGCTCATGATGGCGAGGAGGAAGAACCAGTCCACCCGATCAAATGCCTTCTCAGCATCGGTTGACAATAAGAGCATCGGGATTCCTCCTTTCCTTTTTAATGATGTTGGATCGACAAGGCCCTTAGGGTGCTGTCCCTTGCCTCTCTTCCAGGTATAAAACCTGTTTGATCCATGTTGGCGAGTCCAGGTAGTAGTGGTCACTTTCTAGTAGCTAATATTTTGGTGAAATATTTCAAATCTATGTTCAGTAGGGAGATCAGTTTGTAACTACTACATAGGTCTGGATCCTTGCCTGGTTTTGGTAAGACAGCGATGTTGGCGGACAGAGATTCTGAATAGAAAGTTCCTCCTGTTGTGAGTGCATTTAGCACCTTAGTAAGCTTAGGGAGCAGAAGGTCGGCGAATCGTTTATATTTATGCAGGGTGAACCCATCAGGTCCTGATGCTCATCCTGTACTAGTGGTTTTGATTGCTGATTTGAGTTCATCTTCCGTGATCGGCGCATCAAGTAATTCAGAGGCAGTAGCTGATATAGTTTTGGGCATGTATGTGATAAGGTATCGCAATTTGTCACTCTCAGCCTCCCCATCTTCTGTCACTCCAACACGGCTACGGTGCAGCAAGTTATATAGGGTTGAGTAGAATTGTCTGAATTCGTTGGCGATCACTTCTGGGAATTGAGTAGTCCTTCCAGAGGGCACCTTTAGTTTAAGGACTTGCGCCTGAACTTGTTAAACCCGATGCATTTTCGCTTTCGTTTTCCTCTTTAGTTTGCATGTGTATAGAAAAATCCCTTTGACCTTTGCAGGTTTCTGTAATGACAGTGGGTTATCTTCATGATTCCATCAAGTCCTTATAATCCCTTTCCACCTGGGATTTTTTATGTCTGGAGTTAACTTCTGTGATTTTAATGAGTAGGTCAGACATGTTACGCCAGGCCTTGCGTTTCTTACGTGTTGAGATTTGTTGAGATTTCCCCTGAGTACACTTTTGTCAGCTTCCCAGATTGTGGTAACTGAAAGTTCCTCTGATGCATCCAGTGAAGCATAATGTCAGTGCATGGTGAAGTTGTTCCCTAACTTCTGGTTCCTTCAACAAGGTATCATTTAGTCTCCAGGTCATCTTCGCAGGTCGCGAGTGTCATGAATGCACCCTACTTCAAAAGTGTGCGTGACGTAGTTGTGGTAGCAAAAGGGTTAAAGTTCACGATTTGTCTGCACTAGATCGTAAATAATGACAAAATCCCCCTTAATACCACCCACACTTAAATATAATAATATAACTATTATTACTTTAATGCTGCCACCACCAAGACTTTATAAATGGGGTGCCTTTTAGGCGTACCTATAGAAATAAAAAGTGACAACCCCCTTTGTTCCAGACCAACCTCATCCAAATGGAAACATTTGGCTCTATCTTCTCTTATGTACATGCTACATAAATAATAATTGCATTTATGAATTCATTATTATTTTCCCAATCCATATACATGTTACATTCCTTACTCACGACCCAACATGGCGGACATCACAATTCCCTCCCCCATGGTCAAGCCATGCCACTCATGTTTGGGCTTGTTTAGAAGAGGGCCCTTGTCACATTCCAAATATAACAAAAATTAGGCTTAATTATTCTTCTGTGGGGTAAATATGAATGTTTTTTCCTTCCCTTGGATATGATACTGAAATGAGGCTAATGGCCATTAACATATCATCAATTACAAGGTACATGCCAAATGGATGAACAAACATTCAGACTTTTTCCAAGTGTAGAACCTCACACACAAAAAGCCTTGATTATTTCACATCCATATGGTAAAATCCTTTTCACATCCCTCTGTCATTCAAACTACTCCTTCTGTCATCTGACCTCGGTGGGTGTTCCCAGCTTCAAAAAATATAATCTCTTTTGACCTACATACAATCAAATTAACCCCTTTTGACATTGACAATACCATCTCTGCCAGGCCGAAAGGTCCTTAATGCACTACACAAATTACATTAAAGGACAATATTCCATAGTGCAATAATAAATTATGACCCTTGCTGTGACAGCGAATTTGGTGAGTCGATCTCGATGGCAACAGGACTGTGATCCGACCAAGAGATATTTCCTATGAAGTCTTTATTTTAGACTTGAGAAACCTTCCTGATGTAGGAATAGGATGTTTGTGAAATGCGGAATAATGCGTGTAATCCTTGTCCATTGAATGTAAGACTTTCCAGCCGTCCACCAATCGTACGTTCCGTAGGGTCTTCAGAATTCCACGGATGTTCCTTTGTGGTATACTGCTATGACCTGAGGATGAGTCTAGTCTTGGGTCTGGGGAAATGTTAAAGTCCCCACCTAGTATGAGTGTACCTTCAGTGAAGTCTCAATAGGGTTCTGCGGAGGTATTGGGACTGGTTCCTTTTTGATACATAGACATTCGCAAACGTGTATCTGCGGCCCAAGATCTCACCCTTAAGAAACAGGTGCCTGCCCCCTGGATCGATCACCTTATCCATTTCATGAAACTGTAACCTAGAAGCCAAAAGTATCACTGTAACGGATCACCTGGCACCCCGACTGGGTACCTTCTGAAGGATGCTCCTAGTGCTTCCTGAGGGCTCCAAGCACTCCAGCAGACACCATAACCACCGTAGACTCCTTCAGAGAGCAAAACCAGGAACAAGCTCTTACAAGAGCTTAGTAGTGATATAGCAAGAGAGTATGACTAGCATAGCAATCCCTTGTAGCAGATTCCCCCATTAAGAGATGGAACTCCAAATTGAGGGTGAAGTAGAACTGAAGTTTTAATGAAACACTCTGCTTTTATGCACATTTTACACACATAGTACCGCCCACAGGGTTTAGAAGAACAACCAATCAAACACGCAATATATAGTAAAACACTCCCATTCATTCCCACAAAATCCTCCCCTCTGCCTGTGATATAATTACTGTACACAATGGGTTAATGTAATTATCACAGTCAGGAAAAATATACTTTTTACACATGTACTGTAACTTTAAAACTATGCATCCAATCTCCACATATTCTTACTCAGCATACTTCAAATATGAACACTCTCAATAATCATACAAATCCCTCCAGTAGATAAAAAGTTAGACGGAAGTCCTTTGTGAGTGACCGCAAGCACATTTTCATGCCCAAAACAGTTCCAGAGAATCAGGCTTTGCGGCCAGTCTATTTCCCATGTTAAAGTCAGTTCAAACAGACGAATGACAACCATTCGAATTGTCGAATGAACTGTTGAATGGCGTTTGAACTGTCGAACAGCGTTAAAATTTTCGAATGAATTGAAGTCTGGAGAAGGTAAAACTTCAGCTGAATTAAAGATGTGTTTGTCTGTACGAACGGTGGCCACCCAGCGGTCGGTAACTTACCTACAGTAGGCTCCCAGCCTGGGAGGTAAATTGCCTGCACGCTTCCACTTCTGGGTGGTCCGTCTGTGTGGTACTTGGTTCAGTAAGCCCCATTTACTGAACCAAGTGGGAGAAAGCCATGCACAAAGGATTGTAAAGGTTTGGGGACATAGTCTTAAAGGGAATTGTCACACAAAGTCTCAATATGTCCCCAGATGGTTCTTAAAGGGCCAGCACAATCCAATACAAGTCCATAAGCCCAAATGCAATTCTTAAAGGGCCATACACAGTCCAATAGAAGTCCATAAGCCACAAGACTGTTAAATGGCACAATCTCCCAGGGGCCATAGTCAGAAGGTAGGAGGCGGGTAAACAGGCCCCTCCAACAACCACTGGCGAGGTCACCTTCGCCATAATCACTACTCCAGTTTTTTCTAGCAGTTGGGTGATTACTGTGGTAACCAGTTGAGTACTGTTTATTTTTTAGGGCCGGGCAGATCCCTCATGGAAGTGAGTCTCTTGTAAGAAAACTACAGCTACTCTATTCTGGTGGAGTTCTTGTAGGAGATGAAATCTCCGTTCTGGGACATTGAGTCCCCTTCAGTTCTTGGTGATAATAACCTGTGAGTCTGGGCACTACACCATCTCTTATCGCTATAACAGTAAGTGGGGTGATGGACCCCTGGGCGGTACAGCTGCAGCCTTACCGGGCGAGTAAGTCACGTCAGCTGGCTGGAACCTGACCACTGAGCCCAAGGAGCCAGTGAGTAAGGCAGGATGGGTCGGTTGCCCCCCACACTCACCCATCAAGTGACCAGGCAAGCCAATCTGCAAGGGGAAGTCCCCACCCTGCCCAGCCAGACCGCCTGGATGCACCTCGCGTCTAACCAGATATCAGGGGACAACCGGTTGAACCAGTCAGGGTCCTTGTTGATTTTCTGCACCTATTTTGTAACATGTTATTGATGTACTTAGTCTGTACATGTGTATTTTTATTATTGAAATCCTGCTAAAAAATTTCCAAAATAAAAAAAAAATCTGCAGCTGATTTATTCATTGATTTCATGTTTTATTGCTCCAGATGCATTCTCTTATGTCCAGAGGCATAACTAGAAACCACTGGCCCAAGTGCAAAAATTGCACTTGGCCCTCCCATATGTCTCATGTCCCCCCCCACTCCAAGTGTTTCACTCCCTCCTCCAGCCTAGTCATGTGTCTCATTATCTCTCCCACCCCTCCATGTGTCTCATCCCACTAGCTTCTCCATATGTCTCAATCCCCACAGCCTCTCCATGTGTCTCATTTCCCTTCCAGCCCCTCCATGTGTCTCTTTTACCTTCCGGTCCCTCCATGTTTCTCATTTCCCTCCCCTAAATCCCTCCATGTGTCTCACTCTCCCCAGCCCATCCATGCTCACATTCCCCCAGTCCCTCCATATCTCTCATTTTACCCCCCGCCCCTCCATGTACTCATTCCCCACTAGCCCCTCCATGTGTCTTATTTAACCCAACATCCCCTCCATGTGTTTCATTTCCCCCACCTCTCCATGTGTCCCATTTTCCCCCCAGCCCCTCCGTGTGTATCATTCCTCCCAGCTCCTCTACATGTCTCATCCCCCCCAATGTGTCTCATTTCCCCCTCCAGCCCCTCCAGGTGTCTCATTCCCCACACCCTCCAGGTGTCTCCCTCCCTAACCACAGCCCGGTCATGTGTCTCATTACCTTCCCCCACCCCTCCATGTGTCTCATTCCCTCCCCCTAGCTCCTCCATGTGTCTCATACTCCCCCCTCAACCCCTCCATGTGTCTCATTTGCCCCTCCATCCCATCCATGTGCCTCATTTGCCCCCAGCCCAAACATGTGTCTCATTCCCCCACCAGTCCCCCCATGTGTCTCATTCCTCATGCCCTCCAGGTGTCTCACTCCCTAACCACAGACCAGTCATGTGTCTCATTAACTCCCCCCACCCCTCCATGTGTCTAAGTCCCTCCCCCCAGCTCCTCCATGTGTCTCATACTCCCCCTCAACTTCATGTCTCTCATTTGCCATCACCCTTCCATGTGTCTCATTTCCCCCTCCAACCCATCCAAGTGTCTCATTTGCACCCAGCCTCTACATTTTTCTCATTTCCCCAATAACCCCCTCATGTGTCTCATTCCCTTCCCCAGCCCCCCTTGTGTCTCATTTCCTCCACCCCACCCCTCCATGTGTCCCATTTACCCCCAGCCCCTTCATGTATATCATTCCTCCCAGCCCATCTATATGTCTCATTCCGCCCCCCCCACCCCTCCATGTGTCTCATTTCTCCCTCTGTCACCCCATGTGTCTCATTCCTTCCCCCAGCCCTTCCATGTGACTCATTCCCTCTCCAACCCAGCTTCTACATGTGTCTCATTCTCTCCCCCTGCCCCTCCATGTGTATCTACCCTCCCCCCCTCTCCTATCCCTGTTCACCAGTGCCATGTCCAGTCTTATAGGAAGTTCTTTCTCAGTGAGCTTTTCCTGTCAAACTGCTTAGCCAGGCAACACACAGCAGCAGGCGTTGAGCAGCACAGCCCCTGGGCCCCTGGGCCTGGTGAGGCTGTGCATTCTCCCAGAAATCATGGTGGCCCACTGTTGAACTGGTTGGAGCTGCGACTGGGACCCCTGGAGTGACGGACCCTTGCGACTGTGGTAATTACGCCACTGCTTATGACATAGAGCCAGATGTAAGCAAAGTGATGGAACAGGTTTTTGTGATAATCATCTGGTGAAGCAGGTCTGCATCTGGAAATTGTTACTTGTCACATGGTAAATAAATGTTTCTGATGTTGATTGATCATTTGCAGTATTCTGATTTCTGAATGTGTTTTTTACTCACTGACACTATTCTGACACTAAATTATTGCAAATTAATGATTTCTTCCTAAATTTGTCATTCAGCTGAAAATTCAAAACATGTGATTAATACCACTATATAATATGTATGTATCAGCTTTGGCTCTTATTGGTTCAGGATGGTTTAATGATATGATGGATTAACTAATTTATTCACAAATATATATGTATTCTCTGGTTTATTTTTGTTTTTAATTCTTTATTTAGGAGTACAATAAATCTTTCAGATGGATATAATAATGCTAAAATACATATCTTATCATTGGCATGTGACAGGAGCAGTGGCGTAACTATGCTGCGACCAGCCCGACACTCCATGGGGCCTGACCACAGCTGCGACATTTGCATCACGTAGGCCGCCATCATTTCAAGGTCGGTGCGCACCCACGCTACGTGGAGCAGGTATAGAGTGGGAAGGAGAGAGACACATGGTAGGGACTGGATATATTGACACATGGAGGAAGGGGGGAATTAAAACACATGAAAGGGACAGGGGGATTGATGCATGAAAGGGACTAATGGGAGAATTGATACATGGAGGGGGGATTGAAACAAATAAAAGGACAAAGGGGGAGAGACTGGGGATGGAATTGAGAAACATGAAAGGGACTGGTGGGGGAATAGATCCACAAGAAAGGGACTGGGGGAATTGACACATGGAAAGGACTGGGAAGGGAATTCGTACATAGGAGGAACTAAGAGACATGGAAGGGATGGGGGAAACTGGCACATGGAAGGACAGGGGGAGGGAATCGAGACACATGAAAGGGACTAGAGGGATTGGCAAATAGAAGGGACTAGGGAAGAATAGAGACACATGAAAGGGACGGGGGGAATTGACACAGAGAAGGGACAGGGGAAATTGGGACACATGAAGGGACTGGGTGGGTGACACATGGAAGGTACGGAGCAGGGGGATTGACACATGGATGGAATTGAGACACATGGAGAGACTGGGGAATTGACACATGGAAGGGAGAGGGGGGAAATGAGACACTTGGAATGGGCAGGGGGGAATTGAGGCATGGGGGATATTGACACATGAAAGTGACTTTGGGTAATGAATTGAGACATATGGAGGTACAGGGGGGAAATTCACACATGGAGGGACTTGGGAATTGACACATGGAAGATACAGGGGGGAAATAGACACATGGGGGAAATTGAGACACATGAAGAGACTATGGGGAATTGACACCTGGAAGGGAGAGTGGGGAAACTGAGACACTTGAAAGGGACAGGGGAGAATTGAGACATGGGGGAAATTGACACATCAAAGAGACTTTGGGAAGGAATTGAGACATATGGAGTGACTGGGGGAGAAATTAACACATGCAAGGGACTGGGAAGAAATAAGACACATGAAAGGACTGGGGGGAAATTGATACATGGA
Organism: Pelobates cultripes; assembly: GCA_933207985.1. Classification (NCBI taxonomy): domain Eukaryota; kingdom Metazoa; phylum Chordata; class Amphibia; order Anura; family Pelobatidae; genus Pelobates; species Pelobates cultripes. The sequence continues at coordinate 215,248,462 of OW240913.1, read as the reverse complement.
AGGCACTGAGGGGGAATTGAGAAACATGGAAGGAACAATGGGGAGGAATTGAGACATATGAAGGGACTGGGGAGGAATTGAGACATATGGAGGGCCGGAGGGGGTAATGAGACACATGGAGCGGTGGGGAGAAATTGACACATGGAAGGGAGAGGGGGAATTGAGACACTTGGAATGGGCAGGGGGGAATTGAGACATGGGGGATATTGACACATGAAAGTGACTTTGGATAATGAATTGAGACATATGGAGGGACAGGGGGGAAATTCACACACGGAGGGACTTGGGAAGAAATAAGACACATGAAAGGACTGGGGGGAGATTGATAAATGGAGGGCACTGAGGGGGAAATGAGAAACATGGAAGGAACATTGGGGAGGAATTGAGACATATGAAGGGACTGGGGGGATTGAGACACATGGGGGTAATTGACACATGGAAGGTATGGAGGGATTGACTCATGGGGAAAATTGAGACACATGCAAGGCCAAACAACATCAAGGAAACAAGCTCTCACTAGAGGACACCTGGCAGCAGTTTTAGTCTTTACAAGTACAAACAGCGGTGTATTTGCTGAACGAACTAGCAGACTTTTCCATTCCATCTCAATCTCTTTCTTAATGTTATATAAAATATTTGTATTAACACTAAAGAGAAAAAGAATGCAATAATATCTACTAGGATTTTTACTAGGAAAGATGAATAATGACCTTAGTTCAAGAGATTCAAGTATCAAACAGAAATTGGATGCATAAAAGAAAAAAAAATAGTCTGCAATCTAATTTTTGTTATAAATGCTGTTAAATGTTGTATTGTGTAAAGTAAACCACAATAGCTACTCCAAGTCTTTGATTTCCCATCTTCTGCCTTCACAGTACTACAGCTGTGTTTTTAAAAGACAGCTTGACATATCACTTGTGCCTACTTAAGGAATACTTTTTGCTTATTTATTATTTTTTCATAATTTATATTTTTTGTCATGGAAACATATGTTACAAAAAATTTCATTATATAATGTTTACACTTTAGCAAATAAAAACAAGCAGAGTTAACCTATTAATTTAAAGATTGCTGCAGGGACCACTTTAGAATATAATATTAAGAACATATAAAAAGAGTTATGTGGGCTATTGTTTGCACATTAGAGTCTTACCTGCAAGGGTCAGAGGTTGGTGTATGAGAGTGTATGACCAACCCCTGACTAACTGTTAATGCACATAAACGTGACCCTAATGGTCCCCCTTACTCATGGCTTACAGATATGATGTTTTTCTCTCTGCCCTAACTTGCTACAATTGGTCCAATGACCTCATGTGAAAGGGATAGGAAGTCCGGCCATATGCGTGCGCATGGGGCGTGCCAGGTGTGCCTGGGCACACCCTAATCCCCGTTGCCCACGCTTTGTGCCTCCATGGGCTAGGAGGGAGGCAGGAGAGGACCCTGGGAGCTCTAGCCAGCAGCCATGCTGGATTCCTCTTGTGAGGTCGGAGCGTTGCCATGGCAATGCTCAGATCTCGCAAGGGTGAACTCTAGCCCTGCAGGCTAGAGTTCACTCATCACTGGACCACCAGGGAGGGCAGCAGTACGGTCCCCCGTCCCTACAAAAGGTAAGAAGGGAGGGAGGCTATTTCCTAAACCAGGCATAGGCAACCTTTGGCACTGCAGATGTTTTGGACTACACCTCCCATGATGCTTTGCCAGCATTATGGGTGTAAGAGCATTATGGGGTATGTAGTCCACAACATCTGGAGTGCCGAAGGTTGCCTACCCCTGTCCTAAACGGTCCTCCTCTCTCCCCCACAGTCCCTCCAAACAAATACACACAAACAGCACCCTCACACACAGCACACACACTAACAGCACCCTCATACTAACAGCACCCTCACACATACACCCTCACACATACAGCACCCACACACATACATCACCCTTACACACACATCACCCTTAAACATACATCACCCTTAAACATACACACACAGCACACACACACTAACAGCACCCTGACACTAGCAGCACCCTCACACATACAGCACCTTTACTCAAACAGCACCCTCACACACACACACATACTAACAGCACCCTCCCACACACACAGCACCCTTATACACACACATGCCACCCTGACAAACACACACACGCAGCACCCTTAAACACACACAGCACCCTTGCACACACAGCACCCTTACACACACACGGCACCCACACACACACACACACACACAGCAGTGTGTGTGTGTGCGTATGTGTATATATATATATATATATATATATATACGTGGCGTGTGTGTTTGTGCTTTAGGGTGCACAACCTTATGCAATAGGCTGCGCATGCCTATGAGTGTGGCACAAGGGTTTAAAGAGATGAGAAACCTGAAACATTAGCAATGTCGATTAAAGAAGCCATGGAAGCAAAACATGTCTTGGCAAGAGCATTGACTGTACTTTTATAAATGCCATATTATTTTTAAACATTTATTGTTTTATTTTATTGTTTGCTTATGCACGTATGTGGTTCATACCGATTCCAGGGTTCCAGGAAGCTGTTTGGGAAATGTCACCTCACGATTTGACACTAAACCCTTAAATCTTTAGAGGTGTGATTGTGCTGACAACATTAATGGTTCGTTGGCAACTGTTGGCATACAAATAATTATCCAAGAATAGACTGTGATTGAAGTATAAATATGTAGAAAAATAAACTTGTTCTCCACATTCTGTTTTTCACTTTATTTTTGCAAGCCATCAAGAATATTTTTCATATACATCTTACTTTTAGTGTTTGATTCTGAATTATACCAATATGTTTATTAAATGGTTTACTATACATGCCCACTTAAAAAAAGTAATCTACAGTTAAAGAACATAGAACAGCAGGTTAAAGAATCTCATCATGTACATAAGGAAAAGTCCTAGATTAGATTAAAATAGATTGGGTTTTTTTCTGCACAGGTGATGGATGTATGAAGTAGCATTTGATCAAAAGATATGAGGCTAATCTAATAATACACAGGTGTGTAGAGAAGCAAATAGAAATCACTGAGATATGGTATATGGAATGAATTTTATAAACAGTTTAGATTAAAACATACACATACAATTGTAATTGACAATTGCTAATGACAAATTGTATATTATGTCATTTTATTATATATGTCTTAACATACTTCTACTTATCAACATCAGAGAACATATGGAAGAAATAATACACATGCATCAAAGTCCATAAATGTATCAAAGCACAAAGACAGGAGGCAAAGTACGAGAAGTATATCTATCATCTTTGAAAAAAGTTAGTGAAGTTACTTAGAGTTAGCTCACTTATGTCCAGGCAGCACTAGCACTGGCCTAGGGCATAATCCTTTATAGAATTAAATATACAAGGAAATCCAATTCTATATCTACAGAGTTGGAAAGTCTAGTGTGAATTAAAATGGAAAAGATAGAAACAAAGTATGTACAATATATCCCACAACGTTTGGGGATATCTTTTACATTTTAAGTCACACTAGGCTTTCTTTTTGTTTCTTTTCCATATATCATTTTTATTAGAAAATGTTAACAATGCATATCATATCAATACTTTAACAATTTTCTTAAAACAGAGCAAAATAGTTGATTCATGACATTTTTTCAGCTTTTTTCCTGAGTATGATAGCGTAGCTTTGCATAAACGCACTAGACTTTCTAACTCGGTAGATGCATAGTTGGATTTCCTTATACATCTATCATCTATGTGTCTGTCTCATGCACACATCATTTAACCTGTGTTCACTAATTCTCATACATAAGCCATTCAAAGTCAATACTTTTAAATGTCTATTTCCTAAGCAGCAATACAGTGCCCTCGTGTGTATGTTTCTGGTGGCACAGTCACTATTGTGTATGAATGTTCTAGCATTTATTTTAAACAGATTATATATGAAGTAGAAATTATATGAAATCTTGTAATATATTCCACTGGTATTTGCCAAAACTGGGTATGTATGTATAGAGTTTTAATAATAACACAATAACAGTTGTTTATGATACTCCATGTGTAATGCAACCTTACTGTGTATATTTATTTTTTAAGACACAATGGTTTGCTGCTTCAATTTTTCCTTCCCCGTTTTCCCTCTGATTCTACTGCTTTATTGGTATTGACCTGGACTGTCTAACCATTTATAAACTTTTTCTGCCTGGTAGACTGACCCTTGGATTGTCTGATACACTTTTATTGGATTCACTCAGTGTTACTATGCCTGATTCTGAACTCACGTGGCCTGTGTTCTAGTGGGACAGTGGAAGAGTAGTAAAAGAGTAAGGAAAGTAATGGAGGTAGAGAAACCTAGGATAATTAAAGTACAAAAGGGGCAATGGGTTTGATAGAGCTTAAAGGTCACAAAAGAAAAAAATATTGTCAGTATAAGAACAAAGTATGTGGAGTAGACTGGCGTGAAACAAGTTAATGGAGGGGATAAGAAAAGGAAAATGAGGGGAGATACTAGAGTAGGTGTATGAGCTCTCTGTGACTTGCAGACAAATTGCTTGACTATTATACTTCTTTGTGGGATCGTGTATCCTTTGATCACATGAGTTAGCAGTCCAGTCTAGATGGTCACAAATAGATATAGTCCTTCAAATTAAACTAGGCATTAACCAAAGTTGTCCTGCCAAATTCTGTAGTGCTTCAGCCTGGTTTATCTCTGTTATGTTAGCTTTTCTGCATTACTTACAGAATAACAAAGCAATAATTTTTGCATTTGTGAATGGTGAATGGTGAATGGTGCAGAGCCAAGAACGGTCACGTGACCCTCGGCATTCTATTATTATTTTCTGCCATCCCAATATTGTGTTTTGTCTCTTGAACATCCCTTTTAACATCATATGTGTTTTACTCTTTAATGCCACATTGATTTCGGCATTCTATTTGGGCATGACTTAATTATATTTATCACCATCCCCTTCCAATCACATTCTCGTATAGCTAGCAATGACGCATTAGCGTCCCAACCCCTGCCCATTTTTACTATATGTCCCATGGTTCCTACTGTCAGACGCCCACCAGTGATGTCACTTCACCAATAACGCCCATTTTTGTTCATTTTCTCTATTTTAAGGTTTACAACTTTCGTTTTTTTTATCAGAACAGTTAACTTTTTCTAACATACAGTTTAGAATTTGTGCACTAAATATTCTTGAAAACTAATAAAAAAATTGTGGGATTTTTTTGTTTGTTTTTTACATTTTAAAGTTGGTGGCATGCTAAATAGAGGATCTGTCCCATGTGCCAAATTCTCTAGGTATGCCCCTGCCTCCATTCCCTTGAAAATTATTTAGATCATGGGCAATCAGTCACAGGTTTGGAAGACAATATTCCTCTAGAGTGCCTGGTTTTAGTGTGGAATTTCCAGTAAATCTTGTCAGTTTGGTTTTTGGTTTGATTCCCTAAAATTTCAGAAAGAGGAACTGCTTCTGACAAATCAAGAGAAAATCATTAATTTTATGTCAAGACACAGAGGCTCATATTGCTTAACCCTTTCTTTACTGTCCACCAATAGCAGCAAAGAATACAACAGTAAGAAAAAATGGTAACCATAGTGATAGGCCACTCCCATACCAAGTACCAGTGTTTGATATATAAAAATAAATGATTAAATTAATTTTAGTCAGCACTCCCCCACATATTTCCTCTTTCTTTGCTGCTCCACACAAAGATAAGTACATGACAAATTTTCTCTTACATATATTGCTTATTTATACATTGATTGCTTGTTATGGATGTTATTATTTATTGTTATTTATTTATTATTTTATTGTTCTTATTTGTTGATAGATTTATTATTGCTTGATTTTATCTCTGTTTTCGTTTCTATGATTGTTTAGTATTATGCATATGTTTGTTACATTTGAGCCCAGGGTTCCAGACCTTCTTTGGGATATTATTATTTGTCTCCCTCTCACTTGAGCTTCCTTTTGTTGCTCTTTTCTTTTCTCCGTTTCCTTATCTCCTTCTCGTTGTCTTTGGCTCCATTTCTCCCTCTCCCTCTCCCTGTCTATTTGGCTCCCTTTTGCACCTGTTTCTCCATTCCGTTCCGCTGTTTTCGTGAATGAATCAAGCCCGTTTGGCTAAATTCATCACGAACACTAATTTTATACGTTCGTCTTTTTTTCTATTCACTCCATTCGTTGATTTGTTCACAAACGTTCGACTCTCTTTTTTTTTTATAAATTCAAAGGATTTTTTGCGAGATTGTGGGCGGCCATTTTCTGGCATCATGCTATTCTGGATTTGTGCTCTGCCTCGTGTCTCTTCCTGTCTGCCGGTCTGGGCCCTGGTGAGCTCCCTATCGCTACTCTCTAAAGGTTATAACTAGTTTAGGGTGATTAACTCCTGCTAGTCTGTTCTATTTTCGTTTTTTAGTCTCTTACTGCTTCAGTTCATTTTATACTTTGTTGGGGATATCTCACAGCACTATTATGCCAAAATCTAAAGTGCCTGCCAGCCCCCTTTCCCCTTGGGAGATGGACATACCCCAAGTTTTGGGTAACCCCTCTTCCAACTCTAATTCCCCTTCTTCTGCAGTGGACCCTATGTCTCTGTCTGATTAGGCCCAGTCCCTGGCGCTACAGCGCTCAGTCACTGACGCCATTATGGCTGCTATGGGCTCTATGTCCTCTGCCCTATCTCAGACCATATCACAGGCCTTACTTGCGTGCCCTTTGGCTGCAGAAGGCTCGGCCACACCAATGTGCTTAGCGCATCCTGCTCCTGGCCTTACACCTAAAAAAGGCAACTGCCAAATCCAGACACTTTAGTCCCCCTGCCTCCAGAACCAATATGACGGGTGCACCAGTGACCACCCATGATAGCGTGCCCATGTCACGCAAAAGAGCCTTTCCATGCCAGGCAGAACAGGCGCGGCAGTGGAAATGTGCTAGAGCACAAAAAGAGAGTGACTCCGACTCAGAAATCGGGTCTAGTGAGGAGGCTGACGCTGAGTCTGTGTGTGACTCTGATGATGGAGTGTGCGGGCAGAACTCTGACCCTTTTGTCCCTGCTCAATCTGGGATGGTTGTGAGCGACTCCCCCGCTACTGCGGGTTCCACCCTCATGGATCCGTCTGGGGAACCCATGTTTGATCCAGATGCTCTCCATCATCTGAGGTCGGCGGAATGGCTCCCCGCGGACCACGTGGCACGGTACCTGGAGAATTGGGTACGGCGCCCCCTCAGTAAGGCGGTATGTACTAAGCTCAGGGCAGAATGCCCAAGACCTCTGGTACCTAGCAAAGTCTGTGAGATCCCTATAGTGGACCCAATTCCTCTCCAAATTGGGATGGAATCTCCGCAAGAGTCTAGATTCGGCACTAAAATTGTGGTTGACCCAGAGGAGCTCCGTGGCTGGGTGCAGAGGGCTACCTGCATAGCAGGCAGCGTTAATACCTCCCTGTCAATAGAACGACGTAAAGCCATTCTTTTTCAAATCGAGCCCAAACTAGCCAACCTCTCCCTCACAGATTTGGCAAGGATGCACAGGGCCTGTTATTTAAGGACTCTTTTATTAAGGACCTGGGACACTTTGTGGATGCTTTTACAACCCTAGATAAGGCCCAATCCTCCTTGAAGAGGGTATTTCAAGGGCTGGTCTCTATTCAGATTCAGGGGTCATCTGTCCGGCCGTTCCAATTACCACGCCCGTGGATCGGGACGAGGCTCCTACACCCAGAGAAAACCCTACCAGGAGACGAGACATCAGTCCCCCTTCTTCCCCTCTCGCGGAAGACAATGGCATTCCAGAGGCTTCAGAGGGACCCCCGGTTCCAGACACCCTTACAGTAATCTTACATCTACCTCATGTTTTTTCAAATATTTGTGTAGGGGGCAGACTCTGTCATTTTTTCCATGCCTGGTCAACCATCACCTCAGATGTTTGGGTTCTGACCACCGTTCAGGGGTTTCACATCGAGTTGGTCGACACTACGCGTCACATTCCTCCCCCTCGCCCTATTTTGCTCTCAGCGACAGACCGCGGCTTGATAGATGCAGAACTATCGGCCCTCCACATGAAAGGGGCGATAGAACTAGCCCTCATGTCCCCCACAGGGGTTATCAGCAACATCTTCCTGGTAGAAAAGAAGGGCGGGCAGTTATCAACCTCCATGCCCTAAACACTTTGGTGCGCTACTGCCACTTCAAGATGGAGGGCATCCATCTCCTGCGAGACTTGCTCCTTCAGGGAGACTGGATGGCGAAGTTAGATCTGAAGGATGCTTACTTGATGGTCCCAGTGGCCGAGATGTCCAGGGACTTATTACGCTTCCTCTGGAAAGGCGACACCTGGCGCTTCACGTGCCATCCCTTTGGACTCTAGTCAGCTCCTCGGTGCTTCACAAAATTGATGCACCCTGCCATGGCTTGGTTGTGCAGTCAAGGAGTTCGGCTGATCGTCTATTTAGATGACATCCTCCTCATGGCACAGGATAGTTCGGTCCTTCTGAAGCATCTGCAATGGACGATGGATCTCCTCTCTCACCTGGGTTTCCTCCTCAACTGGGAAAAATCCTGCCTGTCCCCTTCGCAACGCATGGAGTTCCTCGGTTTCACCATAGATTCCGAAGTGGAATCTCTCAGCCTCCCTCTGTCCAAGATACGGACCATCCGCAAGGAATTGCGCTGAGCTCTAGCGCGCCCCCAGCTATTGCTGCGCCATCTGGCACGGATTATTGGCCTACTGGCAGCGTCAATCCAGGCGGTGTTCCCAACCACTCTTCACTACCGTGCCCTCCAACACCTGAAGTTTTCGCACCTTCGCAGTGGGGCGTCCTATGCGGACATGGTCTCTCTGGACTCGGAAACTCGGGACAAATTGACCTGGTGGATCCACAACCTCTTGGCTTGAAATGGCAAGGCTATCTTCGGTTCCTAACCGGAGTTCACAGTGGACTCAAACGAAGTGCCCATTGCAATGGTGTGACTACCGGGGTACACTGGTCGGCAGATGAATCCCGTCTCTACATTAATGCTCTCGAACTCCTGGCAAGCTCCTTCGCTATCCGGAGTTTTGCGAACGGGACGGCCAGTGGATGCATCCAGCTACGCATGGACAACATCTCCGCAGTCTGCTACGTCAATCACATGGGCAGCACGCAGTCGGCTATTCTGGCCCACTTAGCGAAGGACTTTGGGGCTTATTGCTTGGCCAGGAACCTGGTCGTCCAGGCAGAATACCTCCCTGGACTCCACAACACTGATGCGGATTGGAGTTCACACTACCTGTCGGACAGCAGCGATTAGAAATTGGATGTGGGGGTGTTCTCCGCTATCTCATCTCTCTGGGGACCTTTGGCCATCGACCTCTATGCATCCCGGCTCAATACCCAATTACCTTGGTTCTACAGCTGGCACCCGGATCCAACTTGCCTTCCTGCAAGACTGGACCAGCTCACTCCTTTACGCTTTTCCTCCGTTTGCCATGATCCCTCAGGTCCTGCTCCAAGTTCGCCGCCAAATGGCCGACCTAATCCTGCTGATTCCTTTCTGGGGGACCCAATCATGGTTCACACAGCTCCTGGAACTGACTATAGATGTTCCCAGGCTGCTGCTGTCCTTACCGAACCTCCTCTAGGACCTGTCGGGCCGTCGGGCCCTCCTGTTGGACGGGTCATTGCTGCTGCTCGCGTGGAGGATTTCAGGGGTCCCTGGGAAATCCAAGGGGTTTCAGACACAACACAACGCCTCCTGGCTGACGCATGGGCTCCCAGAACCAGATGATCATATGGGACCACTTGGAGAGCTTGGACTGACTGGTGCCTGAATCGGAATTTGGATCCCGTTTCGGCACCTGTGACTGCGATCCTTCAATTCCTCAGTTTATTATTTGAGGTTGGTCGGGCGTATCGCACGATTAATTTGTACAGATCGGCCATCTCCTCGGCTCACTACGGATTTGACGGCTGCCCCGCAGGCCAACACCCTTTGGTGCCCCGCTTACTTCGGGGCTCACGCCTGTCGCGTCCTCCTAGTCCTCGATACTCGTCGACGTTTCCTGTGTTGTCGCTTTTTACTTCCTGGCCTCACAATTCAGAACTCTCCCTGCGACAGCTGTCGGCCAAGTTGGTCTCGCTATTTTGTATCATTTCATGCAATCGGGTGTCGGATGTTCGTGCCCTGGACTATGATGCTAGGTCTTTCACTCCGGATGGGGTGGCGTTTAACATCTCCAGACGCACTAAGACTGCTATTCGGTTGGTTTCATATCCGAGTTTTCCAGTTACCCCAGCCTTGTGTCCAGTGACCTGCTTACGAGAATATGAACTTCAGACGAGTGCACATTGTTCAGTGTCGTCTCCTCAGCTTTTCCTCTCGATTCGTCGCCCCTTTTCCCCTGTGTCCAGTACTACCTTGGCTCACTGGGTGAAATGGGTGATGTCTCTGGTGGGTGTGGATACATCCATCTTTGGTGCCAACTCCTCACGGGGGGCATCGGCCACGTCTTTGATGAACATTCGTGTACGTCTGGAAGACCTGATGAGGATGGCGAACTGGTCCCGCGAATCCACTTTCAGCAAGTTTTATTTTCAACTTCTGTCTCATGTTTTTTCTTCGGTTATTGATCAGCTTTAAACTTGCAATATGAGCCTCCGTGTCTTGACATAAAATTACATGATTTTGCTACTTCATGAAGAAAAGTCATGATTTTATGAAAGACATGGAGGCGAGTATTGTCCCACCCTTTTACGTTGCTTCACTTGATTATCCCTCCCTGTTGTTTTTCTCTCTCCAGTTTGTTTCCATGGAGCAGTAAGTATTCGTTATGCGCTCTGGGTTTGTATTGCCTATTATGTTTACTTGACCTGTTCATGTTATATGCTTGTATGGTAGGTTTATCTTGCGTTATGAGCACTGTGTTGCTTCTGTTTATCTATAAGTTATGTCTTGGCATGTGTACTTTGGTTCAAGTACCGATTTAACCGTACGGCTCCTATTTTTTTATGTTTTCACAGGCTGATTCTATGTTGATCGAGGCTCTTCACTGTTTCCCTCGCGGCTTCACCAAGTTGGCTGGAGGATTATGGACTGTTCTGTGATGGGCCCCTCACTGTTGGCGTTCTGTTCATTGATGGATTGGTCCCAGTTCATTTATGGTTCCTGATCGGAGTCCGGCTGGATTTCGGGTCGTTTGTTATACTATGGTTGGACTGATTCATTATTTCCTGTTTGGTGGTTATTGTGTCGCATCTCCAAAGAAAGAGGAAATATGTGGGGAGGTGCTGACTATTATACTTGGACTTGGTATGGGAGTGGCCTATCACTATGGTTACCATTTTTTCTTACTGTTGTATTCTTTGCTGCTATTGGTGGACAGTAAAGAAAGGGTTAAGCAATATGAGCCTCTGTGTCTTGACATAAATTTAATGGTTTTCTCTTGATTTGTCAGAAGCAGTTCCTCTTTCTGAAATTTTAGGGAATCAAACCAAAAACCAAACTGGCAAGATTTACTGGAAATTCCACACTAAAACCAGGCACTCTAGAGGAATATTGTCTTCCAAACCTGTGACTGACTGCCCATGACCTAAATAATTTTCAAGGGAATGGAGGCAGGGGTGTATCTAGAGAATTTGGCACATGGGACAGATCCTCTATTTAGCATGCCACCAACTTTAAAATGTAAAAATAAAAACATCATTTTTTTATTTTAGTTTTCAAGAATATTTAGTGCACAAATTCTAAACTGTATGTTAGAAAAAGTCCCCTCAAGGACCCAATAGAGACTACAATGGATTCTAATGGGCCATGCAGAGCGATCTCTATAACACTCGGGCCCCCTTTCACAAAATAGTAATATAATATAGCTCTCTGATACCCAGCCCAAGTTGACTTTTCTCACCTCAATTATGGTTGATGGCTGGCTGCTGTTGCCGACAGGCTGCTGTGGCAAGCTGGCTGCCTGGCAGGCATCTTTCTTCCCCCAGTAGCCTTCTGTTTTTCCCCAATTCCCTTTATGTGTTTCTTTTTCCCCTCTGTGAATCTCCTCCAGACCCTTTCTTTGTATGTGTTTTTCTCCAACCCCTCCTTGTTCCCACTCAGACCTTCTGTATGTCTCTTTGTTGTGAGGATATTTATAGGATGATAAATATTAAAATTATATTTTCATAAAAATTATAAAAAATTAATTTAATAAATTTTATTATATCAAACATTTATGTATTGGCACAGTTCCCCTTGATTGATTTAAAGCGAAGAGTTACCCACTATTTTAACTCTTATAGACCCTGGAGTACATTTTTTAGAGAATTTGTATTTCACACATTAATCACAAACTAATTATAAAAATATCATTTATCAGGGGGGCGAAGACTAGTAGCCATCCTGTTCAGACGCAATCTAAGCTTGCTCTCCTGAACCCAGATACAATCTGCAGAAAATCTCCCTTACCAGGCCCCATCTAACCTCGAAAAGCAATACTCACCTCCATGTCTTTCATAAAATCATGACTTTTCGTCATGAAAAGCACAAAATCATGTCATCAGCAGCATACTGAAATCATTTCTAGTCAGCCTGAAGTACGTGAGCCCTATTAGCAAGCTTGAAAAGTAACCTGGGCCAGATTTTTAACCTGCACAGAACAAAAACATGAAGAAAGTGAATCAGCAGCTAAGACTAAGGTATCTCCAAAGCAGATGTCAGAGACAAGCCACTTTGTCTGCCCCCAAAACAAACCCAGATATCAAAATAGCAAAAGAAAGTAAGAATTGCCACAGCAGTACATTTATGCTCAGTTTCGAGTTTATTAAGCAGAAGCCAGAGTCCAGAGGGCCTTCTTGAGATACCTCATATACAACTAATAAATTACCAGATTTTACTATTAACATGACGTAAAGTCATGATTTTATTAATGACACGGAGGCGAGTATTATGCATTCTCTTTCTTTATTATACTCCCAGCAGCAAGAAAAGGAAGTATGAGAGAATCATAGAAAAAACATAACAATAGCCTGGTAACAGTGGCACCAGTCAGCATTCAGTATTATCCATATAGGTATGGTGCTCCTTGACTCCTCCTCTTTCTTGTAGATCCCGAAGACCATTATCGTAAGTTCCAAAATACCAACAAGAAACATGAATTCCCGAAACAGAAACATAACTGGAAATTCAACAGGGAACAGCTTCAACCGCCATCTCTCAAACGTGTATTCAAGCTAAAAAATAAAAAATATATGGTATTGTGACTGCTATTCCACAATTATCAAACTCGTCAACCATGTTATTCAATCGATGTATGTATTATCAAACTCGTCAACCATGTTATTAATCCAAAATAAGTATCATATAAGTCATATTCATCGAATACCTTACTTACCTGTGTGTCTTGTATGACATTGTACCTACCGTTATTATGTCATCCAAAAGGCCCCATGACTGGCCTATAACTTACTCACCACCCTGGGTAGGGTGAGTGAGAATAATACTCACCTCTGTGTCATTAATAAAATCATGACTTTACGTCATGTTAATAGTAAAATCTGGTAATTTTATTAAAGACACGGAGGCTCCTATTATGCTATTTTAAAGCTGAGCAACCACCAAACTGGAAATATGTTGCACCAGGCTAAAGTAGAAATTACGAAATGTAGATTAATTCGACCAATCGGCTGCCCGTAGGATGTCTTCCAATCTACAACCTATCATGGAAGCCTTAGAAGCCATAGCTCCGTGAATGGTGTGTGATTTAAAAATTGACGTGTCTATGCCTGCCATGGACAACAACCATTTGATCCAGCGAGCTAAAGTAGGAGTAGATACCGGTAGATGAGGTACTTTGAATGAGATGAATAATGGATGGATTTGATCTGAACGGAGCGATTTCGTACAGCGCTCATATTCCTTCAGCCATAACATTGGGCACAGGTTCGGGCTGTCTGGAAATGAGAGGTAGAAAACTTCCTTAGTCAATGATTTCGTCCTACGTAAAATATTAAAGAGCACTCCGTTCGGGACAAAAACGCGTGCTTGCCAGTCTAACGTTCTGCATCAGCCACCCGTTTACATGAAAGCAAACAAAACAGCATCAACAGCTTGGCTGACAATTGTTTTAGAGAAAGTTCGTGGTTTAATGGCCAAGATTCGATAAAACGAAAAATCACATTAACATCCCAAAAGGAAGAATATCGAGCCTGAGGGGGTCGAGCAAATCGGATGCCTTTGAGCAAACGACAGATGAGGGCATGTTTACCTATTGGAGTACCATCCAATCCCCCATATGGCTCGCCGATATAGCTGATCTGTACAGGTTTATAGTACGAAAGGCTTTTCCTTCTTCAAAGAGTAAAGTCAAGAATCGCAAGATTGTTTTCACAGGAGCTGATATGGAATCCACTGATTGTCCCACGCACCAATCAGTCCACTTCCTCCAAGCCGACCTGTAGTAACGTCTGGTACCTGGTGCCCACGACTCTGCCAAGAGACTGAGTGTCGTCTGCGAAACCTCCTCAAGATTCCATGATCTCCTGAAATGAGCCATGCCATCAGATGAAGTAGACCCTGGTTGGTCAGCTCGTGACTCATTCCCTCTGGATTGGTCAATAGGTAGGGTATGTCCGGCAACAGCCATGTAAAATCTATTGACATTTCCAATAACTGTGGAAACCAAGGTTGTGACCTCCATATCGGGATTATCAGAGCCAGAGTCCCTCTAGAATATCGAAGGACTGCCAGAGTCCGAGAGAGTAGGTTGAAAGGTGGAAAAGTGTAATACCTGCCCTTGGTCCAGTCTTGTAAGAATGCATCTGTCTCCAGAGCATCTGGGTCTGGTCTCCAACTGAAGAACCGAGGGAGTTGGGTATTCAGTCGAGACGCAAAGAGGTCTATATTGAAAGGCTCCCAGAGTTGACCGAAAATGTATTACCGAAATGCTGTGTTTCAGACAATAATGCCAAAAGTCTAGAGCCATCAGTGCCAGAACTTTCGACTTCGTCCCTCCTAGGTGGTTGATATAATGCACTGCTGAGACATTAGGATTGATTAGGATAGAGCATGAGATGCCTGTGGGGCAGTTGATGTGTAGCAACGTTTCTTCGTTGGACCATCTGCCACCTGTGGAAACTGACCCGCAATGCGCACCCCAGCCATGTAAGCTGGTGTCCGACTCTATGACCAGATCTGGCGTCGACCCAAATATCGCCCGTCTGTTCCACGTCTCCATGTGGGCTAGCCACCATGTCAACCCCTCTCTGGAATCTACGTTCAGTGTAACACAGGTTTCGTACAAGTGTCCGGAGCGCAGATATAAGGCTTCGAGCCTTTGTAGGGCATGATAATGTAACGGGCCCGGGACGATTGCTTGTATGGATGAAGCCAATAGCCCTATGATCCTCGCAAGTTGTCGGAGAGAAATGGGCTCTAATGCATGGTGGTATTGCGCCATCCTTGACAGCCTAAGGTGTGTCAGTCAGTGCAGGCTGAACCTGCAGTTCTGGAGGGGAGGCCATATGTTTGCTTTTTGCCAAAGCTTGCGTCCCGGTTGTGCCCCATTAGTGGTTCCCAGTTTTTGTGTGCTCTGAGAGCCACCACTCTGAGTCTGCATCAGCGCTTTGGTTATAGATTGAGTGATAGAGGATGACATGACCCCCATCGCGGAGGTCAAAGCCCTGTTAATGGACTGTGCCATGGTAGAGTCTAGGAGGGATTGAAATTCCATGCCATGAGGCTGGCGTCATCCTTACATTACCTGCCTGAGGGGGAAACCCCTTGTGTGGGACACACAGACCCTGCAGGTATCTCATTCTGGTCTTGCATTATAGCAATAATATTTGTTCACAGGGACTTATATACCCAAGTAAGCTCAGGGTCAAAATATTGGGCCCAATAAAGTAATGCTACTAGCAGTAGCTCACTGATAAAGGAGAAAACAGTGTCTGAGTTAACCTGTTCGGGAAAATAATACCTTGCTAGATAAAGAACAAAAGGGTGTCAGGATAGATTAATTCTCCACACCAACACTTACAGTTGATCAGCAAATAACAGCAAAAGACAACAATAACAGTTCAATATAGGTCTGGGAGTGTGCCAGGAGGGTAGGAGATACCACTATCAGCCTTAAGGATCGCTCCGCAGCAGTTTCCTGCCGAAAACCACACCTAAAATGGCAGCCGCGAGTGAAAAATACACCCGCGGCGACGGAAACCAAAAAGATGGCCGCGCAGCACGAACGGCGCATGTGCGGCCATTAGGGAAGAGGAAACCGAAAGTAAGCGATCTCACATGTGCGGACTGGCCAAAAAAACGCGGATTAGACCGCGGACACAACAGTGATTAGGGAAAGCTAGTCCAGCTGTATCACAGTAAAAACTGCCCAAGCAGGGAAAGGGATAAGGGGAAACACTACTCAGCAGTGTGGACAGGAGGGAAAGAAAACCGGGCTTCTAGAGACCTCAATAGGCAGCACTCCCAGACACTAGCAGGGTATAAACCAGAAATAATATTAGCATGAAATGAGCATAAACATACATTAAGCCATAAACCAAATACACATGTATAAGAAATCACAGGAGTAGCAAGAAATGAAGTACTTAACTTGTCTGAGGGAGCAGCAAGAAAGAGGAGGAGTCAAGGAGCACCACACCTATTTGGATAATACTGGATGCTGATTGGTGCCACTGTTACCAGGCTATTGTTGTATTTTTTCTATGATTCTCTCATACTTCCTTTTCTTGCTGCTGGGAGTATAATAAAGAAAGAGAATGCATAATAGGATTCTCCGTGTCTTTAATAAAATCCCAATTGCAGACAATGGAATCATCACAAAAGGATAGTAGTATTTTTACACCCCCTATTGCAAGAACTGTGAATATTTTTTGCACAGGGCCCCTAATGGCATAAGGCCAGCCCTGTATGGAGGTACAGCATTAACAGCACTGGGGCATTTTTAAGAGTATTAAGCACACAAGAGAAATATTTAAGTATCATTTAAAGTGTTACTACAGACAACACAACCACTTTAGTTATTTTAAGTAATCGTGGTGCCAGGAGTCTGTATTATTATTAGTATTTATATAACGCAAAATATTCTGATTTGCAATTATAGAAAGGGGAGATTAAAGATAAAGAAGGATAAAACATTTGAAGTAGACGTTATAAAATGTTATGTAGTAATGTGGTCAGACTGAGATTTCAACCTAGAGTTTCCAGTTCTAAGGCACTGACATTACTATTGCTCTAAGCAAATAGCTTTTTGCTGTCAAACACTGCACATATGGAGGTTAACATCATTGAGGCATCATTAGTCAGCTCAGAAACAAAAGTTCCAGGCTTGCTATTGTCAGTTCTGTGCACATTTATATGTACAGTTATATTTATTGACTGAGAGCAGTCAACTGACACGCTCGCCAGTCATTGAATGGCTGATGGGATTGGAATCCTTTGCAGAAGCTGGATGCACATCACTGGTCAAAGAGTACTGTGGCAAAACCGACCTCGCCACGTGTCCTTGGAGGGGGCTGCTTGCCCGCCTCTTGCCTTTGGACTATGGCCCTGCAGGTTAAACTGTTTATTTTCCCTGCAGAAAGGCTTATTCGTGTGATCTGAGTGCCATTCATCTAATAATGTGCAGTCAGATCCAAGCTATCTGGGGATATGTAGAAATGTGTGTTTTATGTACTAAATGTGTCAGTATGTAATTTTATGTCTTTTACTGTCTTTTTGTCTGCCATGTGGGTAATGGAGTTTGGCTCTGTCTTTGGAGATAATTAGATTCCTTCTCCAATTATCTCCAGGGCAGAAGGGAGGAAGCCAGGATGCATTGTGGGGATGTTTTACTTTTACTGTTTGAGCCAGGGGGAACAAAAGATACTTTTACTAACTTTTGAACCCCTGGTCTGATTCATGCCATTTTTTAATATGTTGTTCCCCTGAATTGATTGATTGTGAATATGTATTTTTATGCGAATGTGATGTATATTTTGGGAGTTATGAATGTTGTGTAAAAACTGTATTTTTCCTACCTATGATAATTGTATTTCCCTGTGTGTACAGATAATTAGTTTACAGGTAGAGGGGAGGGCTATGTGTGGGATGTAACTATTGTGTGATTGGTTAATGTACGTTACTGTGTGTGTCCCTCCCCTTCATGGGAGCACCTAATAAAAAGGGCTGCAAGCTAGCAGCCAGAGAGTTCTATTTTTACCCTCAACTTGAGTCCTGTCTCTTATTGGGGGAATCTGCTACAAGGGATTGCTATGCTAGGCATATTCCCTTGCTATAATCACTGAGCTCTTGTAAGAGCTTGTTCCTGCTTCGTTCTGAAGGGAGATAGCTGCAGCCTGCGGTGCTTATGGTGTCTGGTGGAGTGCTTGGAGTCCTCTGGAAGCGCTAGGAGCATCTTTCAACGGAGGTACCCAGTCGGGGTGCCAGGTGATCCGTTACATTGGTGGCAAGCGGCGGGATGGCATCCTAGTGCGAGGAGAAGCAGCTCGGAGACACCGGTAACGTGTGGAGTTGTGCAGCGTCCTTATCTTCAGCAACATAATGGAACCAGCAGTGGCTACAGCAAGCATGGCGTATAGCTACTCCGTACTAGAGTTTGGCACGATGGTAGGGTTGCACCTGAAGTTTTACGGACCCAATCCAGAGGAGAAATACGTGCGGTTCGTGTGGGACATGGTGACCCGGAACCTACAACACAGGGCGTTGAGGGAAGGCCAGTGGGCACGTTGGGAGAAACTCCAGCCACAGGTAGAGTGGGACGAGGAAGAAACCGAGGTGGCCGGTGGAGATGGGACCGAGGTCTCTCTACCGGCCCTACAGGGATGCTGGGCACCCGGCCCAGATCCCCAGCGGCAGTATGTTTTACAGGGAGGGGAGACAGTCGGTCTCACTCCCCAGCGGCAGAATGTGTTATTGGAGGAAGAGACAACCGGTCTCCCTCCCCAACAGCAACCAGAGGTACCCGAGGTAGAGGACCTCATAGACTGGTCCTGGGAGGACCCCTGCAGGCAGGTGGAGATGGGACCGAGATCTCTCCACCGGCCCTACAGGGATGCTGGGCAACCGGCCCAGATCCCCAACTAGAGCTGGAGTTACAGAAAGTGGAGAGCATCGACCTCCCCCCCCAGCAGCAGCCGGAGTACCAGGGGGAGGTAAGTGATATTTCTCCTCCCCAGCCAACTCCTTTGTTCCCTGACCCCCCAGCAGAAGAGCTGGCAACTGGGCAGAGCGCCGCTGGCCTCTGTCCTCCCTTGTTTCCTTCCCCTGAGCCTGACTTTCTACAGGCTGACCCAGTGGAAGGTGCCGTCCTTCCTCCCCAGCTGCAGTGCGTACCCCAGGGAGCTGATGGTGTCGTCCGTCCTCCCCAGCAGCAGTGTGTAACCCAGGGAGCCGAAGGTGTCGTCCTTCCTCCCCAGCGGCAGTGTGTACCCCAGGGAGCTGAAGGTGTCGTCCTTCCTCCCCAGCGGCAGTGTGTCCTGCAGGGAGCAGAGACCGTCAGTCTCACACCCCAGCAGCAGGACAAAATAATGAAAGGGGAGACAGCTGGTCCGCCTCTCCACCAGCAGAGAGAGTGTCAGGGAGAGGAGCCTGTTAACCCCTCTCCCCAGCGGCAGTTGACAGTCCAGAGAGAGGAGCTTGTTACACCCTCTCTCCAGCGGCAGCCTAACCCACCAAGGGGAGATGTTGAGCCCCGCAACTGTGCAGATGGGACCGTAGTCTCTGCGCTTACAGCCCAAGGGGTAGAGACGGTCGGTCCTGTTCCCCAGCCCCAGAGCTGTGTACCCAGAGGGGAGACGGTCGGTCTCCCCCTCCCACAACCAGGCTCCAATCAGGCTACTTCGGTGGTAGCACTGGCACCAGGGCAGAGTACCGCTGGTCTCTGCCCACTCAGCAACCCACCAAGGCAGTCTACCAGCTCCCCACACAGCCGTGGTGAGGCACCTGGACATGGACAAGTTGCTACTTTATCCAGGTGGAGTAAACATTTATTGTGGGTGGGCTGTACTGCTGTTTGTGCTTCGTGGGTGGGTTGCTGGACTAACCAGGGCACTGACCGGCAGGAGGTCAGATACCCTGTTAGTCTGGGGGGCAAAGGGGAGAAGTGTGGCAAAACCGACCTCGCCACGTGTCCTTGGAGGGGGCTGCTTGCCCGCCTCTTGCCTTTGGACTATGGCCCTGCAGGTTAAACTGTTTATTTTCCCTGCAGAAAGGCTTATTCGTGTGATCTGAGTGCCATTCATCTAATAATGTGCAGTCAGATCCAAGCTATCTGGGGATATGTAGAAATGTGTGTTTTATGTACTAAATGTGTCAGTATGTAATTTTATGTCTTTTACTGTCTTTTTGTCTGCCATGTGGGTAATGGAGTTTGGCTCTGTCTTTGGAGATAATTAGATTCCTTCTCCAATTATCTCCAGGGCAGAAGGGAGGAAGCCAGGATGCATTGTGGGGATGTTTTACTTTTACTGTTTGAGCCAGGGGGAACAAAAGATACTTTTACTAACTTTTGAACCCCTGGTCTGATTCATGCCATTTTTTAATATGTTGTTCCCCTGAATGGATTGATTGTGAATATGTATTTTTATGCGAATGTGATGTATATTTTGGGAGTTATGAATGTTGTGTAAAAACTGTATTTTCCCTACCTATGATAATTGTATTTCCCTGTGTGTACAGATAATTAGTTTACAGGTAGAGGGGAGGGCTATGTGTGGGATGTAACTATTGTGTGATTGGTTAATGTACGTTACTGTGTGTGTCCCTCCCCTTCATGGGAGCACCTAATAAAAAGGGCTGCAAGCTAGCAGCCAGAGAGTTCTATTTTTACCCTCAACTTGAGTCCTGTCTCTTATTGGGGGAATCTGCTACAAGGGATTGCTATGCTAGGCATATTCCCTTGCTATAATCACTGAGCTCTTGTAAGAGCTTGTTCCTGCTTCGTTCTGAAGGGAGATAGCTGCAGCCTGCGGTGCTTATGGTGTCTGGTGGAGTGCTTGGAGTCCTCTGGAAGCGCTAGGAGCATCTTTCAACGGAGGTACCCAGTCGGGGTGCCAGGTGATCCGTTACAAGTACCCTTAGTGCCCGGCAGGCAGCCAGATAATAGGGCAACAGTATGCCCCATAAAAGAGAAACTGTGCCAGGGTTTTATTGGCATCATAAGCACTACAAAAGACTGTAATGGTTATGATGCTTTCAGTTACCCTTTCAACCATTCCCTAATAGTAATGGTTGTAGCCACAGTAAGATTTAAATAGGGAGATGTTCATGTCTATTTTAAAAGCTGCATGCAGCGCTCAGTTTAAGCACTGCATACAGCTCATTGAGCAATGTGGGGCCACTAACTAGCCCCAGAAGGGAACCCCTAGTATTTAATGGTATCATGTTACCAGCAAGAAATCATTCCATCATGGGTCCTTAATAAAAGGACATCCATAACAAAAATAATTCCATCTTTCATCCTTAAGGGGTTAGGCGCACTGAGTTTCCATGATCCAGAGTGACAATAATGTAATTTTGTAAAGAACATTTTATTTAAAAGAGAGACTGAATGACTAAGCCTAAACAAGCAGGCCATAGCCAGAAATTAAAGGAATATATGTATTTGTGACTAGTATATAACCATAGCCATGCCTCACAAAAAGCCTTTCAGAATGGTTGTAATGGAAACAGGCGAGATTGGTACATAACTTTTCAGGCCTGTCCCGCTACCTTGTCCATTCTTCTTCTCTTCTCCACGGACCTGTTTTTCAGGCAGGAATCGATTCCTCTGCTTGTGTTAAGCAGTGTCTTTATAAACACACTTTATAGTCATTAAAAAAAAGCTGCTAAAAGTGCTTTTGAATCACATTTATCTGATGATTTTTCTAGAGCAGCCAATGCATTTATCAAATTCAACATTAAATCCAGTTGAAATTCAATAAAAAATATTGACCAAATCTAGTCGAGAATATTCCTCTGGAGTGAGAATAAAGGATAAGTAACTTATAATTGAATTACATACAGTTCCCCACATTTGATTAGTGTTCAAACTAAAAGAAATTGGTCCAGGAAAACTTACGTCCCCCCAAAATAACCTTGTTACGGCTCTCCCGACATAAAGGAGTTAAACCGCCATTTAATGGAGTTTCCCTTTTGTGGAGGTACAGGTACAGCTACTGTAGAACCCCAAACTCCCGAACTGGAACCAGGGAATGCTCCAAACTCCCGAACAGTATACCCAGTAGTACTCCAAACTCCCGAACGGTAATCTCACGAATAGCTGCTAACAGATAAACACACACAGCATCCAAGCGTCTTACATTCCCAGCAATCAGTCTCTAACCGTGTACAGTAAATCCCCCCAATCACAAGACCAAGCTCCATATTGAGGGTAAAACAGGATTCTGGTTTATTGAGGGCTACCTGCCCGGTATTTATGCAGGTCTCCCACCTGGTGGACACTCCCCTAGGGGACCAGATGGAAGACTGTAACACAGACAGACATGTATCACATTCAGACACACAGAAGTAAAACATCCCCACAATGCAACCTAATTTCCCTCCCTCTATCCTGGAAATAATTGGGAAGTAATCCAATTATCTCCCAGGAGAGAGGCAAATCGCCATTATACACAGGGGGACACAGAGACAGGAAAATACATTAAAACATATAATATTACATTTATTACACCAAATCCATACATGTCACATATCCCCAGATAGCTTAGATCTGAGCGCACATAACTACCGAATAGCGCTCAGATCACACACATACAGTTCAATTGCCATGGAGCCAAAGTCTTTAATTACATGAATAGGCTCCATGACATAGCTATCTGGGTTAAAACATTCACTTAAGTAAAGTCCCGATCACTCCAGCATTCGTTTAAACAACCGAAATAGAAGCAGAGAAGGCTGGAGGCTCAGCGGTGCCTGCACGTAAAAGTATCCGCCTTTAGTGCACTGATTCTGGGCTGAGCACCACTGGCCGTCCGGGGAGCTCCAGAACACCGCCACCGGGTGGCGGCTATGTGTAACCGCGACCACCCAGTAACAGTCAATTAAGCTATGGTTAACCGCAGCTACTGGGTGGTCAATTGACGGCACACGCTAGCTGCAGGGAGATCAATTGGAGGCACACAGCAGCTTCACGGTGGTCGCGCCTTCGTGTGGCTTTTGGTAGTTTAACAGGGGAACACATAGGGACTGTACAGCCAGGAAAATAAACCAAACAAACAGATGAATGGAGGGAAAATAATTGTAATCAATATACAGACAGTTCTGTTACAAACCTCTACCACACATACCTGTCTCTTGTTCTCTCCTAAAGGGCAGCACTCTACTCTTTCCTCCAGTTTTGCTTCACTCCCACCTTGTATGATTGCTATCTCCTGTCCTATTGTGTTTTTACCTCACCTCGTCTAGACTGTAAGTTGATTTGAGAAGGGTACTCTTTAACCTGTTGTCCCTCTAAGTTTTTATAATTGTGTTATTTATTTTTAAATCTTCTCCTGTGATAATATTGTAAAGTGCTAAGCAGGGACGGACTGACAGTGTCCTGGGCCCTCGGGTAAAATTAGGACCTGGGCCCCTTGCAGATGATATATATGCTGGTGTAGATGTACCGTGTATTTGATTGTATGTGCATGTAAAGTGAATGTATGATTCTGTGTGTATCTTCACTGTGATCCCTGGTGTAAGTATGTCTGTGTGTAGTGTCAGGATATGTGGATTCAGAGTATATTTAAATACATGTTTTTCTTGGGTTTTTTTTAAAATAGGGTAGTATTTATATGTGTGTTTGTCATAGGCATGCACACGGGGTGTGCCACGGTGTGTGCCACACCCTAATCGCCACGGCCCGCCTATGGATTGAGACCAGCAGGGGAGGTCTCAGGATCTCCCCTGTCGGCTCATGCAGGGGAGGCGCACTAACACAGCACAATAACAGGACCCTAACAAACACACACACAGCACACTACCAGCAACCTCACACACAGGACACAAACAGCACCGTCATATACAAACAGCACCCTCACACACAGCACACTAACAGCACCCTCACAAACACACACACACAAGCACCCTCACAAACACACACACACAAACACCCTCACCCACATAGCACACCACCAGCACCCTCACACACACATCACACTAACAGCACCCTCACATACAGCACCCTTACACACACACACAGCACCCTTCCACACACAGCACCCTCACACCACCCTCACACAGCACACTAACAGCACACACACACACACACACACAGCAGTGTATGTATGTGTGTGTGTATATATATATATGTATGTATGTATGTATATATATATATATATATATATATATGTATATATACATGTACACGCGGCGTGTGTTTGTGCTTTAGGGTGCACACCCTAATGCAATAGGCTGCGCACGCCTATGGTGTTTGTGTAGCATGGCAGTATGTATAAGGGGGTATGTGTGAATTGTGGCAATGTTTTTGTATGAGGTATGCAGGCCTCCAAGTTTTACATCTTGAATTACAAACCATGTGCTAAAAATTACAAGCCACCTTAAAGGAACACTATAGTGTCAGTAATACAAATGTGTAATCCTCTGGCCCCCCTTTCTCGCCCTGTTAAAAAGATGATTTACCTTTTTTTCCAGCACCACTTGGTTCTCTTCATGGCTGGCCCCGCACTCCTTGGCTGAGATCTTAAAATTAGATGATCTCAGCCAATCCAATGCTTTTCTATAGGAAAGCACTGGAAGGCTATTGCACATACGTGGCAAAATGCCACCCTGCACCAATCAGCATCTCCTCAGAGATGCAGTGAACCAATCCTTCTCTATGAGGTGCGTTCACAATGTGCAGCACTGACCCAAGAAGCACCTCTTTTGGCCATCTGAGTGACTGCCACTAGATGTGTTCCTGTGCAGTGTTTACATTAAAAAGTCTGCAGGGACAGGCAGTAGACACCAGAACATTAACATTAAGCTGTAGTTGTTCTAGTGACTATAGTGTCCCTTTAACTGCTTCTGCTTTTTTTTTTTTTTTTAATTCATTCAAGTATGTCCATGACACCAGAGTGTGTGCAGGGACATATTTGTATTGAGGGTCTGTATGTGTTTGTAAAGGCAAGGCTATATTTGCATGAAGTTTGTGTGTGTGAAGAGTCAGAGTGCGTGACTACAGGATCATACGTGTGCATAGTCTGTAAATGCAGGGTGTATATGTACGTAGAGTGAATGTGCTTGAATGTAGGGGAGTAGGTGTTAATGAAAGCGCTGCTAATTATCACCACTAAATCACATTAGTAGTAAGGCATGGGGGGGCAGCCTATAGATCAGGGAAGTGAGGCATGGGGGGGCAGCCTATAGATCAGGGAAGTGAGGCATGGGGGGCAGCCTATAGATCAGGGAAGTGAGGCATGGGGTGCAGCCTATAGATCAGGGAAGTGAGGCATGGGGGGCAGCCTATAGACCAGGGAAGTGATGCATGGGAGGCATCCTATAGATCAGGGAAGTGGGGCATGGGGTGGCAGCCTATAGATCAGGGACGTGAGGCATGGGGGCAGCCTATAGATCAGGGAAGTAAGGCATGGGGGCAGCCTATCGATCAAGGAAGTGAGGCATAACAGCCTATAGATCAGGGAAGTGAGACATTGGGGACAGCCTATAGATCAGGGATGTGAGGCATGGGGGGCAGCCTATAGATCAGGGAAGTGAGGCATGGGGGCAGCCTATTGATCAGGGAAGTGAGGCATGGGGGGCAGCAGCCTATAGATCAGGGAAGTGAGGCATGGGGCAGGCAGCAGCCTATAGATCAGGGAAGTGAGGCATGGGGGGCAGCAGCAACGAGCAGGAAGGTAAAGTAAGAGAAGGAGCAGAAAGGAGAAGAAATAGAAATGAGCAGGAAGGGACATCAAGGAGCAGAAAGGGGCAGCAAGGAGCTGGAAGGGACAACAATCAGCACAACAGGTAAAGTAGGAGAAGGAGCACAAAGGAACAGAAATGAGCATAAGGCATCTACAAGGAGCACGACGGGTCAGCAAGGGGCAGGAAGGGTCAGCAAGGAGAAGGAAGGGTCAGCAAGAAGCAGGAATGGTCAGCAAGGAGCTGGAAGGTAAAGCAGCACAAAGGTAAAGTAGAAGGAGCAGAAAGGGTCAGCAAGAAGCTGAAAAGGGCAGCAAGGAGCAGGAAGGGACAGAAGGAGTCCCTTTATACTGGACACCACATCATAAGGCTTTGGTACCTGGGCTTGGCAGGGAAACTTTGGACCTTCTCATCTTACCAGGTAAAAAAAAAATATCAGTGTTAATGTGTTCACTTTTATTTACTGAGTGTCAGGAAGCACAGAGTGCCGCTGTGTAGGAGTGTCGCTGATTGGCTAGAGCGGTCAGCTGGCACTCTAAGCCAATCAGTAGCTCCCCATTCATAAAAAAGTAAAACATTTTTATGAACCGGGAACTAGCGATTGGCTTAGAGTGTCAACTGACCAATCTAGCCAATCTGAAGCACCCATGCCTGACATCAATCTGCACTTCCTGACACTCCGTTTCAGAAGCCGAATACCACTGAGCGACCTGGAGATCTGGGGCTGGAGGAAGCCTTTGAGGTTAAACCATTTGAGAGTGGTTTAACCTCTTAAAGGAAAGAGAGAACCCAGGGGCTTCCTTGTATCATAGCATGTTCATTTAGATGAAGTTGTTATGGTGACCAGAATGTTCCTTTAATTTGCTTAAAGGAACACTATCATGTCAGGAATAGAAACATGTATTCCTGACACCATAGTTGTGAAAACACAATTCAACCTGGCTTTATGTGATAAAGGACTGTAGTGGGTGCAGGGTGTAGGGGTTGTAGTGGGTGCCAGGGCCTGGGGGTAATAAGAGTTATATTAAGAGCAAGGGTTCAGTGAGGTTTAGGGGGTATAGGGACTTTGGTTGATAAGGGGTTTACAAAAATATGAGACGTGAAGGGGCAGTAGTAGGGGACACTAAAACATTTTTAATTGAAAGAGAAAAAAAAAAGTATTTAAATTTAAAAAAGTGTATTTTCCCACCCTTCCTGAGTCTTACCTTTGGCAAGGGAGGGGAGGATGCTTGAGATGCTGCTGCTTGTAACACTGCTCAGGGCAGCTCCACAAGAATGATGTTACTTCCTGCAGAAGCAGCCACACAGAGCTGCCCTGATCAGTGTTACAGGCTGCAAACTCCATGTGGCTGTACTGATCTGCTAGCAGAGGCTCTGCTCCTGGAGCCTCTGCCAATTTCTCTCATCCTCTCTGAGACAAGCACACTGAGGGGCAGCCTAGTGGGGTCTTTGGGAAGGCCCTTTAGCTGTCCCTCAGTGTGCTCAGCAAGGGGGGGCAGATTTGTTGCAGTAGGGGCCCGCAGAAGGCTGTGAGGGCCCCTTGCTGTGAGCAGGCTGGCTGGGGAGATTGTTTAACTCCACAGCTCCGCCATTACTTACTGCAGCATTTTCCTGATTTGCCGAGTGCTCAGTCCGCCCCTGGCGCTAAGGAATATGCTGGTGCTATGTAAATACCAATAATAATAATAATAATAATAGATAAAAAGTCTTGTTCTTGGGTAGAACATTGGCTTAAAGATAGAGCACAGAGAGCTGCCATTAGTGGTAAATTCTCAAGCTGGACAAAAGTGGTAAGTGGTGTCCCTCAGCATTCTGTTCTGGGACCACTTTTATTTAACATATTTATAAATTATCTTAAACTAGTTATTGAAAGTCACGTTTCAGTGTTTGCAGATGACACAAAACTGTGTAAAGTAATACACTGCCTGGTAAAAAAAAAGTTGCCACCTGGATTTAAGGTGTCTCCTATTGGATAGTTACTGCATGAGCGATTATGTTTCAGCTGGCAACAAGTTATTTAACCCCAACTGATGCAATGAGTAGCTTCTCATTTCTTAAACAACCATGCCGAAAGACACAACTCATGGTAGTGGAAAAAGATGTTAGTCTGTTTGAGAAGGGTCAAATCATTGACATGCATCAAGCAGAGAAAACATCTAAAGTGTTTGCAGAAACTACTAAATTTGGGTTACTGTCCAATGCATTATTTAAAACTGGAAGGATAGTGGGGAACCATCGTCTGGTAAGAAGAGAGGCAGATGAAGTAATGCACCCATCATGCCTAGTGCCTGCTGTATATGCCTGTGGAGGCAATGCTATGATCTGGGGTTGCTGCAGTTGGTCAGGTCTAAATTCAGCAACATTATATGCCCAAAGAATGAAGTCAGCTGACTATCTGAATATTCTGAATGACCAGGTCATTAAATCAATGGATTTTTTCTTCCCTGATGGCACGGGCATATTCCAAGATGACAATGCCAGGATTCATCAGGCTCAGATTGTGAAAGAGTGGTTCAGGGAGCATGAAACATCATTTTCACACATGGATTGGCCACCACAGAGTCCAGACCTTAACCCCATTGAGAATCTTTGGGATGTGCTGGAGAAGGCTTTGCACAGTGGTCAGACTCGCCCATCATCAATACAAGATCTTGGAAGGAATTTATGCAACACTGGACGGAAATAAATCTTGTGACATTGCAGAAGCTTATCGAAACAATGCCATAGTGAATGCATGTCATAATCAAAGCTAAAGGTGGACAAACAAAATATTAGAGTGTGGGACCTTTTTTTTTGGTGGCACATTTTTTTGGCCAGGCAGTGTATAATTCCTACAGGATACTGCTTTGCTGCAGGGGGATATATGGCTGAAAAATGTAATGTTGAAAAATGCAAGTTTATGCACTTTGAGGTTGCACAAGCAACTTACACCCTAAATGGTAGTTAGGCATAACAACACAAGAAGGATTTAAGAATTGTTATAGACAAAAAAACTAGGCAATAATGTTGAGTGTCAGTTGGCAGTTGATAAGGCCAGTAAGTTATTATCATGTATAAATTGGGTCTCGGGATGAAAATATAATTTTGCCTTGTTATAAACCACTGGTGTAATGGTAAATTAAGTAATTTCTTTATATTTATGAAGTTCTGAATTGCATAAATATAAAATAATACCACAAATAAAATAATAAAAGGTATACTGGTCAATCACATAAATATTAGTGAATATCTTGAATGAACAGACAAGAGGCAAAGTTTTGATGAAAGTATAAACAAAACTTTACTGGGAATACAATTATCAAGCACACAAAAAAGAAACAAATACTTTAAAAACATACACTGCTATAAACAATACATTCAGGTAAGAAATCTACTTAGCTCTATTCATGGAGATTCAGCAGCTTACACAGGATAATTGAATCAGCATAACACACAGAACAATGAGGTGAGTTCCTTGCCACATGTTAAATGGATTTACATGGGCACCTCTAAAGACACCTGGCTTCTTCCGACCCAGTCATGAAACTGAAACTCTAGTTTCTGGAAACCCCTTGAATAACCTCCCATCTAGTATCCACCCACAGAGGTAACATAACCAATACCTAATGGTCATCTCTAGGAGGCGGATACTACATGTGGTCCTTTGTGAAAGGAAGTGACTTAAGAATTCTCAATACCTTCCTAAAGCACATGTCTCATTGACTATGCGGCAGCCATCTTTATTCACTCGACGTCACAGTGCTCACTAGGCCACCTATAGGTCACTTCCTCCCTAAAGCACATGTCTCATTAAATATGCAGCAGCCATCTTCTTGCTCTTAATGTCACATAGCTCACTACACCCCCTATAGGTATCATAAGTTATTGCACATGAATGGGAACACAATAATAGAACATTTATCATTGCCCATAACCAATACAACTGGTAAGACCACTCCTTGAATATGCTATGCAATTTTGGCCACCTGTTCTAAAGAAGGATATTGTGCAACTAGAAAAAGTGCACTGGTGGGCTACTAAATTAATAAAATAGTTATGAAGAAAGGATAACAAATGGTAATCTGTTTAGTTTAGAAAAATGAAGCCTCAGGGTGGTATGATAACATTAAACAAATATATTTTGGACCAGGACAAACCATCACCTGGAAATGTATTCATAAACAGGACTATACACAATACACAAGGATGTCATGCATTTAGACTGGAAGAAAGGAGATTTAATCTTAGAAAAAGGACACTTTTTTTAAAGTTAGAGCAATAAAGATGTGGAATTTGCTGCCTGAAGAGGTCACTTTATCAAAGTCTGCACAGATGTTTAACTGTATGAATACTTGCAAATACATAATAATTAGGAAAATAATAATTAGTTTTAATATGTAGGGTAACAGCTTCTTGATTCAAGGAGAAATCTGACTACTATTCTGAGGACAAGAAGAAATGTATTGCAAAATTGGAAAGTGCTTCAAACTGGGTTTTATGCGTTCTTTTGGATCAACAACAAAAAAAGATGTAAGAATGGTTGAACTTGATGGAAGTATGTATCTTTTCAGCCTCTATAACTTTATGACTATATGTAAGGAGACAAGCATTTATTTTGTGTGCAAGAGCTTTAAAGATTTCAGCATGCAAAACATAGACTTTTAATGATGCCAAAATCAATTCTATTGAAGACCGTAGTGTCCTTTTAAATCCATATGTACTTTTTCTTTCCACACAAAGATGCTCTCTAAAAAAATGCAATAAAATAACTACTCCTAGTCCTATTCATTTCACTTTAATATAAGTTTACCTGTCATCTTCTCTGCTTTTTAAACTCGCATCTATGAACAGATGTATTCAACCTATCAATTTTTTTGCTGCACTTCAGAGTCATCAGGGATGCTCCAAACCTCCACTTCTTCATCAGAATTCATTGGCATTAGCAAATTCAATTTAATCTTAGATGGCGATTTGTGCCTCTCTACTGAAGCATTTAGAACCTGATCTGCATCTGTTTATCCACATGGTAACGATAAAGTTGGTGTCAGACTAAATTCTTGCAGGTTTGTTAATAAACTTGGCTGCTGTTTGGTAACACATGTTCGGTGACAATTCATCTGTGGAACATCACCAGCTGTTAAAAATGAATGTTGATTTATGCTAGATGGTTAACCCTCACCATGATCAGATTTCCAAATTACATGATTTATAGAGTCCCTCTGGCAGTACAATTTAAAGTCTCCAAAAATAAACCAAACGCTTTTACAAGACACTTGTGTTTTGTCATTTTATTTAAATACAGAACTACAAACAAAAAGATGAAATAAATGTATTTATTTATTTTTTTTTGTTCCTTATGAACGGAATGACATTATTTATTATAGACATATTTTGATTCACATGGAAAAAAAAAATCTTCAACCATACATTTTGCTAGACAAGTACAATAAACTATACACATCCATATTTTTTTTTGTTTTGTTTTTTTACAATATATAGCCTTCTTGGGCTGAAGCAAACTGCAATGACATGTGGATACCATGTATTTCACAGCCACTAACAATTTCCAAAAAGCCGATGGAGCAAAAATAAGTTATTTAAATATGGATTTCATATACAGAAAGTGCAACATCGTTAGTTGTTATGTAACTTGTATTAAAGTTCTTATTCTTCCAAAGGGTAACTACATATTTTATATATTTTATATATTGTATTATACAGAGGGCTGGATTCTATTAACCGGGTATTTTGTTTTCTTATATGCAATACTTGTATATTATAGTTTAAGTATGTTTAAAACAGATTTACATTTTTTACAAACAATGTTTAAGCCAATATAGTATAGCAATGCTAAAAAATTTATTTTTTTAAAGTTCAGGATGAGAAAAGTACACAACAGACTGCAATTTTATGTTAGATTAATTCAGACACAGCATTTATCCCTGTAACAAAACCGAGTATGTAACTAAGAAGAGGTAGCTCCCTTAACCTGTGATAACTTTAATATTAAGTATGAACAAAAAGGTAAATTCATTTTAAAATTTAAGAACATAGTAGCGGAGTTAGATAAAGAAGAAAAAACACCATCATAGCCCTAAATTCATGTATATTACCTTTTTGGCCTGTATTCTGCAAGTCTGTTGTCAAATAATGCAAGCGAAGTTACATGAGTTTAAAAAAGGCATTGTTCTACATAACTGCAGCTGCAGACTAACTTACACCATAGTGGTGGCTGTGGGGTGAAGGGCCGGCGAATAGGAAGGTGGTTGTGCACACGGACAACATAGGGGTTGTCCATGTTATTAATCGGTCTACCTCTGCATCTCCTCCGGTGCTAGCGCTGCTTCGGCGGTTAGTTCTATTGAACCTAATTAACTTGAAAAGTGTTACAATATAATGCTTCTGGACTGAAAGGTGTTTTGTTTTTTTACAGAAGATTTTTAGACAAATATCACTTTGATTACATCAGAAGGTTAATTACCTCTACCAAAATATACCTACCATTAGTAGTATGTATGTAGTCTGGACCTTAGTTTATGGGGTCATAATGGGGGCATGGAGATTCAACTAATGCACCAAAATGGGTGTGTGTCAATTTGAGGTGCATACGAAGCTGTAGAGCACTGTTGAAACACCCCATTTAGGCACAAAAGCCTTGAGGTATCATAGCATATCACACGTGTTTAATGGCATATCTGCTATTGGGGGCATGCCCATGGTGCCCCCAATATGGGACAGGAGTGCAAAACCTGGACTTTAATCAAATTTAGGATGTTTAGGATGTATGCTAAAAATGTATGTTACTATATGTCAGAGAGTATCGTGTATGAAGAATCTTAAATCTAAAATCTTAAAGTATGTAACTTTTATTTGGGCAAAAGGTAAAATCATGCCTGATTTCTAGCAAAATCTCAAAACCATTTTAACCTCATTTAGGCCTCTGTGGAACAATTTAATGAGGTTTTATTTTTAGAACCAAAATTGTTTGTTCATGTTTACTATTTCTAGATACATTCCAATGTACATCTTGGAGAATTAAACAATACTTCAGTATTACACAGTCAATTGGTCTTGGGAAGATCTATTAGACCTCCTTAATTAGTAGTTAAAATATGTTCAAAACACTATATTTATTTATACAATTATAAATCTGGAATAAAATAAAATCTCTGCAAATAGCACAACTGAAATGAACTGTACATTAAAGAATATACTTTTTTTCTTCTAAAATAATTCATAGCATCCAAGAGTTGTAATTACATAAAGTGTACATAGATGATCTTTGACCAGTGAAGGGAATACGTTGGATTTTAGACTTATTTCACTGTGCTTTGTTTGCACTACTCAACATCAGGAACATGTGTTGGGTTATTCACTGTGCATTGTCATTGGGTTTAAAGTAAATTCCAAAATCTAGGCCAAAACAGACAAATTGAAAACTTGGAGAATGTTATGTACGTGGCCTAAAATTTGAAATTCAATTTGGATCCCTGGCAATTCACACTTTAGTGAATAACCCGATGGCAATATTGGAGACGTATTAAAATCTTTCATATATCTGGTATATAGTCAGACCTGCCAAAATGCTTTAATGAAAGTATGGTGTAAAACAAAATAAAAACTGAAATTGTACTTAATTTTTCACTCCTAGTATTACACAATAAAAGACCAACAGACGTGTTCCTAACAAACTATTCTATAAAAACTTGCAGTTGTTGTAATATCTGGTCAATAAGCAGTTTTAGTTGTATAAAGGTAACTTACCATAGCAAATGAGCAAGGTATATACACAGGGAAAGCAAACTAGTGCATGACGGTTTTTGTAATATCAACAATCTCCCTTGCTCTGGTGAATACTAGAACAGGATGTTACAGTGGTCTTTACTATCAGTAACACTGCACTTCTACAGCATGCTGCCAAAACTGTCCTCCTCCCCCCACGTACTGGGAATTACTTCCAAGAAGTGCTCGAAGCTTCTGTATTGAGCTTCCCTTGGCATTCCAGAACTAAACTGTGCTGTGTATGGCCATCTCACTGGCTGAGAGCATCAGTGTAATGCTGAACTTCCAGTTCTCATAGAGTGGTATCAGGTAAAGTATCAAACCATTAGCAAGTGGTTTGACTAATTACATTGAGGCTAGGGAGGGCACTCCAGGCACAATAACTGCAACAGCACACAACAGTGATTATGGTGCTTGGAGTGTTACTTTAATGAGCAATTTAGATACACAGACCTCACTGTAGAAAAGCACCATGTAATTCAAATGTTTGTTCCACATTTAGCACGCTTCCTCCAATTCGTTATTTATACCCAACTAATATAAAACAAGTGACATTGTACTTGTGCTATTGATTCTGCCATGGCTGCTGAGGGATTTTTCAGCACTCTTAATTAAAAAAGCATGAGCCACAATTGCTCCGTGTGATTCTTTTCATAGTAATCTCCATTTGGGTGTGTCTTTGATGTGTCAGTAAGGCTGGTTATTTACCAAGTACCATTTACATATATGAGAAGCGATAGCTCAGTGCTGCCAGATGGACGCATTGTTGGTCCCTTAATATTTATCCATGGTGGCTGGATAAGTGCCAGAAATAAACAGCTGTAAAACAAATGATTGTTTAGGGGGCAAAATACTATAATGACTTTAGTGTAACAAATGTATATTGATAATATAAGGAACTGGCATTGTGGCATTGCCAAGGAGCTTTTTAAAGTTACAGATGTTTATTATAACCCATCAAGAGGATCTGTCACCTATTTATTGAAGCCTATTCCACCTTCCCTCCAGCTTTTATTAAAGAGACTCTTCAATGCATTTTAACCCATATAATATGCATTTACTAACATTTGCACACATGTTCCCAAGCTCTATAATGTACCTTTTATTACTCCTTTGCAGCTAAGACAAAGATCAACCCACCCCCTTTTTGCCTAGCACTTACTACCTTGTTAGCTGATTGTAGTCCAAGCAAATGCTTCTCACAGAGAAGCATGAAGAATACATTTTCATCCTTAAGCTTCTCATAAAATTGGTAGTTTTATGAGATTTAAGGATTCATATTGTTAAAAAAAAATAATACTTAAGAACTGTTGTAGTAGAGTTATCATTTGTAAGTATTATTTTTTATGCATTAATTAAAATGATAACTTGCTATATACAACCAAACTTTGTGTACTAAAGTTATCATGCTCAGCCAATCAGTCACTAAGTTTGAATGGAGCTTTATGCCACAAAGTTGTTTAGATTTTGATTATTTCACCATGCCATTACATCAAATGCTTTGGGCAGAACTTGCACAAAATGAACACTGCCAACCAGGAAGAGAGTCTACTGACAGCCAAGGAGGGGAAATCCAGCACACAAAATAAATGCTTTAATGTTTATCTAAATAATAATAATAAGGCTATGGGGACATGATCTTTGCATAATAACCACTTCAGTAAGATTATTAATTTTAGCTAATTAAATCCTAAAGGCCAAAAAATAAGCTAAAAAAGTTTGGTATAGTTGGAGGATATCTTAGATAAGGTATCTTACTTCTGCTATCGTTTGCAGATCTAGTTCTTTTTTTTCTTTTTTTTTACGATGCCCTAGGGCAAAGATTTCATACACTAGCAGGTATCACATGCAGCAGAGATATGTGACATGTATTTTATCTCTTTTATATGAACCTGCAGTACATTCTGCAGATTTGATCTTCTTTGCATGATGCCCGCCAGGCACACATGCACTGACTGCTATCATAATCGCATCATTCACTACACGAATGTTCATGGGCAACAGTCTAAGAATCATGGGACATGAGTAGATTTATATTACAGCTCCTGTTGTGTTTCTGAAGCAGGGATTAAAGGAACACTCAATTGATTTTTATTTTTTTTTGTTAAATATATTAGTAGATATATTCCACAAAAAAGCATGCATGTATACCTTTTCTGCCTGGTTTGATTAGGGATATGTGTACAAACGAAATGCTACACAATTTCTGTCTGCAGCCTTTACATGCCCTCCACATTTTCCCCAACACCATGGAATATTCCAATCAGAGATTTCTCATTGAGAAGCCTCTTTACTCTAATCACGGGCAACAGCACAAGCGTAAGATCACGGCTCTGCTATGCACACAGCTCATTGATAAGAGAGTAAGATATTTACATACAAGCACAGCGTGTATCATGCTTTTAATATCTCTGTAGAGTGAATGGAAGAGGAAGAATACCTCCCTGGCTGTCTAACAGCCAGAGAAGTGTTTCTGCTCCCAATTATAAAAGTGATGATTTTAATTGAAGTAAGTACTTCTAGAAACTGTCAAAAAATGACAGACTGAAGACACACATACAGGGAGTGCAGAATTATTAGGCAAATGAGTATTTTGACCACATCATCCTCTTTATGCATGTTGTCTTACTCCAAGCTGTATAGGCTCGAAAGCCTACTACCAATTAAACATATTAGGTGATGTGCATCTCTGTAATGAGAAGGGGTGTGGTCTAATGACATCAACACCCTATATCAGGTGTGCATAATTATTAGGCAACTTCCTTTCCTTTGGCAAAATGGGTCAAAAGAAGGACTTGACAGGCTCAGAAAAGTCAAAAATAGTGAGATATCTTGCAGAGGGATGCAGCACTCTTAAAATTGCAAAGCTTCTGAAGCGTGATCATCGAACAATCAAGCGTTTCATTCAAAATAGTCAACAGGGTCGCAAGAGGCGTGTGGAAAAACCAAGGCACAAAATAACTGCCCATGAACTAAGAAAAGTCAAGCGTGCAGCTGCCACGATGCCACTTGCCACCAGTTTGGCCATATTTCAGAGCTGCAACATCACTGGAGTGCCCAAAAGCACAAGGTGTGCAATACTCAGAGACATGGCCAAGGTAAGAAAGGCTGAAAGACGACCACCACTGAACAAGACACACAAGCTGAAACGTCAAGACTGGGCCAAGAAATATCTCAAGACTGATTTTTCTAAGGTTTTATGGACTGATGAAATGAGAGTGAGTCTTGATGGGCCAGATGGATGGGCCCGTGGCTGGATTGGTAAAGGGCAGAGAGCTCCAGTCCGACTCAGACGCCAGCAAGGTGGAGGTGGAGTACTGGTTTGGGCTGGTATCATCAAAGATGAGCTTGTGGGGCCTTTTCGGGTTGAGGATGGAGTCAAGCTCAACTCCCAGTCCTACTGCCAGTTCCTGGAAGACACCTTCTTCAAGCAGTGGTACAGGAAGAAGTCTGCATCCTTCAAGAAAAACATGATTTTCATGCAGGACAATGCTCCATCACACGCGTCCAAGTACTCCACAGCGTGGCTGGCAAGAAAGGGTATAAAAGAAGAAAATCTAATGACATGGCCTCCTTGTTCACCTGATCTGAACCCCATTGAGAACCTGTGGTCCATCATCAAATGTGAGATTTACAAGGAGGGAAAACAGTACACCTCTCTGAACAGTGTCTGGGAGGCTGTGGTTGCTGCTGCACGCAATGTTGATGGTGAACAGATCAAAACACCGACAGAATCCATGGATGGCAGGCTTTTGAGTGTCCTTGCAAAGAAAGGTGGCTATATTGGTCACTGATTTGTTTTTGTTTTGTTTTTGAATGTCAGAAATGTATATTTGTGAATGTTGAGATGTTATATTGGTTTCACTGGTACTAATAAATAATTGAAATGGGTATATATTTGTTTTTTGTTAAGTTGCCTAATAATTATGCACAGCAATAGTCACCTGCACACACAGATATCCCCCTAACATAGCTATAACTAAAAACAAACTAAAAACTACTTCCAAAAATATTCAGCTTTGATATTAATGAGTTTTTTGGGTTCATTGAGAACATGGTTGTTGTTCAATAATAAAATTAATCCTCAAAAATACAACTTGCCTAATAATTCTGCACTCCCTGTAGAATTCCCACAAACCGCTTTATGTGTGTGAAGTGTTCATTTAAGGTAAATCTAGATTTATAATGCAGCTAATATCACCTTAAATCAAATGAGGCTTTGTCTAAATTAAATTTTTTGAGTCTTTCCCTCTTTTTTAATTATTGTTTGTAACCTGCCTCATAATGAATATTACAATGGATTTAATGATGTTTTAGAATAAAATGTTTGTGATCTGACGTTTGTTTTATGTTTGTGATCTGACGTTATAGCTCACAGAACTTGTAGTTGTAATTAAAATATAAATAATTATATATATATATATGTATATATATATATATAAATCATGCTAGCAAATATATGGATTATACAAAAAAAACCTACTGAAAAACATGTCGCCTCTCCTCGCCTATCAATTATTGGTCAGACAAGAACAAATAGATACCAACTTTCCTAGATAGTGAACTAGATATAAATGGGTACTTGGGAAATCACATTTACACATCTGTTAAAGGGACACTATAGTCACCAGAACAACTACAGCTCAGTGAATTTGTTCTGGAAAGTAGAATCATTACCTTCATGCTTTTTGCTGTAAACACTGCTTGTTTCAGAGAAAATGTAGTGTTTACATTACAGCCTAGTGATAACTTCACTGGCCACTCCTCAAATAGCTGTTAGAGATCCTTCCTGGGTCATGGCTGCCTAAAATGCATCCAAACATTCAGTGTCTCCTCCCTCTGCATGCAGACACTGAACTTTGCTCATAGAGATTCATTGATTCAATTCATCTGTATGAGGAGATGCTGATTGGCCAGGGCTGTGTTTGAATTGTGCTGACTCTGCCGCTGATCTGCCTCCTTGTTAGTCTCAGCCAATCCTATGGGGGAAGCATTGTGATTGGATCAGGCTACCACTTCTGATGATGTCAGCAGGCAGTGGGCAGATCAAAAGGAAACAGGAACAAAGTAAGCAGCTCCAGACTTGAATACAAGTAAGATTTTACTATATTTAGGGAGGCATGAGGGGACCAGGGTGGTTAGATGGTGGTTTTAACCCTATAGGGTCAGGAATACATGTTTGTGTTCCTGACCCTATAGTGCTCCTTTAAGATGTCCTCCTGTCATACAACTTAAATATACGGTTAAATAACAATATTTTATCTCTTTGGCCTTTCCTTCATGATCATGTTCATAAACAAACTGTTAATTGTAGTGGGAGCTGATATCCATCATATAGAGTACATTGAGAATGTTGTCTTCCAATACAATGCCATTAAACATGTGTCCAGATGCACAGCTTAGCCATTTAAATGCTAAAGTAGTATTCAACACTTACAGCACCAATGCGTTTGAAAGAATTACCTTTTTGTAATAAAATCCTGAATGAGAATTGGGTATTTTGATCATGGTTAATCAGCAATTAAATACTAGTGTGACAGCTACTAGAAAGTATAATTAAGGCAAAATAAGTTGGTTACCATGGAGAAGCCACAACATTGACTCACCATTAATATGAAATAGAACAACTGTATTAGTTACACCATAATAGTCAAAGCCAGGATCCTTTCTTACACTTTGGCCTGCTAAATGTTCTCTGGCCTGGAATTGTGCGGATTACTGCAAACAGCGTAAACCCTTTTCCATAGATATGTAGGTCTTAACAGCACAAAACCGGCCAAACTCTGCCGTCGTATCAAGCAAGTACATCTTTTATAAATCTGCTACCAGTCAGTTGATGTCTTGAGGATTCACAGATGTTTCTGTGTCATCTGAAAATCTACTCCCAGAAATATGACCTTTACATCAAAACTGTGAAATCTGACAGTGAAAGCAGGTCTCATGATGCAACCACATTTTAAACTGCTTCTGGACTGATGGTTTTAATAAGTCTTGCTTCATGTAGGAGCTTGGCTATATGTCTTTCGTCCTTTATTTCAGCTCCTTGCAGGTGGGTCTGTGATAGAGTAGGCACTTTACTTAGAGTAGTGAATCCTGCTTCTGTTAGTACCTGGCCATACATAGGGAGCCCAATAGAAACAAGCCAATCTGTGACAGATGAGATATGTCCAGGAGAAACAGATTTTCTACAAATTTCCGTGAGGCCTCCACTTGGTATCTAAAAAACAAAGAAACAAAAAACAAAGAAAAACTGAAATATGCTTAAAACTTAAAACTACAGTACAAATAAATATGGTCTTCTTGAAAAGATTCCTTTCCTATTGGTTCTTATCCCCCTGCCTGCTACTTGTTCCCCTCATTTTCACTTTTTTGGGATTATTATTCTTATCTTAAACGGTACTTTACTAATACTCTCCAACTTTGTATCACATATTATTGATCACATTTAAATGCATAAATGTCTTTGTCTCCATTTATTTAAATGTTGTGTAATATTATGATGTGACTGTTTAGGTAAATTCATTCTAATTGATTGTAATATGACTTTTCCAAACTATGACAAACCCTAATCCTATACTCTGTTAAACTTGTCTCTCTTTCTAAACTGTTAAGCTTTTCATAAAATAATAAAACCATATCTTGGATTTGAGAGACAGCAACTCTTTAAACATGGCTATGTCTCATTTTTAAAGAGTAGCTGTCTTTCTAATCCAAGATATCGTAAATGTGTTTTATTGAACGCCTGACAGTCATCACACATTGACAAATGTTACTTGTGTGAATAGGCATTATACCAGCTCTAGATTGGTGTACTTTACCAATAAAATTGCTCCTGTTTAGCCCCGCCTATCATACAACAAAATTGAAACTTTATATTTTATTTCTTCTGAGCTAGGAGTAATATTGAAACTACTGATTGTTTTATTTGCATTGTCAGTGAGTTCTTGATTAACTTATTTGCTAGTGTATGTGTGTTTTTAATCTTATTTTTGAAATATACATAAAGGCAATAACGGAAGGTGGTAAAAACAAGATGTGGAATAAAAGCCAAAATATGAGTGTGGAAACAGAAAAACCTAAATAAGGCAAACAAAATGTAAAAAGGGGGGAGGTTGTGCAAGTCACTTACAACGAGGTGAAGAAGGCAAAGAAGCAAAAGAGGACTAGTTGAGAAGTTAGAAATAACTAAAATGAACGTTGTTATGGTGCGAGAACGCCGACTTACATGACTGGGTTAACCCATTAATGAACGCTTTATTCCAAAAGTCTCCAACCTGGTGCCGTCAGCTCTGCCCCTGAACTTCTGTTGCAAATTGTGGCTTGAATCAGGAATCCTTGTAGTAGAGCTGCCTTCTACTGCTACTTTTTCCTCACTTGATCTATCAGTAGCTCACCATTCACAACATGGAGTGAAAAATAAATGTACTATGACTATTGATAGCCTGAGAATACCAGCTGATGCTCTGAGAAGCTCCCAGTATGAGTCTCCTGATTCAAGCAACATAAGTTCTAGGGGAGACCCAACAGGAGCAGGATTTAAGACTTTCAGGTTAAACTGTTCATCAAAAAGTTGGCGCCCAAGTACTTCTATGTTATTTCAAACCTTTATTTAAAATGGAAATAATAGTAACTACTGCAAAATAGACTCAGAGGTTTCATTCCTAACTGCAATTCGGTTAATAATCAGAATTCTACCCACGGTGCCAAAAAAAAAAAAGATAATTGATGGGGAAAAAAAGATGATTAATGAATGGGGATAGCCACTTGTTGATTGTATTCACAGATGAAGCAATAAGTTAACAAAGAAGTTAAGGCTGCCATCAGGCGCCAGCGGCGCCCCCACCCCTCCCTCCAGTGACTAGGGTGACCACGTTTCCTGAATATCATTCATGGACACTTACTTTCATGAGTGTATTTCATCAAATTTATACTTGAGACTGGCAAAAACATATCCGCCAGTGCATTTTTCAGTATTTCTGCAAACATTAACTGGCTCCTAAGACACACACACACTCACAGATACACACTGTCACTCACAGATACACACACACTATCATATATAAACTGACACTCACAGATACACACACACTGACACACACACACAGATCCACACACATGCTCACAAATGCCCAGACACTGACATATACATATTGGTATTGAGCTGTGCATGTGTGATGGAAACTGTGTGTTAGCACTGGGGTGGCTGTGTGTGATGAGAACATGTGTACTCATTTTGTGCTGTCAATGTGTGATGCGGACTGCTTGTGTTTGTGACGGTTTTGAGATGACTGTGTATGGTAAGATTAACGTTGTTTGTCTTTGTGTGATAGTTATAACCCCTTATGAGTAGAAAGCATCATGTAACTGTTTATCTGTGCTGCCTGTGATCTGTATAAAAGTTGGTGAATCCTAGACCAACACAAACTAAAATTACTATATGTAATCTTGGATACATACATATAATTTACTCAAAAGCTTCACCTCAGGCTACTTACGCTCTCAGTTGTAATGCCACTGTCTGGAGTGTCCGCTCCGCTTGCTCTCTCAGTCCCTCTGCAAACTGCTGTCTCAGCCAGGTAGGTACCTGCACTCTATGATCTGCCAGCTTCTACCATGTCTCCCTCCCCATTCCATCCATATCTCTCCCTCCCTTCCATATCTCTCCCCCCCCCATGTCTCATCCCTCCAATTTCTCCTCCCCATGTCTCACTCCCTCCAATCTTTCCCCAATGTCTCCTGCCCTACCATATCTCTCCCCAATGTCTCCCTCCCTACCATATATCTTCCCCATGTCTCTCACCCTCCCATATCTCTCCCCATGTCTCCCTCCCATCCATACCTCCCTACCCCTTACATATTTCCCCCCCCCCATCCAAACCTCCCTACCCCTTAGATATTAGTCCCCCCATCCATACCTCCCTACCCCTTACATCTTTGTCCCCCCATCCATACCTCTCTACCCCTTACATCTTTGCCCCCCATCCATACCTCTCTAGCCCCTACATCTCTGTCCAACCATCCATACCTCCCTACCCTTACATCTTTGTCCCCCCATCCATACCTCTCTACCCCTTATATCTTTGTCCTCCCCATCGATACCTCTCTACCCTTTATATCTTTGTCCCCCCATCCATACCTCTCTACCCCTTATATCTTTGTCCTCCACATCGATACCTCTCTACCCTTTATATCTTTGCCCCCCCATCCATACCTTCTACCTCTTACATATTTGTTGTCCGTCCCCCCATCCATGCCTCCCCGTTCCTCGATACCTTCTATCCCTTACATCTTTGTCCTTTCCCCTCATCTATATTCCCCTCCTTCCCTAATGCCTAATGGCAGGCGGCGGCGGGTGCAGTGAGTCAGACTGAGCGCCGTGTAGTCAAGTAACATCCGGCACTCCTACGCAGAGCGGGAGGGGCTCCCCCTCCCAGTGTACAGTGCGTGCGGTTTCCTTATCAAGCCGCACGCAGCCTGGGGGGCACCGGGAGCACACACCGAGGGGGCGCAAAAATCAGAGTAACTGCCACTAGAGGTGTCCCAAGGCAGTAATGTTTTCTCTGAAAAGGCAGTGTTTAAATTGCCTTCAAGGACAGGATATAAACACCAGAACAATTACATTTAGCTGTAGTTGTTCTGGTGACTATAGAGTCCCTTTAAGCTTTAAATAGATGTATGAAATGATTTAGTTTATAGTAGAAGCATTGTTAAAAGCAAAGATATACAAACATTCCTTAATTGTTCCATCAACTAACCATACTGGTATTTCACTGAACTTGAGAAAAACTTACAGCCATACGGTGCATTTTTCGCAGATGCCTAACACGAATTTGGTCCATGGTATCTACTACATCCTTTCCAAGCTGACCCAATTCTTCCGCATAGCGTTCCACCAATGCTTCAGGAATTCCACAACGGCCATGCTGTTACAGAAAGGCAAAACGCATCAGTAACAATCTTGTATAAAACCTCATGATGTAATTTACTGCATAAATAGAACAGACCATAATTATGGTTTAGGTATGTTTAGTTAAAGGAAAACTCTATATTAGAGTCACATTCCCCTTTTTACACAATGTGCTGGTGATGCATTAAAAAGCAATCAAATCAAACATAAAACAAATCAGCAGACAAAACCATTTTCATGCATTTTCACTGGCATGCATTCTACCTTTCAATGATTTCAATAAAATAAGATCTTGGACAAGTTCATCAGTGTCAAGAGCACTGTCCAAGTGAAAGTGGCTCACACTGCTGTTGCCAGCATAAAAATTATGGTATTTTAAACTGATTTTAACACTCAGTTTCCTAAAGAAAATGCAGACAAAAAGAAGAGCCAATTGCTGTAAAATTGCAAAATTGATTGCACAAAAAGAAACCCAAACTTGGTAATTGAGAACACAATATTGTTTTGCCATCTCAAAAAAGTTACTTTATTGCTAGAGATTAAA
This sequence comes from Pelobates cultripes, assembly GCA_933207985.1. NCBI lineage: Eukaryota > Metazoa > Chordata > Amphibia > Anura > Pelobatidae > Pelobates > Pelobates cultripes. The sequence goes on along the minus strand of OW240913.1, from coordinate 215,204,444 downwards.
TGGGCAAAGTACAACAAGTCAGAGGACAGAGTCCAATTCAAGGCCTAGAGTCTAGTGTCCCACCCATTTTAAATTTCACCATGTATGTATTGTTGAGGTGCTCCAATAAACCATTTTCATTTGTAACTATAATTTTTGGGTCACTTACTTTATCTGAATAAGGTTCCTCAGTAAGATCGATCTCTTCAGACTGCAATTTGTTTTCTATCAATTCATCCTGATCCATTCCCCTGGAACATGCAATCTTTCTTGCTGACACAGGACCCAGTTTTATAGCATGTTGTGGGACGCTAGACTCTTCTGATACACTGGGTAACCAAGATGGTCGTTGAGTGACTGAAGTACTGCCCTCCTGTGCAGTAGTGGAAAGAGCAGAGAAATCACTTGGACTCAAGGGAACTGCTTTTACAACTTGAGAAGAATCTTCTGAATTCGAAATGCTGGTAGTAAGAGAAAGGTGATGCAGACCATTAGCAAATCGTTCTCTGGATTTTTTGGCGGGGACTGGTGGAGGCTGTGATGAGTTTTTGGTCTGTATCCTAACTGAAGTTTCAAGTGAGCCAAAACCCACACTAATCTTCTCAGGTTGTGATGTCCTTGTGTCTCGTACAGGATCAATAGAAAGGTCACTGAATTCAGCCATATTGTCTACATTACCGCATAGTCTGTCATGTACTGCTTCCACTTTCTTCATACTACATTTTTCACTTGATTCTTTTTCTTCATCTGGTGTAAAAACAGATAGATTTTTACCAATGCCATTACCTTCCCCTTGGAGATTGTCCATTGAATGAGACCTTGGCCATATTTGTATACATTTGGTTCCATCTGGCTCACAACTCCTACAAACTGGACTTGGTAAACTCCTCCGGTTCTTTTTAGAGCCAGAGAAATCTATAGGCTTTGTTGCTGAAATATTAAGTTTCCCAACTTTTTCTCTTTCTTCTGCATTGGCAGATTCTTCTGGGCCACTCACAGGAAGAACTGGAAAATCATTAACCCGATTTTTATTGTTGCTTGAAGTAGATTCAGGTGAGATGGGTGATGTCTTCTGACTTTTGCCTAAAAATCAAACATATTTCAGTATCCAGACTCAGATATAGCAATAGATATTCACAATAGAGAAAACGTGTAATTGCATATGTTTTAATTTAAGAGCAATGGAAAGGTAGAAATCCAGATGCTGAAGTACTACAACACATGATGTTTGCCAACATAATAGGTATTGATGTTCTCCTCTTGGAAATCTACCTTTTAGTCACCCTTGTTTTCAGTATCATGACACGAAACACTTCATACCTGCAATTTCCTATCACATAAGGGGAAACCAGTAAAAAGTTAGTATACCATTAACCTAAAAGTAACACTTTTATATGTTGGATTTTTCAGACACTTTTCTAATTTTTTTGAGAAAGTGAAAATGCGACACTCCTTTACACCAGTCAAAGAGTTATAAGAATTTCACAAATTGTGTATCTCCTAAATGTGGTCACAGCAAGTAGAGTGACAAAGGTGGCCAGTCGTTTGCCAATCCAGCTGTTATGGTCTCCCACCTGAACTCCCACTAAGTTCACTCAATGTCCACAGCAGCTGAAGTAGTAGCGGAAAAGCTACCTATGGCATTGGAACAGCCAAGCTGTCACATTTTTGAAAATCCACTATGCTTAACGCATGTGTGAGGTTGATGGCAGTTGGTTGCAATCCTCAGTAGTGGGAAAAGATAAATTCACGTTTAAGTCCACAGCAGCTGAAGCACCATTTTTATTGGCTACTTGGCAGTTTCATGTTAATAACCAGTACAACACATTTTCATTTTTCATCCTGCCTATCCCAGAAGCTTGTATACGCACTTCAGTGAAAATAGAATATAACAGTTAAATACATAATAATAAAGGAATTGCCATAAACCTGCACAATTTTGAATATGTAAATTCACACAAGATTATTTGGTCCTTCAGGTAATGGTCTGAATTAAAATTGTCCCTGAATAGCAGAAAAGAAATTGCTGGAAGAACATGGTTAGTATTGAGCAATACTGACAGAAACTGCAGAAACTTGTTTAGCTGCCATTATAGAACCACTTTTGGTTTTGTACAATGTTGTAACAACTCCAACAGATAAATCTTGCTAATTTACTATCTTTATCCATATTGTATTGGACTACAGAAAAAAACAACTTTTGCCTAGCCATGTGGTGACCAGAAATGCTATGTGGCGCTTCTTTTGTATACTGAATAAATATCTGGCGCTAAGCTTTGAATGGGTTGAGGATGTGAGTGACCATATGTTAAGCAGTCTCCTACATGAAATGTATTACAAGACTGATCTTTAAAGCTCATAACTATAATTTAAAACTGAATATTTTTTGTTTTTGGAAGCCAGAACTGGTTTGTTGTTATCTTCTGCTGTACCAAGTGTAAATAAATGAGGGGACATCCTAATGTCAGCTATTGCATTGCTTGGGAAAATATGAGTAATAGTGCTCTGATAGGCAAGTCTCAAGAAAAAAAATTATTTTTTGTTAGTCTTGGCTGTCATTGTGCTCTGATTATTATGGCATTAGGATGCCCCCTTTATGTTATTATATATCCCCACCCCACAGGCCACAGATGGGGGACAGGAGATGGACATAATTTATTCACTTGCTATTGATTATTTAAAAGTCCCCCACCTGGTACACTATGCCCCTCGCTAATATGTCTCAATTTTTTCAAGGAGTTATGAGTAAATCTAAAAGTATTTAAAAAAGATCACTCAAAGAGGACCCCGATTTGATTATAAAACTGGCAGATAACGGGGGTAACATAGTACTGATGAACATGGATAATTACACTAATATGGTCCACAGAGTACTAGATGATATTAATACCTATAGGATTCTTAAATCCGATCCGACTAACAAATTTTTACAGAAACTAAAGGAGATCTTGGATGAGGGCCACAGTGAGGAGTTGCTATCGGGTAATGAGTATGAGTTTATCTTGAATCGTCACCCTAGGATAGCAACCTTTTACTGCTTGCCCAAGCAGGCTCCACCAGATCGACCCATTGTTTCTGGCGTCGACAATCTGACCCAAAATTCCAGCTTGTATGTCAATAAAATCATGAGAACTTTTGCGGAACATCTTCCCTCATATACGAGGGACACAAACCAGGCATTGAACCTTCTGGCTGGCCTAAAAATCCCTAAATCAGCCAGCCTGTGTAGCTTGAATGTTGAATGCCTTTTTTCATCAATACCCCACTATAGAGGCATTGAACATGCAAAGTTCTTTTTAGAACAAAGAGGTCCAGAACAAAAGTCACATACCATAGTCACATTGAGACTCCTGGGGTTTATCCTTTCACACAACTACTTTTTATTCAACAACAAATTCTACCATCAAGTGAGGGGCATGACGATGGGAACATCATGTGCCCCCTCATACGTCAACCTACATTTGGGTTGGTGGGAGGAACAGTTAAAGACCATGCACAATGTGGCACAATTACTACCCAAAATACATCTATGGTGCCGGTACATTGATGACATCTTAGTTGTGCGGCAGGGTACCCCAGAAGAGTTTAATGACTTTGTTGCTATCCTGAATGTGAATAATGAAAACCTCAAATTCACATCTGAAATTGGGGGTCACTCCCTCAATTTTCTTGATCTGACTTTTTCTATCACCAAGGAAGGTTTATTCCAAACCACTCATTTAAAAAAAAGCCATGGCCTCCAATGCCCTACTACAATGGGACAGTTTCCACCCAAACCCTCTTAAACAAGGAATACCCATGGGTCAATATTTAAGAGTACGTAGAAACTGTAGTAATCTATCCGATTTCAAGATTACAGCTAAAACACTTAGAAATCAGTTCAGAGAAAAAGGATATCCCAATAAATGTTTAAAAAGGGCTTACAGGAGGGCCCTTGAGTCAGACAGGAGTGACCTTCTCACAGACCACCCAGTAGGAGGTGTAGACAATAAGACTATCAGAATCATAGCCACAGCACAAAGTTAAGAACTCTAGGCATAGATTTTGGCCGATCTTGCTCAACGATGTTCATTTAAAACACCTTCTCGGTCCTCATGTGGATATTACTGCAAGAAGCCACAATATGAGAGACATGCTAGTCCCGAGCCACTTCTCCCAAAAACCACAATTGTCAGGTACTAGGTTGGGAAATCCCCTTTGTGGCACATATGAATGCGGCAGATGCGTCGTGTGCAAATATATTTTGAAAGATTCAAAACAAGTAAGAGATAGCGAAGGACGACAAACCTTCAAAATTCTTTAACTGCAACACGACTGGTCTGGTATACCTACTAAACTGCAGTTGCGGGTTCAAATATGTGGGTAAGAACTTTCGGCTGTTCAAAGAAAGAATAAAAGAACACGTCAGATGCACAAAAAATCGTCTTGATACCCCTATATCCAGACACTTAAAAGAACATCATGGAGCGGATCCTAAAGGGATGCGGTTCTGTGGACTAGAACAAGTGAAACGTGACAAAAGACGTGGTGACTTTGATAAATTTCTCACACAAAAGGAATGCAGATGGATCAACAAACTTAGAACACTTCAACCCCTGGGATTAAATGAGGGTTCCTCTTTCTCCCCATTTATCTAACTCTCTGTAACTTGACTTAATCGAATTGAGTCTGTATACATACTCATCTCCCCTATCCCTTTAATTTTCTCCCAGTCTGCTATGCCCAATCTGGCCTTTTTGTTACACATTATATTTATTCTGCTCATTATCAATGCTATGGTAATTCCGTTTATTCATCTTTATTGGTTTTTAGTGTATATCCACATATCTTTCCAATTTGATCATCTCCCATGTGGACACATTATACTGAAAATATATATGACTTGTTTGGAAGAAACACGATACATAGGGAGGTATACGATACTTACCTGATGTCCATTCTAAACGGTTGAAACATGGGACTTACTATTAATTTATATATGGAATGTCTGAGACTGACTAATTAATTACAAAATCAAGATCTTGATATCTATGTACAACGCCACTGTCTGACAGTGACAATGCCACTAAGCGTTACCTATTTACTTATTTACATAAAAGTGGACTATCATAGTAAACGGTAAAACCACTCACTGTTGTACTCTATCAGCTGGGAATAAATAATAATCTATATCTATATTTACTTTTACTAATGACATGTACTAATGACAGGCTATAACATCTGGTCGGTAAGGACATCCAAACTGAATAGGGATCCTTTCAGCAATGATTCTCTGGATAGCTCGGTCAAGACAATGACCGCGCAAGCGCAGTGAAAGATTTTACCCAGAATAGGGACTCTCTCCCTACTACAGAAAAGCGAATACCCCCTCCCCCTTTTATTGGGAACTACTTTCCAGCTACCCTGGATAGCTCGGTTTATACTTTGGTCGCGCAAGCGCAATGGAAGAATTTACCCAAAATAGGCATTCTCTCCCTGCTATGGTTTCTATGGGAACGTTTTCGTTTACTTTTGTGCTCGCGCAAGCGCAATGAAAAGCTAATATTTCCTCCCCTTTTGGGAGTTACTTTCCAGCTTGCCAACAAGATCCTTTTCACAATTGTTCCACCGTTTGAGGGAGGCGGGCCATACATACCTTCAAATGGCTACCTGTACGTGGATATCACTTCAGCTCTTGAGGAAGGCGGATCTACCGCCGAAACGCGTGACGGGCTACCGATGCACATACTTTTTTTTTAACAAGCACTTTGTTTTTTGATAATGGCTGTTAAATTGGTGTGACCTTTTAGTATCGATAGACTCAAGATTCTCTTTTAGTCTAGAGGGGTTGCCTCGAAGCAACAAGGGGGAGGTATAGCTAGCTACAGCATGGTTACTGGCTTTTAAGCAATTTATTTCTGTTCTGTTTCGCAGACTGCCCTCTCCCGGGCTTGAGATAATCTGTTCGTTAACCACCACGGGTATTCAACATTTGAGGTCTGTAGTACTATAAGGGATTTGACACTGTTAGTTTGGAGACTGAGGTTTTGGAGTAACCAAGCTTCTAATGTAATACTGATGGTCTTTCCTTAAACAGAACTCGTTTTACCTTTGACACAAGTGGGGTTGACTTATCTCCACCAGCATTTTCTTTAATTACATGACATTTACCCTTACCTAGACATGAATCCTGAACTAAAGAGTCAATATACCATATGAGATTGTTTGTTGGTTCTAGACATTTGATACATTTCTTTATGTATATTTTTTCATCTCTAGACTATTATTTACCATTTTTACTTTAATTTGGTCAAACATACTGTTAAGCCAACCCTACGTTTGATGTCTTTACTGGGGATTCATATATCCTTTTATATACCTAATAGGCATCTAATCAAATAGATGGCTATATGGTAATGTGAACATAACCTATGAGGCTAAGCTATTTTTACAGATATAATTTATAGTCTAGAGAGAGACAGATACTTTGTATCAGATATACTGTTATAACTCAGCCACTAACAAATTTTGATACATCTGTAGTTCGCGGAGTACAAGTAACACCAGTGATCTAGACCCTAGATTTTTCCCATTATCTTTTTTAAACCTTTCACTTCACGATTTTGATACACTCTTTTTGTAGGTTTTGTATGTGTTTATCTTCAATAAAGTATATTACCCTATATTGAATTTCTACTTTGAGTTATCTGTATGTGGCTGGCTGCTCTCCTTAATTTTAGGGGTTAACCATCCTCATTTTGTATTTCGTAATTGTAAAGGGTCAAGCCCTATTTACCTCTGTAATACTCCCTCCCCGTTCTACCCCATAAACTCATGGGATAGACTTGTCTCCTATCACTATGTAGTTTTCTTTCTTTTTGTTTATTTAAAAAATATGTTTGCATTATATCTGTTGTATCTTTGCGTAATTATTATGCCTAGATATGGTAGGGTATTCCTAGTCCTATTAAATTTATAACACTCCTCTAGATGGGATCTACTACTTCTATCTATATTAACGGCCATGGCAGTTGATTTATGCACATTAATTTTATAATTTGAAATTAGGCTATATGCTTCCACCTCTTTCATTAGTGCTTCCAGCGATTCGACAGGGTCGGTTAGGGTGAGAATCAAATCATCTGCATACAGATTAAGCTTATATTCTGTTTAAAATGGAATCCTTTTATTAATGGGTTGTTTCTGATGTTATTTTCCAAAATTTCCATTGTCATAATATACAGGATTGGCGATAACGGGCAACCCTGCCTGGTCCCATTGTGAAGTCTGAACCAGTCCGCAAAGATGTTTGGGCCCACCATTCTTGCCGTGGGACCGTCATGTAGCGCTAGGATTGCCCGGTACATCCAGCCCCGAATACCAAATTTCTCCAGTGTCTTTCTCGGGAATTCCCAACCGACCCTGTCAAATGCTATCTCTGCATCAACCGCTAAGAGAAGCAAGGGGACTTTGTTCTTATTAGCAGCGTCCATTATATCTATTATGCGCCTCATATTATCAACTGCTACTCGTCCTGGGACAAAACCTATTTAGTCCTTGTTTATGGTATTGTTCAAAACCTCTTTAAGTCTATTTGCTAAAATTGCTGAGAAGATTTTTACTTCAGTATTTATCAAGGATATTGGTCTGTAACTTTCCACTTTTGATGGATCTTTATCTTGCTTTGTATTGGGAGAATATTAGCTCTAAGCATTTCTCTAGGAAAGCTGCCTTTAGAAACAATATAATTAAACATATTGGACATATGAGTACTGATCAAATCTACAAAAGATTTATAAAACAGGTTTGAAAAACCATCTAGCCTTGGTGTTTTCTTGTTTGAGGATTTCTTTCTTTACCTCTTGTACAGTTATAGGACCATTTAAACCATTACTTTGACTATTAGATAGCTTGGGGGTTTTGTTATTTACAAGATACTCATCAACTTTATTTTGGTAGTTGGAAGATTGTATAAATTACCATAATATGAGTTAAATCATTCTCCAATCTCTTTAAGGTTTAGATATTCCCCTTCTTCATCTGCCAGCCTGACTATTCTGCTTGAGGCCATCAATAACCTATCTGCTCGATTCCCTTTACTATAAAACTTACATTTTAATTTATTCAATTTTTTTGCTATTTTTTTCCAAGAGTTTTAAATTGATTTGATTCTGTATCTTTTGCAGGTTATCTAGATTTTCTCTGGAGATAGTTTGTTTATTTTTATTAGAAGATTTTACTAATTCCAACTGTAAAGTTACCATTGCTACATTATTTTCTGATTTGAACTTTGCCTCAAGGCTGATTAGTTATTAGTGTATGAGGTGTCTTTGGGATAATTTTCTGTGAAAGAATCTCTAATTTGTTTAAATATTTTGAGATAACTTATTGCGTAACAAGTAGTCGTTTATCCACCAGCTATCTCTATTAATTTTGTCCCATTGACTCTTCATTGACCACATGTTGATACTATGGTCTGACCAAGAATTATCTAGGCTCTTAATATCTACAAAATTTTTCAAAGAGGCAAGGTTACCCCAAATCTTGTCGATATGAGAATACGACAACGTAAAGTCAGACATCCCAGGATGTGACGTTCTCCACAGATCAAAGTAGTCAAACTTATTCATATTGCTGCTCAGTGATTTGGCCATCTTGGCCGGTCTACAATTTACCGGTTCTATCCTTAGGAATTTTTTTATACATTTTTGGATCCAACACATAGTTGAAATATCCTGCTATTAAGCAGATTCCTGTTTTTAATGGTTCCACCTGTTTTCAAATGTTTTCAAATTTAAAACTGAAGACTCATTTGGAAGATATATGTTAATTAAAGTGTATTCTATGTCATTTATTTTACAATTAACAATTATAAATCTGCCGCCCGGATCTTTCATTCGATGCAGTATATCCACCTTTAATGTTTGAGAGAAAATGATTGCTACCCCTCTGGTTTTTTTTGTCTCTAACTGAAGCTTGAAGTAAAATGGGAAATCTAGTACCTTCCCAACTAACATTATCCACTTCCCTCCAGTGTGTTTCTTGTAGGAAACTCACCTCCACTTTGTTTTTGAGCATATAATTGTATATTAGGGATTTCCTTTTTAAGCCCTGAACATTAACCAACATCATTTTAACCATTATCACAAGTAAGATAAACCCTCCACTGCCCCAAAGGTCTATACATAAATAGTGACATAACACACACACACACACACACATATATATATATATATATATATATATATATATATATATATAAACATATAATTAAGAACATAATTATAGATTTTTTATTTATTTTTTTACTCTCCTCCCTTCAGCAAAAAAATAAGAGGAACAGCTATAAATGAGAAATACCTAAAATTGATGTGTTATCAAACAGGAGAGTCAGAGCCTTGCATTATCTTTCGCTTCTCCGTGTGTCTACTTTAAGACACAAATACCAAGGAGTGGATGGAAGTCCATCCACTCCACGTAGGACTGACTCACTCTTGGAAAGTGGGGGGTGCAATAATCAAATACTGCAATACTGAGTTTCCATTAACTATGGGACATAACAACCCCTCATCTGTATGAGAGTGAGGTCAATCCAGGCCAATCTGGTTGAGTTGACCAGGACACCAAGTTGTTATTTCATACTTATAATGTTTTTTATATAAATATATATTTTTGGTATGTTAATATTTTGAAATTTCTTTTTTTGAAAGATTATTCAATAAACTTAAATTAAGACATTTGATATTATGCTAAAATATTAAGGTTTTACTTAGGAAAACAATAAATTATATAAAGTGGTAACAAAAAAAAAATATATATATATACCTCTAATCTGTAATATACACTAAAATCATATTATTGTTAGGAAACATTACAGGAACATTTGAAAATCTCCATTCTACACAGGCTGCTATGAGCTAAAATTAGATAGTAACCTATTAATCCTTCCTGTTCCAACGAAGACATTTTACTTCAATACGTATGGAGAAGAAATGAGTAGCGGATGTTGGCTTTGCAAGAAATAAAATATCCATAGGTTGATAATAATCAAAGAAAAAAAGAATACATATCACATGGGAATTTCAGAGAAGCTGTCATTTCTTTGATGATTCTTCTTACATTGTGCCTCCCGAGAACAATAGTTTTTATCCAGCAGAACAGTACAAAAGCAGATACTATAATTGTTCCTTTCTAGGCCAGTTTTAAAAAGGAAACCATGATAAAATCTATTTCTGTAACAGTTTCCTTTAAAGTGAAAAGGATTAAGCGTAACTTTCATTTTCAAAACAACTAAGAAACGGATGTCAAAGGAAACATCAATGCAACTGGCTGGAAACACCTTTTAAGAAGCCCACATTTTCTCTGCTTTGAAGATCTCACTGCATATATATATATATATATATATATATATATATATATGTATAATTTTCAAGGGGATAAAACTGTATTATATTTTGATCTATGTGGTTTCCTATATTTTTTATTTTATTTAAAAAGTCCCAAAGTGCAGATTGGATGGAAAATTAGCTATATTTTTAAATAAAGTGTATATATTTAACAAAAACATAAGTTGGACTGTTACATTTAGAGATTATGGGAAGAAAAAAGTTAACTGTGCGACATTTTACTCAGTGCAATACCCTACTGTGCAAAATTATATAATAAATACATAACATTTATTAGTATTACATGGAGAATATAGTCTTCAGCAGTGGTTATGGAGCAAGTCGACTGTCCCTGCAGCGTCAATGTCATTAGTGACAGCCCCAAGAGGTTCTTCCAGGACAAGGCCCAGATTGCAGGACCAAAGCTCTGCAAGTCCACATTTAGCATGCGTCACAGCGTGCAAACTAAAACATCCAATGCTTCCCTATGGGAAAATATTGATTTGGCTGAGATCATCATTATTGATAATCTAAGTTAGCAGAAGCAGGGTGGCAGCAGCAAGGCTGGCGTAATAGCAAATTGAAGGTTAGTAAAATGCCTGAAGCCTGAATCTAAAATGCAATTATAAAAATATCGTATTCGGAATGCATGTTTCTATTCCTAACACTCTAGTGTTCCTTTAAATGCAAGCAAAAAGAAAAAAAAAAGTTAACACATTGCAATAAAAGTAATTAAAATAATGAACCTCTAATGACTTCTATTGGGGTAACATTACTAGAGTTTTAATTAAGAGCAACTGATAAGGTAAGAATTTAATTTTAAAATTGGATTTAAATGAACAAATGTCAAAGGAATGCTCCCATTCAACTCATTCTTATGGGGGCAGTGTCTGGGCACTGTCTTTAGCAACTGAACTGTGTACTATTTCGCTCAAACGACGGCGTGATAGACTAAGAGTGTCAGCTGGCACTCCCAGTCTATATCAGACCTCCTGGCAAAACCTCCAGAGGCAGATAGAAAGTCACCAAATTGATTTAATTTTTAGTAGCTGTGTACTATCCAGCAGTCAGGTTCTCGTGATAGACCTTAATAGCTAGCTGGAGTCTATTAGAGTAAGGGATCTAAGGGATTTTATGCAGGGATTATCCATTACAAGTGTGCTTTCTACCTAATCAAAGTAGAGACTTAACAGTCCGTAGGATATCGCAAACCCGAGTTTATCTGTGGGAGTCACTTATCTAGGGTGTTAATACAGCTTATTAACTGACATATTTACACTATTACACTAGGACCTATTTTTCCCACGCTTAACATTTCCCTTTGTATATTATCCTTATCTGATTTAACAGTTTACTATTACAGTACTGTTACTCTTTTGCTACTTTGGAAAGGGATGTAACCTCGATACATTTTTGGAAACAATTACTTATTCCTACAAGTACTACTGAGGTACACTCTGATTCACTTTTATTATCTTTCAAAGTAGTTGGTGAGCCCAATCTTTTTTAGACATTTAGTAGACATGCCATTCACTATTTACCCTAGCATCTAATAAAGGATTTTTCCATATACATTGGCATAGGTAATATGTGAGGGTATTGTCTTTTAGATTCCTTTTATTATTGATTGTTCACAGACTAATACAGATTGTTATTTGGGGATTTTCTCACTTTAAGTTATATGCTCTTAGTTTAAATGGGCTATCCAACGACTTTGGTTCCTTTATTTTGGAACATTTTTTGCATTCTAAATTAGGGTCAGGCCCTTATCAGTTGAATAGTCCCTTATTAAGAGACCTTATTTCCTTTTCTTTTTTACTTTTTGAGTAAATATTTCCCACTCATCACATTGGTACCACTCATCCACACTAATGCATCAAACCGGAAGGACAGCAAACAGTATTCCATTACATTCAAGTAGCTTTATTTATCCCTTAAAATCTATAGTACAAAAATCTCCAAGAATGAATGACCATGATTAGTAGATATAATCCTCGGGCAATAATCGTTTAGGCGTTTCATGACCACAAGTTACTTTATCAAGACGATAAGTACGTTGTGGCTACGAAACACTTAGATTACTGGGGAATTGTATTTACTGATGTGACATTCTTTCTGGGATATTTGGAGATTGTTGTACAACTTATTTTAAAGTTTATATGGTGTGAATAAAGTTACTTAATTTACTGGAGTATTGTTGGCTTTCCTTTTCATTTGGTATGTAAAGTATTGCCTATCCTTTCAGAATCCGACAGGAGTGAGCATACGTTGGAAAGAGTCACTGTGTTCTTCATAGGAGTTTCACACTGCTTTACTTAACATTTTGCAATCGAGGCATAAACTTTCAGCTGTATATAATAAAATAAAAAATGCAAACCCATGATTTACAAGCCACAAAAAAGTAAAATATCATCCAAACATAAAATTCATACTCTAAAGAAAGAACCATTAAGGCATTTAAAATGCTTACCATGTCCAACCAGACTAAACCAATTTGCAGTCAATTTTGTCTATTGTATTTTCTGGATTTCCACAAATTGTAAGATTTATAAAACCTTTGTTTTTGTAATAGAAACAAAGAAAAACTAAATAAAACTTTTCTTGATCCATGCCATTTTGTCATCACGTGCAAGAAAGTCTATACTCTAGCACAGGCTATCCCAGGTGATTAAAGTGACTTACTTGTATATAGATTCAAGTGATCGGACCCTAGCTTGGTCTCCTGTGCTGATTTTGATTATGTTGCATTGACAGTCTGTTACCCACCAAGCAACACTGCTCACTGATGTGGTGGTCACAGCTCACTGGCAATTATCTGAAAATCTAGAGGATTTACGGACAGAAAAAGTATGAGCCCTCTTTCAACAGTAACAAAAATTTTAATTTTGTTTGAACAGTTGTAAGGGTATTTCATGGGTGGTTGGGGCGTTGGGCACTGCAGTTGCCTTGCACTGCAAACCAAGCATAGTCAAACACTATATCATAGGACTTTGTCCACAACAGATGAAGTTGCAGGAAACATAATTCACTGTCACTTAATCTACATTGGATTAGAGCTCCCATTATCAGTCATCAAACTCTGCATGAGTATATTGGGACCTACAATCCAATCCATTCAATCAAATGTGAATTGTGTTCCACAAGTCTTTGTTCAATCTAGAATGAATGACGGGTCCAACATGATCATCCAGAGTGAGTAACCGAAATGGAACTTGTAATCCACTGTAGAGTACGTCAAAAAGCCACTTGTTAAGCAAACTGGGATGAACTACAACTATCATACTGTGCAGTTAATGTCTGACTAGGTTTTACAGGATTAGTGTTCCTTGACTGTTTTAGATGTTTAATCAGAGCTCTTTGCTATGAGCCAAATGAACTACACATAAAAAAATAAAATTAAAAAAATTGCAACTCCCATCATGCTGATCCAGTGCTTCCTGGTTTGCCCTTGCATACCTCGTTATAAAATACTCTCCTCAACTAAGGTGTGCAAAACCAAACACTAAACAAAATTAGATAATGGAATTAGGATGGCCACGAAAATAAATAACCAATGAAATTAAACTTTCTCTGACCCCCTCCATCTGCTACTGGGATGCCTCTTCATCAACAGTCACTCAAATTTGTAGTGATGACATGTTGATTATATCTTTGCATTGTTAAATAATTTTATGGTATTTTCTGCATATTTATTCTGCTTTTTTCTAGTAATTTCTCTACTACAATCCTTACATATAACTATTGTAAACATTAAACTAAACTAAACACATAAAACAGCCAATAGAGGCGTATTTAACCCTTCAATGAAAAAGATTCTGTTCCTACAGAAAAAGCAATGCTTTACATTTGAATTAGTAAATGACTACTGCAACCAGACCACTTAATTGGGTCACTTTAGAGGTCCATTGAGCAATAACAGATATTGGAAAATTTGGCTTTTCTGATCTCAAAGTAAGCTTCTAAAGCAATTATTGTTGCTGATCCATGTCCTAAATCAACAATATTTTATTTTAATAAAATATAAACAGCTAAGAGGTGCGAATTATCTTTATCTCAACGACAATATTCCGTGAACCATTCGGCGAAACATTCCACAAAGTAATAGCAATCCAATCGGGAACAATCCGCACGTTTTAGTATATTACTGTCTATGTAGTGTAAAAACTGTGGGAGGAGCTAGGGTGGTAAATTTGGCTATAATAAGAATAATATATGTGAGATAACATTAAGTGGTCTTGCTATGCAAGAACACTAAATAATATATATGTGATATAACATTAATTGGTCTTGCTATGCAAGAACACTTAATTAGTAGAAGTAATGTAATAAACAAGGGTGTAAAGTAATGCAGGGTGTTAGAAAGTGGGCACAAACTTTAGTTAAGGCTTAACCAATGTTAAAAAAAAGCCAAGTAGACAAGCATTGGACAAGCAACCACTTTATTAAACATTATGGAATGACTTTCAAACAACTAATTTACATTCTGTCATTATGTGTGCAGGAGGTACGTTATGTCTTTATTTGCATTCCGTAAGCGCAAGAGTGAACAATCTTTTAGAATACATAATGTGGTCAATCTCATTATGCCTAGCTTTGGAATCATTTGCATGCCATTAAGAGTGTTTTAAACAAGCATCATCATTTATCTTAGCTACGTTAAATGGAGATTATTTGCTATGGCAGTTTTTAGTCTCTCATCAATAAAAAATAAAATAAAAAAAAACTAACAATAAAAAAATAAAATAACAAAATATTACTAATGTATTCAAAAAGTAAAATGGACCATGTACATTTTTTGAGCTGTGTGTATATGTAGCAGACACGTAGGAATTAAATGTGACTAGGTACCAGTAAGTAAGGAGATGATATAGAACTACTTGCTGCCTGTCAGAAAAGACCTGCATTAAATGCAGTTGAAGTGAGCCATAAAACCAACAATTTAGATATTCCAGTACTGTAATAATGTAACACTGTTCAGATATATCTATGGTATGAGGTTCTGTGTTTGCTTTGCTTTATTTTTTAATATTTTAGCTCTGCAACAGGGGTAATAAATAGTTTTCTATCTTTCAAATTCAAGTACAAAAAAACAAAACGAAAGACAATTGGGCAAATGTTCTGTGTTGTGCATCCATGGACGAGTAGTCATTGGTAGAGTATGCACGGATTGGTCTTTAATAAGACATATTTACTTCTGCATTATCACAACTACTCAGACCGGACCTTTGCTGCCCAAAAAGCTAGGTAAGTATAAAAGAGGTTTCTGTCAGTTGGCACTCAGACACCATAATCACTACAGCAGGCTGAATGGTGTATAGAGTGTCCCTTTAGTCTCCAAGCGAACCCTTTCAAACTTTCAAAAAATGTGGTAACTTGATCATCAACCATGCACAGTTAGCGTGTTGTGGATTTAAACCTTAGAAAAACTTTTTAAGTTTATCACTAAACTACCATATATGAATCAATTCATATCCAGATTTGAATGACAGAGTGATCAAACAAAAATACAAATATATGCTACATTTCACAGGTACATATTTGAACTTCAGATATTTTCAGGTTAGATTTGTAAGTGTTAATTGAGTTCTTGATGTTGGTTAATCTGAAGAAAGACAATGCAAAATTAAAATGATGCAGGCAGGCAGGCAGGCAAATGAAGGTCAAGAAGCGTTTCATGGGTTAATGAAATAATGAGAAAGCCGGGCATGGTGGAGATCCAGAAAAATGAAGACATTGACGATGCAAAGAATCCACAGAAAATTACTCTATCTATACAGGCCAACTCTCATAATTTTCCAGGGAGATTTTGGAGAAACTTAATTATAAGTCTTAGAAAATTAAAACGTAATATTTTGCTTAAGTTTCTTCTAGTCAATCCAAGTCATGTACAGATGACACCTCCCTGTCTTCTTGACTCACACAGTAGTTTAGCAAATTGGCCGGTATGATAACGATGTGCAAAAATGTGTCAGTGTTGTTTCAAAAATGTTTAATTGCCATCATTACCATTTTCTAAGTTCTCACTGCCCTCGTAACATCCTGAGTCCCGTGGTGAACATCCACTTGTACTTTCTCCTTCTGTAAGCAGTTTTTCTTGTGACCCTGAGTGATCACTATTACCTAAAGGTATATACAAATGGCAGTCATTATAATTGTATTTTATCATGTTCATTTAAATTTAAATATACATCAGATTATCATCATATCAGGAGTTTGAAAGCCAATGTTACTTACTTTACTATATATTTTCATTAGAGATCATTATCTGGTCTAATCATTAAAGGCTGCAATACACTGACTTTACAATTGCCAAATTATATTGCTATTTTGAGAACAAAAATAAATCTCCAAGTTTGCTATTCACAAGGGTTAGTTGTAACAAATTGGTATGACCCAGCTCAAAAATAGACATATTAGAAGCAGAGCATGTAAATTACTCACCAGAATAACAACTAGCCCGCACTCGACTTTAAGTAAGCGAGGCCTGTTGTTCATGTTTAATTATATATCAGATCTTCTTGATGTCTTGATTTGAACAACCATCCACTAAAGAAAACTACACTCTGAGCATCATGACCTGCACACTCCTACTCTATCTTATCATAATTATTTCCCCACTGATACATAAATACATACTTTGCACTGTTTGTGCATGCTGTTCCTTCATCTAAGCACTACAGACACAGTTAGAGAAGTGACCAACAGAGATATAAATAAGGAGGAGCAATAGGGAAAAAAAACTAAATCTATATTTATATATTAAATAAATATATAAATACAGAGATAGGGGCTTGCCCAGTGTGCCTACAGGTGCTGGTCCCCTCCAAGCAGTCTACCCTGATGTAATTCCGTGGGGGAGTTTGGCAGCCTCTGGTCTGCAACTGGTGGTGTGAAGCCTTCTCTCAGGATCTGGCCAATGAAAGCATGATCACCATAGGCGTGCACCCTAAAGCACAATGTATGTATGTATATATATATATATATATATATATATATATAGAGAGAGAGAGAGAGAGAGAGAGAGAGAGAGAGACACACACACACACACACACATATATACATATACATATACATATACACACACACACACTGCTGTGTGCTGTGTGTGTTTAAGGGTGCTGTGCGTGTGGGTGCAGTGTGTGTGTGTAAGGGTGCTGTGTGTGTGAGGGTGCTGTGTGTGTGTAAGGGTAAGGGTGCTGTGTATGTGTGTGTGTGTGTATAAGGGTGCTGTGTGTGTGAGGGTGCGGTTATTGTGGTATGTGTGCCGTGTGTGTAAGAGTGCTGTGTGTGTGTATGTGTAAGGGTGCTGTGTGTGTATGTGTAAGGGTGCTGTGTGTGTGAGGGTGCTGTTTGTGTGTATTTGTTTGGAGGGACTGTGGAGGTGGGGGTGACAGTTTAGCAAATAGCCTCTCTCCCTTCTTACCTTTTGAAGGGAGGAGGGACCGTACTGCTGCCATATATGGTCCAGTGGTGAGTGAACTCTAGCCTGCGGGGATAGAGTTCACTCTTGCGAGATCTGAGTGTTGCCACGGCAACGCTCCAACCTCGCAAGAGGATTCCGGCGGAACTGCTGGCTAAAGATCTTTGATCTCCCTCACCAGCCCATGGAGGCACACAGCGCGGGCCACGGGGAAATCGGGTGTGCCCAGGCACACCCGGCACACCTCGTGAACATGCCTATGATTATCACCACCGGAAGCACACTAGACAATTATTCACTGTCAGCAGAGGCACAGGCTGGAGGACCGGACTCCCTCTCTCCTCAAATGCCTTAACAGCCCAAAGCCTTCCTTCCCAAAAAGCTGTAACAGCTACCACTCTCCACAACATCCTTTAACAATGTTCAATATTTTCACAGACACCACAATATAATAATACAATATCAAAGCCACTTTGTAACGGATCACCTGGCACCCCGACTGGGTACCTCCGTTGAACGATGCTCCTAGCGCTTCCTGAGGACTCCAAGCACTGCAGCAGACACCACAACCACCGAACCGGAGAAGCATATGAATGCTCTCAAGCATATGAATGCAGTAAGCAGCTGAACAGGAAAAGCATACAATCAGCTTACACTCCTGGCAATCAGCATACAATCCAATTCCCCCAATAACGAGATGACACTTCGTTTTGAGGTCAAGCAGAACTGACTGTACTGGCACATACAGCCTCTTTTATTCACAATCCACAAACATAGAACTGTCCACAGGGTTTTGAAATACAACCAATCAATCTGTACAATACACACTCCCACACAAAATCCTCCCCTCTGCCTGTGATAAGATTACTGAAGACAATGGTTAATATAATTATCACAGGCAGAGAAATACAGTATTATAAAACATATCACAGGGAGCCCAAAACATGTAATAACCCCACATATCCTCGGAACCGGGGGATCTGGGTGGACCACATATCCAAAATTCACCCAGATCCGTTCAGTAGTTTGGAAGATACAGTTTAATGCAGATTCCACAGAACATATACAGGCTGTATGAAAATAATTACTGTATAATGTGTCCCCTGTTGTATAGTTTAAAACTACTGCACGATGCACCAAATACTGGCAAGATGGCACCGTGTAGAAAAGTCCAAACAGTGTCTGAGTTAAAATCCATTGTTCTCACCATGTGCTTCATCCATTGTTCTTACCCTGTGCCTCTGATACATGAAATGGTGGCCACCCAGTAATTCCACAGTTTGTCTGGTAGTCTATCCAGCCGGACCAACAGATGAAACACATGGGGAACAGTGCAACAAATGAAGGGAATCATAAAAAATATGGACAATAGTCATATTTGTGCACAATCTCCAGTTTTGTCACAGGGCACAAATAGTGTTTTCAAATGCCATATATCCCAGGGCCATAGTCAGAAGGTAGAAGGCGGGCAAGCAGCCCATTCAAAAAACATGTGGCGAGGTCTGTTCCGCCACACACTTTTTTTCCATAATATCAACCACAGTCCACCTTTCTCTATTTAACACACAACCCACCTTCCCTGATGTAACCCACCGCCCACCTACCCCTATAAAACCCAGTAACTCACAGTTGGCATTGTCCTACAAAAAACGACAACCCACCTTCCCCTACATAACCCAGACTGCATCTATCCTATATAATCCAAGTTCACCTATATAACCAACAATCCACCTTCCATAATAGAACTCATAGCACACCTTCCCCTTTATAACAGCACGCTTTCCGACACTTAATTCATAGTCCACCTTCACTTATATAACCCTACTTTCATCATATAACTCACCATATAACACACCCAATCTTCCATTATACAAGTTACATTACTTAAAGCACATTTTACTCTATATAACCCCAAATTTCACAAACAGAATGCAGGCTAGGGAAAAAGCACCACTGAACCCTCACTTTTGGTCAGGGTAACATCATCAAAGTGAGCAAACTAGAGACCAAGCCTCTATACCGACCTATACACTGCATCCCTATATTCACCATATCCTCTATTCACACACAACTGACCTGCTATATACACACACATACACACAATAAAAAACCATGCACACAAGCTACACTCCCTGTACACACAATGCAATCCAAAAGAACATATAAACACACATGCAGCACCTATACACATACCACAGCACCTTCCAACACACACATACACAATCTACACACACAATCTCTACAGCCTTTACATATGTGCACACACACATAAATGCTACAGCACCTTGTTAATTAATTAGTGGGTTACTAGACACCTTTATTATTATTATTAGTATAAAAAGATCATATGCAAGGGACCTGCAATCTCATGTGAGAGCATGGGTGTCAGTGGGGGCCTCATGCCTAAAGACTTACAAAGTCTAGGGGCACTTCTGCATGTTTTCCCACCTGATGAACAAATTAGTCAAGAAGCTTTAGATAATATTACTTTGTTTAACCCCTTAAGGACCGGACTTTTTTTCGATGTTGTACATTTGCGACCAGGCCTCTCTTTACACTTTTGTGGTGTTTGTGTTTAGCTGTAATTTTCCGCTCTCTCATTTACTGTTCCCATACAAATTATATATTTTTTTTTTCAGGACAAAAAGGGATTTCTTTACATACCATTATTTATATATTCTCATGTAATTTAATTTTAAAAAGTAAAAAAATATGATGAAAAATTGTAAAAAAATACTTTTTTTACTTTTACTTGAAAAATCTTTTACTCATCTACAAAAGCTAATGAAAAAAACTGCTACATAGATTCAAAATGATGTCCTGAGTTTAAAAATACCCAGTGTTTACATGCTTTTTTTGCAAGTTATAGGGCTATAGATACAAGTAGGATATTGCGGTTTGAAAACATACATTTTTAAAATTTATCAATTGTGACATTGTAACACTATTATCTGTCATAAATCTCTGAATAACACCCCACATGTACATATTTTTTTTAAAGTAGACAACCCAGGGTATGTCCAGTCTTTTTTAGTAGCCACTTAGTCACAAACACTGGCCAAAGTTAGCGTTCATATTTGTTTGTGTGTGAAAAAAGTAAAAAACTAAATTGAACGCTAATTTTGGCTACTAAAAAAGACTGGACATACCCCATTTGCAATACCTTGAGTTGTCTTCTTTTGCAAATGGTATCCCATCATGGGGGTAATTCTCATCCTGGGCTACCATACGCTCGCAAAGGCAACGTAACCAACCTGGCAATTTTCAATGTAAAAATATTTGACCCTGTAACTTTCAAAAAAGCTATAAAACCTGTACATGGGGGTACTGTTATACTTGGGAGACTTTGCTGAACACAAATATTAGTGTTTCAAAACAGGAAAATGTATCAGAACAATTATATCATCAGTAAGAGTGCTGTTTGTGTGTTAAAAATGCAAAAAAAGTCACTTTCACTGACAATATCATCGCTGTGATATGTTTTACTGTTTTGAATATTTGTGTTCAGCGTAGTCTCCCGAGTAAAAGAGTACCCCCCCATGTACAGGGTTTAGGGTGTCATAGAAAGTTACAGGGTAAAATACAGTGCTAGCAAATTAAATTCTCTGGACCTCCGGCCTCGGTTGTCAGGCAGGTTCCTCAAATTCCAATCAATAAAATTACTTAATTATGTAAAAATATTACATAAATACACACGTAGAATTTAAATATATATGCATATTTATATATCTGAAGTCTACGTGTTGTGATGCTTGTTTGCAGATAGCACAATCCTCTAGGGTAAACAACAGGCACAGTCCTTTTATTTTCATATAATTCAGGCACTTTATTTGTAAGTCCACACAGGAGACAGCAGCAAATGAAAACATAAATATAACACAAATCCCTATAAACAAAAATCTAGCTCATCTGAGCACTTACTAACATCAGGTTCCCTACCAACTTAGTGTCTTTGTCAGCTCTCTGCACTCCAGTGCCTGTTGCTTTCCTTTCTACGCTCCCAGTGCTCCAAGCCAGCCTTAACTGCTTTCCTTTTGCACTCCCAGTGCTCAGTCTCCTTGACTCTCTCACTGGAGAGAACAGCCTCTCTCCTACCTGCTTCCAGGGAGGAAGCCAGGAATCCCCCTTTACCTGCCTAGCAGGGAGGGGTTTATTCCCACTGCTACAGCTGATTATCTGCAGCTGAGCAGTGGGTTGGAGACAGTTCCAAAAAACTCTGGCCTGGACCTTATTTCTCCCAGTTGTGTATGAACTGAGGAGTGGAGCATTGGCCCACCCTGCTCTACAAATGCTCCACCCCAGGGCCCATAACTAAACGTAGCTTTGTGTTGCACACCACACATACAACACGTACTTTCCCTGGGGTTGAATGTTAAAGGCCTCTCTGCCTTCACTTTATCACAGTGTATTTTATGTAATTATTTATGCAATTTGGTATATGGACATATGTATATTTCGTATTATTTATATTTATTTATATATACATAGATATATATACAATTTCATTCTAAGTGTATTTTGATTTAAATATATATAATATCAAAATACAGTTAGAATAAAATTTCATATAGATATATCATTATTTTAATTTTTTTATTATTATTTTTAAATTTTTTAATTTAATTTACCTATTATTTGTATTTTATAATATATATATATAATATGTATATATATATACACACACACACACACGTGTGTCATTTAATTCTAAGTGTATTTTTATATTAATATACATATATATTAATTTAAAAATAAACTTTGTACGACATTTTATATAATACAAATAGACAAATATTATATATGTATATATATAATATATGTCTATATATCATATTTATATACACATATATAATTCTATTCTTTTATTAACATTAACGTTTATTTATTTATTTTATTTTACACTAGCAGGGAGACTGCCTGTCAGCCCCAGGGGTCCTAATCCGCCATGGGGAGACTGTCTGGGCTGCAGGCAGTCTCCCCACACTGGGAGCACCGCGATCGCCGCCGGGGGAACAACAGTGATCGGATAAGTACATCTTACCGTTGTGACAGTTCAGGACCGTCAGCGGTCGGCAACGCAAAAATGCCGATGACTGTCCTGAACCGTCTCCGGTCCTTAAGGGGTCAAAACCACATAACTCAATTATTAGTGAAATATAAACAAATATACAATATGGATAAAGTATTTAGTGTTTAAATATATGTTTCGAAGGTAAAATAAAATAAAAATCTTACTGTCATATTCCTGCAATAACTCAATAGCAGTGAGAAGAACAGCTTTATGTGCTGGGTTTTGTATGTTCAGTTCATCCAAATCTTCTTCCTCAAGAAGTTTAAATGTATCCAGATCCTCATAACCATTAAAGAGAAAAGTTGGCATATGCTCCTGTATTAGAGGCAAATAGAGAAGACAGTGAATATTTAAATGCATGTTTAATGCATAAATGTCCTTTATAGAAAACATACATGCAAAAATAAAAATACAGGTTATTGGAATAAATTAAAATATCTTCATAAATTATGGATCTACCCTGTTGGATAGCAAGCAAGGCATATGTAGTTACGTTGACCAAAATCCCTCTGTCCTTTTCTGTAAATGCATTTTTACATTGTTATTTTCAATGAATGTATTTCACAAATATTCCAAATATATACATATTGTTATTAAAATTATGGCTTATAGAATTTGGTTGGAAAATATTTCAGTTTTATATAACAAATGCTTTCTCTAGTCCCCCATGAGTTAGATTATTATTTTTTTTTAAATTTAATATTTAGAACTGCTTCACCCAAGATGGTGAATCAACACAATTCATGTTCCTGTCTGCAAAATAGTAACACAGAGAAATGAGAGCTGAATGGAAAGCTAGAATCTTGATAACAAAATAAGAAATCCAGAAAAACGCATTTCAAAAAAGTTATAAATTGATTTGCATGTCAATGAGGGAAATAAGTATTTGACCCCTTCCACTTAGTACTTTGTGGCAAAACCCTTGTTGGCAATCACAGAGGTCAGACGTTTCTTGTAGTTGGCCACCAGGTTTGTACACATCTCAGGAGGGATTTTGTCCCACACCTCTTTACAGATCATCTCCAAGTCATTAAGGTTTCGAGGCTGACGTTTGGCAACTCAAACCTTCAGCTCCCTCTGCTTCTTTTCTATGGGATTTTTTTCTTTTCTAGAATGGCTAGGCCACTCCAGGCCCTAAATGTGCTCCTTCTTGAGCCACAACTTTGTTGCCTTGGCTGTGTTTTGGGTCATTGTCATGCTGGAATAACCATCCAAAACCCATTTTTACTGCCCTGGCTGAGAGAAGGAGGTTCTCACCCTCGATTTGACGCTACACAGGCCCGTCCATCGTCCTTTTGATGCAGTGCAGTTGTCCTGTCCCCTTAGCAGAAAAACACCCCCAAAGCATAATGTGTCCACTTCCATGTTTGACGGTGGGGATGGTGTTCTGCCCCACATAGGCACCATTCCTCCTCCTCCAAACACGGAGAGTTGAGTTGAAGAGCTTGATTTTGGTCTCATCTGAACACAACACTTTCACTAAGTTATCCTCTGAATCATTCAGATGTTCATTGGCAAACTTCAGACGGGCCTGTACATGTGTTTTCTTGAGCAGGGTGACCTTGTGGGCGCTGCAGGATTTCAGTCCTTCACGGCGTAGTGTGTTACCAATTGTTTTCTTAGTAACTATGGTCCCAGCTGCCTTAAGATCATTAACAAGATCCTCGAGGTTAGATCTTGCATGGAACACCAGACCGAGGAAGACTGACAGTTATTTTGTGTTTCTTCTATTTGCAAATAATCGGACCAACTGTTGTCACCTTCTCACCAAGCTGCTTGGCGATGGTCTTGTAGCCCATTCCAGCCTTGTGTAATTCTACAATCTTATCCCTGACATCCATGGACAGCTCTTTCGTCTTGCCCACGGTGGAGAGTTTGGAATCTGATTGATTGCTTCTGTGGACAGGTGTCTTTTATACAGGCAACAAGCTGAGATTAGGAACACTCCCTTTAAGCCCACGGTGGAGAGTTTGAAATCTGATTGATTGCTTCTGTGGACAGGTGTGTTTCATACAGGCAACAAGCTGAGATTAGGAACACTCCCTTTAAGAGCTAATTTCAGATTGTTACCTGTATAAAAGACACCTGAGAGCCACAAATCTTGCTGATTGATAGGGGATCAAATACTTATTTCACTTAATGAAAAGCAAATCAATTTCTAACCTTTTTGACTTGCATTTTTCTGGATTTTTGTTTGTTATTCTGTCGCTCACTGTTAAAATACACCTACCATTAAAATTATAGACTGATCATTTATTTGTCAGTGGGCAAACGTTCAAAATCAGCAGGGGATCAAATACTTTTTTCCCTCATTGTAACAGAATGAGGCCAGTAATGTTTAAAAATAGGTTGTGAAATTCATGTCCTTTAAAATAAATGTTACTTGCATTCTATGTTCATTTAACTATTGTTAATACTCAATTCACTACTTAATATAAGTTTAATTATTATACAGAACAATATATATTATTATACATAGTATACGTTTCATTATTACACAGAAAAAAGTCCAACCTTTAAATTGATGCGATCTAAAAGTTCCTCTACGGATTTAGGCTTTGGGGGTCTTCCTTTGCGCCGCCTTCTTGTTTGTCGCTTTGGCTTTTCTTCAATTTCATTTATTACATCCACATAAATGAATTTGAAGGTTCCAACTTTATTATTTAGAAGTCCCATCCATGTTCCCATTGGTGGCTTACTTATAATTTCAATGATATCTCCTTTCTGAAACAACCAGAACAGTAAATTAACTAATTTTGGTAAGAAATTATATGACTAAAAATTTTTTTTTAAAAAGCTAAATCACAGGGAAAATGTATATTTATTGATATTGTGTGGTTTGATATTAAAAATAATGGCAACATTACCAATCTAAGATATACTAGGATACATATTTACTACAACATATCCCTAGCCCTCACATAGAATGATAATCCGTTCAACTTCTTTTCTTTAAAAACATGAAGTAAAGTTGTTGCAGATTCTTGATGCCTTCAGATAACATGATTCATTTTTACCAAGTGCTCATTCACTCTAAGGCAGGTAAACATGATACAATGTTGCTTGGTGAATGCAAGTGTCATCATGATGACCTCAACAATATGTCTTTTTTGGCATAATATATTTGGCAATATAAATTATTGTGAAGCACAAGCCTTCTGGATCATTTTAGTCATTTAAATGGGAGCCAGTGGACCCATTTTACAATATCTAAGACCTGGTACCCCATGAATAAATTCCTGTTTTTTTTTACATAGAGCAGAAAGTTTTGCAAACATTCATTAAATAACACACACATTATGGCAGATATGACTTCAGTTGCCTATTATCTAGTAGAGCTTTGCTGCCCAGTTTTTAAATCACAAGGGCAGAATATTTTTCAGACCTGCAATTAGAGCTAGACCCTGTTGAAGAATTTTAAATGTTGTGTGCAGATTGAGCTCTGAATAGAATATATATATATATATATATATATATATACACACACACACACGTTATGATTATCTACTGAACAACCTAAGCAAAAATCAATATGTAAATTTAAAAAACCTTAAGTTTCAGGGAATCTGAGTCGTAGGGGCTAGGGGTAAAATCTGTGTGGACTCTTGCCCTGCCACAGAAAGGTCCTCGGTATGGAGGTTCCTCATCATCTCCATCTTCCGATTTGACACTTTCTCTGTTGCTAGCTGATGAATCTGTTGTACTGACTGTTTGTCCACCTGTCAAGACAAAAATATAAACCATTAAAATGACTGGAAATAATCTGGCACAATAGTACTCACTTATTACTGTACATTAGCTGTAGTGCACACCAAACCAGAAAACCAATAATATCTCTATAACACAGATAA
This sequence comes from Pelobates cultripes, assembly GCA_933207985.1. Taxonomy (NCBI): domain Eukaryota; kingdom Metazoa; phylum Chordata; class Amphibia; order Anura; family Pelobatidae; genus Pelobates; species Pelobates cultripes. Next base: position 215,177,759 of record OW240913.1, on the reverse strand, counting down.
AGCACAATTACAATCAATCAGATTAGTGTCTTCCAAAAAGGTAGCAGTAACTAAAAACAAACAATATTATTATATAAATGGGGGGAGGGGTATTATTATCACAATTTTCTTTTCAAATGTTTTTTACTGAAAATAGTTTGCTTGATATAACATGAGTATTACAAGGGGAAAAGGGAAAATACATTAAGGGACGCACACACACACAAAAAAAAAAAACAATGAAAAAACACTACAAAAATAATTGGATATTCCCTCAACATGTCTATAAATTAAATTATTGTAATAGCTTTATGATTGCTTTAGTGTTTTTTGTACATGCACTGATCTTACTGTGTATTTCTATACACGCTAATGAGTATCTTATTTGGATATACTTATTTGAATCCAGTACATTTGGTAAAAGCAGTGATTAGGATTATAGGGTGCATCTCTTGACTCACTCATAACTGTGATAACAGTTTTTCACTGTTTCATTCTATTTAATGAAGAAATCTGTGTTTAGTAAGTACAAACGGGAAATTAGCTTTTATCTTCAGGCCTTTTAAACATAAAAAAGTATAGTTAATTCAATAAGTGCAGATGGAAAGAATGTTAAACAGCAACAGACAGCAATTAGAGTGGCGTGAACACAATACCATCTGTGTGTGCTTCTGTCTTCTCATTGAGATGCTGTGATTTTTGATAGAATGTGGTGTATTGTTATGCTTTCTGCCATCTAGTACAGTATAATTTATAGGACTTACTCATTGAACTCTGTCCACTCAGTGAGCTCCTAAGACTTTCTACAGAACCTCCAGCCTTCAGCTTAGGTTTCTCAAGCGTGTTCATAGGGGGCAGAGGAGACTCTGGGGAGCCAGGAATTCCATCAATGCTTGAGTCCTGTAAGATATTGTTTATTTAACTGATATAAACACCAGAAGAGTGGAAATCAACATTTTTTTTAGCCTTTTGTGGATTAACAGCAGCAACAGTTCAAGCCTCAACATGACAGACTTGTTTTTTAGCTTATATTGCTATGGGTTTTGCCCATTATGCACCTGCTTTGGAGATATGTACCATTTGCATCATTTTTATCTTCTATTTCACATTTAAACAAGAATTGTGATAATAACAACAGCTGCTTGGATATCCCCGACATTTGTTACATAAAGTATAGTGAACTTCAATGTTAAGCATCGGTACTACTGGGCCAGCTGAGGATTAACTGGCTAATGAGCAGGTCTTGAAAGTCAGGGTAATTTCTGTATGAACAGCAGCAGGGAATGAATGAATAATCACCTTACCAAATGTCTGTAGCCAGAAACTCTAATCTGTGTGTCTATCGCTGTATGGCTGTATATGTCTGTGGGTGTAGAATTTATGTTGACAATGTATCTGTGTGTGTAATTGTGTGTAATTGTTTGTGCACATGCATGTGTCCATTTTCTAAAGATAAACTATGACACAAAATCCAGTAGTGCCCCTCTCAAATTCAGGCTCTGGATCTGTTTCTGATTAGATTTCATGTCCCAAGCTATATTAGGGCAAAAGGGTATTTGGGACTAAGCTAATGGCAAAGCATTCCACTTGATATGGGGTCAATCATAGATGAACAGTAAATTCTCTATTCCTTGTACAGAATATATAAAGAAGTTTTTGGTTTAGGAAAATTACAGTGTAGAGTAACTGTGGCTTGTCTGCAGTATGACAATGCCAGAAAGAGTTCAGACAGGCCAAGCACACGGCACTTACTACTAGTCATAAAGCTAGTTAAATGAAACCTATAATTTGCATTTTGCAAGTACAGCAGCTATTTAATCGCTACAGTAACAACTCAGCTTAAATATGAAAAAGCCCCAAATTATTACTGAACTAAGATAACCCTTTGTTTGTTCATTTTGCAAAGCTACAGTAATGCTCAAGAAAATGCACCTCCATAGCCAGTAAGGATCTATTGGAAGTTGAGGCTGTTATACCAAACAATGTATACATTAAACAGACACCAAAGCCACAGTCCATCAACATGCTCTTCACAATGCCCATTCCACTTTTAAATTAGTATTTGTTCAAGCAGAAACCACACACGTTTATCAGGACTTCCCCATAGGAAAGCACTGACTGAGGACATGCTGTGTCATTTCACAGAGATAAAGTCCGTTAGACTGCAGTAAGTGCCTCTAGTGGCTTTCTGATAGACAGCCACTAGAGACAGTCTAAATCCTGCAATATAAACATTGCAGTTTCTCTGAGTACAGGGCTAAGGGGACAGGGACACTGTACCCATACCACTTCAATGAGAAGAAGTGGTCTGGGTGCCTATAATGTTTCTTTAATATAAGATGTGACTTATGCACAATGTAGTTGTTATGGTGCCAGGAGTAACCAGAATGCCATTCAATGACTGAGAGCAATCAGCTGATGTGCTCAGCCAATGAATAATTAGTGGGCTCAGCATTGGCTTCTACAGCTCTGGCCACAGTGCACTCTCAGCACTCAGCGGGGACCCAAGTAAGACAGCTAACCATTGTGAAACGTTGCATTACACTGAAACAAGGCCACGGTATTCCTAGCATTATAACCCTTATCACAGACTGTAGTTGTTATCATACTTAGAGAAACCTTTTAATGTTAGTATGCAACAGAAGATTTTGGTTGGGTTTGTCTGAAATCTGCAGCTTTTTATTTAAATTGTTTAACCCCTTAAGGACACATGTCCTGTGTGACATGTCATGATTCCCTTTTATTCTAGAAGTTTGGTCCTTATGGGGTTAAATTCTTCTTGATTTTGGCACATCAGTTTATAACAGGAATTGCATGTGCTGTCTCTTGAAATATTGAAGTTCACCAATATATCCACCTTATTTGGCAGAAGCTGCTAAACTGTAATTGGATCTTGGTAGAAAAAATGTTTCTCTCTCTTACTCTGTCTGTAATCAGCTGTTCAACTGATTTTCCATATGGTTAATGGACACTAGATGGCAGTATTTGTCAATGCAGCTTGACTTTATTTTGCGGTTTCTTTTCCTAAAAAAAGTACATTTTTTGTACATTTTATTTTCCCAGAGATTTCGTTTTTGTGCTTTATATAAAGGGCATTTTAACTAAAAACAGAATAAAGCCTTCCACTAAATCACATCAGCTTGTGCCTGGACAGCTGCTGAATATTAATACATATGATTAAAATACGCTCATTTACTCATGCATTGGTATTAATGTGCATAGGAACCATGGCAGCAATAAATAATATTATTTTGTGTCATCTGCAAACTAATTAGTTTTCATAGAAGTAAAAATAATAAGTAATACTAAGCAGAAGTATGCAGTAAATGCTGGCCCTACAGATCCAACCAATGCGAAGGCTAGTACAGATTATTTTACTGTATTCTCATGTGACTTCACTGTCCTACTGCTCAAATATGCCATGCGCCTTTAGCGTCATCTGCACTGTCATTTAAATACACCTAGGAGATCATATTTAAGTATGATAAAGAACAGTAAAAATTACCACCAGTGTGTTAACATAGAGTAGCAAAATTGCACAATGTTGACTGCAATTTCTACTGCATCGTGTAGTTCAAAAATTGATTGCAATAGAACATTCAGAGTCATTCACCAGGCGTCACTAGGCTTAACTGTATTTTGTGATACACTAAAAGAATGGATTTATATCTCCGGCATTGGCGTAACAACATTGGGACCACCCTATGTGCATTTCTGATCAGTGGCCTGGTTTGACACTGTGGCTCTTTAATGTCACAACCAAGTCCCTGTCAGACCAGCATTGCTGAGAGGAATCGAGTTAAAGTGAACCTGTTATGAGAAAAACAACTTACCTAAATTGCTCCCATACACATTGAATACACCATATATCATAAATAAACATGGTGTATTCAATGTAAAATATAAAGATTTACTCACTTTTCCTCTGTTCCAGTGCCTCTTCCTTGATGTTACTCTTTGTGTAACACCCACCTCTAGAACGTCCTTCACTCCTCTCAAAGTCTTCTTTGATTTACCGTTTTGGACGCATCCCTAAGCAGGGCAAATATTGTCAGTGACGTCGGCACACTGGCTTTGTTGCCAGCATGTCGGCGTCAAACAGAGTAACGATCACTCCATTCCTATACTTCCTAGCCAGCGCTTCCTTTTTGCATAGCAACCACAGAGCATATGCTGTGGTTACTATAAGAGGAGACCAGAGGTGGGAAACATTTGGGAGTTCTTTTCTGCTCTCATTTCACCAATAACTTGGAATCCTGATGCATTGTCTGACAGCTGAGAGAAAAATCTGAAAAAAATGTAAATAGGTTTTTCTCCTCATCTATACATTTGCTAGTAAAATTTATGGCACAATATATAGATAGAATATTATGCTCAATCTAATGAGCATATGTTTTACGGTCATTCAATGCCAGCAAACCTCAGAAATTGTGCGGGAAGACAAAGAGAGGAGGAGTGAGAGGAAGGAGAATCTGCACTAGCTCTAAACTCCCATCAACTTCAGCCAGCAACCAGATCCACTGAATCACAGGGGATTCACCCACATGCACCCAAAAGGTATAGAAACAGGAGGTTAAAAAGAGGAAATTATAACATCTATAAATGCGTGTGTCCACGTGCTAGTTTATTTGTGTGTCAGTGTGTATCTATATGTGAATAAATGTTTGAGTATATGTGTGCGTAAGTGTGTGTATATACTTCTGAGCATTCAAACACCAACATTACACACAAATGTACCTCCGCATTCTAAACATCAATACTACAATATACCACTGCAATCAAATGGCAACGCCACACACAAACACACCACTGCATTCAAACACCAACACTACATGCAAATACCCTCTGCATGCAAATACCGAAACTGCATTTAAACACCAACAATACACATAAATACACACTTACATTGATACACATCTTACAAAACATGCTTACATTCAAACACAAAGGCATTTCTTACAAATACAGCTCTGCAAGGATGGGCAAATAGGAAATTCCGTGCTGGCAAAGCATCATGAGAATTTTACAACAGTTTTTGCCACCCTTGCGCTGTAGGGGGATCCTAAAAAATGCTTGCACATGAATGTAAGTTCCTTAACTGCTTCAATGAAAACAGGTCAGTTTTATCCACAGTTTATTGTAGAGCAGATGCAATGCACTCTTGTATTAAAAATATATATACTGCCTTTACAAACCAGCTGGGCTCACAAATTAAAAAAACAAAATTATTAAAGAAAAAGTTACCTGCGCTCTCTCCTAAATCCCTGGCGCCCAGGAGTGATGGGAGTGAGCGCAGGACTTATCTTTTTGTATTTGTATTCACTTTTTGTATCACACAGCTTTGTTAAAATGCTGCCACCCATCCCATGTGTTCCCTATTAAGGGTTAATAAGTATATAGGAGTGTATATAAAAAATACCCCTCTCTGTCTCATTAGAGATATTTTTGCCAGAAGCTCAAGGAAGCAGGGTAAAAGGTCAATGTAGGACCCGCGTTGGCAGACGGGCATTCCCTCAAATGGCCATTGGAGTAACTAAATGACCTCCATTTGTTTAAATATACATAGGGATTTAGGTGAGAGTGCAGGTAACTTTTTCTTTGGTTTATATTGTATGTATTGGGGCTAAGGTGTGCTGTGGTCGTTGCTACCGCCCAGGAGTGATGGGAGTGAGCGCAGGACTTGCCTTTTTGTATTTTTAAACAAAATTATAAGATGTCCTAATTTCAATAAAAAGTTTGAAGAACGGGAATGTAAGTTTCCTACTGACCTGCTCTGACACAGAACTTGTATATTTTTTTGACATCCTTTTCCTCATCGTTTCTTTTACTGATTTCACTTTTTTACCAAGTGAGATGCGTGGTGTGCTGGGAGATTTAATTACTTCTTTGTAGATGAACTCTCCCTCCCTTTCCTGAAAAAGATGGATATTTTAATAATGTTGTCCTGGGTTATTCACATGACAATAAGTTTTAAAGATTGCTATGTGTTTGGTATGTCAGGAATCAGAAGAATGAAGTTGCTTAACACAAGAATGAATTATATTGTCTATAAGAATATAAATATGCACTTAAGTCACTTAATCATATTAGTCATGCAATTAAAAAATAAATAAATATCATAGTATCATTAGAAATCCAATACAAGTTTGTGCTTGTATCTACAGCTACATTAAGTTGATACATTTGAATTCTGACATGAAAAGGGTATATACAGCATTATATACAGACTAAACTGAAGAACTGTTAGTAAAAACATTAAATTATTTTAATAAATGGAATTTAATAAAACCACGAACTCTACAAATGAAACCTTATCTGGGTAAGATTACCAGATTAAAACTGCACCATTTAAAAATAGAAGAATCAGATAATGCTGTCTCCTTAACTCACCAATTGATCTTCGCTGTTACCGACATGTAAAGAACGATTAGACAGGTCAAATCCACCAAAGCTGCAGGTCCTCTGTGGAATGAAGGCAAAGATGAAAGCAGGAGAAAAAAAGAAGAGGAGTGAAAGAAAGAAAAAAAAGACAACAAAAAAAAGCCGTAAGTAGGGAGTACTTCCTCTATCAATTTACAAAAGAGATTTTAATGTACAAGATGGAGAAAGGAAGAACAAAATGATGGCGTGTCTCAAGTCTCACCACAATGATGCATGCATACAAAAAAATCTGACTGAATGAGGTTTTGTGCATCACATTTTTTAAAGTATTAACATTATTTCCTGTTTAAATCTATTCTTAAAAACTATACGTGGAAGGTCTTGTTTGATAGAAAAAAAACCTGCTTTTAAGATGTTGGAAGCCTCTAGACTTCTGCAAGCTTTGTCATTTCTCTGTTTCATCAAAGCCTGTAGAGAAGAACTTCAAATCACAGTGAGATTCCCTGCAGGATGAGCTAACTTATGGCAACCACATGGTCTCTTGTTCATTGAGATCAGTATAGGGTTTTTTGTTTTTTTTTCTTTCTTTTTAATTTAACTCTTTGGCGTTCAGTGGATCAAAGTGTGGTTTTATATGAACTCCAGTTACTGGAACTTGATGCATAAGGGTCAAATGTAACATTTCACTAATTGCAGAGCGGTTTAAATCATTCTTACTAATTGGCTTGGCATAAGTAAATATTGTAAAACTATTTGGAATGCATTTAATTGGCTTTTGGGACTGCAATTCTCATGTAATTCAATAAAGCCTGCATTTAAAGCATCATGGGAAATGTAGTCCATAAGAACTGAGTTTCCAAAGTTGAAAACAAATTCACTGGTTTTATATTAAGTGTTACGCTAACCTATGTTAATTTTGAACTATATCCAACCATCTAAAAAGGCACTTACTGCCCTACTGGCTTATAAAATAAGCCAAAACGTATCTTAAATCCAGCACTGGGCCAAGCCATCCGTGAAGCAATACTTTTTTGTCATGCCACTTAATCTTTTGTGGGAAGGCAGGGCTCAATGTTATAACACTAAGTAAAGAGGGTAGTAGGAGCGATGCATGGAGGAAGCTCTCAATGTTTTAACACTAAGTTTAGGGGATAGTAGGAGTGCAGCATGGAGGAAGGGCTCAATGCTATAACACTAAGTAAAGGGGATGGTGGGAGAGCTGTCTGACGGAAGGACTCAATGCTTTAACACTAAGTAATGGGGATGGCGGGAGTGTTGCTTGAAAGAAGGTCTCAATGCTATAACAATAAGTAAAGGGGATGGTGGGACCGTTGCATGGAGGAAGGGCTCAATGCTATAATAAGTAAAGGGGATGCTATAATAAGTAAAGAGTGTTGCATGGAGTAAGGTCTCAATGCTATAACAATAAGTAAAGGGGATGGTGGGAGCGTTGCATGGAGGAAAGGCTCAATGCTATAATAAGTAAAGGGAGTGTTGCATGGAGGAAGTGTTGCATGGAGGAAGTGGGAGTGTTGCATGGAGGAAGGTCTCAATGCTATAACAATAAGTAAAGGGGATGGTGGGAGCATTGCATTTAGAAAGGGCTAAATGCCCCAAAAGTCAGGGGGATTTTTGAAGCGTTCCATGGAGGAAGGCCTCAATGCTATAACAATAAGTAAAGGGGATGGTGGGAGTGTTGCATGGAGGAAGGCCTCAGTGCTAAAACAATAAATAAAGGGGATGGTGGGAGTATCGCATGGAAGAAGGCTTCAATGCTATAACAATAGGTAAAGGGGATAGTGGGAGTGTTGCATGGAGGAAGGTCTCAATGCTATAACAATAAGTAAAGGGGATGGTAGGAGTGTTGCATGGAGGAAGGCCTCAGTGCTAAAACAATAAACAAAGGGGATGGTGGGAGTGTCGCATGGAAGAAGGCTTCAATGCTATAACAATAGGTAAAGGGGATAGTGGGAGTGTTGCATGGAGGAAGGTCTCAATGCTATAACAATAAGTAAAGGAGATGGTGGGAGTGTTGCATGGAGGAAGGACTCAGTGCTAAAACAATAAATAAAGGGGATGGTGGGAGTGTCGCATGGAAGAAGGCTTCAATGCTATAACAATAGGTAAAGGGGATAGTGGGAGTGTTGCAGAGAGGAAGGTCTCAATGCTATAATAATAAGTAAAGGGGAAGGTGGGAGTATTGCGTGAAGGAAGGTCTCAATGCTATAACAATTAGTGAAGGGGAAAAGGAAGTTCTGCAAGAGGGAAGGCTGCACAGAGGAAGGGCTCAGTCTCATAACGAAATAGTAAGGAGGGAGGATCAATGTTTTAAATGAGGAAGTAAAGAGAGATGGGAGCACGGACTTCATATTGCATGTGCATTCACAGCGTTGCCTGCAACTGATGAAATGCATTATGTCTGTTGCAAGCATGCTAATGAAAAACTTATTTATTGCATAGATCTCACATTGGGCAGTCCGGAGCAAAATTTCAAGCTGCCAGGTCGGCAGGTTCTGCATAACCAGCGTTTGAAGTTGAGAAGCTGTAAATACAGATTGCTTGCACCATGACAACTTCCAAGAAGTGGTGGTTGGAGTAACCATTTAAAAATGCATTTCTGTATTCAAAGGTGATCATTATTGTAGGTTACTTTCATGAACTTACAGCAATAAATATTTGGCAGGTAAAGTAACAAATAGCTCATATGATAAACAGATCAGCAGATGACATAGCAATGTTGAAATTAGAACATTGTACATATATATTCAAAATTACATGTAGAGAAACCATGTATTCATTATAGTATAAGAAGATGCATATTTTGAAAGAAAAATGAATAATTAAATATAAATTGCACCTACATTATAATGTAACCAAATGAAAGAACATATGCTTAGTCTTAGCAAATATATGTGCAAAATGGTTATATATATATCTTCAATTATATCTATCCTTTCCGCAACACATAAAGCACAAAAATTTCAATATTAACATAAGAGCTTTCTGAGCTATGCAGAGAAGACACATTTAGTGAAATAAAATATAGTAAATATGTTTTAAAGGACTATTCATGTTGTAGCAGTGATTGAACATGACATATATATTTAAAAATACCAAACTAAAGTTTGCAAAACTTACTTAAGTTCATAAAACTAAGCTTTCCTTGGATTCTTGCTACAGCTACAACTCAATGTGAACATAACTCACCATTTATATTCAACATGAGCTTTAGGACAAGTGACGTCATGAATAAGTATGCATTTTTTGTGATATAAATATCATGACATTTAAAGAATTTGTTGGACAAACAATGTTGGCTAATCTGGCACTCCAAGCAATTCAAGAGATATGTATGGGTGTAAACTAAATGAATGAAAGTCCCTGGAGCATATATTGCTAGTATAATGTAAAACACATCCTCTTTTTCTAAACATGCCTTTTAATTTGCAGGGTTTTCACATTATACTTTGCAATACATGTTCAGCAAACTTTAAGTTTACGCCTTGCATATCTTTTGTATTGAGTGGAGGGCTTGACTCATGCTTGTTGATGAAATGCATTGTAAAGTAAAATAGTCAGTAGATGTTTGTGTCTACAGAATACACAGACCTTTCCATGGCTGACACTTGCATTTAACATCTGCACACTACTCACATCCACCTACACTAAAACTGACCGCCACTAAGCGGTTACATAGATACATAGTTGTCTAGGTTGAAAAAAGACTAAAGTCCATCAAGTTCAACCTTGAAACCCATTCTTTTATGTTGTTAATCCAAAAGAAGGCAAAAACACAATTTTTGCCATTTCCAATTATGACACCAAACCGCAATCAGATTTCTCTTTGAATGAACAACCTGTTCACATACATACAATTATATCCTTGAATATTCTGTTTATGCAAAACAGCATCCAAATCTTTTTTTATTTATATTTATAGACTTTGATAAGACAAATGCTTTAGGCAGAAAATTCCAGTAAGAGTTTTTCAAAGTGGACGTACATCTAGAAAAAGGAGCACCTGCACTTTATATAAAAGGTACTCTCAGCACCTGAGCATTTGGAGCATATTTATGATGTACATTTCCATACATCAGACTTACCATTTGTCATAGAGGTTCCATGAAATCTATATTCACCATGATTTTAAATATAGGATATATCAGTGGTTTCCAGGTGCTAACCTGACTTTCTGTTAGCACCTGGAAACATTTATCAACTCATAATCTCTGTAGAAAATGCTAAAAACTCTCTGCAGCCAATCATTACCTGTCATTAATGTTTAAGGTTTTTCGCATGGAAACAGACAGAAATCGATAATGATATCAACTTCTATTTCAGTGATTATTGACTTGTCACTAATGGATCGCAACAAGCATGAAAATAAACATCAAGAACTCAGCAGTAGCTCTCAATAAGATACTTTAAGAAATATCATGTTATACTGGCCAATTAAATCTGCTGATTTTATATATATATACACACACACACACACACACACACACACACACACACACATATATATATACACATTATCTCACAAAAATGAATACACCACTCACATTTTTGTAAATTTTTTTTATATGTTTTCATGTGACAACACTAAAGAAATAACACTCTGGGGTTAATTTGCTGTCCACTCAAAATAACTCAACACACAGCCACTGTCTAAACAGTTGGCAACAAAAGAGAGTACACCCCTAAGTGGAAATGTTCAAAATTGGGCCCAATTAGCCATTTTTTTTCCTCCCCGGTGTCATGTGACTCGTTAGTGTTACAAGGTCTCAGGTGTGAACTCTCAACTCTCTCATACTGGTCACTGGAAGTTCAACATGGCACCTCATGGTGAAGAACTGTCTGAGGAGCTGAAAAAAAAGAATTGTTGCTCTACATAAAGGTGGCCTAGGCTATAAGAAGATTGCGAAGACCCTGAAACTGAGCTGAAACGCGGTGGGCAAGACCATACAGCGGTTTCACACAGAACAGGCCTCGCCATGGTCGACCAAAGAAGTTGAGTGCACGGGCTCAGCATCATATCCAGAGGTTGTCTTTGGGAAATAGACATATTTGGTTCAGATAATGTCAAGTGTGTGTGGCGGCAACCAGGTGAGGAGTACAAAGACAAGTGTGTCATGCCTACAATCAAACATGGTGATGGGAGTGTTATGGTCTGGGCCTGCATGAGTGCTGCCGGCACTGGGGAGCTACAGTTCATTGAGGGAACCATGGATGCCAACATGTACTGTGACATACTGAAGCAGAGTATGATCCTATCCCTTAGGAGACTGAGCCACACGGCAGTATTCCAACATGATAACGACCCCAAGCCCAGCTCCAAGATGACCACTGCCTTGATAAAGAAGCTGAAGGAAAAGGTGATGAACTGGCCAAGCATGTCCCCAGACTTAAACCCTATTGAGCATCTGTGGTACATCCTCAAACGGAAGGTGAGGGAGCACAAGGTCTCTAACATCCACTAGCTCCAGTGGTAGCATGTGAAGCTCCGGTGAACTCCATGCCCATGAGGGTTAGGACAGTGCTGGAAAATAATGGTGGCCACACAACATTTTGACAATTTGGGCCCAATTTGGACATTTCCACTTAGGGGTGTACTCACTTTTGTTTCCGACGGTTTAGACCTTAATGGCAGTGTGTTGAGTTATTTTGAGGGGACAGCAAATTTACCGTGATATACAGGCTGTACACTTACTACTTTACATTGTTGCAGAGTGTCATTTCTTCAGTGTTGTCACATGAAAAAATATAATAAAATATTTACAAAAATGTGAGCGGTGTACTCACTTTTGTGAGATACTATTTATATATATATATATATATATATATATATAATCACACACAAACATAGCACTGACTGACTGTTGAGATTATATTAAATATTGCACAATTTTAATTGTTTGTATATGTCTGCTTATAACATATGGGATTATTGTTGTCTGTATTTACTATTCCCCATACCCTTGTTTTGCCTTGGCACCTTTTACTTCCTCCAGTGTTTCATTGTTAAATGTTACTCATTGCACAGGAAATGGACATCTCATTTGGCCTTTTGTTCAGTGACCAGGGAGAAACAAAGCGGTTTAGGATACACTTAGACTAGAGAAATGCTTGTGGAAAGCAAGCAAAATAAATATATAAATATATATCAAGCAGCTGGGGGAAGCAGGAAACAGCCAGATTTTTAAAAAACAAAGGACTGTTACTGCTCTAGGGAGATAAACAGATTTGCAATGCAACTTTAAAAAGTGGGGGACGTGGCTATAGTTTGTATTGGGGGAGGGGGGCAAGGATCAGTCTTCAACAAACTAATAACTTGGCATTTGAATAGACAAGAATATTAAAGTAATGGTACTTACATTTTTTTTAATATTTTCCAATATTAACTATAAGTGCCAGTATTTCTAGTTATTGCCTGATATTTACAAATTTACAAGGGTTAGTATTACAGTTACTAGAGAGAAAAGGCCCACATAAATGGCCGTTATATGTTCCACAATGTAAAGACTTATTTTTTGTAAATATATATATATATATATATATATATATAAACAGAGAGAAACAGACAATAGTGCATATACAATTATGTTTCACAGCAGTTAAGAAAATTTTACCACATGACAGGAGGCTTCATATTTTGCATTAACTTTCTTTACTAACTCCATAGCAGCAAAGAAAAAAACTGTGCCACCAGCCGATTCTGGCCATCGCACGGGACACCCACAACAATTTTACCCGAAACAGGGTTACAAAGATGCAGGCTTTCGACAACGCTACCCCTACTATCAGAGGGGCACGGACAGAGGACGTGGAGGTCGCGGACGAGCCCACGCAAGATTCCCCACAGGTAAGAAAACAACCCCTAACTATGTCCCAACTAACCATGTCTGCAGGCCATGTTTCTCTTTTTTCCCAGAACTGGGCAAATCTATCCACAGGGTTCTATAGACGGTCAAAGGGTATTGCATCGAATTGCGTACAACCCCGGTACAGAAATGTCCTCCACGTCCGTTATATCTCTCAACCTCAGACATGCACCTCATAGAAATGGAGCTCCGCGAACTACACGTAAAGGGTGCTATACAACCCGTCCAGGGACGAGGAGGCTTCTTCAGCAATATGTTCCTCGTCCGCAAGAAAAACAGAGATTTCAGACCGGTTATCAACCTAAGAGAGCTGAATGCCTACGTGACTTACCGTCACTTCAAAATGGAGGGCATACATTTACTAAGGGACCTCCTTCAAGACAAGGACTGGTTTACGTGTCTGGATCTCAAAGACGCATATCTATCAATCCCAATTCACGAGGACAGCCGCCCTTTCCTCCAATTCCTATGGAACGGCGCCCACTGGCAATTCACTTGCCTCCCTTTCGGACTGAGCTCGGCACCGTGGTGCTTCACGAAGATGTTGAAACCAGTAGTATCTCACCTGAGGACTCAGGGGATCAGGTGCATTATTTACCTAGACGACATACTCTTGTTCTGCAGAACAAGGGAAGTGGCAATACAACATACAGAGTACACAGTACAATTGTTGGAATCCCTGGGCTTCATAGTCAACAGGGCCAAATCCGAAATGACACCCGCGCAGAACATCCAATTCCTGGGCTTCGAGATAGACTCCAGGTCCTGCACTCTTTATCTCCCGTCTACCAAAGTGACGGCTATCAGGAAGGAAATTCGCAGAGTACTCAATTCCATCCCGCTCCGACAACTAGCACGGATTGTTGGCCTACTGTCCTCATCGATACAAGCCATATTCCCAGGCCCTCTACACTACCGGGCCATGCAACAATTGAAAACCCGCTTCCTACGACGAAACCCTACGTACAACCAACCAGTCCCGCTAACGAAGGAGGTAGGTGAAGAACTCGAATGGTGGCTTAATTGTATGCAAGCTTGGAACGACCGAGCCATCTTCCGCACCCACCCGGACTTCATGCTGGAATCGGACGCCAGCCGATTGGAATGGGGTGCCACGGATGCGGAAGCATCCACGGGAGGAACATGGACAACCCAAGAACTCTCAATGCACATCAATTGTCTGGAACTGCTAGCGGGGTCATTTGCTATACGCAGTCTGGCGAAAGGACAATCCAATTGTTTTATACTTCTTCGGATGGACAACATATCAGCGGTGAGATACATCAACCACCTTGGAGGTACACGCTCCAAAACACTAGTGGATCTAACTAAGGAAATCTTCGATTACTGTCTCCCGCGCAACATCACGATACAAGCAGAATACCTGCCAGGGGAGTCGAATCTTACGGCAGATTAGTAATCCCGACACTGGAAAGATGTCAGCGATTGGCAACTGGACCCGCAGATATTTGCCCTCCTGAACGAACAGATGGGGCCCTTCACACTGGACCTATTTGCCTCATGCAACAACCACCAAGTGCCACAATTTTACAGCTGGCTCCCAGACCCGGAATGCCTAGCAGTCGACGCTTTCACCCAACAATGGCCACCACGAGGAGCTTACGCCTTCCCCCATTCGCCATGATCGCAAGGGTTATCCACCACATTCGGCGTCGGGCTAACTCTCCTGACACCCAACTGGCCGAGCCAACCCTGGTTCCCGGACCTGCTCGAACTGGCTTGGCAGGACCCGATTCTACTACCGAACGATTACAACCTACTCAGAAACCCAATGGGGAACCCACATCCGATGCTCCTAGACGGGCGCCACTCCCTGATAGCCTGGAATCTTTCAGGGGAGCATGGTGTACCGGAAACCTATCGACAACAACTAAGGATCTCTTATGGGACTCCTGGGCTCCTGGAACACGAAAGAGTTACTTATTGGCATGGCAATCTTGGACCGGTTGGTGCATGGGACGGAACCTGGATCCCTTTACAGCCCCTGTGGCCAAAATCATGAATTTCCTATGTAAGATATTCAAAGAAGGAAAATAGGATCGCATCATCAACGTTGTCAGATCCGCCATCTCAGCAGCCCACATACCGTCCCAAGGAAGACCGGTAGGACAAGATCCCCTGATCTGTCGACTGTTACGGGGCATCAAACTGAGATGACCCCCAGCACCAAAATATCAACATCTATGGGATGTGAATGTGGTACTCCGTTTCCTAAAGGTATGGCCCCCTAACAAACTATATCTTTAAAACAACTGATGGCAAAATTCACCTTCCTACTGTGCATGGTCTCATTCCGGAGGGTATTGGATGTCCGGGCGTTCGATAAAGACGCATTTTCTATAAATCTGGAAGGAGTCACATTCCATGTTTCACGGAGGACCAAATCGGACTCGTCATCGGTGTTTTACCCATTCTTCACCTCGAAGCCTCAACTGTGCATGGTCAAGACTCTGCGGGCATATGTGGCGGCAACAGAAACATTACACCCACCAACAGCAAGACAACTATTGGTATCATATGTTAGCCCTCATGGTCCGGTTTCAGTCACCACTTTAGCCAGATGGATCAAATGGCTCCTGTGTCTAGCCGGCATAGACTCATCCTTTGGCGCACAGTCCGTGCGAGGGGCGGCGGCATCAGCCGCTTTTTTGGCAGGCGCATCTCTATCACACATCCTGAAAACTGCTGACTGAACACGCGAATCGACGTTTCGGACATTCTATTTCCGTCCGTCATCCAATGCCACATTCGCCCTTCTACCTAAGCGTTAAAAATGCAAAATATGAAGCCTCCTGTCATGTGGTAAAATTGAAGATTATGCTAGCGCAGTGTACTAATAATCTTAATTTTAATAATGACAGGAGGCGAATATTTTCCTTCCCTTCATCTTGACGTTCCCACCCTAGTAAGGTAAGTAGATTTTAAGGGGAACAAACTTGATACTAGTATATATATATTGACATCGTGCAATGTTTTACAGTAATGAATACTTCTGTTGTTCCTAGCAATGTGAAGTGGATTAGCACTTATGGATAACCGAGTTAATCATTTAAATTGTCAACATGCACATAAACATTCGCTTCATACGGTCTGTTCCGTATCACTGATACTAGTCTCCTTTTCTTTTCAGCTTAACAAGGATATGGAATATATCGAAGCCAGTTAACAAGTCTTATGTTTAATGAAGAAGACTGGATTTGATAATGAAGTTTCCACGTTGGACTAGTGGATTCAAGTTGACTCAGGACACGTTTTGTCATACTATGAACTTGTGATGTCGCATTAGTCAAGAGGAAATGATTGGCTACGCTTGGACTTATATATTCTCTGACTCACTCTGATTGGTTCTTACTTTAAACAGTTTTTTTCTTTGCTGGTATGGAGTTAGTAAAGAAAGTTAATGCAAAATATTCGCCTCCTGTCATTATTAAAATTAAGATTATTAGTACACTGCGCTAGCATAATCTTCAATTCATTTTCGCTTATACTCCATACATCCTGATCAGGATGCTGCAGTAAAACCAGGAAATGAAAAGTACTTCACAATTCCAGTCTGCAATAGCCGATACTTTTCAAATGTATGTGCTCTATTCTACACAAATACAATAACATTCTCCTTCATTTAGCACAAAATGTGTATTTTATCTCTATGTTTTTGACAGTATTTGTTGTCGCTGGGCAATTTAAGATGATATGCTAAATATTGTCACACTAATTACCTAGTAGTATGTTATTTCTAGTAAATTATAAAGAGATTTCTGAAGTTATAAATGCAAGCATCTTTCATAAAAAAATGATCTGGCTATCAAGACTTACTGTGCAATATCTGCATAAAAGACAGAATACAGCAATACTTTTCTTAGTTTGAATCACAATAGATTTTTTTATGTTGGTAATCAATAAACATAGTGTCTGTGTTGTATGTTTGTTATTTTTCTGACAAAAAAAAGAAAAAGTGTAATCCATAGGCTACCTGGCACAATAGCTAATTCTATGGATTTGCACAATTAAATATTTAAAGTACAATTTGGAAAACATCAGTGAAAATTGTTGCATGCATAAAACCTTAATAAATCTAATTGAACGCAATGACACTGAATCTGTATATACAACAACTGGTAGATTATGTTAGCAAATGTGTAGAAAACAAGAACACAAAATGAAATAAAAGCAAATTAAAAAAGTTCTTCTGAATAGTCACGACCATTTTTACCCTTGGGATTTCTCAAGTAATTTTTTTTTTTTGATCACTTGAGAAAGCCCAAGGGCGAAACCGGTTGTGACTATTCAGAAGGACTTTTTAATTTGCTTTTATTTCATTTTGTGTGGTGTATTACAATAAATATTGTTTTTACCCTCACAATTTTATGTTTTTTATATTTTTATAAACCTCCCTCCCCCCCACCCGATATGATCTGTGATGATGTGATCATTTTAACACTCATGCAATTAAAATACACAACGGTTACAAACAATATTTATATGGCATAAATTAAATCCTCTGCATGCTCAATGATTTCAAAATAAAATGGAACAAAAACACATTTCACCACAGAATGACCACTTCCATGTAAAATGAATCATTGCCATTTCCCAGAGGTTGCATTCAGGAATCGTTGTATTCCAGCAAATATTCTTCCAAACAATGTCATAGTGTGAGTTGTGTAATACAGACAATAGCAATGCTAAGAAAACTTGGAGCTGGGAGACCATTTAAACTTGTGCTTTATACAAGCTTCTAACAGTGAATTTTAAAGCTGTATGAGCTTTAATTATAGGGTAATTACTAGTATGAACCAAGTCATAAACTACAATACGAATAATAGAGTTACTGTCCAAACCTACAACAGAATGTTAATGCCCAAAGGCATCATTTTTCAAAAGTAGCTGCATGATGGCCCAAAAATGTTACTATTTTACTGTTGGAAGGATTTAAATTGATCATGTGAAAAAACAATATATAACAATCACAGCGACTTTAGAAAAATAATGTAATATATTTTGGTTAAGTACTATACTTTTGAAAATGCTTTTTACCCTCAATTTTATAAGTGTTTGGATTGGAAAGGTGTGTAACACAAACTTATTTACATGGAACATAGCAAGCTCTAGTTTTCAATAAACTCAATTGTAGACTCTTATTTAAAATATATCAGAATTGGAAAAAAACATGCCCATCTGAAGTGAAGGCTATGCTAAATATGAGCTAAGATGGTCACTATTTAGAACCACAACTGAGTGCAACCCAAAGGGAAATGGAAGGATCAAGGCAGGCAGCTCTTTCGACTCACAGACTTTTGATGGATTCTCAAGAGAACCCTTTTAGTACAACGGTCCATTGTCGCAGCCCATTTCCGCTCAGCCTCCTCCTCCTCTTCCAGCAGACATCGTTTTTCTGCTTTGCTTAGAGTCCTGTCACTGACAGGTCGCACAAGATGGGTTAAGTTCAAATGGCTGTACAAGCTCCTCTCCACTACGTAGGTTATGTTAAATTCACTGACTGTGCGACCTCGTGGCCTCCTGTTGGGAAAGACACAGCCACCACCTTTGGACCTTTGGCGGAATGTTTGCTGGTCACAGGTTGGAGATGATGTTGCTTTCCTGGCTGGACGCTGACAGAGAAAAGCTCTGGCACATGAGTAGTTAGAATCAATTTTCTTCAGTCTTATCTGTTTCCTTATATTTTGTACCTCTTCTAGGGAAACCAAAAGATGATGCTTGTGCCTATTTTTGTCATAAAAGCAAACACTATCTGTACTTACCCCATGACTTAGGGAGCCAAGGCCTTTTTTCATTTCACGTTCTGTCATAGAGCGGGATACCTTTTGAGACTTGTCATCTTCAGCATAAGAAAAAAATGTGCCAATTTTCTTGGGGGGTTTGATTAGGCCCCGGCTGTCAGATTTACTTAAAGTCTTTACTAATTTTCTATTTACACTCAATGTGTCAAAGTTTCCAGAAGAAGGAGACACAGAAAATGAACAATCTTCTGGCTTTTTTTCCAGTGAATTATCTCTACGCAATGGCTTCTTATTGACTCCAGAATAAAGTGCACATTTATCATCCACGATAGGAGGAACTGCGTGATCTTCATTACCTGCAGATGCAAAATATTAAATTTTTTATTCTATAAAGAAATTATTTCTAAGCGTATTACAGGAAAGTATAAAAAAGGTTAATTTTTGCACAATTTTATTAAGTTAATAAAACTCTTCACATTCTTTTTTTTATTACTGATAGGTTAATTCCTATGTCTAGTAGAGAACAGTAGTCTGAAATAGGATTCACAATTCAGGAACATAGTAATTGATCATGCAAAATGAGACAAATGTTATGAAAATGTCTCTATTACTTATTTGAGTGTCTGCCTTATGATCTTGTGGATTCAATTCAGTTGTAGATATTTCACCCATGGAAATAAAACTGCATTGCACCTTAAAAAAATAAACCTAGAAAAAGTGTAGACTAGTATATTAAAAAAAAATGTTTGCAGCAAAATTCTCCATATTTCAGTTTATCATTTTTGCCTGTTATAGTTGTTGTTTCATATTGAGAAACACTTAACAGACAGGATTTATGAACTATATACATTAGTTGTTAACAGGTAACTACAGACCATTGTGGGCACTGTTGTCCCAGCTCTTGCAGCTTATCATTGATTTTTAAATTTGCCGGTTTGATGACGGTTTAAAAATTGTAATGCAGTTCCAAAGTGTTAACACTTCAAACTGACAGACCTTCAAGCGGTGATTCCAGCTAAACTTATTATTGCATAGTTAGATGAAAAACAAATGCTTGCATTACTGTTCAAGTGGCAGTGCTGCTTTAATAAAGCACTCTTGGAATTTTGGTACCTAAAAGGATCATAAATGTCTGAAGTAAATACATATGTATTCCTTTTTCAAGTAATCTGCTTTACTTTTCTTCTAGTAAAGACAATTTTTAACTAAATATCTTCTATCTCTGAAACGTAATGAATGTAACAGACATGTCAAATTTAAAGAATATAAGCACCATAACCACAACAGTTTATTATACATTGGGGGCTCTCCTTGAACCAGAAATTGGCCTCCTCCATTGCTATATTTAATTTCCTCAATATCTACACAAACACACAATCACAAAACTGCTGTGTTCTTTAATGGCAAGCAAGTGTACTCAAATGTAGCATTTAGGGTAACGTACCTTCAGAACTGGGTTTTTTCATTTCTTCTGCCCTAATAAGTTTCTTTCTAACACGACGCGTGGAATTCACCAGCTTGTGCAGCCGTTTGAACTTTACAGACTCCTCAGATTCATCTTCAGACTGCTCTCTCGACTAGTAAGGAAGGAAAACATACACACATATAGATAGAAGGCTACAGAGCAATAGACACAGGAAAATTCATTATTCAGTCTAACATACACTCTAAGGTTCCAAAATGCAATATGCAGTGGCCTCAGATGAGTAACATATTACTTTAATAGCAACACAATATGAAACACTACTCTTCTGTCTGTTAATGTGTATATATATATATATATATATATATATATACACATATATACACACACACACACACACACACACACACACACACCTTTATGCCTGTCTATCTCATTTTATGCAAGCCTTTGCATACCTCCCCCAAGTGTCATATTTAGGAAGGACAATCCACCTTTCATTGAAGTGCAGAGCAGTCACAGATAAAATTGAAGTTTAAACTGGACATTAAAAGACATGACTGATCATGAAAAGAATATCAAATATTTCTAATTTTCTTACTATATACTATATATTGTTTCACTTCACATAATAACAATGCGATTATCAAGGTACAAATCAATCAAGGACACTAAGGTAAAATTTTTGATTAGAAGAAAAAAATAAATAAACATGCTGGGAAAAATTAATGCACAGAAAGATTTTGTTTCTGAATTTATTTGGAAAATTCATGTTAGAAAGATAAATTCAATAGATAGAAAGACAGATAGACAGATAGATAGAACAACTTTATTGTAGCTACATCGTCAGAAAGTTTTCATAATTCCATTCTATAACTATTGAAACTCAAGGAGCCAAAGAGCTTTTCTGCAATCAAGATTATAGTTACGTATTTTAAATAAAGGTTCATATTACAGGCATGAATGCAGCAGTTTGTATTACCATGACGGCGCAGTAAAACATAAGACGCCTTATGCACAGATTTAAGATAAGCAGCCAAGAGCTCCTATTCTGCCTGATAATGACATTGCTGGAAGTGGACTTGCACATCCGACATCAAAGTGATTTATCTCTATATATGCAGCATTTCTTAAAATAACTGAAGTGGTCATGGTGCTTGGAGTGACGCTTTAACGAGAATCCATGCCCACTTTTAATGTCAACACTTAAAGAAACTGTATGGACACCATAACAACAAAAATGATGGCTTGCAAACAATTTACCTCCAATAGGTTGCTTTCTACCACCGTATCTCCCTATACCCAGCGGCATCCAGTTTCCTCCTGAGTGCTGCAGGACGGGGCACCGCTGATTGGCTGCAGAGGACAGCTGTTGCTCTAAGTCAATTAGTATCTTCCCATTCATAAAGTTTTCCCATCCAGAAAAACATTAATCCTATCGCAGTATAAGTGACCCCCACCACCATCTCAGTTAGACCAGGAAGCAGTCAGGTGCTCTCGTGCAAAGGGCTCTGTGAGCGCTATGAAGATAAGGAGCAATATAATGGAAGAAACAGCACTCAGCAGGTATGTTTCTACAGACCCACTGCACGCACTACAGCTTCTATCTCTTCCTCAACCCACCTCACCCTCTATTCCCCTCCATGCACCCACCACTGATTCCATGCCTTCCTGCACCCACCACAGCCCCCCATGTCTTCCTGCACCCACCACAGCCCCCCATGTCTTCCTGCACCCACCACAGCTCCCATGCCCCTGGGCACCTACTACAGCCTCTATAACCCCCACCTTGCCCCCACTGCATCCCAAATCTCTTCCTGCACCCACTTCAGCTCTCCACTCACTACAGCCCCATCCCTCCCTGCACCTACTACAGCCTACACCCACTTGATCCCCTATGCCCCTCCACTTACTTCTGTCCATATGCTCCCCTGCACCTACTTCTACCTCCATTCCTCCCTGCTCCCATTTCATCCCTCCTGCCCCCCTAGAACCCACTACTGCTCCTATGTTGGCCGCTGCACTTACTACAGCCCTTATGTCATCCAGCGCCAAATTTAGCCCTCCACTCACAACAGCTCCACCCCTCCTTTTGAAAACTCCTTTTGTGACTTTGATAATAAAAAAAAGAAAAACTAGATCACAAAAAAAAAAACCTCACGCAGTAAAGATCACTAGTCATTTGTTACACCGAGCGGCCACTGCCTACTTGCAATTTAGTACACATGCCCACACTTACATGTACTGAAATCACTCATAATAGTTTAGAAGTTTCATAATTCAATACAATTATCGGGCAATATACTGTGAATCATTTAGGCTGGGTTTTGTCAATAGTATGGGATTGAGGCCATTATTAGCTCTTTTATTGCACATCTAGCATATTTGGAAAGAAATAGAGAAAATAGAGTATTTGTGTTTTAGAATGCAATTCCAGGTTTAACTCTACAATCACAATTTAATACTTCAATAAAGGCTTTTATATTTATTTCTTATTCTTCAGTAGACATATAGAGCCATTGTAACATGATTGGAAATGCCTATAAATAAGAGTAAAACATTACGTATGAACCAGAAATACTATATAATCAGATCATTACACAGTAAGTATTGTTCAATGGTAAATTTCAGTTCCTTGTTTTGTCTCATAATTTTATGTTCATGTATAAAAAAAATTGATATATCCTTCCCATTTCCAATTTTGTATTCTCAACAGTTAGATAAGTGGTTTTGGGGTATCATGCTCAATTGAAAGTAAATATATTTGCAGACACATGGAAACTATCAGTAAAAGCGCAATATTGAGCATTTTCAAAAATCGAATAAAATGTATTGTGTGATCAGATTTTCCATTTATGGGTTTAAATATTGCATACATGATACGCCATGCAAAGCAACTGTTCTTATATGTATGCATTTTTATAAACAAGGTCCAAACCATATAACTGTAAAGTGACTCTAGATAAGCATATATTTATGTGGGTTGGGACAATAAATAGAGCAAACTCAGTTTTTTTTTCTGGGAACCCAAGATTCAGAAACGTACGATGTTACATGAACAGGAAACAAAATACATAATATCAAGCAGGAGGAACTACGAGTTCTTAGACAATAGAGAAAGATTGGTATAAAAATATAAGCTTTATGTCATTTGTCACTTAGTTTATATACCCTCAAGACAGATGTGACGTGTGTCTGTTTTGTATTGATTCCCTTCATTTTTTTATTTTTTTTTGATCAAACATGCTCCATTCATCCCAGATGTTCCGTCTCAAGAGGACAATATAATAAAACAATAAGTAAAGAATGCATCCCTTCTCCGGCAGCAATGACAGCAGATGGAGCAGAGTTACTGTACAGACGCCAGCTCAAATACAATATGCTTCCTCTTTTCAACTTGTAGTAAAACAAATGTCTGTAAAGTAGAGTGTAGAGTTTCATTTTGTGCCTACATCAACTAGAACTTTACACAGTACTATAAATTATAGTATAACGCAGTTAAGTTCTAGATCATGTAGGAACATTTATATTCTGATATTAACTTATTTAAGGATAATTCTAAACAATGTGCAAAACTTCCATGGACACAATCTTCCATTTTTGTCAAACCATTTTGCGCAGTTTAAAGAATAAAAAATTAAAGAAAAGAAACAGGGCTCTTTCCAGGACCAGTAGCCAACCCGCTCTTCATTTGCACCGGTAATGATGAAACTACACTTCCACACTCTCAAAATCTATTCCGTTTAACCTGAACACAAATGAAAAGCTTGCTGGACTAATCTCCTAACTATCCTGCCAGGTAAAAGCCGTCTCTGAAAATCTGAAATCAACCAAAAATGTCTACCACATGTCAGGACACTATAGCTACCCCATGGTGGTTACCTCCAATTTCCTAATGTCTTTGGTAGAAAACAGTTGTATTTTTCCTTACAGCTATAGCCACAATGATATCCAACATAAATTATCAGAATGGAAAGTAAGATATGATGAATTTCTAGAAAGAAACTTCTCTTAAATACTGGCATTATGATTGAAACAGTATGTGAAACCAATAAATGAACCACAATTAAGTATCATGACAAAGTCTTATTGGAATTTGCCTACCATAAGTTCCTATAAATATTCTGGTGTGTGTTTTGATCCCTATATCGTAATCAGCTTGCATACTTAATAACTGTCTTTCAAACATGATCCTAAACTGGGTATTTTGTCCAAAAATAAACTTTAGATCCTCCCATAAGAAAGCACATGTTAAAATTTGTGTTAAATGCATATGTCCTACAAATCAGTTTTACTAAATTCAACACTCTCATGGTCATTTACTAAATTGAGAATTTAAAGTGAATGTCAAATCCAAGGCCAGAGTAGCTGAACTGAATACATTTTCCCAATTTGACTACTTGACCTTACATTTGAAATTTACTTTGAATAATCACTTTAATAAATAACCCTGTCTGTATAATTGTTTGCTTTGTTCTCAGCTATAACCACAGAACTCATCTTTATATGTTGAAACATCTACCAAGGTTACCTCTTCAGTAACAGAGAATCAAAGTGTTCCCTGCAACTTCCTTGTCAAATCCCAGAGACCGCATAGACCGCAGGAGATTAAAACAGAGTTAGGTGAAAATATCTCATAATATGGAAAATTAGATTTCTGATACTCATACCATATAGTAATTGCTTTTATTCATAAAATGGTCAGTGTAACAAAACCCTTCATTTCATATACAGGAAATATGGTGATCAGCACGCTTGGTTTCTCAAAACCTTTTGTTTCTTCTATGATAAAACTAAAGACTTATAAATCGTACAAAAATAATTTTACTTATATTTTTTTCTCAACACCATCATAGGTTAATCAAAGAGAATGAACGAGTATGGTGATGGTTTGTTTAGATGTTAAAAAGGGAAAAGAAAATCATGGTTTTCAGTGAGGAACAAAGGCTTTCATCTCTAAAGTTATACAATTTTTCAATTATTGTTTAATTTGGCAAAAAAGTAAGAAAATTATTCTTGAAAGAGATGCTGAAAAGTAGCAACCAACATATGATTATAATAAAATCACTCTTAAGCTTTCAAAGCAAGTTGATTACACTGACAGGCCATATGAGACAATGCCTCAAAGCCAGAGGAATTAGAGAAAGAGAAACGACCCAAAATGACCTGTGAGGGGTCAAATAAGACATATCAATTGATTTACAGCAGAAACATTGTAAATGTACCTTAAAAAACTGGTTTTAGAAATATGATTTGAAGAATGTAGTGGGAAACAGATGGATACATTTTAGGTTGCTTGACTTTAAATGGAACTAGTTGTTGGTCCAAATACAGTTTATTTAGCAACAATGACAACAGAGCAGCTGTTGATATGTTGTTCTTGGAAACAGAGTCTAATGTTAAATATTGTAATTTTTATATGTATACGAGATCCGAATAAGTAACTATACAAAACTTGGGGAAGAGTCTAAAATTACACGTCAGGCATATGCATCCAAACCAATATATAAAGTAGACTTGAAGATTCAGATTAGGCAGAATCGCAACTCCAGCTGAATTTAGGCCGATCAATATTTGTACAGAAAAACGAATTTCAAGTCATCACATGCGAACAATGGCATGTCGTTCCAGTTCCTTCAGGATCCAGGGTTAACAGTTTGCTCACTGGTGGAACTAGCAGTCACTATGACTGGGGGGGAAGTGAACAGTGACCTATCCACCCACCATTATTTAATTTGAGGCACCCACCCATCAAGTGTCCCCTGATGTTTCAAATTTGGGGCATTTTGTTCAGAAAAAACAAGCAAGCACACCGTGCGAGCTATCCACATGTGCATAGGATTTTAAAATATCTTACACAAAACTTCCTAAAATGCTCTTGGGTGTAATCAATTTTAGCATTTTTTTCTGATAACACAGGACAGCAACATAGTGGGTAAATATCCTAATTTAGCAGCTTAGAGGATATTGCCATGTATGCATGCTATCCTTTAACAGAGGATACAATTTATCCACACATTTATAGCAAATGTACAGAATACTCAAAAATGTATATAAATGTAATATCGTAAAATTATGTGTTTTGGATTTTCACTGCCTTAGATCAAGTACTTTATCATGCCAAAAGTTAAACATTCTCTTTGCTGATGAATATATATATATATATATATATATATGTGTGTGTGTGTGTGTGAAGGTGCATGTGTGTAAATGTGTATATATGTGTTAGCAGTTATGCATTACATGTTCGAAAAGAGTGCTATATAAAGAAATGTTTTAAATAAACATTAGAAAGTCACCAAAAAAAACTTGCTTGGAGCACTAAATGAATTTATAGGAAATAACTTAACATTGGCTAAACGAGCGTTGAAATCAGATGTAGAATTCAGAGCATTTTGATGAAACTTCAATGGTATAACTCATGTCTCTACACAAAAACAGTTAAACATGAAAAAAACTGCTATTTCTAGCCAAGGGATTCTCGACAAAATAAAGACTAGTTAATGTAGATTTAAAGGAACACCATAGCTTTAAGAATAGAAATTTCTATTCCCAGCGCTATAGTGATCTGTTACATGTTTTGGTCCCTACCCCTCCCCCTCTACTAGAAGCATTGGAGTTTTACTCAGCTGTTTTGGAAGAAGCACACTAGAGGCATTTAAACCCAGCACAGTAAACTGTAATGTTTTACACTGCAGGGTTACATCAAGGAGAACATGATCCCACACTACTGAATTGAGGTAAAGTGGTCTGGGTGTCTTAAGTGGCCCTTTAAGCATGACTACTAAGCTTATGCAGAGTGTAGATCATTCAATGACATTTAAAACATTATAAATCATCAGTTATATTCAGTTAGTTCTAGCACACAAAAAAAAGGAAAAACAAAAAGAAACAATTTGGGCTATCAATTACTACTGCATGAAAATTCCCTCTCAAAGTATGCAATGAAATATATGTTCTTTTCTTTTTTTTTTTATGTGGAGAGCTTAGAAAACAGTTTATCAGCATGCACTCATTTAAAATGCACATGAGAAATACAACAAAATAAAGACCCACATGACTAAATATACAGATAAGCCACAAGCAACACAAGCTCAAAAATATTTCATAGAAATAAGAAATACCAGACATTCGTATGGAAATTTAGGTCAAAATGTGCAATAAATTAAAATAAAAATGAATTATTTATGACTTATTTTAGTATTAGGAATATTTGTTGTTACCACTGACCTTTGTGATAGTGATGCCTTCTTAGCACATTTGCAATGACATAAATTGACTAAATTATTGTCAAGTATTTAGCAGGATATATAAAATCTTTCAAAAACAGACGTGTGTAAGCCACGTATAGAGTTAACAGAAAACATCTTGATTTGAAACAGTGTGTCTATATTTTAAAGAGACAAATAATCTGTGCCTGTGCTTTTACAGGAAGAATAATGATAAAAAGATAAAATGCTTCATTTGAATTTTACCCTCACATGTTCAAAACAATCTGTGTTTTAAAGTAAGAGAGGAAACTCACTCAGGGATGAAAAAAATCTGCATTACATAACCTTTTTTACTGGGAGCCAATTACTGTGCATGGCATTATTTTGACAGTCCATACGTCAATTTTAAAAGTACCTCAGTCATCCTTTTTTAAAAACTATTTTGGAATATATTACAGGGTTAATTTCACAAAACACCTTTATTAGACTTTATTGCACTGCGCCCAGTAATAGAGGAGGCTCCATTGAACTGGGGAAGGCACTAATAGAATAGTATACAATATGCTATATATTTAAGAGGGTTGCCACCTGACTGGTATTGTTTCAGACAAATGTGCCTCTCTGGTACCGATAGATTGTAATTTGTTCTTGTAATGATGCAGGAACAAAGAAAATGTGTATCATGCAAAGTTGTCTCTGCTCCATCTTGTGTGGCACTTTCACGCTCTGTGTGAGAGAGACTGAGCAAGAAGAGGAAGGGAAGTGATGTCACATTCCCCCTGCCCACTAACAGCAGCATAAAAGAACAGGATTCAGGGTTGAACTTGATAGACTTTGGTCTTTTTTCAACCAAGACAACTATGTAAACAAGTGCCATGCTTCAAAGGAACACTAGGGTGACCTCCTAGACTACTTCATCTCAAGTGGAACCTGTCCTGAGGGCCGCCATCAGGGCATGACAACCGTAACGGTTGTCATGGGCCCGGCGGTCCTGGGGGGCCCGGACTGCTCAGGTCGTCCGGGCCCCACATTCAGTGGGTACATACCGGGTCGCAGGGGGCCCTGCGCCCCCGGTATGTACCCACAGGACCAGCCTCTTCTCCTGGGGGGCCCCCAGAGGCTGGCCCTGCAGACACCCGGCGGGCGGTCCGGCGCGCGAGGGAGCACTCTCTGTGTGCTTCCTCTTCAGCTCCCTCGCGCACCGTACTGATGCCTGAGGCATCAGTATGGTGCGCGAGGGAGCTGAAGAGGAAGCACTGAGAGTGCTCCCTCGCGCGCCGACGCCCCGCCCGCAACCCGCCGTCCGCCGTCGGGAGGGGGTAGGAGGAATTAAATTTAAGGGAGGGGGTGGGAAGGAATGAAATGGGCGGGGGAAATTAAATGGGGGGAGAGTAATGTGTGAGGGGAGGGGGGAATGAAATGGGAGGGGGGAAAGGAATGAAATGGGAGAGGGGAGGGGGAATGAAAATGGGACATATACTTAAACGTAACCACTAAAACTCAATTGGCAAGGACACCCCTGGCTAGCTGTGACGAAATATACCATTAGGGCGGGCGGGAGGGAAACTGTTTGCTGGCCCGAATCCCAAGTGGCACTGAGGTAAGACTTCCCCCACACTAACTTACACAGAACATAATCCCACCCACACACTCTTCCCCAACCAATCTCCTGCATCTATCCCCACACTCCTACATGTGCCCTTGTCTGCTTAGCTGCGAGATAGGGAGAAATGTAAAACAGAAAGGATGAGGAGATACAGAAAACTGTAAGAGAATATGTAAAATAAAGGTGGGCAATTGCAGAGGGACACACTCATTGCAAGTGATGGGGAGAGAAACAAAACTGAGAAGTGAATGGGAAGAGACACAAAACTTTAGGTAGGATAGGGACAGATACTAAACTGAATGAAGCTAGAGAAAGACAACTGTTTGATGATATATGACTGGGTGTACAAAAAACAAACGACTTTAGAATAACACATTCTACACACAACGGTTGACAGACACACAGACACAAATCCTGAAACTCCATTCATATGCACTCTTCCAATCACACACTGTCAAGCTTGGTAAATACATCACCACCTTCTCACTTTTGCTATGCACAAAACTACTATCCTTTATTCACGTATACTTATTCACATACACCACTGCATTCACACGCTACACAGAAGCTGCATGCACACGCTGGTACTCCAGAAAAATATATACCTGCCTTCATACATACTGCCAAACATTTCAAATACACATTCACATTCACACACAAAACCACCTCCCTTAAATCACATGTGATGGATTATATACATCCCTATATTCACACAAACAGGTACATAGATTCACACTTACAATTAATACATTGGAATAAATGCATATGCATTCATACTATACACACATGCAAATAAACCATTTACACAAGATATATAAGTAATATATGCATAGAGCAGCATGCACACAAAATTATAGGAACTTTTTATAGTAATAATAATTTTTTTTTACGTGTGTAATGAATTATACAATAGGAATTAATCAATTCTAGATCGCTGGTATAAACAGAATATGATGCCCATCTTTAAATAAAATGCATATTGAATAGACTACATAACTCGTTTCATTTTAATCTGGCACTGTGTCATTTATCCACCTCTGAATACACTTATTCTACTTGTAACACCATAATATAGGCCTTCTAATTAATAATCTAATTTGCCTTTCTCCTCTGAAAGCAAGTCATTTGTTGGGATCAGATATGAGCAAGCTAAAAGGTATGATATAAAGGCTCTCCTAAATTGAATTTTTGCAATTTAAAGTATCTCTGTCACTCTCCAGTATTCCATAAAGATATAATCTTTACAAAATACTCATGCTGACTGCAATGGAATTTCATTGAAATTGCAAAGTAGTCCAAAGATATCATTAAAAAAAGTAGTGACTACTTTTTCTTATGGTAAAGCCTGAAGTTGACAAAAGTTGACAATTTTTTGTCCAATCCCAGGAGCCGTCACAAGTGACGCCTGTGGGATTCAGGCATTGTCTCTTTAATTGCGAGATATCATCTATAGAGACTCCTGCAATCTGTATTCTCGTGTGGCTCCTGGAAAAAGCGCTATGTGCTGAAAAAGACCTCAAGGAAGAAGATGGCAGTGGCAACGATGGACAGCTTAAGGTAAGTAAACCTACCTTTTCACGTGACCTACACCCCCAAGCCATCTCCATAGAGGGTGCTGTATTATCGGGAGTGGAGGATATAGGGTGCTGCATTATCTGGGTGCAGGATATAGGGTGCTGTATTATCTGGGAATGGGGGATATAGGGTGCTGTATTATCTGAGAGTGGGGGGATATAGGGTGCTGTATTATCTGGGAGTGGGTGGATATAGGATGCTGTAATACCTGGGAGGGGGAGGGATATAGGGAGCTGTATTATCTAGGAGTATTGGATATAGGGTGCTGTATTAACTGGGGTGGGGGATATAGGGTGCTATATTATCTGGGAGTGGGGTATATAGTGTGCTATATTATGTTGGAGTGGGGGGATATAAGGTGCTGTATTATTGGGAGTGGAGGATATAGGGTGCTGCATTATCTGGGCTGGATGATTATCTGGGGTGGAGGATATATGGCTCTGTATTATCTTGGGTGGGGTATATAGAGTGCTAGGGTTGGTGGATATAGGGTGTTGTATTATCTGGGAGTGGGGATTATAGGGTGCTGTATTCACTGGGGTGGGGGAATATAGTGTACTGTATTATCTGGGAGTGGGGGATGTAGTGTGCTGTATTTTCTGGGCTAAGGGTATATAGGGTGCTTTATCATCTTGGAGTGGGGTTATAGTGTGCTGTATTACCTGGGGTGGGGATATAGGGTGCTGTATTATCTGGGGTGGAGGATATATGCTTCTGTATTATCTTGGGTGGGGAATATAGAGTGCTGTATTATCTGTGGTTGGTGGATAAAAGGTGTTGTATTATCTGGGGTAGGGGATATAGGATGCTCAGGAATCCTGGCCTGTTCTATGTGAAACCTTTGATTGGACCTTCGCACAGCTCCGGGTAATGGCAGATAAAGATAAGTAAAAGTAGATTTTTTTTTAAACAGTTCTTTTGGGGGGACCTAAAGAATAATGCAAATAGCACATTATTCTAATCAAAAGAAAAGAGGTTTGGAGAAACCATTTAAAGGGATTCTCTGGATTTCTAAAGCACCTTAACTTGGTGAAATGTTTCATATGTGATAAGTATGTCCTTTTTTTAATTGAAAAAAAGATGCAGATACAAATAGAAATTGGCACTTTTGTAAATTAACCTTGTCCCCTCGCGCCGGCTCTCAGTTAGATACCCGGCCTTGTTACTTCTTGGTTGCTTCGCTTAGTGGATCTAAATGCAGATTTCTCATTGAGCTGCATTGGGAAATCTGTGATTGGACAGCCACAGAAAGTCTAGGTTACAAGGGGAGGATTGCAAAGGCTTCAAGCAATAGAACTGCAGCTTTTTTTTTCTTTAGCAGCTCATGATGTGATAATCATGGGTTCAGAGAAAAATGCCCCAAACACTGACCTTGTCCAAGTGCACTGAACGTCACACCGAGGAGCCTGCTGTAGGATTCTTTGAAATGTCTCTGATAGGAGTACTTTTACATTACAATAGTACCGGAGTAATTCACCGTTGGTTGTGCACTGTTTTTTTATTGACTCCACTGTGTGTTATATTGTTGTTACAATGTTGCTAAAAATATGATGGAAATATTAGTATAACTATAAAAACCACTGTTATACACTCAGTCTGCAAACAGAGGGCGCTAGAGACCTGTGTTGTACAGTGTAGTTGTACTGTTTAGCTATATAAAAAGTGGTGGAGGGAGGGAAGGGGACTGGCTAATCTGTAGTGGTTGTGTGTGTGCAGTTTGAAATTGTATGCACAAAGTATTGGTGTTTTATAAGGAAAACACTGAATTTCACAAATTGAACTTTATCAACCCTTTTTCTCACACGTCTCAAACAATATTGATGAATCTGAGCTCAGAACCATTCATGGGTTGATTAATCGATCTATGTATAGAAAAAAATCATGCTGATTGCAAATTTGCCACATTTCCAATGCCCTTGACATAACCAGCACATTCTCATATATTTTCTCTGTCTTGAACTCAGAAGTAAGCCACAGAATTAGATTAGCAAGGCTCTTTCTTCATTCATTTTTAAAAGGAAAATGAACATGTTGTACATTTATCTGACTTATTGTCACAGTAAGTAGTGTAGGTAAAAAATATCATGCTGAACATGATCATCAATTGCAAACAATTGCATCAACAGTCCTAAATTTTCCAGGACAGTCCCACATTTTGGTTTTATGTTCCAACAAATATAAACAAGTCCAGAGGCCTGTTACAAGATACAGGGAGTTACTGGACACTAGGATGATACACAGAGCCCTCTTTGCATGGTGGTCCTTGAGGGACAGGTTGTCATTCAGCCTGGAAACCATCTTCAAGGGTAGGTCTGCCTTCTTCACAGATGGTACGAATCCTTTCACAGGTGGGTCTGACTGTATGTGCTGCCTGTTCACTTGCCTGCCCACCTCTGTCCTGGGTGGTGGGCTGGAAAGATTGTCAGATAGACAAATATCACTTCAGATATACCACAGAATTCTGCACGTTTGCAATTAACATAAACATGAGTGTATGTTTCTGTAAAAAGTATAGCGTCTATGATTCAGCTTTAAAGGAACTCTCCAAGTGCCATAATTATATTAGCTCACTGCAGTGGTTATGGTGCCAGGAGTGCCCTTCCTCCCCCTCCCCCGTTGCAGGTAATCAAACCATTTTTGAACAGTTTTATAGGTAGATATGGGGAGCACTGTATCACTACTTCAACTCACTATAGTGTGAATGCTTTATCCTGTCTACCTCCCACCATTTCAAATACGCAAAGAGGAGCACTTTCATTTTAGGGGGCCAGAAGCTGTCTGTTCTGAGAAACTAAAATGTAATTTAGAACAAGAATACAGTATCTTATTTACACAGACTGATTTTTTAAATTCTTTACTTAGGGGTTAACAATCCATTTAATACAGTGCAGACTGTAATATATTGGTACAAGCATTTGAGGCATATACTTTAGAGCAGGCATGTCAAACTCAAAGTAAAAAAAAAAAAAAACTTACATTTTCATAGAAACTTAGGTTTATTTTGAAAAGTACTGTATAAAAAAAACCAGCACCCCCCTTTACTAAACCTCAGCAAACCCCCTCTACTAAACCGCAGCACCCCCTCTACTAAATCCCAGTCCTCCCCCTCTACTAAATCCCAGCACCCCCCTCTCTAGCCCACGAGCAGACTCTACTCACATTGACTCTGCCAGTATGCGACTCCGGAGTCCCACCTCTGGTATACCCCAAATGGCACCGCCCGCACCCTGTGCCAAATCTGATCCTCCCACTACTTCTTTAAAGGTGGAGCACGTCAGCCTCACGTCGGAATGCTTTAACACTAAGCATGCACTCGCGGCTCGCTGGGCCGCAAAGATGTATATTGTGGGCCGCATGCAGCCCGCAGGCCCCGAGTTTGACATGCTTGCTTTAGAGAGTACATTAGATGCATGAAAAAGAATGTGAATTATATGCAGTCGTTCAGCGTTCACAAGTATACACTGTTGTGGTTATAAGAGTTTTGGATTGTTACATTTTGTTTATATAGTACAGAAAGTAAACGTGAACATAACAACAACCATAAAACCGGTGTACACATTTATTGTAGTTTAAAGATGCATTATTGTAAGTATTGTTGCTGTGGAGCTCTGTTATACACTCACACATACCAACAATAAGGAGCTCTCAGAAAAGAAGGGTATTAGGAAAGACAAGAGGGAAAGAGGGATTTACAATTAAAATAGGGGCCATCCCTCCTAAATAGGGATACTTGGCAGGCATTGGCAGAACTAACGTAGTGAGGGCCCTGGGAAATGTATTTCAATCAATCAAGGTCAATCCCATCTGTCATACAACTCCCACAATTTCAGCTGAAGGTCTACCATTTGTCCATCCTTGCAGTGTTGCTTTGTGCCCAGTGTTTGTGTGTTTGAATATAATTATGTTTTTTTGTTTTGTTTTTTTATACAGGGGTGTATTTGTTCTAAATGTTTGTGTTTAAATGCATTGGCATGTCTATGCACATATACACATACACTTTTACACAGATACACATATACATTGAGACACATAAAGCATACACACACTCAGACATACACATTGACAAATACACACACACTGACACACACTTAAACACATGCACAAAGAGACATATTTACACTCATATAGACACACACATAAACACACTGATACACACACACTCAAACACTTACACACATATATCACAATCAGTGACTGTACTGGGGCCTACACACTGAGGAGGCTCATCTGGTGGCCTTTGCACTTAGGGCCACCCAATGGGTATTGCTGAACAGAGGACAGGTTGGGTGCTGAGGGCCTTTATAGCCCAACCAGCCCAACCCTATAGTATCAGGAGCACCGGGGTACAAAGGTAGTCCCGTGGGATGGAGATGAGGAAGAGGAGGTGGCGGCATGAGGAGGCGGCACAGGCAGCATGGGGGGGAGAGAAGCAAGTAGAGCTGCTCAAGCCAGCTCCACACTCCCATTAGCTTCAGACAGCAGCAGGGGACAACCACCTCCTGCACAAAAAAGGTATATTAACAGGACCGCCATTTTGGGTGCGATTAGTCTGACGTGTGATAATGGCCTATGTCCTCTTTGTAATAGCACAAGATGAGTTAAAACTAGCTTTAGATCTGAGCCAGGACCCACTGAAGGGTAAGATACTTGAACTGTTGTCCATTCTCAGTATTGTCTTGCACTCATTACTCATGCATTGGTGAAAAACTCTGTACCTTAAAAAAACAAACAATACAAAAAAACACTTTTGCTAAAGGAACCTGCAGAAATCTGGGTTGAAATCTGGAAAACTAACACTAGTGTATACTTAGTTGCATATCCAATATGGCATTCTGGGAGTATTGTGGAAATAAGATCATTCAGACCTGCACTGTCCAAGGCACACTTTTTTAATGTTTCCAGGATGTGTGGGCGATGCACGCAGTACATTTTGGTATTCAACTTTAACATATAGGAATCTGTAAGACATGGCTGGGCACCACAGATCAGGGCAAGGCATGAATAGTCAACAATTCATTTAAAAAAAACAAGAAATCACATGTCTCTATAATACACGTGAAGCATTAGTATAATCAGTCTTCTACTGACAAGTTTCTACTCATGCACAAGAACATTGTTGTGTGTTTCGTGGATGACGTTAAGGCTGTCTGAATATCTTGATTTGACATTTGATAACAGACTGACAAGGCCCTGCTTTGACCTACAATCAGATTAGTTACTCATTTTTGTTACTCAATAATGTCCATCTGTGACTATGCTAACCTAGAACTAATTATCTTGTAGGAGCCTAATCATAAAGTTGTTACCCAAACCAAGCCCTGCTCCTTTTCTCAATTTCTGAATATTTATGGCTAACAGTAACTTTCTGCATAGCAATAATTCCAGAAATGGAGTACAAATGTACAATATGACAGAAGATGAAAAAAAAATATCACTATTTTGCACACAGCATTGCTGTTCATTTGGGAAGTACACATTCTAAAGACAATGTTTTAGTCATGAAAGTACTGTGGGTTGTTATACTTCATAAAGTTTTGTTGAGGCAGCCAATATGCTCTCAGACAAGGCTAGGATAAACAAGGATCCAATGCCTATCAATGACACATTTTAACACATTTAGTAATTAAAATAAATGGGCAGAATAATTGGATGAGTCCATCTATAGCATCAATTTCTCTAGATGTGTTTGCATGATTTATATCACTTCAACAATATCGTTTTTGCTCATATTATTTGAAATGACATGACTAGTATTAGTATTTAAGTAATTTTTTTCATTATCTCCCGTTCTTGCAATTAGTACAAAGTAGGCCATGTTATACTGCAATAGTTTAAAGCGTTACTCCAATCAAAATAAAACACTGTGTTTTGCTTGCAGTAACCCTTACTGGTTTACTCCCGCTTAAAAAAAAAATCTCACTTTAGATCCAACATGAAGGCCAACTTCACCTTGCAACCTTTGATTCATCTGATCCTCCTTCTATACTGTCACATGCCCTCACTGTTGGGAAAGGGATGCTAGGTGGTAGGGCTGAGAAAGGGCTTAGAGTGGAGAAATGTGCTAAAACTGGACATATTTTCGACAGGGGTGTTAAAAACCCTTTTGTCACTTACCTGATTCTAGTGCCAATGACCCTGGTGCTGGATCATGCTCCTCCTAACAGGGACCTACCGTGCATGCGTAGCGAACACCCCGAGCGCATAAGGACTACCCCATAGGAAATCAATGATACAATGCTTTCCTATGGGGTTTTAGCTGACACTGAATGTCCTCATGCAAAGCGTGAAGACGTCCCGCATCATTAAGCGGGCCAAAAGTCCACTAAGGATCCAGAAGCGCCTCTAGTGGCTGTCTGGAGTTATCCCTGCAGGCTGATTATTGCAGTTTCTCAATAACTGATATAATTACAATTGCAGGGTAAAGAGGACAGGGTCAATGCACCCAGACTTCAAGAAGCTGAAGTTGTCTGGGTGCCTGTACTGTCCCTTTAACATTAGCAGACCAGCACTCTTATTTTGGCATACTAATGATGCTGCTGCAGGTGGAGTTAAACCCCTGGAAGCAAAATCAAACATCACTGTATGTGCATCGATTCATAGTGAACTGCTGCACATGCAGATTCCCAGCACCATGAGCACTTTAAATTACTGAAGTGATCATTGTGCTCGGGCTAACCCGTTTAACCCCTTCAGGACCTGAACCGTCAGCGAAAAACGGGCTACGGGAAGCAATCAAAGATCGCTCCCGCCGGTATAACACTGTAACTATCTGCCAAGCAGGTAATAACTGCCAATTGCGGTGTGTGAGCGATCCATGATCGCTCACAATTGGCTGCTGTCAAAGTGGGTGTTACAAACACTCACTTTGACAGTGATCTCTGCCCCTCTCTTCTCTGTAGCGTTTTGTGAGGCGAGAGAGACAGAGATCGTGATAGTTTGTTGCAACAGTGTTTAGTGACCATCAGAAAGTATCAGTATTTTATTTAAAAAATCTTTCCCTGCCAGATCTGTTACAGCAGTGAATTTTTGCCCTTAAAGGGTTAAATTTGTTTTAAAAATCTGTGTATTGGTCTGTCTTGGTCTGTCTTAGTCAGTTAGTTTCCTTTCCCCAAATCTCCATTAGATTTTTGTGACAGGAGTTAGTTTAGGGATTGCTGTTTAGTCTGTTTTAGTATAAAAAAAGAAAAAAAAAGTATTAAAAAAAAGTGTGTGTTTGTAATTTGTTTAAGTCGTGAAGAAAACATGCAGCGTATGTATAACTTGCAGGAGGCATATGCCTTCTTGGCGTCAGACGCCACTGACACTGCGTCAGATTTTGACCCAGGTCAGTTTTTTGACACGTCTAGTCAAGACGACATGTCATCTATGTGTGAGCCGGCTGAAGAAAGAAGCGGTGCTTCCTCTGCTACGCCGAATGTGGAGGAGGACTGGGTACCTCCACAGTTAGCCGAGCCCAACGTCCCCCCTTTTAGTGCCAACGCAGGCATTAATGTTAATGTGGATGGCTTCTCCCCAATGCAGTATGTAGAACTATTTTTAGGGGATACCATCTGGGAGGAGATTGCTTCCCAGACTAACTTGTATGCTACCCAATTTATTGCTAACAATCCAGGTAGCTATACAGTCAGGGAGCATGACTGGCATCCCACAGATGTCCCAGAGCTTAAAAAATTCTGGGCTCTTACAATGCTCACGGGGATTATAAAGAAGCCATCGATTCGCTCATACTGGAGCACCAACCCAATAATATCTAGTCCAGTATTCTCCCAAACCATGCGTAGAGCCAGATACGAGTTACTGCTGAGATTTTTACATTTCAGTCAAACCCTCTGTCACCCTAGAGATCACCCCCAATACGATAGGCTTCATAAAATACGCCCACTGCTAGACCATTTTCAGGACAAATTTTCGGATGTTTATACCCCTCAACAAAATTTATCCATAGATGAATCACTAATGAAAAACAAAGGGAGATTAGGGTTCAGACAATACATCCCCTCAAAGCACTCTAGGTATGGCATAAAACTGTACAAACTGTGCGAGAGCGAACGTGGATACACGTTTGCCTTTCGTGTATATAAGGGGAAAGATGGTCAACTGGACCCTCCTGGCTGTCCTGACTCCCTGGGGACAAGTGGGAAACTTGTATGGGACTTACTAAACCCCTTGTTTAATAAAGGCTACCACCTTTATGTGGATAATTTTTATATTAGTGTCCGTCTGTTTAAAACACTTTATGGTTTACAGACACTGGCCTGAGGCACTGCCAGAAAAAATTCCAAAGACTTTCCACGATCTCTCATAGAGGCAAAATTTAAAAAAGGCGAATGTAAAGCACTTCGCCAAGCTGAAGTGCTTGCACAAAAATTTAGGGACAGGAAGGATGTCAACATGCTAACCACCATCCATGATTAACGCATGTCAGACGTCTCTGTCCGGGGCAGAGTAGAGTCCAAACCGGTTTGCATCAGGGCGTATAATAAGTACATGGGGGGTGTTGATTTGGCTGATCAACTGATGCAGCCATGACTTATTTTACGAAAAACCAAAGCATGGTATAAAAACGTGGCTATCTATCTGATGCAAATAGCAACCCACAACTAATTTTTGCTTCTTCTTTTTTTTTTAAATAATCCAGGGAAAACCACCTTTCTCCAGTTTCAGTTGAAAATAATTTCTTTAACAATTTATGGAGATGGACAAGTTCCAACAACGGTGCAAGCTGAGTCCAGGCATTTTATTTTAAGTTACCGTCAACTGCTAGAAAAAAAACTCGCCAGAAACGTTGCCAGGTCTGTTTTAAAAACGGGAAAAGGACAGACACCCCTTTTCACTGTCCTGATTGCTCTTCGAAACCAGGACTGTGTGTAGGAACATGTTTCAAGCTGTACCACACAGAACAGTTGTAAGAAGTGTTCCTGAATTTTTATTTTATTTTTTGTTTCTCGGGAAAGCAGCTATTTTCTGTAAGTCAGTTTCTTTCCCCAAATCTCCAGTTAGATTCTATTTGCAGGAGTCAGTTTAAAGATTGCTGCTAAATGTACATTTGCTACCTGCACATTTAGTCTAACAAGTTTTCTGGCAGTAACACATAACCAGCTGGCCAAAACCAGATGACGTGTGCATAAAAAACAGAATTTAAAAATTACCACTACACTTTCTCTGTTTTTTGGGGGGGCAAAATGGTTGTGGGAAAGAAGCCAAAACACCCCATCTTCTATAACCTTTGATGTCTACTTTATAAAAATATATACTATATATACTTTCATGATGGTAACATTAACCGGGGGGTGCAAAAATATGTCAAACTAAAGATAGACCAAGCATACCTATATATCAAGTTGAAAAACTGACATGTACAAGTTCTGATTGTTGCCTTTTGGCCCCCAAACAACCCAGCAACCCTATACATGTGGGGTATCACTGTACTCGGGAGATGTTGCTGAAGGCAGTGACACATAACAGGATCTGTTAATTCATGCCTAAAGTACAATGTGAGTGAAAGAAACAGAAAAAAAATTACTACCTCAATGTTTGACAAAGCCTGGTGGTAGAATTAGTGCATGGAAAGTGTTAAAATACCACCATGTGAAATATCCTAGGGTGTCTACTTTACAAAAATATATGGTTTGATCTGGGTAAAATACATTGTCCGGCTTCAAAAATGTCCCAAATAGGACATGCATGCAGGTTGACTACATGTCAAAATTCCAAGCTGGGAAACGGATATGCGCACCTGCAAAATGTGGCCTTTTAGCCCCCCAACAACCCGACACACCTATACATGGGGGGTATCCCTGTACTTGGGAGATGTTGCTGAACACATATTGGGGTGCTGTTTGGTAGTGACACCTAACAGAATCTGTGAATTTATACCTGAGTTGCAATGTATGTGAAAAAAATAAACTACCTATGCAAAGTTTGGCAAAGGTTTGTGGTAAAATGGCTGCAGAGAAAGTATCACAATATTCTTAGATGAAAACCCTGGATTATCTAGTTTAAGAAAAATATATACATGTGGGGTGTTTTTTGGAGATTTATGACATAACAGTGTTACAATGTCACTATTGATACATTTGAAAACAGCAATTTCCTACTTGTTCTTATAGCTCTATAACTTGCAAATAAAAGCAAAGAATCCTCTTAGAGCAGTGATGGCGAACCTTTTTGAGCCCGAGTGCCCAAACCGCAATACATGCCAACATTTTTTCTCCTTAAAGTGCCAACACGGCAATTAAACCCAAATACTGAGGTTTAAGTTTAGAAAAAAACAACTCGTACTGTTGTCCGAACTAATAACTTTTGTTTTAAAAGAACACAGAGAGTTCAATAATACAAATTTTAAATAATGATATAAATAGATAAAATTAAGCTTATATTTATTAGTATCTCCAACAAATGCAATACATACACACACAGACTGCTGAATACATACACACAGTCTGCTGAATACACACACACACAAGACTGCTGAATACAGAGACTGCTGAGTACACATACAGACAGACTGCTGAGTACACACACACACACAGACTGCTGAGTACAAACACACACACACACAGACTGCTGAGTACACACACAGACTGCTGAGTACACACACACACACTGCTGAATACACACACACACACTGTTGAATACACACACACACAGACTGCTGAATACACACACACACAGACTGCTGAATACACACACACAGACTGCTGAATACACACACACAGACTGCTGAGTACACACACACAGACTGCTGAGTACACACACACAGTCCACTGAATACACGCAAACACACACAGTCCACTGAATACACGCAAACACACACAGTCCACTGAATACACGCAAACACACACAGACTGCTGAATACACACACACAGACTGCTGAATACACACACACAGACTGCTGAGTACACACACACAGTCCACTGAATACACGCAAACACACACAGTTCACTGAATACACGCAAACACACACACACTGCTGAATACACGCACACACACACACCGCTGAATACACACATACTGCATTGAGGTGGGGGGTGCGTGTGTGTGTGAGTGTTGTATGTGGGGGGTGCTGTGTGTGTGTGTGGGGGGGGTGCTGTGTGTGCTATATGTGTAAGGGTGCTGCGGAGGGGTAGGGGTACTGTGTGTGGGGGGTTGGGGTACTGTGTGTGGGGGGTAGGGGTACTGCTGGGAGGGTAGGGGTACTGTGTGAGGGGGGTAGGGGTACCTGTGTATGGGGGGGGTACCGTGTATGGGGTAGGGTACTGTCTGGGGGTTAGGGTACCGTGCTGGGGGTTAGGGTACCTGGCCGGGGGGGTTAGGCACTGCCGGGGGGTGGGCTACTGCCGGGGGTAGGGTTACTGCTGGGGAGGGTAGGGGTTACCGCTGTGGGGGGGTAGGGGTTACTGCTGAGGGTAGGGGTACTGCTGGGGAGGGTAGGGGTTACTGCTGGGGTGCAGGGTGCTGGGGGTTAGGGGTCTGCTGGGGAGTAGGGGTTACTGCTGGGGGTAGGGTGCTGGGGGTTAGGGGTTCCTGCTGGGGAGGGTAGGGGGTACTGCTGTGGGAGAGTAGGGGTTACCGCTGGGGTAAGGTGCTGGGGGGTTACTGCTGGGGAGGGTATGGGTTACTGCTGGGGAGGGTAGGGGTTACTGCTGGGGGGGTAAGGGTTACTGCTGGGGGTAGGGGTTCTGCTGGGGAGGGTAGGGGTTACTGCTGGGGGGGTATGGGTGCTGTGTCAGTATACCCCCCCCTCCCTCCTTCTTACCTTTAATGAAGTGGGGGGAGGGGGGGACACAGCGATCCCTGGTGGTCCGGTGGTGGTAAGCACTGCAGGGGGAGGGCTCCAGGAAGCAGCTCCCCTGTCCTCCCATGCTGTGTGGAGCGTTGCCATGGTAACGCGCGGCAACGCTCCACACAGCATCGCGCGGGAGGACAGGGGAGCTGCTTCCTGGAGCCCTCCCCCTGCCTCCCGACCCGGAAGCAGAGTAGGCGCCTGCCGTTCCGGGCAGGCAGGCGCCTACTCTGCATTGATGGCGAACCTGTGGCCGCGTGCCCACAGAAAGGGCCCGGCGTGCCACCTGTGGCACGCGTGCCATAGGTTCGCCATCACTGTCTTAGAGTAACTGCAAAGTAGGATTTTTGTAACGATACAAATTATATATGCCTTACTACAAAACAAAATATGTTTACACATACACAAAAACACACAAAAAAACATAAACACAAACATACTGAACTCCTATTCTTTTCAATTGTCTGGAAGACGAATATTTGACTTTTTGTCTATAGCCTTCATGTGGGTTTCCTTTCAGATGACTTTGCTAAGAACATATTTCGACCTGGGCCGAAGACCAAATGGAGACAGTCTCAGCGACACCAACCACATTGCCGGAGGCCCGACCGCCGCAGGCGGCAGCAGAACATGTGGGCCTACCGAGGCACCTGACAAAGGGAAGACCCTGCCTCCCGTAGGTACCGAGTCTGTGGACTAATGGTGCTGGCCTTCAACATGGCCTGGGGCAGAAGAGCGGCCACGCCACACCCACAACGTACCGTCCCCCAGTGGCCATTCAAGGCTCATTGAACACCCCAACCAAGTAAGGGTATTGGTAGACTACAGCA
The DNA here is from genome assembly GCA_933207985.1 of Pelobates cultripes. Lineage (NCBI taxonomy): Eukaryota > Metazoa > Chordata > Amphibia > Anura > Pelobatidae > Pelobates > Pelobates cultripes. The sequence continues at coordinate 215,134,326 of OW240913.1, read as the reverse complement.
GCATGGGTCAGCCGACCTTCCCAACCAACGCTCCCAAACGTGAGCTTCCAGGCAACTTGGGGACTACACCGGAATTGTATGAGAACTATTTTCCACTGCATCACTATCTTACCTATAAGCTGGCTCTGACCTTACTTTTGTTTTAACCTATCAAGCCGTCTGAAGACTGCCCTCTCCTGCGCTACAGAATAGGTGTGAGAGGAGCAAACAAATTTGGATCCGGGACTAAAGACTCGATACCCGACAATTGCACAAAATACAGACACGACCCTGCATCTAAATTGTAACATCTTAACATCGGGTTTCGACATAGCCCAAACATACACACACAGCCTGAGAACAAGATGATTAGGCTGCCAGGGTTCCCCCAGACTGCTAACACAGCTCAGTGTCACATTTTATGCCATGGTATTCTCAACATATCTAACTTTAAATCTGACACTGCACTTAACTAGGGCTGACTCAGTCTCAGGTTTACCATTACCATAGACTAGGTTAGCACCTCATACACTCAGGAACTGGGCAGCCACAGCTCAGTGTACACCACCCTACACCTAACTAGGTCATATACCAACAGGAAGCACATACTGGCATACTCTCATACCCACACTAGAATAAAAGGGTGCAGTGTCCTTGTACTCATACATCCCCCAGTGCCATGTACCAAATAAGCATACAAACTACATACTTACCTGTGTCAATTCATGTACCTATTGTTATTGTTATGTTGCGTAGGGTGATTGTATATTTTTCAGCATAAAAAATAATCATGTTTATATCTTACTTAATAACACAAATGAGGCAGAAATGTCTGAGAGCTGTCTAAACATAGTGTGATACCTAGCTCGCACCCAGGGCTGCTGCAAGGATTTTTGCTGCTCCATTTTCTCCACAGTGGTCCTGTAGGTTTAACCCCATAAGATAAAACATTGTCTTACCTTGAAGGGTTAAACAAGACTTTAGTAACTGTCACAGTGACAGCCACTAGAGACACCTCCGCTACAATGACATGTTTACATATATACACACACACACAGACTCAAACAGACACACACTGACTTATGCAGACTGACATACACACACAGACCCAAGCAAACATGCACAGAGACTGAAGCAGACACACACACTGATCCAGACGCACACACGCACTGATCCAGACTTAAGCAGACACATATACTGATCCAGTCACACACCCATAAACCCAAGCAGATACACCCATAGACCCAAGCAGATACACCCACACACCCAAGCAGACACACACACAGACCCAAGCACACACACAGACCCAAGCAGATACACACACTGACCCATGCACACACACACAGACCCACACACTGATCCAGACACACACACACTGTTTCAGACAGACAGACACACACACCCTGATCCAGACAGACACAATCACACTGATCCAGACAGACACACTCACACACTCACCCAAGCACACACAAACATACTGACTGAAACAGGCTGACACACACACCATGAAGTCCGCCACTTGCTTCCATTTCATGATTGCTCTTTGTGGGTCCCAGTCCAGACCTGGTTGCCTTCACGCTCTCTTCGTTCCACCGGGAGTAATCGTACGATGTGCCCATGTGCTGCCTGGGTATGAGGTATGTAGGGGGAGTGGCTCTCAGTGCTCTTTGCGTGCTGAGGTTGATGGCACCGAGCACTAGTTTGCCCCTATGTAAGTGCTCCCTAGCGCCCGTTGCCATGACCTCCAGCACGCCCCCCTTAAAGAAGCACCCTAGGCAGCCGCCTAATCGGCCTATAGGATGCGCCGGCCATGCTCGCACCTCCTTATACTTTAGTGTCAGTATGTCTGACTTGATTTATTTTCTCACCTGCCTTTAGCATGACGTTTAATGATTTATGATTACATTACATCCTTAAAAAAATAAAATGAAGCAGACACTCATGAGAGAATGTATTGGTTATTGTTTACTATATATGTGTACATTTGTGCTGATTTATATCTCTCTTTTTCTAAAGTATTCACATTGCTTCAGTAAAACATAAGATTGACAAAAAAAATAAAAAATCTCACACCCACACACTCATTATCTCTCTGACCTTGAGCTGTCATTAATCCCTTACTGAAGAAATATGTAGAAAATGAGCTAGATCTGTGTTCGCGTCCAAACCAGCTTTGCTTCTACATGAAAACAGAACCCAAAAAATCTGACTTTCATGAATACAGGCTTCCAGTAAGTTCAAATGATTCCAGTGATGTGGAACAATTTTATTAAAGAAAAGCTGATAAGTGTAAAATTAAGCTACACGGTAGTCGTAATGGAGGAGATCAGAAAACCAATCCAATGTCCTTAGGTGCCTTTTCAATTTAGTATCTCAGAAAACCCATAAATTAATGTAATATTCTTAAGCTGTTAGTTAAAATCGGGCTAATAGAAAACAAATAAAATAATGCAATCTTGTTAAGTCCAGGCTCAACAAAGTGCCGGAGTGCACAGATAATCACATAAATGTTCTAGTCATGTCAAGGACAAGTCAGTGTAGCATCCCATTGTACAGTGATATGGACTTCGGTGCTTTGTATCGTTTATAATAATCAGTCTACATCAATGTCTATGTCTGCATTCTACAAAAAAAATTAAATCAAGTCAGACTCACATATCATTTTTGTGAGTGATACAGACTGTATGAAATGTATCTTGTACAGATGGTAGTTAGGTAAATAGAGGTATGTGGAAACCATTAAAGGGACACAACAGTAACCAAAACAACTTTAGCTTAATGAAGCAGTTTTGGTGTATAGAACTTGCCAATGCAGTCTCACAGCTCATTTCTCTGCCATTTAGGTGTTAAATCACATTGTTTATGTGGCCATAGCCACACCTTCCAGCATGTGACTTACACAGCCATCCTAAACACTTCCTGTAAATAAAAACCTAATGTTTACACTTCCTTTATTGCAAATTCTGTTTAATTTGTAATTTCTTATCTCATGCTCTGTTAATAGCTTGCAAGACCTAGCAGCAGACTCCTGCATGTAATTAAAGTTTAATTTACAGAACAGGAGAGAAGTAAGGTCTGATTGAAATTGAAACTATTTATATTTTTCAAGCAGGCTGTGTCAATCACAACCAGGGGAGGTGTGGCTAGGGCTGCATAAGCAAAAACAAAACTGATTTAACTCCTAAATGGCAGAAACATCTGGATTTTTTTGTACTATGCTGTTCCATGCATCAAGTCTCTTATCAGAAATCTTATAATAAATGTTATCCTCAACCCATCTACCGTGCAAACAGTACAGTACAAGTGTATAATAAAGGGTATGTTGTTGCTCGCATGCATGCATTTTTATGTGATTGCATTACCTTGTTAAGTAGTGACACTTATTAAAAATTCAAATATTTTTCTGGATTAAAGGACACTCCAGGCTGCAAATAACTCCTATTTCTATGCATTATAGACAATATATTTAAAAAAAGAGTGAGATAATAACCTGTGAGGTTTTACTATCCTGGGTTTATTCCGTTCAGTAGAAACACCACACAAGCATGGATTTCTAACACTATAGTGTCTCCTCACTATTTAGACAAGAGAGCCCCATAAATTAATTTTTTTTAAAAGGGAAAAAATGTTTTTTACAGTGCCAAGAGTCACTCGGTGCTGATGCATGTTACTGCTCTCACACTGTCATCCAGTAGTCATCACTTCGTTACCTTCCAAATTTTTTTAAGCCCTGCATTCAACACATTGCTGTATCTTATAAATGGCAGTGTTTTAGACTACAGGGGCACCCAGACCATTTTATTGAGATGAAGAGGTCTGGGTGCATTTAGCGTTCCTGTGATCACTGCACAGACACAAATATAACCGCACAGAATGGCTATTATCATGTTGCCATTAATTTCCATCCTAGACCTACATCTATGAGGGTATCTCTGGGAAGAGAAGAGCATTGTAGATACTCTATACAGCTACCTGTACAGCCAGGTGATAGTTCAACTTTTCCTTGCAACAAATTCAGTATATGGAAACCTTATAGTTGCAAAGCTTTAGACACCAATAGAGACATAAGTTGTTATGATGCTTGGAGTGTTTATTTTAGCAAAATGGAGTCTGGAGAAAGCCCTCATAAGAGTTTGGCGACGGCTTCTCTTGAATGAGTTTTAAATATCTGCAGTCCTACCCTCTAAGGTTGAGGATCATTGCTCTGTCACATGTGAATCAGATAGGCATGCAGTCTGAAACATTCTTCAGAGATATATCTGTTAATGGATAAGATCACAGTTTAAGGAGAAGGAAATGCTTCCAAATGTATTTTCTTGTTCTTCATTTGTCCTTGAAAAGGCAGGAGTGTTTTCACATCTAGTCACCTCCCTCCTCTCTAAGTACTGAGAATATTGTGGAATCAGATGTGTGTATAGATTTATAGATGTCTGTCTCTCTATTTATCTCTATGTACTGTGTATTGAAAATTGTAACACATAGTGTGACTGACATACTGTGCTGCATCTCTAATCTCAGAGAAGCAGCCATGCATATAAACTACTTGTAGCTGACTCAATTCATTTGAACCCTCTCCAAGTAAATGATATGCTGGGAGAGGAGCTGCGAAAAGAGAAATAGTGTGATAATTTCTCGCTAGCTCATCACAAATCACTAAATGGAGAGAGGCTGATTTGTGACAGCAATTGTAAAGATCAGTTGCCACAAGAGATATTAACTCCCACCTATATCAGACGGACAGGGACATGTATGTACCAGAGTTGCTCTAAGATTAAAGGACCCTAATGGTGATTATTTTTGTAGATTGTAGGTCATGTGATATGGAACTGTGGTGGAATCTCGGTAAAAATAAATTTAGTAGGCCGAGATTACCACGTGGCATGTGTACGTGCATATGCTGACGTATCGATCAGTTGGTTGCACGAGGCAAGATACGATCAGTAGTGTACGGAGCATGTGCAAGAATACAGGATGTAGTATTCCCCTCCTCCATTGTGCTGGACAAGCCATGCGGTCAAGCAGGAAGTTAATTCTTATTTGTAATGATTGGTCAAGAGAATGTGCGGGTGGAGTTTAATATGGGAGGAGTTATGTGCCTATATAGGGAGCCTGCACTATTGTTCAGGGCTCAGAACTTGATGTATTTTTGGTGACATTAGTCCCTCTGAGTCCCGATCGGTGATCCAATAAAGAATCTCTTCCTTCCTGAAGAAACCTGTGTCCATCCCTCTGTGCTTTGCTTCCGTCAGTTTCTCCGGTATCATTTGGTGCATTGGCCGGGAAGCTCATCGTTCAACGGTAGCTGAGAGGCAGAGGCGTGAGACGGTCTATCTTTGCCCACGTTCTCTACGGCTGCACCCCTGAACTTCTGCGTGGACCTCCCTTCGTCTCGGCGCCACTGGTCTGTTGTCCAGGAGATCATCGGCCTCTACGTAAGAAGTGCTGGGGTGTCCCCGTCGATGAGTGTGAACTCAGGTTCAGGAACGAGGAGGTAAGACAACTGCTGTTTTAGACGGCAGACCCACTAGGGGTATACCGATTGTGCGGTAGGCCCAAAAGGGGTTTAAATCTGTGTATGGAATCTGCCCCCTCTGTCGGAGGGAAGGAGCGAAGGCGCACCGCTCGATCGAACGCTCTTTAGTAAGACCGTTTGATCTGGTTAGTCAGGCGGGGTCCTGTGTAAATAGCCCTAGCCGGACACCGGTGTCTTGTCTAGACTAGCGTTCTAGGGTGTATATTACGTTCGCTAGGTCGGAGGGACCGGGAGACTAAGCGGCGCCTGTGTAAATTCGGTTCGCTAGCTCTCAACCTATCTTGGCTAAGTGGGAAGGCGTGTAAATTTGGAACCCACTAGACTTTTGATAGAGTAAATAGACTAGAAGGGCAATTTTGTAAATTTCGCCCTCTAGTTCGCTATATGTGGTGTTTGGGCAGTGTGGCTAACCAAAACGGGTGTATATAGTTTTAGGTAGTCCATTCAAGGTACTGGCCAATAGTTTAGTTGGGATTGTAAATGTGTTAAAGATTGTTAGTAAAGTGTATATCTTGTTAGATAGCGCGAGCTCAGCCGTCTAGCGAGAGTGTTAATAGTGTGTTGCTGTATCATAGTGCACGGTACCATAACCCTGTATATTTACTGACACTGTATATAAGTACTAATCATTGTCGTCTATTGCATGTTTAACACCGTAACCACTAATAATTGTATTGTGACCTTAAATTGTGCTTTGACCTATGCTAACCGTACTGTAACCGATACTAGTAAAAGACGATGTTACTGGGGTGTGTTATAGACGGGTAATTCATATATAGAGAATTATAGCGTGGGTGACTGTATAGTTTCGCCAAAGGGCATAATATTGATTATTTAGTGACTGGTGTAACAGCTGTGTGTGTACGGGAATTCCCTGAGTGATTATTGTGTTATTGTGTACGTTTCACTCGGTAACTGTACCACGTGGTGCTGTTGCCAGAGGAAACGGGTGTGACTGTTGAATAAGAACGCGTGCATAGTATTCGTTGTCAACGACGTTCCATTGATAAGTATGGGCGCGTCAGAGTCAACGATTTCGGATCCCTTAGGTTGTATGGTAAAGAATTTTAAAAAGGGATTCAAAACATGTGATTTTGGGGTTAAAATGTCTCCTGTACGTTTGGTCACTTTGTGCACTAGGGAGTGGCCTATTTTGGTTGCGGCATGGCCGCCGCGTGGCAGTTTGGATCCAACCCTGGTACAGCGTGTACACGTGGCTGTATCAGGTAGGCCTGAACTTTACGGACAGTTTCCATACATTGATTGTTGGGGGCAGGCCGTAAACGACTCGCCAAAATGGATCCGGATATGCCACGAGGAGCAATGTCGCCTCATGGTGGCCAGGACTTGTTTGTCCACTAGGACTGGTGTTAGGCCCATTTTGGACACGCCCCCTGAGTCCGAGATCCCTTTGCCGCCTCCTTACTTTCCTTTAAGAGGAAGTGACGCGAATGCAGGAAGCTCTGCACCCCTTCCCCTATTGCCCCCATCCACTTCCGCTTCCTCCTCCAGTACAGAATCCACCCCCCTCGTATTAAAACTCCCCTTCCGGAACCAGGACCAACCCCCATTAGATTTGAATATCCTGATTTGGCGCCACTTCAAACTTCCGGTCAAGCTTCTTCTAGCTCGGCTCGGAGTATACTATTCACTAACTTTTCCCAAAATCAAGTTCCCACATCCTCATGCCCTATTACCTCTCGACCGGAACCTTTAACTGACGCCCCTCCACGTAGCCCCATACTAACCCGACAACTGACCGGTACCCAACAATTAAAACATTATCAGATGCCTCTTCGTCTGAATCCTGGGTCAGCCTATATCGATGCCGCAGGTCAAATGGCACATGCTGACCCAGTCTTCGTATATGTCCCGTTCACGACTACCGATCTCTTGAATTGGAAGACCCACAATTCCTCGTACACTGAGAAACCACAAGCTATGACCGATCTGTTCACCTCGATAGTTCAGACACATAACCCGACATGGGCTGATTGCCAGCAGTTATTAATGACATTGTTCAATAATGAGGAAAGGACAAGGATTAACCAAGCGGCCATTAAGGCGCTAGAGGAGAGAGCCCGTGCTTTAAATCAAGCCAATCCGGCAGCATGGGCCGCAACACATTACCCTAACACCGATCCTGACTGGAATGTAAATGGCGCAGATATGGCTCAACTTAAAGCCTATAGAGATGCTATAATTGCTGGCATGAAAGCCGGAGGGAAGAAAGCTATTAACATGTCGAAGACAGTTGAGGTGATTCAGAAAAGTGATGAAGCGCCCAGTGTCTTTTATGACCGATTATTGGAGGCATACCGCTTGTATACCCCCTTTAATCCGGAAGACGCTGATAATTCCCGAATGGTAAACTCCGCCTTTGTCAGCCAAGCTTACGGAGATATTAAGCGCAAGCTACAGAAATTAGAAGGGTTTGCAGGTATGTCTATCACTCAACTAATGGAGGTAGCGAACAAAGTATATATGAATAGGGAAACAGAAAGTAAGAAAGAGGAAGAGCGCAAGATGCGTAGAAAGGCAGATATGCTAGCGGTAGCGATCGCAGGCGTAGATAGACGGGGCCCAGATAGAGGCGATGGTAGAAGGAATAGGGAGCCTTTGAGTAGGAATCAGTGCGCGTACTGTAAGGAAGAAGGGCATTGGAGGCACGAGTGTCCGCAAAGAGAGCAGTATGAGAGAGACTTACCCAGGGCAGGTTACGGAAACTTTAGAGGCAGAGCGAGAGGTAGAGGAGGCCCCGGAGGGAGTAATGGTAATAGAGGGAGTAATGGGAACAGAGGAAGTGTAAGGGAAGATAGGTACTATCCAGCAGCGCAAAGGTCCCGCGATAGAGAAGGTAGGGACTTTGTGGGATTGGCTGACACGGTCATGGAGGACTATTGATACCGACCGGGCTCCATCCCCCTTGGTCGAGCGGAGCCTATGGTCGATGTATCAATAGGGGGAAAAAGGAGTGCGTTTATGATCGACACTGGTGCTGAACATTCGGTGGTGACTAATCAAGTTGCTCCTCCATCTGGAAGAACTATTACTGTAATAGGAGCAACTGGAAGAAGTGCTGAAAAACCGGTTCTTAAAAGTCGACTCTGTACATTGGGAGGCCACGTAGTAAAACATCAATTCCTTTATATGCCTGAGTGTCCAGTCCAATTGCTGGGACGTGATATGCTATCCAAATTACAAGCGCAGATTACGTTCCTACCAAATGGAACAACATCCTTAAAGTTTAATGGACCCTCAGGTATTATGACATTGTCCGTACTCAAAGGAAGAAGAGTGGCGACTTTATACAGTGTTGACTAGCCAAAACCCGAGGAGTGATGAATCCTTATTTAACATACCAGGAGTTTGGGCAGAGAACAACCCACCAGGACTGGCCCGCAATATTCCACCTATTAAAATTGAACTAAAACTTGGGGTTTATCCAGTAAGCTTGAGACAATATCATATTCCGCAGAAGGCTAAGAAGAACATCCAATCTTATCTGGATAAGTTCATACGGTATGGTATCCTAAAATTCTGTACTTCCCCCTGGAACACCCCATTGCTGCCTGTTCAAAAGCCCGGTACAGATGAGTATCGACCTGTGCAGGACTTGAGAGCAGTCAATGATGCGGTTGTTAGTATACATCCAGTCGTGCCCAATCCATATAACCTGCTTGCTTTAATTCCGGGCGGGGCTACTTACTTTACAGTCTTAGATCTCAAAGATGCCTTCTTTTGCCTCCGAATTGCCGCAGAAAGCCAATGTATCTTCGCTTTCCAATGGGAAAATGCTGTAACGGGCTCGAAACGCCAAATGACCTGGACAAGATTGCCCCAGGGGTTTAAAAATTCACCTACCCTATTTGGCTCAGCTCTAAGTCAAGATCTACTAGATTTCGAGTCTATCCCAGGAGAGTGTGTATTATTACAATATGTAGATGACTTGTTGATAGCAGCAGTTACAAAGGAAGTATGTCAGCAAGCAACGCACGATCTACTACACATTCTCTGGAAGGCAGGATACAAGGTGTCAAGAAGGAAGGCTCAGTTGTGTTTGCCAACTGTCAAATATCTGGGATTCCATATCTCTGAAGGTCAAAGAATTATGGGGCCAGAGAGAAAAGAAGCTGTGTGCCAAATACCGATACCCAGGAATAGAAGACAAGTGCGAGAATTCTTGGGGGCAGCAGGCTTCTGTAGGATATGGATTCCCAGCTACGCGATACTGGCAAAACCTCTGTATGCAGCTATCAAAGGTACAGAGCACGACCCCTTCTTATGGACTCAAGAACAGCAAACGGCATTCGAAGATGTGAAGAGGGCTTTGATGAGTGCCCCAGCATTAGGTCTACCTGACCACACACGGCCATTCTACCTGTATGTACATGAGCAAAGAAGAATGGCTGTGGGAGTATTGACACAGTACTTGGGATCATGGCAAAGACCTGTTGCCTACATGTCTAAGCAACTGGATGCAGTGGCCAGCGGACTTCCACCTTGTCTAAGAGCTGTAGCTGCAGCCGCCCTGCTAGTAGCTGAAGCCGATAAACTCACTCTGGGTCAAGAACTTTATGTACGAGTTCCACATGCAGTACAGACGTTGTTGGATTACAAAGGAAATCATTGGTTTAGTAACAGCCGTATGACCAAGTATCAAGCAATGTTGTGTGAAAACCCAAGAGTGCATTTAGAGACTGTAAATACCTTAAATCCAGCTACCCTTTTGCCACAACCTACTGAAAGTCAACATGATTGTTTGGAAGTAATGGATGAAGTATTTTCAAGTAGACCAGATCTTCGTGATTTTCCCATCCAGAACCCTGATGTTCAATATTACACCGACGGCAGTAGTTATGTAAAAGAAGGGATCCGCTATGCAGGATATGCAGTAACAACGATAGACAAGGTGATAGAAGCTCGGCCACTGGCAAAAGGAACATCAGCACAAAAGGCAGAATTGATAGCACTGACACGAGCGTTACAATTGGCTGAAGGTTTAAGAGTGAACATCTACACGGACTCCAAGTATGCGTTTTTAACCACTCATGCCCACGGAGCTTTGTATAAAGAAAGAGGACTATTGAATTCAGAAGGCAAAGAAATCAAATACGCAGCTGAGATCCTACAACTATTGGAAGCAGTGTGGGAGCCGAAAGAAGTCGGTATTATACATTGTCGGGCGCATCTGAGAGGAGATGGTGATGTAACCAAAGGGAATCGGATGGCAGATAGTGCAGCTAAGCGTGCTGCTGAATCAGGAAGACAGGAATATGTGGGGCATATAGCTGCTCTTATACCAACTCCACTGTCTCAATGGACTCCAATTTATACAGCTCAAGAAGAGGAGTGGTTAAGGACTGAACCTGGAAAGTATTTGGAGAACAAATGGTATCAGTTAGAAGATGGAAGAATAGTTATTCCAGCATCACTAGCGGTAGAAATTGTCCAAAACTATCATAACGGGACACATTCTGGGAGAGACAGTACAGAAGAATCTCTCAGAAAACATTTCTACATACCAAGATTGTCCAACTTGACTCAGGCCATTGTACGTAGATGTGTAACGTGTGCTAAAAATAATGCAAGACAAGGACCAGTAAAGCCACCAGGAGTCCAGTTTATGGGGGGACTTCCCATGTCCGATTTACAAATTGACTATACAGTGATGCCTAAATCGGGTGGACATCGCTACCTGCTGGTAGTGGTGTGCACCTATTCAGGCTGGGTAGAAGCATGTCCTACTCGTACAGAGAAAGCAGGAGAAGTCGTGAGATTCCTGCTACGAGAAATAATACCCCGATATGGACTACCCTGCTCTATAGGATCGGACAATGGTCCAGCTTTGTTCATCAGTGCCTACAACAATTGACTCATATGCTTGGTATAAAGTGGAGGCTTCATACGGCATATAGACCCCAGAGTTCTGGTAAGGTAGAGAGAATGAATAGAACTATTAAGAATCAGTTGGCTAAAATGTGTCAGGAAACCCAACTTAAGTGGAACGTTCTCTTGCCCATAGCTCTATTGCGAATCCGTAGTACACCTACCAGAAGGATGGGCCTCTCTCCTTTTGAAATCATGTACGGGCGACCACCTCCCGTGCTTGGTAACTTAAGGGGGGATTTGAGTCAGTTGGGAGAAGGAATTACCCGGCAGCAGGTTGTAGAGTTGGGTAAGACTATGGAGGAGGTACAGAAATGGGTACAAGATAGATTACCTGTGAATATTTATCCCCCAATTCATAGTTACCACCCAGGCGACCAAGTGTGGATTAAAGAGTGGAATAATGTGCCGTTAGGGCCCAAGTGGAGAGGTCCTTATGTTGTTCTTCTGTCTACCCCTACAGCGATAAAAGTAGCCGAAGTGGCTCCGTGGATACATCACTCCAGGGTTAAACCAGCAGCAGCCGATTCCTGGCAAGTTACAGCAAATCCAGAGAATCCCTGCAAGATCCGGTTAAAACGCATGACTCAGTCGGAGTGACGAGGAACCTTGTAGATTACAAATTTTATTGTTTCAGAGACTTGGTAAGTGAGTGAGAAGGCCATAATAAAGCCTGTCCACTCACCAACGAGTGTATAAGTCAGGGAAAGTCTTGAGGGACCCCTGTGAAGACGAGCAGAACTCCATTCCCTGCAGCCCTTACATCCTGGAAGCTGAGGTGCCTTCGCACGGACGAAGACTGAGGATGACGACGAAAGATGTATTTTTAATAATGTTTATTTATGTGTATTTTTATATTCAGGAAGGTAGAGGTACCAACACTCCTAGCTGTGAGGTATGCATTAAGACTACAAGAACAGGTAACCATATATCCCAGACCCTAATTTGGCATTCGCAATATGAGTGTAAAGGAGATGTATCAAGATGTAGATACTTAAATATAGAATATAGTGTGTGTCATTTAGGAGTAGGAGAACCTATGTGCTTCAGTCCTGAGTATCAACCCCGTACAATTTGGTTGACTCTCAGAAATGGAGATTCTCAGGGGACCCTAATTAATAAGACGGTATTAAAATCCGTATATTCTTCAGGTGCTCTGCTATTTGATGCGTGTAAAGCAATATCAAGTGGTAGAAAGTCGTGGAATGTATGTGGGGATCTTAGATGGGAGAGGACGTATGGGTCTAACGATAAATATATTTGTCCCAGTAGTAAAAATAAATATGTAAGTCCAAGATGCCCAAATAGAGATTATAACTTCTGCCCATATTGGTCTTGTGTGGGGTGGGCGACTTGGGGACAGACAGCAGACAAGGACATGATTGTGACTAAGTTGCCTACTAATCCATATTGTAAGTCTATGGAATGCAATCCAATCCATATACTTATAAATAACCCTGACAAGTTCTTAGATAAATATGGTAATTTATTTGGGTTTCAAATATATGGGACGGGTTTAGACCCTGGGACAATATTGTTTATAGGGATAGAGACTGATACGGTAACCTCCCAAACTCACCAAGTATACCATTCCTTTTATGAAGAGATGAGCATAGATAATAAGATCCCCCATAATGCTAAAAACTTGTTCATTGATTTAGCCGGGAGTATTGCCGGTAGTCTTAATGTTACCAACTGCTATGTGTGTGGAGGTACTAACATGGGAGACCAATGGCC